>BSBM01000374.1:752500-1952500 GCA_027924585.1 Larix kaempferi | reverse complement strand
TGTAGTGCGCAATTGCTTGACTGAGTTGGGCACAGGTAAATTAGCAATGATGGCAACCTTCGTAGGATCCATCAGGAGTCCTTGTCTGCATACAATGTGACCCAACAAAATACCAAAAGGAGCAGAGAAGATACATTTTTTTAAGTTAAGGGAAATCTGGTGCTGTCTACATTTTTCTAACATCATTCGCAGATTCCCTATATGATTTTTTAATAAACCAAATACATTCCAGTCATCAAAATAGACTTCTAAAAACTTATGGATGAATTCTTTAAAAACAGCAACAACGACTCTAGAGAAGATTGCAGGAGCATTTTTAAGACCAAAGGGCATTACCGTATACTGGAATGATCCCCATTCAGTCGCAAAAGTAGTCTTATGGCGATCTTCTGGATGGATTCTGATCTAATGGTATCCCGAAAATCCATCAGTGAAGGAGTAAGCCTCTTTCCCTCCAACATTATCAAGCACTTCATCTGTAAAGGGAGTAGGAAATGGATCATGCGCTGATGCGTCATTGAGTTTGCGCAAGTCCACGCAAATTCTTATTTCACCTTTTGTCTTCTTCTCTTGTACAACCATAGGGCTAATCCAATCGCTTTCTTCTACTGGCTCAATAATACCTGCTGCGAGCATCTTGTCAATTTCTTCTTTGACTTTTTCTTTATAGCGCGGGTTCAACCTGTATGGGCGCTGCTTTATTGGCTTGGCATCTGCTTTCAGAGGTATGCGCGTCACTCCTAAGTCTCCTAGGATGCCTTTCATTTCTATGAACTTGGTAGGAAAGATATCCTGGTAGTCACGTAATAGATCTGAAATATGCCCAACAGTTTCATCATCCCAATAGTCTCCTATAGAAGCAAACTTGGGTTCGGCTTCTGTACCAATGTTAACCTTTTTGAGCTTGATGTGTTCTGTAATGGCAGGGATATCAAGCTGAGGACCTTCAACATTGCGCGTCCCTTCTGATTCTGGGATATTGATGTTGCGAGGATCATCCTCCTCTTCTCCAGCGGTGAAATTATAGCACTCCAGGGCATGTTCTATTTGAACAGCCCAATCCGGTTGGGAATATTCTGGTAATAGACATGGTTCAAATACCTTCTTTTTAAAACACTTCAAATCCTGATCAATACTTGGATGCTCTGACTCAAAGCTGAAGGTAAGTTGAAAACTTTCTATCATAAGAGGCCAAGTAAGAGTGCCTCTGCGCAATTCTGTTTCAGTGTACCAGTTCCTTGGAACTGTGTCCAATGTGTGGATGAATAGGTGAACCCACTCATCGTCCGGAATATCTGACCATTGCTGAATGCATGCTTCAATGTGTGACCCAGGGTCACTCGGTCCCTCATATTTGCGCGACACTTCTGCTGTAGTGTCCTCGAATCTGCGCAGTATCAATCTGCGACAGTCTTGCCATGTGTGAATATTCTCTTTATGCGCACCCCACCATCTTGCGGGTGTAGCGCGCAGTGATACATCTAATGCCTGTATGCGCTGCTGCTCTGGAAGCTGTTGTTCATATGCCTGTATGAATTTGCTTACTTCAGTTAAACCATCAAAAATTGGAGTGTCAGTCAATTCTGTGCCAATCCATCGAATGGATTTAGTCATCATGGCGCAACGTCTTGTAGAAACCTCATGTAAGCGATTCTGCCAGTTTTCCAATCCTGCATCTGAGTCTGATGTGCACGAGCTATCGCATCGCCAGCTGATATGGCCATCTGCTGTGGGATTGACATAGTCATTCTGACTAGCAGTCATCTGATACAAACTTTCCATGTGGCGCGCTTCTTCTTCCGCCCGAATGGGTTCTATATATCGTGATCCTTGAATAGGATCAAGCGGTGCAATGACCCTAATCTAGTCGTCCTCGAAGGTCATCTGTCTTTTCTTCAAATTAATGACAGCCAAATTATCAAATGCCCAGTCTATACCTAAAAGTGCTGGGTAAGGTCTACTATCATCCAGAATTTTGATTACTTCAAAGTCTGCAGAACTTCTTACTCCCTCGATATCAATAGGTACATTAGGTAATCTGCCCAATGGAGAGACTCGTTGCTGGTTCGCGAGTCTTAGCTGGATGGGGGATCTTGTAAGTTGAGGGCTTCCCATCTGTTCCCATGTCTGCATGGTGAGAACATTAACTTCTGAGCCCAAATCTAAAATAACTTCGTCCATCTCAAATGCTCCAATCTGTGCTGTGAGCCTCATCTCTTTTCCAGTTCTAGTGTGACTCCCAATCTGGTGAACAGCACGCTGCGGCGTGTTCGTCGAAGCAGCTTGTTGACATTTATCCAATAGGTGTTGAAGTTCCATAGTTGCTTTTTCATTGCGCAACAACTTTAAGCAGTTTCTTAGAAAAGTATGGACAGTGCCTAGTGCATCTTCTTCATCAGGCCTTCCGGATGTAGTGGCCTGTTCTTGTACCAGGTTGTCTTGTCTTAGGATTTGCGATCTAATATCTTTATGCGGAGTTGCGACAGAACTTGAAGCTCTGAGATCTCTGAAATACTCTTGGGCTTGCTTGAATGCTTCTTTTTGCTTCTGCAGATTAAGTGGGGCTGGTTTAATATTAGCACGGCGCACCCATTGCGTCGCTTTCTTTCCAGTTCCCGACTCTGGCGCACTAGTGGTTGTTCCACTACGCGTCACGATATTAACTGTACGGTCTGGTTCCATTTTTTCTGCTCCAATCAATTGAATATTCTGGTTGACCTGTGGCGTCTTTGCTTGCATCTTAGCCATCAACTGAGGGCATTCTTCAATGATATGATCATAAGATTTGCAATATATGCAAAGGGTTGTAGGGTTTTGGCAATCTCTTGCAAAATGACCTTGCGCTCCACAATTATAACAAGTGATCTGGCCTCTTCCACGGCCAAAATTTGTTGCGCATCCGCGGCCTCTATAATTTCCTGTTCGGCCGTCGCGAGTTTGGTCATACTGTGGACCTGTTGTGGGTCCTTGTGTCTCTGATTGTACTCTATAAACATCTTGCTTTCTTTCTATCATAAGATCATATGCTCTACAATTGTTCTCATCATGGCCTACTGATTTACAGAAATTACAATATAAGTTCTTTGGAGTTTGTACATATTTCTGAAGTAAGTGACATTCTTGTGGTCTATGACCTCTAGTTCTACAGATTTCACACCAAGGTCCCTGTGCCTGTGGTAAAGGGTTAGGTGCTCCAGTTGCAATATACTCTATGAAAACGGGACAATGGTCCTTTGAATGACCTTGTGCTTTACATTTTGTACACCATATCTCCTCCTTAGCATCCTTGCCTTTCTTAATATCATGCACTTGCAAGGTTAAGTTTGCTAATTGGTTCTGCAACTGCGCAACATCGTTGCTTGTTCCAGCAATTGGTGAAGCTTCTAGTTTCATAGCCATCTCTAGAGCTTGTTCCTGAGTAGTGAGATTCTGTTGCATAAGAGGAAGTCTAATGTGTGGAAGCAGCGCAGCAATGAACCATTCCTTATGCTGTTGTGGTGCAAACTCAAAGCTTACTTGATCTATCAAGGCTTTGAACTTTTGGTCAAAGTCCCATACTGACTCTGTAGGTAACTGTTTTATGTCTTTGAGCTCTGTTATGCACTGTGATTCTGATTTAGGTTTCTTGAATTCTCTAATCATTGCATTTCTTACCTCAGCAAGCGTTCTATTCTGTGCTGCTGAGTATTTCATGAACCAAGTTAAGGCTCTTTCTCTTAGTGTGGTTGCTAACTGGACCAGTTTAACAACATCATCGTTAATTTGCTTAATTGTCCAAATGGCTTCACATAGGAACCAATGTTGCTCAGGGTCTTCTATCCCTGTTCCTTTAAAAGTTGGTAGTTTCATGTCATCACCCATCTTTCTTGCGCTAGGTTGAGGTGGAGGTGCTGTAGCAGTTCTTCTGGGCTGGTTGAACAAAGGTGGCACAGAGGTACTAGAAGTACCGTGTGGGCTACTAGAAGGTGTTACTGCGGGGTTATGCTGAGCTTCGTCTGGCTTTTGCGGTGTAAAAGGGTGGTAAGGGATATGAGCGCTCCCTTGTCTTTGTATGTGGCTTGCTCTAGGAACTTGACTGTCTTCTGGGCTCGACTCAAAAGAATGTTGGTCAAGGCCTACTTTATACCGTTTTCCACTACGAGTGCAACCAATAACTTCAGGGTCACTATCAGAGTCTACGGACATTACTTGTCTATGCTATTCATCTGAAGCTATACATAGTTTTGCTTTTTCATACAGAAGCATTTTAATCCATAAGTTCAAAGAATTTAGGAACTTACCTCTATGTGCTTGAAAGAAACTCCTCTCAGCTTCACTGAAACTCTTTCTTGTATCCACTGCAAACTCAGTGATGAAACCTTCCAGTAGACTATTCAACCAAAAGTCTACTGCGCGGGACACGGGATTGTCTGTTTGCTTCAAAATATTGATTAGCTCAGGCGTCCAAGCGATGGGTCGATCCACATACACAGTGGGTGTAGTGTCTACTAACTTGGCTATCCAAGCATGCAATTCAAATGCAAATGTGACAAAGAAAATTTCGTGAAGATCAGTATAAATATACTTCTGCAACCAGTCTTCTGTCTGGAGCCTAGAGCTTCGATTTTCTTGTTCAGCGAACTCTTTAGCTTTTAAATCAAACCAGTCTTCAATTTCTTTAACTGTAGGATTCCAGTAACACATTTGTTAGCTAAGCAAGTCTCAGGGCAACAGAACCATTTGTTGGATCCTTCGTTCTCTGGGTTTCGCCTGAATCTCGCGTGTCACTGCAATAACAAGTCTCAGTCACGCGGCAACGGAACCATTTGTTGGCTCAACAACAGGGTTCAAAGCAGCGGAAGTGACGTGATTAAGAAGTCATAAGGCAACGGAACCATTTGTTGGCTCAACAACAGGGTTCAAAGCAGCGGAAGTGATGTGATTAAGAAGTCATAAGGCAACGGAACCATTTGTTGGCTGCTTTTTGGACATACCCGGGTTTTAATGAAGCGCAGCAACAAAACCCCTTGGCGCACTGGCCCTCTCGGCAACGAGCTGCACGGCAGCTCGAGGTCTCACCCGAAGTGGCTATGGGGAGGCTAAGGAATTAGGTTTCCTTAACCTAGGCGACGCGGAGACTGCTCTTTCCTCCTTGACGATTCCTCTAAGGTGAATGTCTGACCCTTCTTCAGACTCATGAGCGCGGCAGTGCTCAAGCTCCTGCTCAGCAGCTTAGATGCGCGGTACTTCCACTCTTGCGCTAGGACCAATGATCCTCTGCGCCGATATTCTATGCGTCGTTTCGCTATCGCGCCCGTCGCAGCAATGGATTCCCTTGTCGCTGCGGCGACAGCGTTCACTTCTTCTTCTTCGCCACTTAACAATTACAGTTACAGGGAACTTCACGAACTCACTAAACACTTATAAAGATATTGCACGACTCATGTATACATAAGTAATGAACTAAACAGGTAGTCATTCAACACCGCATTATGACAAGAAGAAGTATGAGGTTCATCTCCCCGAGGAAAACCACGTCCACGGGAGTGTTATATTAACCAGAAAATGATAGATTATACAATATGCTGCGCACACAGCTGCAGCCTTAGATATTTCCAGGAAACTCCACGCACACAGCTAGGAGCCCTTCTCTCGATCTAGTCTCTTCCTCTTCAGAGATTACAATAGTTCAGATGTCAACTCCGACTGTCTGCAACTCAAGGATTAGCTTCACTGCTAACCAGCTCTAACTCCTGTTTTCTAGCAACATGGTAGAAAACAATCAACAAGATCGTAACAGAAGATGATCAACTCAATCAATCCTTCTTACATCTAGTATCTACTATCTTAGCTAGCTCACTCACAGGCTTAGCTAACTGACTTGCTAATCCACCAACTTACTAACTAGCTAACTAACATCTACCCTTTACAATTATGCATATATATAGGTGGCCATGGCGGTCGCACCTTTACAAAACTGTGGGCCTTTCCCTGCAGTAATCCCCAAAAACCCTAACCACGCACATGGCTAGGAGTACTGTAGGCGCCGCTTGCAGTCATATCGCCGCTTCCTGCAGGCTCCATGATTTTCGGCGCAGCTTACGGGTATGGGCGCCTTGTCCTTCGCCTTTAATGCTTTGGTCTGTTGCTCCTCCTTGGTCCGAGCAACCATAACTTCTGTATTCAGCCTTAATGAGGGTAGCTGAGCCCTCTACTCCATTGCTTCATTCATTGTGGTAGCTGGGCTTTCCACTCAGCTACCTTCATTCTCTTCTGACGTGCGCGCGAGCTCCGCGATTTTCGGTCCGTAATCTATGCTGAGATTATCCATCTGGCACCGTACTGCGCACCGTCTGCTTCTGTTCCCAAAATTGGCGCTTATTCAAAATTTATCACTTTCTCTTCCATACTTGTGCTTTTTCCTCAAAATTCACAGCTTTTACCATAGCTGCGGCCTTGGCTCCAACACCTTCTTATCCTATTTTTTTATTCACTGCTGATAAAAAATACATTCCTCAGTGCTAAAAAGCAGAGCAAAAAGCATATAGGCGCTCCCTCTTATCCTATTTATCAAGTACACAATAGATCAATATTTAGGATAAATAAGAAAATTTGATTAATATTAATCAACTGCTCATCTATATTGCTTCAATGTCCCTTACAACATTTCCTTTTATTGAGCACTGATAATTACACACAATTTTGAAATTTCCATGTGATTGGTGGATGGGATGTGAATTTCTAGGCCTAGCCATGGCATTTCATAATTCCTCATACGAATCCAACACCCTAATGTGAAAAGTCTACGTTTTAGAACTTGGAGTAGTCATGTTTTACAACTTGGAGCTAACAATATTATCATGGTGGTGTGGCAACATGTGAGATTACCACACGATCCTTAAGTAATTCTCCCAGCTTGTTCCTTGATCCATGTGAACCCTTTCCTTTCATCGTTGACAAAACGTGATGTATAATTTGCTTTGATTTGATATTTATATCCTTGGGGGTTCTTAGCACCACGCAAAGCATAAATTTCATAATCCATATTACTTCTTAATTATCCTAAAAATCTATAAAATGGGATTAATTTAGTTATTAGGTATGTCAAGAAACTTATGTAGGACTAAAACATGAAGATATGATTTAGAATGAGTTTTCTAAGAAGGGAATATTGGCTTTTGAAGGATTCCGCACATAGGGATGACACTATGGACTAGGTCCCCATGCATGGGCCCTAATCCCTTGAGGAAAATGTTATGGCCTAGGAATTTATATGTTTACCCTAGAACATGGACTAGTCCATGAGAGCCATCCTTAGTGTTCGAAACTTGAAATGAACACCATATTCCTCTTACAGGACAAAGATTCCCTTTATAGGGCTTATGTGGTGGACATAGGCCTACTAATGTCAATGAGCCCTAGAGACAAATGCTATGGCCTAAGGTAAGGTTGATGCAGGAAAATTCTCCTTACTTACATGGCATATTTGGACGTGCGAGGCTTTGAGTTTTATTAATGTGTCCTCCCACCTTGTAAATAGCCAATTTTTGCCTTGTATTAATTTTCCCTTTTTCCTTGACACATTAAACACATATTACATTATTTCCCTCCATCAAATTCCTCACTAATCACTTAGAGAAATGAAGATCAATGTCCAAACTATGATGATAATCTTAAAAGGTACCATGATGGAATGCCCTCACCTGTTGGCAATTTTTGTTGGTAATTGTAAGTGGTATGTCAAATCCACTGCAACTATATGTGAGGTCCACATAAAGAAACAACAAGAATGATGTAAGAACATGCATCTCTCCATGCTTGAAATGATGCATATCTCCATTGTGGCATTCTTTTAAACAATTTGTGAGCCTCCTTGATTTTTCCACTTTATATGCAATCCAAAATCACAACATTCTTTGAGACAACATTATGCTCAAGCATGTTATTAAACATTGTTGAGCTTTTTCCACCGTACCATTATGGGCATATTTCATAAGCATTATAGTCCACAAAATGGTGTCTCATTGAGGCATTTAATTGGACTAGGAGTAGGAGAAAAATAGAAGGCAGCACTAAGTCTTCATTTATAGATTTGATCCCCAAAGATGCTAGAACCACATCTTTCTAAACATTTAGGTCTACATCTCCCTATAATTCTTCCTACAAAATCCTAACCAATATTATGTCCAATAGGATTAAGAAGATCCTCCCAAATGTCATCTTAGAAGCAAGGAGGTTTTTGGAGAAAAAGAAAATCATTGATGATATTTTTGTTATACAAAAAGAAGTACATTCCAGGCAATAAATAAGTACATGTTGTATAAGTACATTTCAGGCTTGTACATGTGCCTTTGACTACATTATTTTAGGTATGGTGTGTTAGGAACCCATGTCTTTCCTTTGTTAATATATTGTTGTTGGACGCATATGCTTTGTAAGTCGTCCCGTAGTATTTTTTGATCCATAGTTTGTGTTATTGTTGTTTGGCGCATATGATTTGTAAGTCGCCCGTAGTATTGTTGATCCATAGTTTGTATTGGCCCATGTTTTTGAACCATAGTATTGGCACCTAGACTTAGTATATAAGTCTGTGTTGAGGCCTATGAAGGCACCGTGAAGTTATTTGTATTGAGCTTGCTCAAAGGAGGTTGCCCCCTTGAAGTGGCATGCGATCGATAAAAGTAATTATGAGTTCTGTTATTTCTGCTATCTCATGTATTTTCATTAATTAATTGTTGCAGGTTCTTCACATCTGGTATCAGAGCACTTTCTTGGGATCATTGGGTGGAATTTCTACCAAAATTTTGTTTTCGCATCTATTGCAAGTTTGGATATGCGAATAATCCCTATCCTCTTAACTGTGGGAAGTACTTGGGTAGAAGCCCTAAAACTCATTGTGAGGAGTGCCACAGGAACCCCAAAGTAGCTAGCCCATTGAGAGGACCTGCTAGCGAAAAGGGAAATGACCCCTACCTGATTGACTAGTTCCCACCTGTGAGGTAAGCCAAGAGCTGTCGTTTGTGGCAAAGCGGTTATCAGTTTTACCTGAGCCGTGGAGTGAGGGGTACTGCCCCAATACGCAAGCCGTCAGACAACATTGGTGGCCGAGTGAAACCCCTGAACTGTTAGGGGGGCGCACATACATTGGCTTCAAGGGTTTGAATATTTCCCTCCCTATTCCTTGTAAAAATCATGCCCCCATACTCTTGTTGCTTTGAATAACTAGTTGTGGGTATTTTTATTAAAATACATTTGCATCATATTTCTGATTTTCCATCGTGCCATGCTAGCAAGCGATCCACATGCATCAAATTTTAATTGCCGATACATAATGATGAATTCATGGCAGGGCCTTGGCCTTGAGCTTCTCACCATGATTTTATAATGATATTATATCATTTACATGTTAAATGCAACGGGGTGAAAATAAGGGTGTGATAGGGAAAGCCAATGCCATCACTTTCCATTGGTTTGAAAAGTTCTAAAGGTTCTTCCTCTCCTTTCAATTCCAATTCATTATAGTATCATGAGCAATATCCCTTTGGATTAAGAGATTCACCAAAGGATCTCTTTAGCGATCATATTTAATAAATACTTCATTGCATGAGATTTATTGAACTCGTGAATGTCCTTGATTCCCCAACCATCGAACACCTTTGGAGAAGCTATACTTCGCTAATTCACCCAAAGATTACCATTATAGTCATTACTTCCATGCCACAAAATGTTGAAACAATAGTGGTGAATCTTATCCAAGGTACCTTTTGGAATGTGGGCCAACTAATCCCAAAAAACAAGAATGGATACCAAAATGGTCTTTACCATAACTAATCATCCTCCTCGTGACATTCATTTATTACACCATTGGGTAACATGCATCTCCACCTTACCATTCAACCAAGGTCAATGTCCTTTTTTTGTACAAGAATTTGGTTCGAGGAAATATTCCAATTACTTGAACCCAACATTAAAGTCCAAGACTTGAAAAGGAATTTATATGTCTATATCAACACCCAAGTCCACATCTAGATTATATGTAAATAAGGCTAACTTGTTCACATTACACCATTCTCATTGTTTTGGAATAGAGAGATAGGATATTATGGAAAGCGTTTATTTTGTGTATAGACACAAAACAAAAGAGAAGAACATCATAAAAAAATAATAGGTGTCTAAGTTTTCCTTGAACACCAATCATGATATGCCTTACAACAACCCTCCTACATGCATCCACCAAACCTTGACTAAGAACTTCGGATACCAGAAGGAAAATATATGGAGAGAGGGGGCATACTTGTCTTGGTCCCCTAGAAGATCAAAAGAAACTAGAGGCTTCCCCATTAATAAGAATCACAAAATATACAGTGGTAACATGTGTCATTATCCAATTGACAATATCAAGTGAGAAACTAATATGCAACAACAATAGTCTAAGGTAGAGATAAAATACTATTGTATACCTTAAATAGGACGAGCTTGACCACAATAGATAAATTCGACGACAATTTATTATTTCATTGAGTGTAAGCATTCTTGTGTTGCACCAATACCTTTGTGTATTTGCTTACATTCAAGAAACCCAAACGTTCGGCTAAAATGACGTTACAAAGTAATGAATTGAGTTTGTTCACCAACCTAATTGAGACAATTTTGTACATGCAGTTACATAATGAAATGGGACGAAATCCCTCAAAATTCTTGAGGTAGTCCTCCTTGGGGATCGGGGCTATAAAGGTGTTGTTAATATTGAGAGGGATCCTTTTGTTCTTCAAAATTCTTCGATCACCCATAGTAAATAATCACTAAGCAACTAAAAAAAAATGAAGATAAAATTAAACATCCACCCATTCGGCCTTAGGCTCTTATCCTTTCTAAAAGAATTCAATACAACTACAAAATCCTCCAAGGTAACTTGCCTATATATCCATTTGTTATCTTCTTCAAAAACAAGACTAGGAAAGAAAGTGATTACCTTCATGATCACAATGAGGTTGGCACCAGTAGGCTCCTCGAAAATTACTTTGAAGTTCCAGTAACCAAGATCTGCTAGATATCTAAAACCTCTCACTTTAGTGCCTTCCAAATTGAACATCTCCCAAATAGTATTAATACCTTTCCTGTGAGTAGCATAGCATTGGAAAATTTTCATGTTTTAGTCATGTGCAGTGAGCCATGTGGCTTGGATATTTTGACGCCAATCCCATTCCTTGTCTAGCAGTATGTTGGACTGGTGTGCTTCTAGGTTCTTAAAATCCTAGAGCCTCACTAAACAAACCGTGTTTGTTATCAAGAACCATCTTGTCCAAAGATTGTTCAATCTTAGCCAACTTAGAGTCTTGACTCTAGAATATCTCTCTCCCATTTTTTCCACCTTCACCTTAATGCGTTTGAGAAAATGATGAGAATTATTCACGTGTCGAGGAATTGACATTGGGATAAAACTTGCACTAATTATCCTAAATACCAACAATCGAAATTCCACTTCCTTTGACCAACTAGGGTTTTATTTAAACGACACTCCAGTTTTAGTTTCACTAAAAAAAAATTCAAGCCATATTGGATAATGGTTCAATATACATCCAGGTTTTGCACGAGGGTATCTTTCACAAGGAAACGATCCAGTTATTTTGCAACAACATCATGTCTACCTCTATTATTTTTCCAGGTAGGTTGAATCGTGATAGGTTCAATGTCCACACATTCAGATGCATTGAACAAAGAGTGAAAGTAATCCCCAACATATGTGTCCTTGAGATGCCCCCCACACTTCGCTGCTAGACACAGTGAGATTCAAATCTCTGCTAGCGATTAAACTGTCGACCTTGAAAAAATGATTGTTTGTAAGGATATCCCAGAACTGTTAGTACCCTTCATAGGGGTGATAAAGATTACCGTGAAATACCCATCTCCTTGTTGTAGAATTTTGTCAATAATCTTGAAGCAATAGAAATAGTATTAGTCAGTTATACATGTTTATGTTCCATCTAGTAATAATACCCCTAATAAACACTCTGAGTCAAATCCCATGAAGTCCCATCCTTTTAACATATTTTTAAGTTAAAAAATCAACATTTCCCTAGTACCCATCATTTATTGTAAAAGGACTATCGCCAATTGTTCAAGTTCCACCAATCTTCTAAGGGATAACTGCTTGGCCTGTTCCTCTAGGCCATGGGCATTTATAGACAGAATATTCATATTAACTTGGTCGATGGGGTTTATCCCACTCTAAGGACCTCAGTAATGAGATTTGTTTTCATTGGTTTATATATTTTAATTTGTGTTCTTGACCCCACTGTATAGTTGATGGACTACCCACAACAAGGTTCTGACCGTCTATAGTGGGATTCAATCCTATCCCTAAGACCATTTTGAACCCAAAGGAAAACTATTTTTTTGAATGGAGATGATAGTGACCACCTACTCTCAATTGGGGGTTTGAGCATAAAGTTTCCCTTCCCCCTTCAGGACTTGAATATACATTATCCAAATGGATATCTGAGAGAGAGTCCAAATTGCACTCAGACAAAGTTTTAGTAATTTTAGGGGGCCTTCCCTATGGTTTCTTGGCCACCCTAGGAATACTAGAAATACACCTATCAAATCCTCCCACAAATTTAACATCTAAGAAGGAACAAGAGGGTGAGGCTACTAACTTACCCATATTCACTGAAGAGACTATGCTTAGGAGCTTTAAATCACCTTGTCGATTGAGGAAGCCTATTTTTGTCATAGAAGCCACAAAAACATTAACCTCTTTACCTAGATGCAAACAACTTCCTACTATTAAGTGTATATAGACATCACCAATACATAAATATGCTCCACCACACATATAACTCTTTTCTACCCTATTAGAATTAGTTGTAGGCACTGTATCATGACCTCAACCATGGTCCTTCGACAATTATGGTGACATCAACGTCGAATATTCCTCCACCAACTTTTTGAATTTGACCTTTTTTTGCCAAATCTTCTTTGTAAAGGACTAAATAGAATCCTTCATTAAATGTCCATACCGATGACATCTTGAACACCTGGAAGGTATATTGGTGTATTCTAAGGTTTGTGTGTATATTTTTGCCCTGTGAATCATATCAATTGATTCAAAGAATCCTCAACTACATTCCAATTCAGCCAAAATGCGAGCAACTAATCTAAAACCTTCATAATAGTAGCTTTCATTAACTAGAAGGGAGTTCCCATTCTGATTACCTATGGCCCTATGCACTTGATTTGTCCAAAATTTCATTAGAAGTATTGGACACTTGATCCATATAGGGGTAAGGCACTATTGGCTCTACTTTGGCGTCAAAATACAGATGCCATGGTTTCAGGGAGAAATATGATTTTTCCATGAACCATATTTTTTCGATCACAAAGACTACATCCTTTGTCGAGTAGAAAATAAAACCAAGCCACCCTCTTGGTAAAAGATGGATCGTAAAAATATATCGAATCCCTAGACCCCACACATCTTCCATTCAGAGCAGAAGATGTCCATCCCTACCCATCACCCCATGAACTTTCCAACCAAATTTTTCCCTTTTAAGTCCAATATTTGATCCACATAAATGTCCTTCCCCATTACTAGAGCAATATCATCTCTTGGTTTTTGAGAACATTTTGCTTCCTCTTTCTTCTAGACTGTGTATCCACACTACCGGATCCACCCTACATATGTTCAAAGCTAACCCTAGAACCAATCAAACCCAAACCCTTTGCACTATGCAAGGTCAACCTTTGAGCTCACCAAACAACATCTTCTCCAACTAGGGATTCCTTACCTTGCACCGGACCCAGAGAGAGCTATACAACATTTAGATTTTCCCTAAGTAAAAATCTAGATCCATTCTTTGAGATACCATTGGGGACATGTTTCCCTCTTTCAAGTCCATGATACTAGGCTTAGAAGGCTCCACATTTGGTGGTAAAACTATAGATTTTATGACCCTTGTGTCACTCACACTATCATCGAAAACTATACCTCCACCCCAAGTCTTGAACTATGGAGAATTGACCTCAATGCTTGTTAGGAACCCATGTCTTTACTTTGTTAGTATATTGTTGTTGGACACATATGCTTTGTAAGTCCTCCTGTAGTATTTGTTGATCCATAGTTTGTGTTATTGTTGTTTGGCACATATGCTTTGTAAGTCTCCCGTAGTATTGTTGATCCATAGTTTGTATTGGCCCATGGTTTTGACCCATAGTATTGGTGCCTAGACTTAGTATATAAGTGTGTGTTGAGGCCTATGAAGGCACCGTGAAGTTATTTTGTATTGAGCTTGCTCAAAGGAGGTTGCCCCCTCGAAGTGGCCTACGATCAATAAAAATATTTTGTGATCTGATATATCGTGTATTCATCAATTAATTGTTATAGGTTCTTTTCATATGGTATCAGAGCACTTTCTTGGGTTCGTTGGGTGAAATTTCTGCCAATTTTTTTTTCGCATCTGTTGCAGGTTCGGATTTGGGAATAATCCCTATCCGTTTAACTGTGGGAAGTACTTGGGCATAAGCCCTAAAACTCATTGTGAGGAGTACCACAGGAACCCCAAAGTAGCTGGCCCATTGAGAGGACCTGCTAGTGAAAAGGGCAACGACCCCTACCTGATTGACTAGTTCCCACCCTTGAGGTAAAACAAAAGATGTCGTTTGTGGCAAAGAGGTTATCAGTTTTACCTGAGTCATGGAGTGAGGGGTACTGCCCCAATACGCAAGCCGTCAGACAGCATTGGTGGCCGAGTGAATTCCCTGAACCATTAGGAAACTGAGCATACCTGGGGTCCATATCTATTTTCAACTGCCAAATCGCAGATTTTCTCTGTCCAGAACTGTTGCTGATCAATTCCGCATTGTTGTAGATCCCTCTGTTTCTGATCACTTCCACGCCATTGCAGATCTATCTGTTTCTGATCCCTTCCGTGCTGTTGCAGATCCATTCCTAAAAAGAAAAAAAAAGTATAAAATTCCAATTTTTCGCCATATCTCCCTTGTTTTCACTCTGTTTCCCTTGAAACTTTCTTGACACCCCTGTAATCCAATTCTACATATTTCATTCCTGAGGACTCTATCCCAAATTCCACTTCCCAAAGCCTGAAATCCCACATTTGCCTATTTTTAGGGTTTGCCATAACTTCTTCGGATTTCACCCAATCGCCTTCAAATTTTACCACAGAGTTCCTTTCCTGATTCTGCTTCTTTGTCCCTCTCTGCCAAATTTTTTCATTCTTTCACCCTGCTTCTGAAATCCTCATTGTTTGCTTCCCTATGCATTCGACAGTGTCTAAAACCTAGTCAAACCCAAATTACCCTTCAGATTTTTTCCCAAATCCAGATTTTCCTTTACTGAAACAATTTCTGTTTTTGTTTTTCTACCCACTCCACAAAAAAAAAAAAACTCCTGGTTATGGTTGTCACCCGTGCAGGAGCAAAAACCATGGAAGAAGCACTTGCAGCCATCCAAGCTAAACTATAGGATTTGGATGAAAAATTTCTCGGCCTCCATCTTGAGCATTCAGCCATGAACAACAAACGACAGTCCGAGTCTTCATCAGACAATGGGTTCTCTTCTTCTAGCAATTTCTGTTGATGTATATTTGATGTATATGTAACTTCGGAATGTATTTCACATATATGTATATTGTATTCCTATAGAGATGGTATTATTCCTCTATAAGGAAGTGTCGTCATTTATATTGTAAGTGTCGTAACTTATACTTGATGGGTTATTAGACCACCTTATTTGGGGTCGGCCCTGTATAAGTCATGTGGGTCAAAGGGTTATTAGACCACCCTATTGGGGGTCGGCCATGTGGGTCAAAGGGTTATTAGACCACCCTATTGGGGGTCGGCCCACTCAGCATTATGTTATGTGGTTAAGTTAGAGCCGACATGAGTTAGGTAAAAAGGCAAGTCATGTCAAGTATAAATAGAGTGCGGGAGGCACTCTATTTACTCACTCACTTCTCACACATGCTCTCAAGGAGGAGAGGCGCACTTATGGAGGAGGAGGATTGCTGCTAGGTTATGGATATCTCTATTGGTTGGTTGTATCATTGCTCTATCTATCTCTGAGGAAGTTATTGGGGTTTTTCACCTTTATGGTTTTCCCCAAGTAAATCTTTGTGTCTCTTGTGTGCTTGCATTATTGTCTCCATGAATGATATGCTGTAGATATGCTGTACATGTTGTTCTCTCAGTTAAGATCCTAGATCATATTGAAGTAAATTCAGAAAATTTAACATGGTATCAGAGCTAGCCTGAAAGAAGGCATGATATGGCATGTATGACACTTGTTGCACTTACGATGCTAGGGCTTGATATAGCAAAAACCAGTCATCGTAGCACTTTCGCTATAAATCCGTTTTGGCGAATTTTTCGGATCTGAAATTGTTACAGGACGAAGATAAAATCTCCAGGTACCTTGTGTCCAAAGGACAACCTCTAATTCGTTGTACTTTGTGATTTATGATCTGTACAATATAGGGTTTCTGCCTCTTCTAGATCTGAGTCAAAATCAGGTGACCTTGGGAAAAAGGTCATAACTTGGGCTAGGAAGCTCCAAATGAAATTTCGTGAAAAGTGACAGGTAGTACATAGGCCGAGCTATCTCCGAAAACTTTTTCAGAGGCCGAAGGTCAAACAGTGACACGTGGCACGCCGTACAAGTTCGATCTCCTGTATTATCCCATAAACAGGTCACGTTGCGACACTTGGCATATCTCTCTCTCAGAGAATCCAATTGAGTTCAGACTTTTCAGGATGGAAAGATAACAGGCCGAGATATCTCAGAAAACTTTTTTAGAGGCCGAAGGTCAAACAGTGACACGTGGCACGCCGTACAAGTTCGCTCTCCTGTATTTTTCCAAAACAGGTCACGTTGCGACATTTGGCATAACTCTCTCTCAGAACATCCAATTGAGGTCAGACCTGTCAGGATGGAAAGCTAACAGGTCAGGCTATGTTAGGAAACTTTTTCAGACCCTGTGGATCAAAAATTTCGGAGTTACACCAGAAACAATCAGGTACATATTTCTGTCAAAACAGAATTATTTTTTGGTACCTTCATTCATGGCTTCCGGAATTTAGGGCTTTGAAGAAAGTTGGAATTTTTGTAATCGGAGACCACGGCTGGATGCTACTCATCAAAATAGAAATTTAGAGACCAATATCAGAATTTTTGGCTGGGTAGAAGGCCGGGTTTGATCAGACCCTAGTTCGGGACTTTGATCAGAAAAATGGAAAATTAGGGCTTCTGTAAAAATGGGAATTTTTGAAATCTGTGACCACGGCTGGAAGCTCCTCAGAAAAATAGAAGCTTAGAGCTTTGGATCAAACATTTTGATGGGGCAAAAGAGTGGGCTTCATCAAACCCCAGTTCAGGGTCACGTCCAGTGAATCCGGAAGTTTCAAAGGCAAATTTGAGGAGTGAAACTTTGCAGTTTTCAAATTCTGAATATACCAGTTTGATCAGTTCATCGAGGCGCATATTCCTATCCTATCGGAAGGTTGAAATTCAAAGTTTGAATTTTTGGGGTTTCTCTGACAAACCCATATCCAGCTCAAGGTCCAGTTCTTGCAAATCAAGTGGATTGGGTTAATCCTAGAAGAAGATGGATTGATCACCTGCATAAGTGAAAAAAAGTTCCTGTCTCAGAGGGAGATGAGGATAAGGCCTTACATAAGAAGATTACAAGCGATCTCGACAGGTATGACTCATCGAGGTATGTTTCGATATTTGTCCATGATTAAGTTTATGGTATGTTTGTCTTCATGTTATTACGGTTAGTACAATTTTGATTTTAGATTTGTTGTATCACCTTAACAAAATTATGAATGCATGATAGAAGATACTCATTGGTTAGGGTGTTGACACTTATGATTGTACTAATGCATTATGGTGTTGTATGAAGTTTATGTTGTCTACTAACATGAAAGGTACACCAAGGAAGACAAATCATGTTCCAGTTCAAGAACATATGATCATGATAACATGAGGACAAAGATTCATCCATTGTCATGAATCTCATAGAAGATCTATTTACAAGGTATGTATAACTTGGTTTTGTAATGGTTAACATATGAGACATGTAGGTTACTAGCACAAGTCATTGAAGAAGAAGAAGAAGACATCATGTGAGTATGTGAGATATAATTATCTAGCATGCTAATCCAGGTATGTTTTTCCTATATCAAGTTAGAATCTCACCTTGTGATAAGATCCTTTATTTAAGTATACTTGGCATGATTGATTATGATTATTCATTGAAGTTAGTACTCATGGGTTTAGGCATATTATGATTTTTACTTTGATTGATGATATGACTAACCAGAAAAGTCCTATGGTCAAATAGGAATATAAGTAAAAGAATTATGTCTCTTATATTGATTGATTTAACTAACCAGAAGAATCATGATGGTATAGGTTTGAATAATCACAGGTTTTATGCATTTTATATCTCTTATCTTGATTGATGATTCAACTAACCTGAAGAGTCATAGGTTTGAGTAATTACAGGTTTAGACATGTTATGTTTCTTATGATTTGACTAACCATAAGAATCCTAGATAAACCTTGAATGCTAATGCTTATTATTTCTGTTTGAAATGATCATGACTATACATGCTTGAGATTATTGTGTTTTAATAGTATACTAATGAATGTATGATTTTATATGAGATCACAAGGATAACACATTCACGATACTAACAAGCATGCATAGGGAACGAGAATGTATATAAGTTCAAGGACAGGTAATCCAGGGAGCAAAGATCAAGAGGGAGTACACTCCAGTGGTTTACGCAAGGATGCAGATATTCAGAGGGAGTTGACCATCTCTCTACATCCCACAACAGAAAGGTGTAGAAGAAGCTACTTTAGATTAGGACTCCAGCAGCTCCTGCAAGGAATCGAAGACTCAGAGGGAGTCCACCCAATGAACAAACAAAGATAAGTATTTGAACTGTCATTTCTTAAATAATACTGTTCAATAATGTATATACTGATGTTCCTAGAATTAGGTTGTGTATTATGCATATTAGAATAATTGCATTGATGAACAGTATACTCCTAATATGAATGGGTAAGTGGCCTATGGCACTGTACAACATTCCATTGCTACTTATCTAGAATGAAACCTCTTTGCTGACATGTTGGGAGTTGTGCACACTCTTAACAATGTTCTGGTAGAGATTGGAAGGCATCTAGAAAGTTACGGAATATGGATAAATGTTGTATTGAAGCATTAGCTAAGATAATTGCATGACTGTATGGCATATTTCTTTATGTGTAAGAATTTGTTCTGAAAACTATGAGATGTTTTCTAATCATGCAATTTAACTTGTTGTGTAGGAAAGATCGTATGCCATCTCCTACAAAAGAAGAACTACAACATTTTGTTCCAGCAACAAAGATATCTATTGAAGATATTGGAGATATTGAAGTTCCCAGGATCTGGGATGAAGAAATGAAATACCATGATCCGTCGATCATGAAGAATGATGTTTGGGATGTAGTCCCAAGATGTGAAGGGAAGTTTGTTATGAATTCCAAATGGAACTATCAGATCAAGCATGTTGCAGATGGCAGCATTGAGAAATATAAAAGTGATGAAATAGAAGATGCACCAGATGGATCTCAAGACAGCATGGTGTAGTCATATATGTGTACAGAACTTGGTATGGTAGGATAGACAGCTTACTATCCAGTTTGGGCGTTACCAAGAGTAAAGCAAATTCCAACCTTTTCTACAAGGTTGAAGAAGGCAATCCAGTGATACTACTTTTGTATGCAGATAACCTGTTTGTTACAGGTAAAGATAGATTGATTGCCGACACGCAGCGGAAGCTTTCTTCCAAGTTCGAGATGAAGACTTGGGGATGATGCACTATTTGATTTTGGCATGGAGGTGTGGCAGAGTGCATATGGAATCTTCCTTGGACAAGGGAAGTATGCAGTAGAGATCCTGAAGAGGTTCGGGATGATGGACTGCAAGGCTATGGCCACACCTATGACATCAAATATGGAGCTTCTATGTGATGCTTCATCTGAGCTGGTTGATGTCTCTACGTATCGTCAGATGATTGGGTCCTTGATGTACTTGACGAACACGAGACCAGACATTTGCTTTGCTGTGAACACATTGAGCCAGTTCCTGACGGATCCGAGGAGTGTTCACCTGGTTGCTGTAAAGCATGTTCTGAGGTACCTGAAGGGTACAGTGGATTATGGGCTCAGATATGAGGCGAATCAAAAGTTTAACCTGCAGGGTTATGTTGATTCAGACTGGGCTGGCAGTGCTGCAGACAGGAAGAGCACATCTGGGTGTTACTTCAGTATGGGATCAGGTGTGATCTCTTGGTTTAGCAGGAAGCAGTCCTGCGTAGCACTGAGTACAGCTGAGGCAGAGTATGTTGCAGCCTGTTCAGCTAGTTATGAGGCAGTATGGCTACGGAAGCTACTGTCTGAGCTATTTGATCTCCCATTGGAAGCTACTGATATCTTCTGTGATAACCAGAGTTGTGTGAAGCTGTCCGAGAATCCAGTGTTTCATGACAGGTCGAAACACATAGAGATCAAATATCACTATATCAGGGATATGGTGCAGAGAGGAGCCGTGAAGCTCCTATATGTTGCGACAGACGAGCAGATTGCAGATGTGCTGACGAAGCCACTAGCCAGGGTGAAGTTCGAGTACTTCAGAGAAAGGCTTGGCGTTATTCAGATCGAGGACACTTCGAGGAAGAAGTGACGGACACATTTGCTGAAGCCATTCCAAGCATGTTGGAAGGAGGATCCTTCACATGGCTGTGGATGTAAGCGCTGGATGATGAGCATCAGGATGATGTTCTAGTTTCTGCAGGATATGATCAGTTGGATCATTTTATGTATGTATGTACGCATCATGTTGGATGCAGGATATGATCAGTTGGATCATTTTATGTATGTATGTACGCATCATGTTGGATGCAGGATATGATCAGTTGGATCATTTTATGTATGTATGTACGCATCATGTTGGATGCAGGATATGATCAGTTGGATCATTTTATGTATGTATGTACGCATCATGTTGGATGCTGGATATGATCAGTTGGATCATGTGTATGTATTATGCATCATGTTGGATGCTTGGACCGTGTATCTGTATATGTATCAGGTGGATACATTGTATGATCAGGTGGATCATGTATGGTGATATGTATCATGTATTTGTATTTGTATCAGGTGGATACATTGATGATCAGGAGGATCATGTATGATGATATATATCAGGTAGATACTTGGTATGCATCAGGAAGATGCATTGATGATCAGGTAGATCATGCAGCATGATGTTGCAGTGATGATCAGGATGATCATAGATGACGAGCTTCAGGATGTTGCTCCAGATGACATGCAGCAGGATGTTGCATTAATGATCAGGACGATCATGGATGACGAGCTTCAGGATGTTGCTCCAGATGACTTGCAGCAGGACGTTGCAGTGATTATGATCAGGACGATCATGAGTACATCAGGATGATGTATGGTGAGTATCAGGTTGATACTCTGTGGCCGTGGATCAGGTTGTGCAGATGAGCATGTCTGGGAGATCCTATAGGTCGGAGTTGTGTACCCGTAACAGCCTGGGATGCTCTTTCGAGACATTGCTCTGGGAGGACATGTAATTCGTTGCCCTGGGAGATCTCAGGTCGGAGTTGTGTACCCGTAACATCCTGAGATGCTCTTGCGAGGTTTTGTCCTATGGCATGTAATTTGGGCCCTGGGAGATTTCAGGTCGGAGTTGTGTACCCGTAACATCCTGAGATGCTCTTGCGAGGTTTTGCCATGACCACATGTAATTTGTGCCCTAGGAGATCTCAGGTCGGAGTTGTGTACCCGTAACATCCTGAGATGCTCTTGCTAGGTTTTGTGGTGGACCACATGTAATTTGTGCCCTGGGAGATCTTAGGTCGGAGTTGTGTACCCGTAACATCCTAAGATGCTCTTTCGAGGTTTTGTGGTGGGGTCACATGTAATAGCGCCCTGGGAGATCCTACAGGTTGGAGTTGTGTACCCGTAATATCCTGGGATGCTCTTTCGAGGTTTTGTGACGCACGTAATAAGTCCTGAGGATTCCACAGTATGGCCAGTGATGACGAAGACCTGCAGGTGGTGGGCCTACATCCAGTATGAAAAAGGACTGGCTCTGTAGAACTTCCTATGACGAGTAGATTCAGAGATTGATTGAGATAGCAGCAGCAGTGACGATGATGATGACTCGATGACGATTATCTAGTGACGATGATCCAGAGAAGATGACTTGTGCTAGAAGAACTGTGCTGAGAAATACCTTCCTAGTTAAGAGGGAGTGTTGATGTATATGTAACTTCGGAATGTATTTCACATATATGTATATTGTATTCCTATAGAGATGGTATTATTCCTCTATAAGGAAGTGTCGTCATTTATATTGTAAGTGTCGTAACTTATACTTGATGGGTTATTAGACCACCTTATTTGGGGTCGGCCCTGTATAAGTCATGTGGGTCAAAGGGTTATTAGACCACCCTATTGGGGGTCGGCCATGTGGGTCAAAGGGTTATTAGACCACCCTATTGGGGGTCGGCCCACTCAGCATTATGTTATGTGGTTAAGTTAGAGCCGACATGAGTTAGGTAAAAAGGCAAGTCATGTCAAGTATAAATAGAGTGCGGGAGGCACTCTATTTACTCACTCACTTCTCACACATGCTCTCAAGGAGGAGAGGCGCACTTATGGAGGAGGAGGATTGCTGCTAGGTTATGGATATCTCTATTGGTTGGTTGTATCATTGCTCTATCTATCTCTGAGGAAGTTATTGGGGTTTTTCACCTTTATGGTTTTCCCCAAGTAAATCTTTGTGTCTCTTGTGTGCTTGCATTATTGTCTCCATGAATGATATGCTGTAGATATGCTGTACATGTTGTTCTCTCAGTTAAGATCCTAGATCATATTGAAGTAAATTCAGAAAATTTAACAATTTCTATGGTACGAATCTTGATTTTCCTCGCTTCAATGGCACTGATCCGACTGGATGGATCTATCATGCAGAACAGTATTTTAGTCTGCATAATACTTTTGATGTCAACAAAGTTCCACTTGCATCCTTTCATTTGGAACAAGAAGCTCTTCAATGGTACCGTTGGTACATCAAGGCTCATGAAGAGCCAAAATGGACAGATTTTTGCCAGCTCCTTTTGCAACGATTTGGTCCTAGTTCTTTTGATGACTTCACAGGAGCCCTCGCTAAACTTCACCAAATTGGCACTGTCATAGAGTACCAAACCGAATTTGAGAAACTAGCCAACCACATCGAAGGATTGCCTGATGACTTCTCCTGTAGTTGTTTTATCAATGGTCTAAAGGATGCAATATGCTCTGAGGTCATAATGTTCTATCCCAACACAATGATGGAAGCCTGGGGTTGGCTAAGTTGGCAGAAGACAAGATTGCCGCTCAACAACACTCCATACCCACTTTTGTTCCCTTCCGAAATATGGGTTCTCAACGACCTCCCATCTCGCCAGCTCCTCGATCAACTCCTATCAAGCATTTGTCTGAAACTGAGATGCAGGCATGCAGAGAAAAAGGTCTTTGTTATAATTGTGATGAGAAATTCACTCAGGGACATAGATGTGTTCAGCAAAAGCTTTATCTCTTGGATATGGATTCTTCGTCTACCTCTGAAATTGGTGAAGAAGCTCCAGATACAATGGATGCTCAGGTCAATATTCTGAAGATATCTCTCCATGCTTTAGCTAGAATCACCACCCCCCAAACCATGCGGGTCAGGGGTTACTTCAAGAAGCTTCCTCTTACAATACTGATTGATTTTGGTAGCACTCATAATTTCATTGACCCTCGAATCACCAAACAGGCTGATTGTTTTATCCATCCTTGATCCAACTTTGAAGTCGTGGTTGCTAATGGGGGCACCTTATCTTGCAAAGGGAAGTGTCGTAATGTGCATATTTCTATGGGAGATTATAACCTGCGCTCTGACATGTTTGCCTTGACCTTAGGTGGATGTGATGTGGTTTTGGGCGCTCAATGGCTATGCACACTTGGCCCCATCTTATGGGATTTTGCTGAACTTTGGATGTTGTTTTCCCCCAATGGACAAAAACACACATTGACAGGCTTACAACCAGGGTCTCTCAACATTACCAGTTCACATCGCATGGATAAAATCCTTAAGAATAATTCACATGGTGTCCTTGCCCAGATCCATTCCATTCAAATGCAACCATCAGCAGTCTCCACTACTCCTTTGGATCTACAACAAATTATGGATCGATATATAGGTGTCTTTGCTGAACCAGTGGGATTGCCACCTTCAAGGCCAGAGGACCATCGTATTCAGCTCCTTCCTGGAAGCGTTCCTCCCAACATTAGGCCCTATCGCTACCCATTTCACCAAAAAATAGAGATTGAAATGCTCATTCGGGACTTACTGAAGCAAGGTATTATTCGCCCAAGCACTAGTTCCTTTTCTTCACTAGTTCTTCTTGTCCGCAAAAAAGATGGGTCATGGTGCCTCTGCATTGACTTCCGAGCACTTAATCACCTCACTATCAAGGATAAGTTTCCAATTCCTGTTGTTGATGAGCTTCTTGATGAGCTTCACGGTGCTCAATTTTTCTCCAAGTTGGATCTTCGTTTTGGGTATCATCAAATTCGGGTTCATGAGGATGATATCCCTAAAACAGCTTTCCACACATGATGGGCACTATGAGATTTTGGTCATGCCCTTTGGCCTCACTAATGCTCCTTCCACATTCCAGGAGTTGATGAATAAAATATTCTGGCCCTACTTGTGGAAATTCATTCTGGTATTCATGATGATATCCTCATCTATCGTAAAACATGGGTTGAACATATCCAGCATCTGGATCTTGTAATGAGACTTTTCTCTGACCATCATCTCCATGCCAAACAGTCTAAATGTGTTTTTGGACAGAAGGAAGTCGAGTATCTTGGGCATATTATCTCAATAAAAGGGGTTCGCGTGGATCCTGCCAAAATCGCTACCATGAACAGTTGGCCGCATCCTAAGACACTCAATAGCCTTCGTGGTTTTTTGGGGTTGACTGGCTACTACTGCAAGTTTGTTAAGGATTATGGGAAGATTGCAGCTCCATTAACTTCTCTATTGAAAAATGATAATTTTACATGGACACATGCTACTGAGTGTGCGTTTGAAAAACTGAAACAAGCTATGTGTACTACACATGTTCTAGCTATGCCTGATTTTTCCAAGCCCTTCACTATTGAGATTGATGCTTGCGGAAATGGAATTGGTGCTGTTCTCCTTCAAGATGAACACCCCATTGTGTTCACCAACAAATCCCTTTCATGTAATAATTTAGCTGCCTCTACATATGAGAAGGAAATGATTGTTATTTTGCATGTAGTACAGAAGTGGTGACCATACCTGTTAGGGAATCATTTCTGCATCAAGACTGATCACCAGAGTCTGAAATATTTTTTGGAACAACATGTATCCTCCCTAGCACAACAGAAATGGGTTGGCAAACTCATGGATTATGACTATGAGATCACTTACAAGAAGGGTAAGGACAATATTGTGGCGGATGCTCTTTCTCGCACATTTGATGACCAAGGTTCTCTTTCAGCTATTTCTATGCTTGTTCCAAATTGGTTGCAATCTGTTCAACAGGGCTATGTCAATGCTCTTCATTATCTCAAATCATTCAACGCTTGGCCAACAACCCTTCTGTTGTACCACATTACTCTTGGGATGGTGCTTCCCTGAGATACAAGGGTCGTCTGGTGCTTCCCCAGAGCACATATCTTCAACAAGATGTCTTCTATGAATTCCATGCTTCTCCATTGGTAGGGCACTCTAGGTTTCTCAAAACATATGAGCGGGCACTGCGTAACTTCTTTTGGCAGAGAATGAAAAGGACAATTCATCAGATTGTGGCTGAATGTGATACCTTCTAACGCAATAAGGGTGAAATGACACTCCTTCCGGGATTGCTCGAACCCTTGCACATAGCTACACGGATTTGGACAGATATTTCTATGGATTTCATTGAAGGGCTCCCTAAATCTGGAGGGAAGACAGTGATTTTGGTTGTGGTTGATCGCCTCTCCAAATATAGTCATTTTTGTGCTCTCAGCCATCCCTATACAGCCTCCTCAGTCGCTCAAATTTTCTTGGACCGGATCTTTTGTCTTCATGGCATCCCTTCTTCCATTGTCTCGGACCGTGATGCAACTTTCACTAGTCATTTTTGGATAGAACTATTTCACCACACTGGCAGCAAACTGAATATGAGTTTAGGGTATCACCCACAAGCAGATGGTTAGACTGAAATTATCAATAAATACTTGGAAACTTATCTTCGTTGCTTCACCTCTGAACAACAATATCAGTGGGAAAAGTGGCTCCCTCTTGCTGAATGGTGGTACAATACCTCTTACCACACTGCCTCTAAAATGACCCCATATGAAGCAGTCTATGGTCAGGAACTGCCAGTTCTTCTTCCATACACCCCCAGTAGTTCACCAATTCAGGTAGTTGACACAGTCCTTCGAAACTGCTATCATATTCTTCGCATTTTGTGGGACAATCTTCACATGGCAAGCAATCGCATGAAGCAACAATCCGATCAGCACCGTTTTGAGCGCACTTTTCAAGCAGGTGATATGGTTTTTCTTTATCTCCATCCGTACAAGCAATCCTTCCTAAAACTCAAAGGGCTTCATAAGCTTGCTCCAAATTTCTATGGGCCATATCAGATTCTTCAGAAGATTAGGTCCGTTGCTTATAAATTGGAACTTCGTCCTTCTTACTGCATTTATCCAGTATTTCATGTCACTTGTCTAAATAAAGTTCTTGGCACCAACATTAGAGGACAAACTATTTTTCCCGAACTAGATAATGAAGGATCCATACTTTTGGAGCCGGAGGCCATCCTCAATAAGCACATTCGTTAGCTTTGCTATCGCTCTATCACAGAGGTCTTAATTTAGTGGCATGACATGCAGCCATAGGATGCTACATGGGAACCACTCCTTTAGATTCAACAATAGTTTCCACATCTAAAGCTTTGTGGACAAAGCGTTTTCTAAGGGGGAGGGGATGTTAGGAACCCATGTCTTTCCTTTGTTAGTATATTGTTGTTGGACACATATGTTTTGTAAGTCTTCCCATAGTATTTGTTGATCCATAGTTTGTGTTATTGTTGTTTGGTGCATATGCTTTGTAAGTCTCTCGTAGTATTGTTGATTCATAGTTTGTATTGACCCATGGTTTTGACCCACAATATTGGCGCCTAGACTTAGTATATAAGTGTGTGTTGAGGCCTATGAAGGCACCGTGAAGTTATTTTGTAATGAGCTTGCTCAAAGGAGGTTACCCCTCGAAGTGGCCCGCAATCAATAAGAATATTTTGTGATCTGATATATCGTGTATTTTCATTAATTAATTGTTGCAGGTTCTTCACATGGTGTTGGAGTAGTTGGAGTATTTTGGTTTCTTTACTCCTTCCTGGCTAGATCTAGTAGTTTATTATTATTTTATTGTACGAGGTGTTACAACTTGAACTAGAATGTGTGATTAAAGCCCCAAATAACCTTCCTATGAACCTTGGTTGACCCCATTTTCCCAATGGATAAGACACTAGTCTCCAATCCATTCATCCTTATTTCTCATTTACTATCATAAACGATTTTGCTAGAACTATCTCTTCATTTCACCTTGAACATCATTGAAAGCTTTAGCGATCCTATTCTAGGTAAGCCTCTCTTGAGTTGGAAAAGAGCCAACCTAAAGTCCAAAAGAGGATTTGATGTTGTGAAATTGTGTAATGTCCCTTTCCATATGACCACCTAGGAGAGCACTTATTAGGCTATGCTATAATCGAGGAACCAATAAATTATTTAATTATTAAATGTCACCTAGACTTAAAGTTTTATAAAATGGCATTAATAATTAATTCCTAAAGTGACTTTATTTTATAAAAAGCCACATTGGATTAAAAAGTAACAGAAAAAGTGTAAAACAGGTTCAAAACCCTAGCTATTGTTTGAGGAGAGATCAACCAGATTTCTCACTTACGCTTCATGGCCGTGGTTGGAGTTATTTGCATATTCATATTTGAGTCCACTTGACAGTGTTTTCAGTGTTCGAGTTGAGGAGGGCGCATTCTGCAAAATTATTCATCTTGTGGAAGTACCTTGTCTTGACAAGAAGGAAAGGGAAGATTTTACACTAGAGGGCACAATTTCTAAGAGGGATCTGCTGCTACCAAAAGAAAGGAGGGCGCACTGGTTTTCAGATTGCATTCACCTATAGGAAGGGCGCAATGACAGTTTCAGTTGGTATTTATTTCAAGAAGAGGGCACACTTGATATTTACTGTGGATGGGTGCATTGTTATCTCAGACTTAAGCCATCATATGAGAAGGGTACAAAATTGCTACATGAATCACTTTACTGCTATCAGATATGATTTTAATGTGTTGTGATCGGTTCAAGGAAATCTGGGGGTCGCTACAGGAATTTTGATTGGTTCTCCCAAAACTGCCATCTTTGGAAATTGCTTACAGTGTTTCCAGAAGTGTGGAAGGGTCTGTTACGGTCATACAAGGGATTCTGTATGAAGTTTACAGCCACTCCAAGAGAGTCTAATATTTGCTGCAAGGATTGAGGATGAGTTCTGGGTTTCTAAAGAACCACTTTCAACTACCCAATACATTGGTACAATCATTGAAACTGCTGTCTATTTAGTGGACATCTCAGGTGAGAATATTTCAGTGTAAAAACTGAGTTATCTATAGCATGGGACTACTGTTATAAATGATGTACATATCCCAATCAGCTAAGGGGTGTTTAGATTGTCTTGTATTTTGATTTTAAAGTAAAGTAAATCATTCTTGGAAGAAATCCTTATTTTATGTTACATGTTGTGAGCATTTAAAATCTGAATCAGACAGTCTCCATAAACGCATAAGTCCAACAAAAATCAGACTAAGCCAAACATAAATCATTAGAGTGGTCAAATAGCAGTAGACTCAAAGTGTTTGAAAAAATATTCATCCAAGAACAATCATACATAAATAGAAGCAAATCAGAATCAGAGAATGATGAAGATCCCGTAGGAGTTCAAGAAGGTATTAAGAAGTTAAAGAATTTTTTTTTGCTTAGATCTGTCGAGATCTTACACATTGGCCCCCCCTCTTAGTTATGCCAAGGAGGCCTCTTAATTACACCAAGACCATAAGTAGGGATTTAGGACTTTATCTTGAAGGATGTGAGTTTGGGTGATAACATGTTGAATGCCATAACCTTAGGCTTGCTAAGGTTAACCATGTGCTCGTGAAAATCACAAAAGCTAGATAGAGCATCCAACTGAACATGCAAACTATTAGGAGAGGAGACTAGAAAGGCCACATTATCAACAAAGAGAAGCAATGAGATCAAGAGATGAAGTTGGTCAACTTTTAACAGCATGCCTTAAATTGCAGGGGATTAGGGATGGAGTTAACTTTAAAAGTATACTGAATAATGTAGGGAATAGTAATTTGAAGCCTTCTAATGTAGTATATGGCATTTTTATGTCTGCTATATTGAACATTTGTGCTTTTGACCTATTTAGTATAAGGTAAGCAATGAATAAAACTAAAATGAAAAGAAACAAACAAACAAAAGCGAAGAATTTGGACTAGAAATAGAGATTTCACAAGGGAAACTTTTCAGATGTCATACCTATTAGCTCCAATCCATCCTGGGAGATCATGTTCCAACCATTCATCCCTGACTTTCCCAAAACGTTCTACCAGTTCTTCCCTGATTTTACCCCACTCCATCATTATAACAGGTTTCAAATTTGACCAGTTCTCCAATATTCCTTCTAGAGTTAACTCATGCAGAACCTTTTCACTATAATGTTGTTAGATTCGATATTGGTATGATATTTAAACCACTCTAAATCAAACTCGCAGCCATATATTACAATTAATTAGATTTAATTTGAAAGAAACAAGTGGAAATGCTAAGCACGCAAAAATGATAAAAAGGGCATGGACATGCCAACATGAAAACCAAAATACATCAGTTACACAATCATGTAGACAGAATCCTTACTGGGGACTTTTGGATCATGGGTTCCTTCAATTCGAATAACAGACATACCAACATTAAATTCTCATATCATGTTTCAACTATTGATCGAACCTAGCATAACAAAGAGGACTTTCAAAACACTGGCTAAATAGCTCATTCTTGAAACCTTTCAATGCTATATATCTACTATCCTCACTCTGGGCATGATCAATTAACTTCCAGAATAATAAATGTTTTTTACAATATATTGCTTTATTTAATTAGAGCTCCAAATCATATATATTGAGGTAACATAACTCACAAAGTCCTTTTGATAGTCATTCACAGAATATAAATGAAATAAATTACCATTTTGTTTTGGAATTTGAAAAATACCCATAGTCTTTTACATTTTCCTTCAAGTTTTTCTAATAACCAGAACCTCATAGGAATTTATTATAACAAAAAATAAGAAACAAAAAGGAAAACCCCCAGCCTACTGGCCTCAAATGCCAGACTGGGCTTAAAAGGATGAGTGATCTAAAGCCATCTACAAAAAGTATGAGGCTATGAGTAGCAAAGACAGGAACCCAGAGAGAAAACTTTGAAACCTTCTAACTGTTAATAAGAAGGCTTAGATGGGATAGGATATGTTGGGGTTATTTTACTAAGCTCTCCAATCTCTATATGTAATGAATTGTCTAAAGTTTATCGTGATACCAATACAATATCCGACTTTTTGGTTTATCCCTCAATTAGGGGAAAGTTAGTTGCTTAGTTACACATGAATACTTTATAGAATAAAAATAAAAGCAGTTACACTGTCATGGTTGTTAATCAAGTTTGTTAATGAATTCAATTTCAAGCAAACAAGTCCACATTATGACATCATATTCCACAATCAATGTGCAAAACCTTTGAGTGAGTTTAATACCTCATTTATGTGTTGCACTCTTATGATTCATATATTCTTTGATACTGCTAAATTAAAATGGGCTCAAACTTTTGACAGCATTGGTAAAAGACAAAAATCATTCCTTTTCATAGTAAACAACTCTAGTAATTTTGAGTTTGAGTTTTTATATTCTTTCTTTTCTTGAAGATTCTTGTACACCCTGAGGAGTGCATTGCTACTGTCTGATTTCAGAAAATATCCTTTGTATAGGTACATTAGTTCTATTTGATTTTTAAATATGTATAGTTTTGGTGTATTCTAAAGTCAGGTTTTTCTCATATTCAATAATTTATTTGATTACATGTTGGACAATTTAATGCACTGAGAATTGTATTGTTCATAATGTGCAATGAGTTTGATATTGTTGTTCTTGTTCTACATGTTGGAGAACCTTATTCATATGGAAAATAGAAGAGACAATGGTTGTTTGTTTCTGATAAATCTGTAAACTTTGAGGGTTCGTGTAAACAATCATAAATCCTTTCTATTGACGTTTCCTCACCATGTAATTCATTTATTCTTGTTGATCACTCTCTTGCAGGATTCACAGTAAGTGTTGCTGAGCTGAAATGAATGTATACGAGTTGTGATATTTTAATTTGTATTCTTTTGTTTCCTAGATTGTGCAATATTATTGCTTATGATTTAATCTTATATTATGTAGCCTTTGAAGATTTATGTTCTTGCATTTGTTCTATTGACCCTTTTTTTTCTTGTTTTGCAAGGTGGGATTTTGTAATTTGTTGAAGGATTGAGGACGCATCCTGGGATTCCAAAGAACCCGTTTCAGCCACCCAATACATTGGTACAGTCACTGAAACTGTTGTCTATTTAGTGGACATCTCAGGTGTGAATCTTTCATTGTAAAAACTGAGTTATCTGTAGCATGGGAATGCTGTTATAAATGATGTACATATTCCAATCAGTCAAGGGGTGTTTAGATTGTCTTGTATTCTGATTTTAAAGTATTCTGATTTTAAAGTAAAGTAAATCATTCTTGGAAGAAATCCTAATTTTATGATGTTACATGTTGTGAGCATTTAAAATCTGAATCATAACTGTCTCCATAAACACATAAGTTCAACAAAAATCAGACTCATCCAAACATAAATCATTAGAGTGGTCAAACAACTGTAGACTCAAAGTGTTTGACAAAATATTCAGCCAAGAACAGTCATACAGACATAGAAGCAAATCAGAATAAGAGAATGATGAAGATCCTGTAGGAGTTCAAGCAAGTATTAATAAGTTAAAGAGAAAATTTTGGCTCGGATCTGCCGGGATCTTACACATTTCCCCCCCTCTTAGTTATGCCAAGACAACCTATTAATTACACCAAGACCATACCTAGGGCTTTAGGAATTTATCTTGAAGAGTGTGAGTTTGGGTGATAACATGTTGAATGACATAACCTTAGGCTTCCTAAGGTTAACCATTGGCTCGTGAAAATAAAAAAATCTAGCTAGAGCATCCAACTGAACCTACAAACTATTAGGAGAGGAGACTAGAAAGGACACATTATCAGCAAAGAGAAGCAATGAGATCAAGAGATGAAGTTGGTCAACTTTTAACATCATGTATCAAATTGCAGGGGATTAGGAATGGAGTTGACTTTAAAATTAGATTGAATAATGTAGGGAATAGTAATTTGAAGCCTTCTAATGTAGTATATGGCATTTTTATGTCTGTTATCTTGAAGAATTGTGCTTTTGACCTGTTTAGTACAAGGTAAGCAATGAATACAACTAAAATGAAAAGAAACAAACAACCAAAAGCGGAGAGTTTTGACTAGAAATAGATATTTCATAAGGGAGACATTTCAGATGTCATACCTGTTAGCTCCATCCTGGGAGATCATGTTCCAACCATTCATCCCTGAATTTCCCAAAACGTTCTACCAGTTCTTCCCTGCTTTCACCCCACTCCATCATTATAACATGTTTCAACTTTGACCAGTTCTCCAATATTCCTTCTACAGTTAACCTAGGAAAAACCTTTTCACTATAATGTTGTTAGATATGATATTGGTATGATCTATAAACCACTCTAAATCAAACTTGAAGCCATATATTTCAATTAATCAACTTTAATTTGAAAGCAACAAGTGGAAATGCTAAGCACACAAAAATGATAAAAAGGGCATGGACATGCAAACAAGAAAACCAAAATACATTAACCAATACAATCATGTAAACATAATCATTACCAGGGACTTTTCGATCATGGGTTCCTTCAATTCTAATAACAGACGTACCAACAATAAATTCTCATATCCTGTTTCGACTACTGGTCGAACCTGGCATAACAAAAAGGACTTTCAAAACACTAGCAAAATAGCTCATTCCTGAAACCTTTCAATGCTATATATCTACTATCCTCACTCTTGGCATGATCAATTAACTTCTAGAATAATAAATGTTTTTTACAATATATTGCTTTATTTACTTAGTGCTCTGAATCATAAATATTAAGGTAACATAACTCACAAAGTCCTTTTGATAGTCATTCACAAAATAAATGAAATACATTACCATTTTGTTTTGGAATTTGAAAAATACCCATAGTCTTTTACATTTTCCTTCAAGTTTTTCTAATAGCCAGAAACTCAAAGAAATTTATTATAACAAAAAATAAGTAACAAAAAGGAAAAGCCCCAACCTACTGACCTCAAATGCGAGACTAGGCTAAAAGGATGAGTGATCTAAATCCCTCTACAAAAAATATGAGGCTATGAGTAGCAGAGACATGCACCAAGACAGAAAACTCTGAAACCTTCTAACTGTTAATAAGAAGGCTTAGACGGGATAGGATATGTTTGGGTTATTTTACTAAGCTCTCCAATCTATGTATGTAATGAATTGTCTAAATTTTATCGTGATACCAATATAATATCTGACTTTTCGGTGTATCCCTCAATTAGGGGAAAGTTAGTGGATTAGTTACACATGAATACTTTATAGAATAAAAATAAAAGGAGTTACATTGTCATGGTTGTTAATCAAGTTTTTTAATGAAGTCAATTTCAAGCAAACAAGTCCACATTATGACATCATATTCCACAATCAATGTGAAAAACCTTTGAGTGAGTTTTATACCTAATTTATGTGTTGCACTTTTATGATTCATATATTCTTTGATACTACTAAATTAAAATGGGATCAATCTCTTGACAGCATTGGTAAATGACCAAAATCATTCCTTTACATAGTAAACAACTCTACTAATTTTAAGTTTGAGATTTTATATTCTTTATTTTCTTGAAGATTCTTGTACACCCTGAGGAGTGCATTGCTATTGTCTGATTTCGGAAAATATCCTTTGTATAGGTACATGTTAGCTCTATTTGATTTTTAAATATGTGTAGTTTTGGTGTAATCTCAAGTCAGGTTTTTATCATATTCAATAATTTATTTGATTACATGCTAGACAATTTAATGCACTGAGAATTGTATTGTTCATAATGTGCAATGAGTTTGATATTGTTGTTCTTGTTCTGCATGTTGGAGAACCTTATTCATATGGAAAATAGAAGAGGTGATGGTTGTTTGTTTCTGATAGTTCTGTAGACTTGGAGGGTTCGTGTAAACAATAAGAAAACCTTGCTATTGACTTTTCCTCACCATGTGATTCATTTATTCTTGTTGATGAATCTCTTGCAGGATTTACAGTAAGTGTTGCTGAGCTGAAATGAATGTATAGGAGTTGTGATATTTTAATTTGTATTCTTTTGTTTTCTAGATTGTGCAATATTATTGCTGATGATTTAATCTTATATTATGTAGCCTTTGAAGTTTTATGTTCTTGCATTTGTTCTATTGACCCTTTTTGTTTTTCTTGTTTTGCAAGGTGGGATTTTGTAATTTGTTGAAGGATTGAGGATGAGTTCTGGGCTTCCAAAGCACCACTTTCCGCCACCCAATACATTGGTACAGTCATCAAAACCATTGTCTATTTAGTGGACATATTAGGTGTGAATCTTTCATTTTAAAAACTGAGTTATCTGTAGCATGGGACTGCTATTATAAATGATGTACATATTCCAAACAGTCAAGGGGTGTTTAAATTGTCTTGTATTCTGATTTTAAAGTAAAGTAAATCATTCTTGGAAGAAATCCTGATTTTACGATGTTACATGTTGTGAGCATTTAAAATCTGAATCATAATAGTATCCATAAACACATAAGTCCAACAAAAATCAGACTCATCTAAACATAAATCATTAGAGTGGTCAAACAACAGTAGTCTAAGAGTGTTTAACAAAATATTCAGCCAAGAACAGTCATACAGACATAGAAGCAAATCAGAATCAGAGAATGATGAAGATCCTGTAGGAGTTCAAGCAAGTATTAAAAAGTTAAAGAAATGTTTTTGGCTCAGATCTGTCGGTATCTTACACATTGGCCCCCTCTCTTAGTTACTCCAAGATGGCCTCTTAATTAAACCAAGACCATACGTAGGGCTTAAGGACTTTATATTGAAGGGTGTGAGTTTGGGTGATAACATGTTGAATGCCATAACCTTAGGCTTGCTAAGGTTAACCATGTGCTTGTGAAAATCCCAAAAGCTAGCTAGAGTATCCAACTGAACATGCAAACTATTAGGAGAGGAGACTATAAAGGCCACATTATCAGCAAAGGGAAGCAATGAGATCAAGAGATGAAGTTGGTCAAATTTTAACATGATGCCTCAAATTGTAGGGGATTAGGGATGGAGTTAACTTTAAAATTATACTGAATAATCTAGGGAATAGTAATTTGAAGCCTTCTAATGCAGTATATGGCATTTTTATGTCTGCTATCTTGAACATTTGTGATTTTGACCTGTTTAGTACAAGGTAAGCAATGAATAAAATTGAAATGAAAAGAAACAAACAACCAAAAGCAGAAAATTTGGACTAGAAATAGAGATTTCACAAGGGAAACATTTCAGATGTCATACCTTTTAGCTCCAATCCATCCTGGGAGATCATGTTCCAACCATTCATCCCTGACTTTCCCAAAACATTCTACCAATTCTTCCCTGATTTTACCCCACTCCATTATTATAACAGGTTTCAAATTTTACCAATTCTCCAATATTCCTTCTAGAGTTAACTCATGCACAACCTTTTCACTATAATGTTGTTAGATACGATGTTGGTATGATCTGTAAACCACTCTAAATCAAACTCGCAACCATATATTAAAATTAATCAACTTTAATTTGAAAGCAACGAGTGGAAATACTAAGCACGCATAAATGATAAAAAGGGCATGGACATGCCAACAAGAAAACCAAAATACATTAGTTACACAATCAGGTAGACGGAATCCTTACCGAGGAATTTTGGATCATGGGTTCCTTCAATTCTAATAATAGATATACCAGCAATAAATTCTCATATCCTATTTACACTACTGGTCGAACCTGGGATAAAAAAAAGGACTTTCAAAACACCGACAAAATAGCTCATTCCTGAAACCTTTCAATGCTATATATCTAGTATCCTCACTCTGGGCATGATCAATTAACTTCCAAAATAATAATTTTTTTTTACAATATATTGCTTTATTTACTTAGTGCTCCGAATCATATATATTGAGGTAACATAACTCACAAATTCCTTTTGATAGTCATTCACAAAATATAAATGAAATACATTACCATTTTGTTTTGGAATTTGAAAAATACCCATAGTCTTTTACGTTTTCCTTCGAGTTTTTCTAATAGCCAGAACCTCAGAAAATTTTATTATAACAAAAAATAAGAACCAAAAAGGCAAAGCCCCAACCTACTGGCCTCAAATGCCAGACTGAGCTTAAAAGGATGAGTGATCTAAAGACAAAAAGTATAAGTCTATGAGCAGCAGAGACAGGCACCCAGACAAAAAACTCTGAAACCTTCTAATTGTTAATAAGAAGGCTTAGACGGGATAGGATATGTTGGGGTTATTTTACTAAGCTCTCCAATCTGTATATGTAATGAATTGTGTAAAGTTTATCGTGATACTAATACAATATCTGACTTTTTGGTTTATCCCTCAATTAGGGGAATGTTAGTTGATTAGTTACACATGAATATTTTATAGAATAAAAATAAAAGCAGTTACACTATCATGGTTATTAATCAATTTTGTTAATGAATTCAATTTCAACCAAACAAGTCCACATTATGACATCATATTCCACAATCAATGTGCAAAACCTTTGAGTGAGTTTTATAACTCATTTATGTGTTGCACTTTTATGATTCATATATTCTTTGATACTACTGAATTAAAATGGGCTCAAACCCTTAACAGCATTGGTAAATGACCAAAATCATTCCTTTTCATAGTAAACAACTGTACTAATTTTAAGTTTGAGATTTTATATTCTTTCTTTTCTTTAAGATTCTTGTACACCCTGATGAGTGCATTGCTATTGTTTGATTTGGGAAAATATCCTTTGTATAGGTACATCAGTTCTGTTTGATTTTTAAATATGTATAGTTTCGGTGTATTCTCAAGTCATGTTTTTCTCATATTCAATAATTTATTTGATTACATGCTGGACAATTTAATCCACTGAGAATTGTATTGTTCATAATGTGCAATGAGTTTGATATTGTTGTTCTTGTTCTGAATGTTGGAGAACCTTATTCATATGGAAAATAGAAGAGACAATGGTTGTTTGTTTCTGATAGTTCTATAGACTTGGAGGGTTCGTGTAAACAATAAAAAATCCTTGCTATTGAGTTTTCCTAACCATGTGATTCATTTATTCTTGTTGATGACTCTCTTGTAGGATTCACAGTAAGTGTTGCTGCGCTGAAATGAATATATACGAGTTGTGATATTTTAATTTGTATTCGTTTGTTTTCTAGATTGTGCAATATTATTGCTGATGATTTAATCTTATATTATGTAGCCTTTGAAGATTTTTGTTCTTGCATTTGTTCTATTGAACCTTTTTGTTTTTCTTGTTTTGCAAGGTGGGATTTTGTAATTTGTTGAAGGATTGAGGATGCGTTCTGGGATTCCAAAGCACCACTTTCATCCACCCAATACATTGGTACAGTCATCAAAACTGTTGTCTATTTAGTGGACATCTCAAGTGTGAATCTTTCATTGTAAAAACTGAGTTATCTGTAGCATGGGACTATTGTTATAAATGATGTACATATTCCAATCAATAAAGGGTTGTTTAGATTGTCTTGTATTCTGATTTTAAATTAAAGTAAATCATTCTTGGAAGAAATCCTTAGTTTATGATGTTACATTTTGTAAGAATTTAAAATCTGAATCATAACAGTCTCCATAAACACATAAGTCCAATGAAAATCAGAATCATCCAAACATAAATCATTAGAGTGGTAAAAAAACAGTAGACTCAAAGTGTTTGACAAAATATTCATCCAAGAACAGTCATACAGACATAGAAGCAAATCAGAATAAGAGAATGATGAAGATCCTGTAGGAGTTCAAGCAAGTATTAAGAAGTTAAAGAGAAAATTTTGGCTCAAATCTGTCGGGATCTTACACATTGGCCCCATCGTAGTTATGCCAAGACGACCTCTTAATTACACCAAGACCATACCTAGGGCTTTAGGACTTTATCTTGAAGGGTGTGAGTTTGGGTGATAACATGTTGAATGACATAAACTTAGGCTTCCTAAGGTTAACCATGTGCTCGTGAAAATCACAAAAGCTATCTAGAGCATCCAATTGAACCTGCAAACTATTAGAAGAGGAGACTAGAAAGGCCACATTATCAACAAATAGAAGCAATGAGATCAAGAGATGAAGTTGGTCAACTTTTGACATCATGCCTCAAATTGTAGGGGATTGGGGATGGAGTTAACTATATAATTATACTAAATAATGTATGGAATAGTAATTTGAAGCCTTCTAATGCAGTATATGGAAATTTTATATCTTCTATCTTGAACATTTGTGCTTTTGACCTGTTTAGTACAAGGTAAGCAATATATAAAACTAAAATGAAAAGAAGCAAACAACCAAAAGCGGAGAGTTTGGACTAGAAATAGATATTTCACAAGGGAAACATTTCAAATGTCATACCTCTTATCTCCAATCCATCCTGGGAGATCATGTTCCAACCATTCAGCCCTGAATTTCCCAAAACGTTCTACCAGTTCTTCCCTGCTTTCACCCCACTCCATCATTATAACAGGTTTCAACTTTGACCAGTTCTCCAATATTCCTTCTACAGTTAACCCATGCACAACCTTTGCATTATAATGTTGTTAGATAAAATATTGGTATGATCCATAAACCACTCTAAATCAAACTCGCAGCCATATATTTCAATTAATCAACTTTAATTTGAAAGCAACAAGTGGAAATGCTAAGCACACAAAAATGATAAAAAGGGAATAGACATGCAAACAAGAAAACCAAAATACATCAACTAATACAATCATGTAGACGGAATCCTTACCGAGGACTTTTGGATCATGGGTTCCTTCAATTCTAATAACAGAAGTACCAAGAATAAATTCTCATATCCTGTTTCAACTACTGGTCGAACCTGGCATAACAAAAAGGACTTTCAAAACACTGGAAAAATAGCTCATTCCCGAAACCTTTCAATGTTATATATCTAGTATCCTCACTCCGGGCATGATCAATTAACTTCCAGAATAATAAATGTTTTTTACAATATATTGGTTTATTTACTTAGTGCTCTGAATCATATATATTGAGGTAACATAACTCACAAAGTCCTTTTGGTAGTCATTCACAAAATATAAATGAAATAAATTACCATTTTGTTTTGGAATTTGAAAAATACCCATAGTCTTTTACATTTTCCTTCGAGTTTTTCTAATAGCCAGAACCTCAAAGAAATTTATTATAACAAAAAATAAGCAACAAAAAGGCAAATCCCCAGCCTACTGGCCTCAAATGCGAGACTAGGCTAAAAGGATGAGTGATCCAAATCCCACTACAAAAAGTATGAGTCTATGAGCAGCAGAGACAGGCACCCAGACAGAAAACTCTGAAACCTTCTAACTGTTAATACGAAGGCTTAGACGGGATAGGATATGTTGGGGTTATTTTACTAAGCTCTCCAATCTGTATATGTAATGAATTGTGTAAAGTTTATCGTGATACCGATACAATATCTGAATTTTTGGTTTATCCCTCAATTAGGGGAAAGTTATTTTATTAGTTACACATGGATATTTTATAGAATAAAAATAGTTACACTATCATGGTTGTTAATCAATTTTGTTAATGAATTCAATTTCAAGCAAACAAGTCCACATTATGACATCATATTCCATAATCAATGTGCAAAACCTTTGAGTGAGTTTTATACCTCATTTATGTGTTGCAATTTTATGATTCATATATTCTTTGATACTACTAAATTAAAATGGTCTCAAATCCTTCACAGCATTGGTAAATGACCAAAATCATTCCTTTTCAGAGTAAACAACTCTACTAATTTTAAGTTTGAGATTTTATATTCTTTCTTTTCTTGAAGATTCTTGTACACCCTGAGGAGTGAATTGCTACTGTTTGATTTGGGAAAATATCCTTTGTATAGGTACATCAGTTCTATTTGATTTTTAAATATGTATAGTTTTGGTGTATTCTCAAGTCATGTTTTTCTCATATTCAATAATTTATTTGATTACATGCTGGACAATTTAATGCACTGTGAATTGTATGGTTCATAATGTGCAATGAGTTTGGTATTGTTGTTCTTGTTCTGCATGTTGGAGAACCGTATTCATATGGAAAATAGGAGAGACAATGGTTGTTTGTTTCTGATAGTTCTGTAGACTTGGAGGGTTCGTGTAAACAATAAGAAATCCTTGCTATTGCCTTTTCCTCACCATGCGATTCATTTATTCTTGTTGATCACTATCTTGTAGGATTCACAGTAAGTGTTGTTGAGATGAAATGAATGTATATGAGTTGTGATATTTTAATTTGTATTATTTTGTTTTCTAGATTGTGCAATATTATTGCTTATGATTTAATATTATATTATGTAGCCTGTGAAGATTTCTGTTCTTGCATTTGTTCTATTGACCCTTTTTGTTTTTCTTGCTCTGCGAGGTGGGATTTTGTAATTTGTTGAAGGATTGAGGACAAGTTCTGGGCTTCCAAAGAACCACTTTCAGCCACCCAATACATTGGTACAATCATCGAAACTGTTGTCTATTTAGTGGACATCTCAAGTGTGAATATTTAATTGTAAAAACTGAGTTATCTGTAGCATGGGACTGCTGTTATAAATGATGTACATATTCCAATCAGTCAAGGGGTGTTAAAATTGTCTTGTATTCTGATTTTAAAGTAAAGTAAATCATTCTTGCAAGAAATCCTTATTTTATGATGTTACATGTTGTAAGAATTTAAAATCTGAATCATAACAATCTCCATAAACACATAAGTCCAACAAAAATCAAACTCATCCAAACATAAATCATTGGAGTGGTCAAACAATAGTAGACTCAAAGTGTTTGACAAAATATTCAGCCAAGAACAGTCATACATACATAGAAGCAAATTAGAATGAGAGAATGATGAAGATCATGTAGGAGTTCAACCAAGTATTAAGAAGTTAAAGAGAAAATTTTGGCTCAAATCTATCGGGATCTTATACATTGGCCACCCTCTTAGTTACACCAAGACGACATCTTAATTACACCAAGACCATACCTAGGGATTTAGGACTTTATCTTGAAGGGCGTGAGTTTGGGTGATAACATGTTGAATGACATAACCTTAGGCTTCCTAAGGTTAACCATGTGCTCATGAAAATCACAAAAGCTAGCTAGAGCATCCAATTGAACCTGCAAACTATTAGGAGAGGAGACTAGAAAGGCCACATTATCAGCAAAGAGAAGCAATGAGATCAATAGATGAAGTTGGTCAACTTTTAACATCATTCCTCAAATTGGAGGGGATTAGGGATATAGTTAACTTTAAAATTATATTGAATAATGTAGGGAATAGTAATTTGAAGCCTTCTAATGCAGTATATGGCATTTTTATGTTTGCTATCTTGAACATTTGTGCTTTTGACCTGTTTAGTACAAGGTAAGCAATGAATACAACTAAAATGAAAAGAAACAAACAACCAAAAGCGTAGAGTTTGGACTAGAAATAGATATTTCACAAGGGAAACATTTCAGATGTCATACCTGTTAGCTCCAATCCATCCTAGGAGATCATGTTCCAACCATTCATCCTTGAATTTCCCAAAACGTTCTACCAGTTCTTCCCTGCTTTCACCCCACTCCATCATTATAACAGGTTTCAACATTTACTAGTTCTCCAATATTCCTTCTACAATTAACCCAGGCACAACCTTTTCAGTATAATGTTGTTAGATATGATATTGGTATGATCTGTAAACCACTCTAATTCAAACTCGCAGCCATATATTTCAATTAATCAACTTTAATTTGAAAGCAACAAGTGGAAATGCTAAGCACACAAAAATGATAAAAAGGGCATGGACATGCAAATAATAAAACCAAAATACATAAACTAATACAATCATGTAGACGAAATCCTTACCGAGGACTTTTGGATCACGGGTTCCTTCAATTCTAATAACAGACGTACCAACAATAAATTCTCATATCCTGTTTCAACTACTGGTTGAACCCGGCAGAACAAAAAGGACTTTCAAAACAATGGCAAAATAGCTCATTCCTGAAACCTTTCAATGCTATATATCTACTATCCTCACTCTGGGCATGATCAATTAACTTCCAGAATAATAATGTTTTTTACAATATAATGCTTTATTTACATAGTGTTATGAATCATATATATTGAGGTAACATAACTCACAAAGTCCTTTTGATAGTCATTCACAAAATATAAATGAAATACATTACCATTTTGTTTTGGAATTTGAAAAATACCTAGTCTTTTACATTTTCCTTCGAGCTTTTCTAATAGCTAGAACCTCAAAGAAATTTATTATAACAAAAATAAGCAACAAAAAGGAAAATCCCCAGCCTACTGGCCTCAAATCTGAGACTAGGCTAAAAGGATGAGTGATCTAAATCCCTCTACAAAAAGTATGAGGCTATGAGCAGCAAAGACAGGCACCCAGACATAAAACTCTGAAACCTTCTAACTATTAATAAGAAGGCTTAGACGGGATATGATATGTTGGGGTTATTTTAATAAGCTCTCCAATTTGTATATGTTATGAATTGTCTAAAGTTTATCATGATACCAATACAATATATGACTTTTTGGTTTATCCCTCAATTAAGGGAAAGTTAGTTGATTAATTACACATGAATACTTTATAGAATAAAAAGAAAAGTAGTTACATTGTCATGGTTGTTAATCAATTCAATTTCAAGCAGACAAGTCCACATTATGACTGTTGATCGAATCACGACCTCACAGTTGACAGGGGTCCACCAATTGTTGACCCATACCACAGTCTCCCTGGGCACTGGCCCGGGCAAGTTTGAGCCCACCCAGCAACACCCGCAGAGTGGATGAGGTCCTACCTGAGGCGTCCAAGAAGAGCAGATGGAACCATGTTTCCACCGAGGGAGAAGGAAAGTTGTTGCAATATGATACTAACATCACTTCTAAATATTCATTGCAGAGTTCTAGCGAATCACCTTAATCGTAGCAATTAACATTATCATAAACAGAGATCGCACATTACTCTAATCACAGCATTTTCACATAGACCGATAACACATTATTGCAGTATTCACATTATAGCAACAGAAAACAGATAATTGCATTAGGAATAGGCAATAACATAGGCATCGAGCAACATTACACATGGATCGCACCAAATCATCATCCTTATATTACTGTAGCAAAACAGTACATAAATCTCTATGCAACATCCGTATTATCCCCGCATATAGCACTTAGCCATATCCACCATTATCGACTCCTCTAACACTTACAATTCTCCTCTATTTATAGGCTTCCGCCGATTACAATACTTCTCCACTTTCCTAATCGACACTATGGACAATCGACTAACTGACTTGGTCTAATGACCAAAAAACCCGCATACCGTGGTACAATGACTCGATATTACAAAATATATGACCAAAAACCCACTGACTACGGTATACTTGACTCAATACTACCAAATACATGGTCCAAGTGACCCAAAACCCGCCAAGTGTGGTATCCTTTAGCGCAAGATACTCCTTTCGCGCTTTCATCCAACGTGTCGCAGCATCAGCAGTACCGCGATCTTTCCTCATCAAACTGCCTGCCAACAGGCCCCCAACACAATCTTGTGGCTCGCCCTCGAGCCACGTCAGCTACATCCGTTCTTGCTGTCTGGATCATGAATTGTTGTCCCCTTCGTTCGGCTGTACAGATACTTGGCTACCAATTCTGTAAGCCCTCAATGAGAATAGGCAACCCCTGACCTGCTATCAGGTACATCACGAACTCATCCTCCAGTCGCATTGAATAGTGCAGACTGAAAAGAAAAGAGGACGAACAGTACCAAGGGTTGAGAATAGCGGATAACTTTGGCACATCTATTTCACGCCAGCGCCCGTCGTCGACTGAAGTTAGGGAGCTACTGCCCCAACCAGCAGTTTGATCAAAATGGTACAACTCTTCGAACGACTACAGCATACTGAAGCATGCGGGACCGACCACGAGTCCATTTCACTATCAACACATACCACAGTCACCCTGGCACCGGCCCGAGCATAGACAGCGTATGTGCACCCGCTGGATCAAGATGCTCAGGGACACTCATCGTTCGGGCTCGCAGTGCCCCTGGGGTGCTGCCATGGGAAACGAAGGGAAGCATTTCCATAGCTTCCTTGGAATTCCTCACAATTCAACTCACATAGGGATCAACCAGCATAACCACTCGTGGTCAGAACAACTTCTAGATGGTGAACTACTAACTTCCTTGGGTACTTATAGCTGGACCCTCCTCTGTGACGATGGGGGGAATGATGCCTTGGTACCTCCCACCTGTGTGTGTGAGCCAATCAACTGCCATAGTGGAGGGGGTGGCCATGCTGCCAACACAGCTCCCGCGTGCCACCATGTGAAAAACCCTGTTGATCATCCTGGTCCATTGTACAAAACATACCGTCGTCATGTGTGAACTCAACGAAATGAATAAGGGCAATCATGTGTAGATAGGGCGGCTAGTAATCACACCACTTCACCGTACCCTCCCAAATTCATTGTACAAAATACGTCAGCAATCCTGAGTGTAACATCATCATGAGTCTTGGACGACAATTTCAAGCCTCTCCCACTTGCGCATACCCTCTTCTATTGGTGCACCATCTGCCACCAAGCAACCTGCAACAAGCATCATCACTCATTCATTTTTTTATTTTTTTTTATGCGACTCAAAAATTGCACTGCTCTAAGCCCGTGCGATAGGGATTCAATATATGACCATTTACGAGCTTGGGGAGCATCCCCCTATCCAATCGCTGCAACTGAACCGCTCCTCCTAAAGTAATATTATTGATGCGATAGGGACCTAGCCAATGCATATGCAACTTGCCTTGATGTTTCATAAACATACTTTCATAAAGTAACACTAAGTCGCCTTGCTGAAACTACTTGATTTTGATGTGGCGATCATGCCATGCCTTCTGGTGATCCTTCTCCACTCCTTGATGAAAGCCAATGATAAATCGATCTTCTTCAAGTGCCACCAAATGTGCTAGACGCTCATCGATTGCTGCAACATCATCCATGCTTGTAACAACCGCAATTCGTAAATTGGGAACAATGTACTCCATAGGCATAATGGCTTCCTTCCCATATACGAGTTTGAAAGGTGTCTGACTAGTCAACCTTTTACATGTGGTGCGATAGGCCCACAACACCGCGAGAAATTTCAAATCCCAATCGTCGCGGTTCGCATTACACACCTTTGTTAATGCATGCTCCAAGACCTTGTTAAATGCCTCTACCGTCCCATTCGCCTATGGGTCATAGGGTGTACTCTTCTTGTGCTGAATCTACAATTCCTCCGTCAATGCGCTGATAGTGCGATTGAGAAAATAGCTTCCTTGATTACTCAGCAAAATCTTGGGGCAGCTGAACCGAGTGATAATGTGATCAAACAAGAACCAAGTAGCCATTGCTGTGGAACAATCAATTACAGGTGCCGCCTCTGCCCATCAGGTCAAATACTCGGTCGCTGTGATAATATACTGTGCACCTGTGCATTTCCCTGGTGGATTGATCGGCCCTACGAAATCCACAACCCATTTTTCGAACGGTTGTAATTTCACCTACAGTAGTAGTGGCATCTCGTCACGTCTAGATGGATTTCCAGTTTGTTGGCAAACATCACAAGACCGCGCATAGTCTGTCGCATCATTGTGTAAAGTGGGCCACCAAAGCCCTGCACGCAATACCTTTTGGGCAGTCACCCAACCGCCATAATGTCCTCCAGCGACTCCACCATGTGCTTCAGCCAATATCTGCGCTTGCTCATGCGGCAAAACACATCTGCGTAATATCTCATCAGCACCTAATTTATACAGCTCTCTCACGATCACGGGGGTTTCACTAGTGAGGCAATATCATATCACGTCCATTCATATTGGGGGGTTGAATACTCTTAAAAACCTCAAAAATATATTGCCCCGTATTAAGGGGTCAAGGGTTTTTTTTTATTTGACATAGTAATATAAATATTTGGGGTTATTTTATTTGGGAGTGTTGAGGAATAACCTCCAAATCGTGGGATGGATTCATACGTCCAAATCACGGGCTCAATTCATACCCACCTAAGACTTAAGGACCTTCCATTTTTATTTGATATTGCTTATGATCCTAAGTTTTGAATAAATTTGATAATAGTGTACCAATGATAATATCGATGGAAGTCTCTTTGGATTATTGTCCTTGAGCAATGTAACATCCCGATAATTTCATAAAATTTTAAAAAAAAATTATACCAGCATTAAATGTTAAAATTGTGATTGCGGAAGTAATAAATGCTTGTTAAGGCAGTATTAAATAATAAAGTCATTAATGTATATAACAATTTAACTACTATGTCCTTTTAACTAATGATGCTTTAAGACAGTGATGTGTCTTACCTCCATAAAAATGATTACGACACTAATTTGTTTGTAGTTTAATAACTGAAATTTCAAAACAATATAAGACGGAGTTCTCTTTGACAAGGTACTGACAGTTTTAATTTCGGGATGGTGATGAAAGGGTTCCTGCGAGGTGCCCCGAGACTTACTTAGCTAATTAGCTAAAGCATTTGTACCTGTCCTTCTTGCGAATATTCGCAGGTAAGGATAACAATGACAAAACAATGTTTAAGAGTATTTATATTTTCCAATTAGTCGTCTTATTTGGTTAAAGAAATTATAAGTACCTCCTTGTTTCAGGTATGGAATTCTATCCAAGTTCTAAATGTATTATTTCGAAAAAAAATACAAGTTGCAGAAGTTAATAATATTTAAACAGGGTTCAAAAGTACATTATCTTGGTAGAAATATCTATGCTTAAAAATCTTAAGATTAATTACTAGATTTGAAGAATGAGTTGTTAAATTTTCAGAATTTACTTCAATATGATCTAGGATCTTAACTGAGAGAACAACATGTACAGCATATCTACAGCATATCAATCATGGAGACAATAATGCAACCACACAAGAGACACAACAATTTACTTGGGGAAAACCATAAAGGTGAAAAACCCCAATAACTTCCTCAGAGATAGATAGAGCAATGATACAACCAACCAAGAGAGATAGACACAACCTAGCAGCAAATCCTCCTCCTCCATAAATGTGCCACTCCTCCTTGAGTGTATGTGTGAGAAGTGAGTGATCAAATAGAGTGCCTCCCTCACTCTATTTATACTTGACTTGACTTGCCTTTTTACCTAACTCATGTAGGCTCAAACTTAACCACATAACATAATGCTGAGTGGGCCGACCCCCAATAGGGTGGTCTAATAACCCTTTGACCCACATGGCCGACCCCCAATAGGGTGGTCTAATAACCCTTTGACCCACATGACTTATACAGGGCCGACCCCAAATAAGGTGGTCTAATAACCCATCAAGTATAAGTTACGACACTTACAATATAAATGACGACACTTCCTTATAGAGGAATAATACCATCTCTATAGGAATACAATATACATATATGTGAAATACATTCCGAAGTTACATATACATCAACACTCCCTCTTAACTAGGAAGGTATTTCTCAGCATAGTTCTTCTAGCACAAGTCATCTTCTCTGGATCATCGTCACTAGATAATCGTCATTGAGTCATCATCATCGTCACTGCTGCTGCTATCTCAATCAATCTCTGAATCTACTCGTCATAGGAAGTTCTACAGAGCCAGTCCTTTTTCATATTGGATGTAGGCCCACCACCTGCAGGTCTTCATCATCACTGGCCATACTGTGGAATCCTCAGGACTTATTACGTGCGTCACAAAACCTCGAAAGAGCATCCCAGGCTGTTACGAGCACACGGCTCTACCTATAGGATCTCCCAGGGCACAAATTACATGTGACCTCACCACAAAACCTCGAAAGAGAATCCCAGGACTGATTACGAGCACAAGGCTCAACCTATCGGATCTCCCAGGGCACAAATTACATGTGGTCACCACAAAACCTCGAAAGAGCATCCCAGGACTGATTACGAGCACACAGCTCAACCTATCGGATCTCCCAGGGCACAAATTATATGTGGTCATGGCAAAACCTCGAAAGAGCATCCCAGGACTGATTACGAGCACACAGCTCAACCTATCGGATCTCCCAGGGCACAAATTACATGCCATAGGACAAAACCTCGAAAGAGCATCTGCCAGATATCCCAGGGCACAAATTACATGCCATAGGAAAAACCTCGAAAGACTATCTGCAGATCTCCCAGGGCACAAATTATATGTCCTCCCAAGCAAAACCTTGAAAGAGCATTTGCCAGATGTCCCAGGGCACAAATTACATGCCATAGGCAAAACCTCGAAAGACCATCTGCAAATCTCCCAGGGCACAAATTACATGCTTATCTGCACAACCTGATCCACGGCCACAGAGTATCAAACTGATACTCACCATACATCATCCTGATGTATCCATGATCATCCTGATCATCATCACTGCAACATCCTGCTGCATGTCATCTGGAGCAACATCCTGAAGCTCGTCATCTATGATCATCCTGATCATCATCACTGCAACATCCTGCTGCATGTCATCTGGAGCAACATCCTGAAGCTCATCATCTATGATCATCCTGATCATCATCACTGCAACATCCTGCTGCATGTCATCTGGAGCAACATCCTGAAGCTCGTCATCTATGATCATCCTGATCATCACTGCATCTACCTGATGCATACCAAGTATCTACTTGATACATATCATCATACATGATCCTCCTGATCATCAATGTATCCACCTGATACAAATACAAATACATGATATATATCACCATACATGATCCACCTGATCATACAATGTATCCACCTGATACATATACAGATACATGGTCCAAGCATCCAACATGATGCATACATACATACATAAAATGATCCAACTGATCATATCCAGCATCCACATGATGCGTACATACATACATAAAATGATCTAACTGATCATATCCAGCATCCACATGATGCGTACATACATACAGAAATTATCCAACTGATCATATCCAGCATCCACATGATGCGTAGATACATACATAAAATGATCCAACTGATCATATCCAGCATCCACGTGATGCGTACATACATAAAATGATCCAACTGATCATATCCAAGCAGAAACCAGAACATCATCCTGATGCTCATCATCCAGCACTTACATCCACAGCCATGTGAAGGATCCTCCTTCCAACATGCTTGGAATGGCTTTAACAAATGTGTCCATCACTTCTTCCTCGAAGTATCCTCGATCTGAAGAACGCCAAGTCTCTCTCTGAAGTACTCGAACTTCACCCTGGCTAGTGGCTTCGTCAGCACATCTGCAATCTGCTCATCTGTCGCAACATACAGGAGCTTCACAGCTCCTCTCTGCACCATATCCCTGATATAGTGATATTTGATCTCTATGTGTTTCGACCTGTCATGAAACACTGGGTTCTCGGACAGCTTTACACAACTCTGGTTATCACAGAAGATACCAGTAGCCTCCAACGGGAGATCAAATAGCTCAGATAGTAGCTTCCGTAGCCATACTGCCTCACAACTAGCTGAATAGGCTGCAACATACTCTGCCTCAGTTGTACTCAGTGCTACGCAGGACTGCTTCCTGCTAAACCAAGAGATCACACCTGATCCCATACTGAAGCAGCACCCAGATGTGCTCTTCCTATCTGCAGCACTGCCAGCTCAATCTGAATCAACATAACCCTGCAGGTTAAACTTTTGATTTGCCTCATACCTGAGCACATAATCCACTGTACCCTTCAGGTACCTTAGAACATGCTTTACAGCAACCAGGTGAACACTCCTCGGATCCGTCAGGAACTGGCTCAATGTGTTCACAGCAAAGCAAATGTCTGGTCTCGTGTTCGTCAGGTACATCAAGGACCCAATCATCTGATGGTACATGGAGACATCAACCGGCTCAGATGAAGCATCACATAGAAGCTTTCGATTCAATGCCATAGGTGTGGCCATAGCCTTGCAGTCCATCATCCCGAACCTCTTCAGGATCTCTATTGCATACTTCCCTTGTCCAAGGAAGATTCCATCACTCTGCCACACCTCCATGCCAAAAAACAAATAGTGCATCATCCCCAAGTTCTTCATCTCAAACTCGGTAGTAAGCTTCCGCTGCGTGTCGGCAATCAATCTATCTTCACCATACCAAGTTCTGCACATATATGATTTCCTATCATGTGTCTCAGAACCAAGTGGCTGCTCCACATACTTCTTCTTCAACTACACCATTCAAGGAAGCTGTCTTGAATCCATCTGGTGTATCTTCTATTTCATCACTTTTATATTTCTCAATGCTGCCATCTGCAACATGCTTGATCTGATAGTTCCATTTGGAAGTCATAGCAAACTTCCCTTCATGTCTTGGGATTACATCCCAAACAACATTCTTCATGATCGACGGATCATGGCATTTCATTTATTCATCCCAGATCCTGGGAACTTCAATATCTTCAATAGATATCTTTGTTGCTGGAACAAATGTTGTAGTTCTTCTTTTGTAGGAGATGGCATACGATCTTTCCTACACAACAAGTTAAATTGCATGATTAGAAAACATCTCATAGTTTTCAGAACAAATTCTTACACATAAAGAAATATGTCATACAGTCATGCAATTATCTTAGCCAATGCTTCAATACAACATTTATCCATATCCCATAACTTTCTAGATGCCTTCCAATCTCTACCAGAACATTGTTAAGAGTGTGCACAACTCCCAACATGTCAGCAAAGAGGTTTCATTCTAGATAAGTAGCAATGGAATGTTGTACAGTGCCATAGGCCACTTACCCATGTATATTAGTAGTATACTATTCATCAATGCAACTATTCTAATATGCACAATACATATCCTAAGTCTAGGAACATGAGCATATACATCATTTGAACAATTTTATTTAAACAAACAAATATGCATGAAATGATAATTAAAATACTTATCTTTGTTTGTTCGTTGGGTGGACTCCCTCTGAGTCTTTGCTTCTCTGAAGTAGCTTTTTCTACACCTTTCTGTTGTGGAATGTAGAAAGATGTTCAACTCCCTCTGAATATCTGCATCCTTGCAGAAGCTACTGAAGCGTGCTCCTTTGCTTTCTTGCAGGAACAACTGGAGTGTTCTCCCTCTTGATCTTTACTTCCTGGATTACCTGTCCTTGAACTTACATTCATCCTTGGTCCCTATGCATGCTTATTAGTATCCTGATTGTGTTAGCCTTGTGATCTCATATAAAATCATACATTCATTAGTATACTATTAAAACACAATATAGTCATGATCATTTCAAACAGAAATAATAAGCATTAGCATTCAAGGTTTATGTAGGATTCTTATGGTTAGTCAAATCATAAGAAGCATAACATGTCTAAACCTATAATTACTCAAACCTATGACTCTTCAGGTTAGTTGAATCATCAATTAAGATAAGAGATATAATATGCATAAAACCTGTGATTATTCAAACCTATATCTTCATGATTCTTCTAGTTAGTCATATCATCAATTATGGTAAGAAACATAATATGCATACAGCCATGATTATTCAAACCTATGACTTCATGAATAATCATTATCAACAACACAACAGTATAAGATCCTAAACAAAGGTAGGATTCTAGCTTGATATAGGAAAAACATACCTGGATTAGCATGCTAGCTAGTTTATGTCTAACATACCCGCATAATGTCTTTTGGTTCTCTTCAGTGACTTGTGCTAGTAACCTGCATGTCTCATATGTTAACCATTACAAAATCAAGTTATACATACCTCGTAAATGGATCTTCTGTGAGATCCATGACAATGGATGAATCTTTGTCCTCATGTTATCATTACCATATGTTCTTGGTCCTGAACATGATTTGTCTTTCTTGGTGTACCTTTCATGTTAGTAGACAACATAAACCTCATACAACACCATAATGCATTAGTACAATCGTAAGTGTCAACACCCTAATCAATGAATATTTTCTATTGTGCATTCATAATTTTGTTAAGGTGATACGACAAATCTAATATCAAGATTGTACTAATCCTAATAACATGAAGACAAACATACCATAAACTTAATCATGAACAAATATCAAAACATACCTTGATGAGTCATACCTGTCGAGATCGCTTGTAATCTTCTTATGTAAGGCCTTGGCCTCATCTCCCTCTGAAACAGAAACTTCTTCACTTATGTAGATGATCAATCCATATTCTTTCCAAACCACTTGATTTGCAAGAACTGGACCTGGAGCTGGATATGGGTTTGTCAGAGAAACCCCAAAAATTCAAACTTTGAATTTCAAACTTCCGAAAGGATAGAAATATGCGCCTTGATGAGCTGATCAAACTGGTATATTCAGAATTTGAAAACTGCAAAGTTTTACTCCTTAATTTTTCCTTTGAAACTTCCGGATTCACTGGACGTGACCCTGAACTGGGGTTTGATGAATCCCACTCTTCTGCCCAATCAAAAGGTTTGATCCAAATCTCTAAGCTTCTATTTTTCTGAGGAGCTTCCAGCCATGGTCACAGATTTCAAAAATTCCCATTTTTACAGAAGCCCTAATTTTCCACTTTCCTGATCAAAGTTCCGAACTAGGGTCTGATCAAGCCCGGCCTTCTTCCCAACCAAAAATTCTGATCTTGGTCTCTAAATTTTTATTTTGATGAGTAGCATTCAGCCGTGGTCTCCGATTACAAAAATTCCAACTTTCTCCAAAGCCCTAAATTCCGGAAGCCATGAATGAAGGTACCAAAAAATAATTCTGTTTTGACAGAAATATGTACCTGATTGATTCTAGTGTAACTCTGAGATTTTTGATCCACAGGGTCTGAAAAAGTTTCCTGAGATAGCCTGACCTGTTATCTTTCCATCCTGACAGGTCTGACCTCAATTGGATTCTCTGAGAGAGCGTTATGCCAAATGTCGCAACGTGACCTGTTTTGGGATAAAACAGGAGAGCGAACTTGTACGGCGTGCCACGTGTCACTGTTTTAACTTCGGCCTCTGAAAAAGTTTTCTGAGATAGCTCGGCCTGTTACCTTTCCATCCTGACAGGTCTGACCTCAATTGGATTCTCTGAGAGAGAGTTATGCCAAGTGTCGCAACGTGACCTGTTTATGGGATAATACAGGAGAGCGAACTTGTACGGTGTGCCACGTGTCACTGGTTCAACTTCGGCCTCTGAAAAAGTTTTCTGAGATATCTCGGCCTGTTACCTTTCCATCCTGACAGGTCTTACCTCAATTGGATTCTCTGAGAGAGAGTTATGCCAAGTGTCGCAACGTGACCTGTTTATGGGATAATACAGGAGAGCGAACTTGTACGGCGTGCCACGTGTCACTGGTTCAACATCGGCCTCTGAAAAAAATTTCTGAGATAGTACAATCTGTGTACTACCTGTCACTTTTGACGAAATTTCATTTGGAGCTTCCTAGCCCAAGTTATGACATTTTTCCCAAGGTCACCTGATTTTGACTCAGATCTGGAAGAGGCAGAAACCCTATATTGTACAGATCATAAATCACAAAGTACAACGAATTAGAGGTTGTCCTTTGGACACAAGGCACCTGGAGAGTTTATATTCGTCCTGTAACAATTTCAGATCCGAAATCTTCGCCAAAACGGATTTATAGCGAAAGTGCTACGATGACTGGTTTTTGCTATATCAAGCCCTAGCATCGTAAGTGCAACAAGTGTCATACATGCCATATCATGCCTTCTTTCAGGCTAGCTCTGATACCATGTTAAATTTTCAGAATTTACTTCAATATGATCTAGGATCTTAACTGAGAGAACAACATGTACAGCATATCTACAGCATATCAATCATGGAGACAATAATGCAAGCACACAAGAGACACAAGGATTTACTTGGAGAAAACCATAAAGGTGAAAAACCCCAATAACTTCCTCAGAGATAGATAGAGCAATGATACAACCAACCAAGAGAGATAGACACAACCTAGCAGCAAATCCTCCTCCTCCATAAATGCGCCACTCCTCCTTGAGTGCATGTGTGAGAAGTGAGTGATCAAATAGAGTGCCTCCCGCACTCTATTTATACTTGACTTGACTTGCCTTTTTACCTAACTCATGTAGGCTCAAACTTAACCACATAACATAATGCTGAGTGGGCCGACCCCCAATAGGGTGTTCTAATAACCCTTTGACCCACATGGCCGACCCCCAATAGGGTGGTCTAATAACCCTTTGACCCACATGACTTATACAGGGCCGACCCCAAATAAGGTGGTCTAATAACCCATCAAGTATAAGTTACGACACTTACAATATAAATGACGACACTTCCTTATAGAGGAATAATACCATCTCTATAGGAATACAATATACATATATGTGAAATACATTCCGAAGTTACATATACATCAACATGAATTGCTAATATGATTCTGCCAATATTTTCCAATTCATGAAACCTTTTACTACCAGGTGAAACGATTGATGGACAAATTCAATTTGAACTTTATTCCTTTATTATAACATCAAGTTTCACTTACTATTTCAATGCTTGGTATTTTATTTAAGATAACTATGGTAGCTTCTACTTTCTCCATTTATAATTTATATATATATGGATATAGTCTTGATATTTATAAAGTCAAAATCATATTTTATTTAAGAACATAATACAATATAAGTGTGGACCGTTTTTAACTATAGGGTGAACCATTCTAATGTGATATTGGTGCATTATTATAATAAACAACTTTTATATGGTTTATTGTAATAATATTACAATGTACCGATACTATTTTCTAACCTAAGTTCTAACTATCTAAATCTTATATGCATGCGATTATTACCAATACAAACTTTTGATTTATGTAATCATGCATTCGATGGTTAATACCATAGCGATGAAGCGATATACAATGCAATCCTGACCTTACTCTATGTATTGATAATGAACGACATTACACCAAGCATTAAATACGACATTGGTAAGGAAGTGATGGTTATTAATGTCGTTGCTGCATCGATCTGACAGGTTGATGGTGTCTTGTCCAAACATTAATGGTTCTGAACCAACTCTTTAGTGGAGTGTAATGCTGTCTATCCACGTTGACAAACCATGTGAAGCCTGGTTAAAATGTGACTCACGAAATCGAACTATGCGTAGTGAACAAGCAGCTCTCCTCCGAACTGTACATGGGATTGACTCCTTGGCATGCAGCGTTGGCATTGTCGTAGCTGTTACAATAAATGAGGTATTTATGTTATGGTTTCCCGATTCTCAAAGCATCAGGCTGCCACCTTCTCGCTCGTCGATCACAATAGATCTGGGTCGTTGAATGATAAACCCTAAATTCTCATTGTAAGTAATGCTGGAGGGTTTCGCAGTCTTCACTTTCACGTTTTGGAGTTAGAGTGTGAGGCCGACACACTGCTAAAACTTAGGGTTAGCAAGTTTGCTTGGAGTTTGGAACCCGCGACCTTTGCGTTATTTTAATGGTGTTTTGCAGACCTGTAAGTGAATGCTCAGTAGTTGATACCACGACCTTGGTGTGGTTTCTATTTCAGGGTGAAAGTCTATTTTTACAGTGCTGGGGTTGGATCTTTGGCCTTTCCACTCAAGGTAATAAGTCTCTATGTTCCATCATTGAAATTTGAGTTTTCATAAATCCTTTATTTTGATCATTCTAATTTATTTAGATGTATGTTTCACTTGCAGGGTCAATCAAAGGTCTAACATCCAAGCTTGCTGGACAAATGAACGTCGAGGACTCCGCCATCCTGGTAAGTCTCGGGTTCATCGGGTAAGTGAATTCTTTTTTTCTCTGTTCTATATGAAAAATTGTAGTCTGCTCTTAAAAATTCAGCTGTAGGGTTGTTATATAGTTCCACTAGGATTTATATAACTTTAGGTTTCCTTTGAACAGAGTTATTTAATCAAAATCTAGATTTCAAGCATTATCAGATTTAAAGCATTATCAAACTCTGATAATGCTTTAAATTTGAACAGAGTTATTTCTACCGAACTCTTATAAAATTTATAACCAGAAGGAGATCCGTTTGCTAGCATACTTCATCTTCAACATGAAATTAGTCCCTTGGATTGTGCACTGGTCTGCTCGTGTCAACCCACGAGCATGCGAGAGAGAAGGCCACAAGAAGGAAGGAAATGATAATCTTGACATCAAAGAAAACCACCCTATGCCAAATATGCCTTGCAATTGCCTCCACAATCACCTTGCAAGACGTGCAATCATAGCATGAGATTGGTGGTTTGCAACAACCTACCTGCTGAAGAAACAATTGAATAGAATGGAGGTAAAATGCTTCGTCCAAGTACCTTCATATTCTATGTGCCACGCATATGTGAAGAGTTGCGTGCATTTTCCATAGCCTGTAAGATCTATATGAAAAAAAACAAAAAGAAATGATACCTGAATTCGTTGTAAATACAAGTCATTTACATCCTTGCACTGGAAAATGTTAGATTAGCGGATGTAACTACTGATACTCTTCTAGTTATTCTCATCTTTCATGTAATTTTAGATCCAATGACTCCCTGACCTCATCACCAACAATGAAAATACTTCATAAAAAGAAGAGGAATAACTTAACTAACGTGTAGGCCTTGATCAAAAGAGTTATATGACAAGCAGTAGCAGTAACAGTACTGTAAAAACCCAAATTAGAAATTAGCAGCAAGATAAGGCCCAGGAGGATCATTGGCATTTCCATGAGTTGTATGCACACTACTACAGAAAGGGTGGTTTTGAGACGTATGTTTGAGACAATAATCACATATTGTCTCAAACCTACCCACTTTTTTTTTATATATATTTTCAATTGCTTTTTCAGGACTCCTTTCGTCTCAAGGGAGACATATTACGGGCGGGAAGGCAAAAGACCATAGGTTGAAGAAAATAGTGGAAAAAGGCGCTCTAGTGTATCAAATAGAACCCCGCGAAAACCCTTGTTGTGTCGAAGAATGGCGCCTGCTAGAAATTAACGAAGATTTGGTAGGCATTAAGATCAATGAATCCTTTGCCAAGTGTTTCGCTCACAACAAGCCGCCATAGGCTGTCCACCGCTTGCAGGAGCTCAAGAAACATGACGAAGTCGGTGGTTCCCACTCCTATTCCGACTCCTCCAACGAAGACGAAGACAAATATGGCCTTATCCCGAAAAGCACAGAGATTTAGATTTATGAAACCCTCGCCAAGATCAAGAAGAAGGACCTTTGATTTATCAGAAAGACGCTACACTCTATAATGAAGACGGGAAATAAGAGGAAGTTGCAGAGAAGCCGAAGAAGAAAACGGATTTGTATCTCAAGGATGCTATGGCTCAACATTTGCTTGAAAATGGCCCCGATTTTGAAGAAAAAAGGGCTAGAAATGTATCAAAGAGCTATTCAGAGGAGCAGGATAAACTGAAGTGGGCGTTCTCGAGGCTGGTGACAGTGATGATGAAGATGGTGGGGGTTCGCTTACCGTGAAGAAGAAGCCGACAGAGGAGCTCCGCCATGAGAAGAAAGAGGAAGAGAGGTTGTTGCCAAGGCCAAGCAGCAGGCCAAAGATGTCACCATTGCCAGGAAATTGAACATGTATTTGGTAAGGACGATGATTTGGATGAGAATGATAGTTTTGTGAAGAATTATTTGATGAATAAAGGGTGGATTGAAAGGGAAAGCAAGGGTTTTGATTATGGGGATGTCGTTGGGGTTTCTGAGGACGAGAACGAATTGGAGGAGCAAGATAGGTGGATTGTAGTTTTAGGTTCAAGGAGGGTGTTGGGGATCAGGTGTTGGGTCATCCAAGGTTTGCCAAGGGTTCTATGAGGAAGAAGCCAAATGCAAGGAAGCTTCAAAGGAAGAACAAGCAGGAGAGACTAGCTTTGGTTGAGTATGAGAGGAAGTAGTTGAAACACTTGAAGAATGTTAACAAGAGGGAGATTTTTGGAAATGCTTGAGAATATCAACGTTGTAGCAGGGGTCGGAGGTGATTAGGGGAATGTTGTGGATGACGAGGATCTAGACGAGGACTTCGATCCTATGGAAGAAGATGAGGGAGGACTTTGGGGATGAGTACTATGGGGCCAAAGATCCAGATGAGAAGTTTCAGGGGCATGACGTGGATTATTTGGAGAAGCCAGATTTTGATGTCGAGGATGAGTTGTTGGGTTTTCCCAAAGGTTGCAGGGATGGGTAGAAAGATGATGGGTTTAATGTTGCAAGGTAGAAGGCGAAAGCATGCCGAAGCTAAGATCTAGTATCAGTCGAAGATGGTGCAGGGGAAGATGAAGCTGAATATGAAGACGCAGGGGAAGATGAAGATGAATTTTATGAAGATGGAGATGAAGGGGCAGAGCAAGATGAAGCTGATGAAGATGAAGACGAGGAAGTGACAATTATTATCCCCCTGTCAAAGCTAATAGAATACAGAAAGGTGCCCTTTAGAATGAAGAAAGCTAAGAAGTAATGGTGATAAGTCTGTTGTCCATGTTGTGAAACTACCACTCAAGAGTTTTTGACACTACAACAATCAACCCAATGTCATTTTTCCGAATGATTGCACTTTACGAAGATTGAATAAGGATGTAAGTTTGTGAACCCTGAGTAATTTGTCCTTGCTTGCAACTTTTTTAACAATCTGAAGTTTGGCTATATACAATCAGCTTGAGAGATTTTTCTCGTTGAAACATAAGCTGGAGCATGCTATTTTTTTGTTAGCTTCCTTTGCGTAATTAAAATTGTAATCATAAAAGTTCAAGTTATGTGCATCTTTTTCCTCTCTTATAGATTTGTGAGTTAGGCTATGGACCAACAAATGCTTTCATATAAGCTCCCTCCCCAAATTCTCTATCGTGTGCTGAATATCAATTTGGAGTTGTTTCCTGAATTTCTTTATTCCATCAACTAAGTCTTTATCTGCATGAATTTTTGATGCAACCAATGATAAGACACAGAGAGAGAATCAGAGGAATGCTAGTTATTCGATAATGTACTTCATATATTGTAGTCTTCCTTAAATGTGTTGTTTAGAGAAACCGCTGATATCTCCATCCAACACTCCTCATATGTTATGTAAGACGCTAATGGATTATGATACAAGTATCCATGGGGTTTTCAGTTCCTTGAAGTGTTGTAGAGGACTGCTTTCTGCCCTTGGTAAGTTTTGATATAGGTTTTGTTGGTGTGACTGTAACAATCTGCACATATGGTATCATACTAGGAATCTGCAAATCCTTCATAGCAAATAAGACTATTTCGAAGGTTTCCAATGCATTAACTATTATATAAAAATGACATGCTGCAGATTTATAGTCAACAAAGGCCTTCTCAAGAACTTGCAAAGGATTTGCATGCAAGAGAATGGAGATTCCGCCACATATTAAGGGGTATGTAAGTAGTCATTGTAGTTCACATGTTTCTATTTTGTGTTTGAGCCCTTCCAACAGAGTAAGTTGGTGACCCATTACTCTTCCCTATTAGTGCAACACTACTACATAAAGGGTGCTTTTAAGACATATGTTTGAGACAATAATTGTGAAATGTCTCAAACCTACCCACTTTAATTTTTTTTGTCATTTTCCAAAATATAATTTTACCCCTTTCATTTTAGCGGGAAGGGCCTTGAAAATATTGAGGTTTTCACTCATTCACACACCTTCTCATGGATTCGACAGCCCAGGGTTTGTCCATCTGCACATTATCAATGAGGGTGATTGGGGTTTTCATTATTGGCGAACCTGCTCATGGATTCGATGGACTGGGGTTTGTTCACCTGCACCCACCTATTCCTGGATTCGACGGCCTGGGTTTTTCCCTTACGCTCACCTGTTGTTTGTGGATTTGAAGGCCTGGGTTTGTCCACCAGCTGCTGGGGGATACGATGCTATCAGTTTATCAACGAGGGTGATTGGGGTTTTCATTATTTGCGAACCTGCTCATGGAATCGATGGGCTGGGGTTTGTTCACCTACACCCATCTATTCCTGGATTCGACGGCCTAGGTTTTTCCCTTACACTCACCTGCTGCTTGTGGATTTGACGGCCTGGGTTTGTCCACCGGCTGCTGGGCGATAGGATGCTATCAGTTCATATGAATGGAAAATGTTATCCTCGCCGTCAATTTCAGGTGCTCCATCAAATGGGACTGTTTATACTGTGATATGAGGTTGTGATATTTACCGTCATATAGGGCCAAAGGACATAAAGAATGCCACTTTAATTTGAGCAAAGGACTTGAGGAATGTCTTGATTTAATATTTCTTTTGGACCAGCTCCTCGAGGAGGGTTTGGCTCCACCATTGGGAGCTCTAGCTTCAACGCCAAGGTTTTCTTCAAAAGAGTAAAACGAACCAGCTCCTCAAGGAGGGTTTGGCTCCACCCATGGGAGCTCTAGCCTCAACTCCAGGGTTTTCTTCAAGTTTTCAGCTCAAACTCCTCTTACTTTCACCTTGTTTACTAGAGTGAAGGTTCAATCCACAAAATATCCCTTTTGATCCTTGATTTTGGTATCAGCTTTATTGGGCCAAGAATTCAATCTGCGGTGAAGTACTTTATGCGAGAAGAAGGTAATTTATTGGGTTGATTCAATCAAATATTGGAAGCAATTTTTCTTAAAGAAATTAAAAGTGTGAGGTGAGTCATTTACTTTTTTCTGGTTATTTCTTTCGCAGGTAAGGAGATATGAGCTTCACAAGAGAATTAATGATGGCGGCCTTGGTATTTATAGGAGGTTGCAGGTAATAATATTGTATGTATATTTATTTCTTTGTACATAATATTGACTACCTTCATTCACCTACTCACAGAGGGAAGTATTAACACTTCTATGTTTTCTGCAGATGCACAAGGAAATCTGATAATGAATTCGAAGCTTTTCCACTCTTTTATGGAAGTGAAAACCTACAGGTATGACCAAGGTTGTTTCCCCCGTGGGTTAAAAATATTGCTAGGGCAATCACTTAGGGTTTTAACCGTTCCCTCAATCTTTGCTAATTCCGTGCAGAACGAATTTCTGACTGAGCTAAGAGCTTAAATTAGGGATTAATACATAATATTCTCCATGGTATTTTTAGCTTTTTTCTCTAGAAATTGAGGGCATGAATACTTATTTGTATGCCCTCATTTATTCATAGATAGTTGTTTGTATGCCCTTATTTATTGAGTGCTAGGAATTTCTACCCGATTTATTTAGCAAAATAAATTGTTGTTACCGAGGCTATCTCTATTTGTGCAATTATTCAGTTAGGGTTTTACAAAAATGTTATTAAGTTTTGAAAGCAAGATTCTGGAATGGATTTTAATTATTAAAATATAATAGTTATGGATTTACAAAACCCTAATGAACTATCCATTATTTCAATTACTCTCTTGAAATGTTATGCAATTGCTTTGACATCAATAATTCCTGCTTCAAGTTTCTAACTTCATAGATCATCATCATTAATAAGATCTTATTTTAAACTATATTATAAATGAATCAATCTTTTTGAATATGTTAATAGTAGTCTGCCTTCTTTGAAGTAAAACTAATTATAGGAAATAATTATAGTTTACATCAACCTTCTAGTTTGACTAAGTCTGGCAAGGTTGTAATCCTGGGCTTTTAATATGAAGTCTGTCACTTCCTTATGGATACCCAAAAAAATTAATTCATTTGTATTCTAGGGCATTAGTTTTGTTCTTCTTTTAGTTTAACTTATATTATAAATGAATCAATCTATGTGAATATGTTAATAGTAGTATGCCTCTTTCGAAGTAAAATTAACTGTATTAAATAATTATAGGTTTAAGTCAATCTTCTAGTTTGACTAAGTCTCACAAGCTTGCAATCCTGGGATTTTAAATTGAAGTCTGTAACTTCCTTATCAATACCCTAAAAAAAGATTAAGGCATTAGTTTTGTTCTTCTCAAACTGCATTATTTAAAACGATCATTCCATTTCCTTAATACTAAGGTAATTTGTCACATCGGAAAATGTACACTTGTTACAGGAAATTAAATTAGCAGTACATAACATTTCCAGGTATTAATCAGATGTCATTCCAAAATTCATCAGAATAATAAAGGAAAATCATTCATAGGAAATAACAACTGTCAAATATAAGATAAGTTAGAAATTAACATATCTATTACATCTGATAACAATGGGGAACCTATGGAACAGGATCACCTTCCCATTTCAAAGCGGCCAGACCCAAGATCTTGAAGAAGAGTTTGAACAACGCCATGGTTAAACTCTGCACATGTAAAAGATATTTTATAAATGTTGGGTATTGCAGACCGCTAGTTTTCATTCTAAATTCTGTAACTATGTTGTAATAGGTTATGACGTTTTCCAGATTCTAACTTGTTGGACATTGATGACACTCCATAAACTTTGACAAACTAGAAAATGGAAATACATTTGCAAGTTAATTTATGTATTATTAATCCAATTTTAGAACCATTTGCATTCCTACATCTGAATCCCACGTATTAATTTGACTTCTGAATCGATTTTTGATCTGCTCTATGGGTCAAAGATTTGGGGAACAACTACATAGGGCATGGGTAGCTTATGCAGCATGGGCTCAACAAGGACTCAAGTCAGGGCACCACTAGCGTGGGGGGAATTTCTGCACGTATCCACCTTCTCTGATCATTGATACAGAAATGCATGATAAAATATGGAAATGCATGACAAAATATGGAAATGGAAATGCATAATAAAATATCGTTTTGAATTTTTATAATGTGAACTTTACTCATAATTAAGAAGTTTGTTCTACCTCTAAACTCATTTTTCAAATTCAATTAAAAAATGATTATTTGAATTTTATTCACCAGTCTTACTAATATATAGAAATACTGTCCCAAGTGCATGAATACTATTACAATATTTAATTAAAATGGTTGTTCAATAAAATCAAAGTTAGAGAAAAATGACCTTTATTTCTTTTTTTAACTTGGCATTCACTTTTGAATTGGTGATGTGTTTTCATGTAACACATCCTTCATTTGACTTAAAATATTATAGTGATCTGTTAGAAATTCATAAAGCTTAATGGTTCGTACTTATGGAAGGAAGATTGTTGACTCATCATGTTACATTCAAGTCTCCAAAACAAAAGTTATTTTATCATTTATCAATGTAATCTCATAAAAACTTTTGTTAACTAAGAAACATGACAATCTTTACAAAGAACATGTTAATTTATAAAGGATTTCTTGGAAGTATCAAACAATAATGTTAAAGTTGAAAACTTCTTAAAATTTATACTTTATTTAAAATAAAGAAATCCAAGATTCAGAAATTCCTTAGAACATAATTATAATCCTCGGATTAAACCGAGATGGGTCGAACGAGCTACCGGAAATTGACAACATCATAATTATAATTATTTATTAATATTACTCTTTATTAATCCTCGTTCCAACTTGTGTTTAATGTGCCATGAAGTGATGGAGCTTGCCTTTACATTTAACTCTGAATGATTCCCAAAGGTGTGGTGAATAATATGGACTAACATTATTACCTTCAGATCAAGAATTTAGGCTTCAAGACTCCTACTTATGCTAAATATATTGTGCTCTGCCTCTTATCCATTTGTACATGTCAATTTGATTGTTGGATGTTTTATTCAAAGAAGGATCACGGTATATGGCTTAATGAGATGGTCTCACTTATTTTGAGATACCCTTCATTACTTCGAGTGGCATTGTTGTCCCTTTCATCACCTTTATGGTTTTGATGATGAAGAACATGGAAGAAATTGAGGGTGTTGAGGTTCTTGATCTCATAATTTATTCTTTCAATCCATCTAGTGAGAGTGATGTATTTGAGAGAGGTGACACCATGAACCAAATTGATTATAATTTATGAGTCTCCAAACACTTCGAGGCATTCTAATACTAGAAGACAAGCTTGTAAGAGGCCTTGATAAAGAGCAATAGCTTCTGCTTGATTGTTTGTGTTTTTTCCTAGTTCTCATTCGTAGTGTAGTTCTTATTTCCTACTGGGATCCAAAAGTACCCCTCTTGCACCTATAGCCCCTGGGTATCCCTTTGAGGCTCCATCAAAGAACGTGATGCTTTTTATTTACATAATTTTCCCATTTTGGAACTCATCATTGAACAACTTCAATTTCTATTTCTTGTCTACTTGAGAGATGATGACTTTTTTTTGCAAAGAGGGTGGTTCCAACATATCCCTTAACTAGTCCCTTTCATTTTTATCTAACTGTTGCATATTCTGATTTAAAGCCTTCTTAGTTTGAAGGTAATCTTTTCATAGCCTGCGAGCTTTTATGGCTATTCTTCAAGGGTTGTCACACTGCTCTTGAAAAACAGTGTCATTCCTAGATAACCACACATTTGAGCAAAGATACTTGGGGAGAATATTCCAAACTCTTTTAAGAAGAGGTTTTATTTGAAAATTTCCTTTGTGTTCGATATTCTAGAAGGGCTCAAAAGTCCTCTCTGCTATAAATATTAGTAGTTAATAGTTTGTCCCCACAAAACCTTAAAAGAGTGTCTTGACAAGAAAGATCTGGGTGAAATCGCGAACTTGGGAAACATTTCTGTGACAAACAAAGTGAAAAAAATGGAGCACGGGTGGATGATCACGCGAAAATAAGTCAACCTCAAATTCTAGGCCAAGAGTTTAAAAAACTCTAAAGGGCTCAAAAGTCCTCTCTGCTATAAATATTAGTAGTTAATAGTTTGTCATGCACTAGAATATGGAATTGATTATATTAACTTTGGAAATGCCGTTTGGATTCCACACATACTTCCACATCCTGGAATTCCAAGGAAGAGGAAGATTTTGTAGTTCTGAATTGTATCCTCTCTTTTGTTACTGGGAGCACAACCGTCCAAGGCTATGTGTAGCTCATTCAAAAGAGGCATCAATTTTTAATGAGTGTTAAGAACTTTCTAGCCTATCCATTTATCATTACTCTCATTCCAATTTGAAATATTGCACGAGCTTTTCATTCCTTGCTCATCCATCCACTGTTTTAGATGTATAAGATTTTGTTTTTGCGTCAGAGGAGGCCTCCCCATTATGTTGTTTGCTTATACTAAGATGCGTAAGGGCTCCTTTTTGTTACAACTTGATAATATGATATAAAGGGGATATTAAAAATGGGTTGATAAAAATAGATACGTGCAATATTTGGTGAAAGTTGGGGTTTTCTTAATTGGAAAGGTATATTAGGAGGGGGGTTCAACAATACAATTTTAGGAGGAGTTTTCCAATATTTAGTGAAATTAGGGATATTCTTTAATATCCTATGAACGGTCGTGCTATGTAACAAGTTCACTGAGTGAACCCCCCGTGCCCGCCCCGCGATCAGTTGAAAGTCAGCAGCCTTGACGACCAATTGCTTCATTTGAGTCGTGGTAAAGTCATCGGGCAAGGTGCCGGTCGCCAAGAACCGAAGGATGTCATCAAAATAGTGATCAGCAGCGGCAACATGAAATAGCTGGGAATCCAGCAATCCGTCTTTGATATTAGTCGGTTCCTCCCCTGTGTTAATCTATGACAAATGATCTGGTCCAACATTCAACCGCCCCAGCTTCACAACGACTTCGAAATCAAACTCTTGAAACAAAAGTAGCCATCGGCAGATCTTCCCCCCCAACACAGGCTTATTGACCAAATATTTCAATGCTAAATGATCAGTAAACATTTTAAAGTGGCCACCCAACAAATAATGCCTGAACTTCTGCAACACGTAAACCATGGCCAGACCTTCGTGTTCTGTGGTAGTGTAATTGCATTCTGCCGAAGACAGCTTCCGACTTGCAAAAGCAATGGGGTGATCAATGTCGCCTTCACCTGGTTGAGCCAATACAACTCCTAATGCAACCAATGAAGCATCAACATGGATGTGGAATTCCTTACTCCAGTTCGGAAAAACCAAAATCGGTGCCGACGCCATCTTCGCTTTGAGTGTTTCGAAGCTTTCCTGACATTCCAGGTTCTGTTGGAATGCCGCATCCTTTTTCAACAACTTCTCCATAGGGGCAGTAATCGGAGCATATCCCCTAATGAACTTGCGATAGTATCCCATGTGACCCAAGGTCGCGCATAACTGCTTAACCATGGTTGGCGGTTGCAATCCCAAAATAAGCGCAATCTTGGATGGATCAGCCAACAATCCCTGCTTACACATGATATGACCCAGCAATATCCCAAATGGAGCACAGAAAATACATTTCTTCAAGTTCAGCGATATCTGGTGCTGTCGGCATCGCTCAAGCATCAATCGCAGATTAGCCAGATGATCCCGAATTAACCCATAAATAGTCCAATCATCCATATATACTTGCAGAAAATTTTGAATAAAATATTTGAAGGCGGCAACAACTACCCGGGAAAATATCGTAGGTGCATTCTTCAACCCGAACGGCATAACCGTGTATTGAAAGCAATCCCATTCAGTAACAAACGTTGTCTTATGGCGATCCTCCTTGGAAATACAAATCTGATGATAGCCAAGGAATCCATCAGTGAAAGAGTACATCTCCTGGCCACCCACTCCTTCAAGTACTTCATCAGTAAACGGGGTCAGGAAAGGATCATGCAAGCAAGCATCATTCAACTTCTGCAAGTCGACACAAACACGCACTTCACCTGTTTTCTTGTCCTGCACCACAATAGGACTCATCCATTTTGACTCTTCCACAGGTTCGATAATACCAGAATCCAACATCCGATCAAGTTCCGCCTTGACTTTCTCTTTATGTCGTGGGTTTAATCGATAAGGTCATTGTCGGACTGGCTTAGAGTCTGGTTTCAATGGAATCCTCATTTCTCCTAAGTCACCCAGGATTCCCTTCATTTCGGAAAACTTTGTGGGAAACACATCTTGGAATTCATGCAATAACTCGGTAACCTTACTCATCATCCCATCGTCCCAATAATCCCCTACATTAGCAAATTTGGGAGTAGCTTCAGTGCCGATATTCATTTTACGAAGCTGCAACGGCTGATTGAACATGTTACTTGGCGCAACAGGTGGTATCACATCGCAACTTCCTTTGGATTCGGGAATGTTAATATTCCGGGGATCATCATTGTCCTCTGGCCCTCCACTGATGTTGAAGCACTCCATGAGAGACTGCATCTGACTGTGGGTGTGCGGATCAACAGCGCATTTCACTGGAACAACCCAAAATATCACATCGCGGATGAGTTGTAAGGCGTTATGGACATCAGGGTTGGCATCCACAAATGTGAAGGTATGAGTGAAACAGATCATTAACTCCCCCCATGTTGTAATGTCACGGCGCAATTCAGCTGCAGTATACCACAAGCGCGGTATCTCCTCCAAAGTATGGACAAAAGCATGAACCCACTCATCTCTGGGTCGCGTGATCCACAATCGTTGATACTCCATCACATGATCACTGGGATCAGTTCGGCCATCATACTTGCCAGTGTGATAAACCTCAGTATTGCCAAATTGAACCATCATCAACCTTCGACACTGTGACCAATCTTTAATGAATTTCTTATGTGTCGCCCGCCAACATGTTGGAGCAGCCTTCAGTGCTTCCTCCAAGACCAGCAAGCGCTGTGGTTCTGGAACATGGTATTCAAATTCTGCTACAAAGGTGTCTAAGCCAGGCAACCCCTCATAGATAGGAAATGTGATCGTTTCTGTTGCAACACGACATAAAGATTGTTTAACTAAACCGCACTTCCAGACTGATACTTCATGCATGCGATTCTGCCAATGTTCCAATGCATCATCGGAGTCAGAAGACGCGGAGCTCTCACTACGCCACTCCAACTCACCGTGAACAATGGGATGAATGTAATCCTCATAAATATTAAATGTGTGATCCCAGCCAGTGTGATCGTCAGCTTTGACAGGCTCAACATATCGGCGTCCTTCATCCGGATCCAACGGAGCGATAACTCGAAAATCGCGATTCTCAAAAGTCATCATGCGCTTCTTGAAGTTAATTATAGCTCCGCTATCATTAGCCCATCGTATCCCCAACAACACAGGATAGGAGCTTCCGTCGTCAACTGCCTCTATGACATCAAAGTCGGCATAAGTCTTCATTCCCTCAATATCAATTGTGAGCCGCAGAATGTGCCCAATAGGTGTAACCTTCGCATGGTTAGCCAACCAGAGCTGTACAGGGGACTAGCTCAATGGGGGACTCCCCATTTTCTACCACGCCTGCTTGGTTAAGATGTTAACATCCGAACCAAGATCAAGGATTATAGAATCAACATCATAATCTCCGATTTGAATATTCATTCACATTTCCTTTCCAGTCTTCCTTCATTGTAAGGATTTTACTGTCGACTCCTGCCATCCTTTCGGAAGTCGCTGCAACCATCCCTCAATCTCAACCAGGCCAACCGAGTCTCGTGCCAATGACAGACAGCTTTCAAGGAACTTCTGCAATATCACTAGTGGTGGTCGATTGGCGCCTGAGGTAGCATCAAAGATAAGCGGCATATCACAAACAATGACCTTACTGTGGTCTTTCTCCAGAGTGCGACGTGCCTCCCTGAAGGTCTCCCTCTCCGCATCAATGTCAAAATTTACCGTCTTTAGACCAGCCAAGCAAATCATCGGTTGTGAACCATCTTCTCTAGTCATTTTACCTCCACGAGTGACAACATCCACCGATTCATCTTAGGGTCACAGTTCTGCTGAAATAGTCGCAATATTGGCACCTTGTGTCTGATTGTGCTGCAGATTCCCTAGTTGATTCACATTTTGATTAGTGTTCGGCAGTGGTCGCGGAGGTTGGTTCTGCACTGGATGCTGCACTGGGTTCTGTAGCTGCAGAGTGTTTCCAACCTGCCATCTTGCAATCAACTGCGGACAATTCTCGACTGTATGATCATTACCAGAACAAAATGTACACTGATTCTATAGTTGGGGGTAGTCGCGTTGATAATGCCCCCATACCGCATAGTGGTAACATTGAACAGGTCCTCAAGCACCTCGGCCTCCTCCTCCATGACCAGACCCACCACCACGTCCGCCCCTGTAGCCTCCCCGGTAGCTGCCCTGCTATTGATACTAAGGTTGGTTAAACTGTTGTTGCATGGGTGCTGGCGGCATCCCTTGCCCTTGTGGAGCATACTGCAGTTGTTGCACATACTGAGGCTGTGGGGGGTTCACCGGTGTATATTGTGGTACGAATTGCTACGGTACAAACTGCATATGAGGTTGAGGTATCGGCTGAGCTATCTGCAGCTGTAGCGGTGCAGCACACTGATCATCTTTGACATAGAATGCATCACAAATTTTCTCCTGTAGCAACCCATATGCTCGATAATCCTTGTCATCATGTCCTACCGACTTACAGAAGGTGCAATACAAATTTCGCGGAGTTGTGACCATTTTCTGCATATACGGACAATTATCATGACTGTGTCCAAACACCTGGTAGACATGACACCATGGCATACTGCCGCCATTCAGCGGATTGGGTGCACCTGAGACCAAATAGTTACAAAAATCTGGGCAATCATCTTTCGCATGTCCATCTCGTCGGCATCGCGTACACCATACTTCATCGCACTGTTCTTTGTTCTTCTTTAAATCTTGCAATTGTATAGTTAGGTTAGCGAGCTGTGTCTGTATCTGCGACATCCTAGCTACATTATCTCCAATTGGGGGCGCCTCCAACCACATTGCGATCTCTAGAGCTTCGCTAGGCGTCGAAATGTTTTGCTGCATTAGCGTGAGCCGAATATGGGGTAGTAGTGTCGCAATGAACCATTCTTTATGTTGGACAGCGCTCATATCAAAACTAACCTTTTCCATCAGCGTCTTGAACCGTTGGTCGAAATCCCATACCGTCTCGTTAGGATACTGCTTAATTTCCTTCAGTTCAATAATATACTGGGCCTCCGACTTAGGACGTCTAAATTCAGCAATCAGCCCATCCTGAATCTCATTCAATGACTTCTCAGGGGCCCTCGTAGGGACTAAGACAAACTTCATGAACCAATCTAATGCACGACCTCGCAGAGTCGTGGCTAACTGTCCTTTCTTAACATCGTCATCAGTGATATGTTTCACGGTCCAAACCGCTTCACACAAAAACCAATACTGTTCTAGGTTAACTATCGCACTTACATGGAACAATGGTAGCTTAGCATCATCGCCTGCCATCTTGTGCTGCCTTCCTCCTATCGCAGTGCTATTACTACCAATTAACTTTTGCAGTGTCGACGTACTCGGCGGTGTCGAAGTAGTTTCTCTTGCTGGTTGAGAGCTAGTGAGAGGAGGTGTGGGCACGTTATTGCTGGGGTTCGATCCTGCCTCTATCTTGGGTGTAGCCTGGTCGTTCCTATCAGGACTGTGAGGTCGCTTCGTCTCGTGTGGCCTTCCTTCACGGTCTTGCTGTCCGATCACAGCAGGATCTTCTCCTATCCTCTGCCTCTTTTCCTGTCAGAACCTTGCTCCTCCCCTCGTAAGGCCACTTTCTTCCTCGGCTTCACTCACAGTCTCCTCATGGTCTGCACCCATCTACCCCTTTACCATTCCATGCACCGTTCCCCAACAGTCACGGTACCCACGTCCCCTGCCCACCAGGCTGTCTACTGATCAAGGTGCATCTTTAATATACCTTTCTCATAGATTAGCATCTTAATCGATAGTTGGAGTGATAGCAGAAACCTTCCCCTCAGTCCATCAAAGAAATATCTTTCCGATTCACTATAGGATTTCTTCGTATCGACCGCAAATTCCATAATATATCCTTCCAAGATACTATCGAGCCAAACTTCGACAGCCTGTGATGCCTTATTATCAACTTCCTGCAATTCCTTAATCAATTCTGGGGTCCAAGTCGTCGGTTCACCACCTTGGAAATTTCTCTTCTGGAAGGTTAGCTTCAACAACCATTCATATAGAATGACCGGAAATTCACAGAAAAACCATTCATGTGGTCCGTCATGAATATATCTTCCCAACCAGTGATCTACCATTAATCGCGTGTTCCGACTTTCTTCTTCAACGAACTCCTACAACTTCTGATCGAACCATTTTTGTATCTCCGGCTTTTTCGGGTGCCACAACATGACCTCCTTCTACTCTGCACACGGTCCCAGCAACGGAACCATTTGTTGACCGAATCGCGTCCTCACAGTCGACAGGGGTCCACCAATTGTCGACCCATACCACAATCTCCCTAGGCACCGTCTCGGGCAGGTTGGAACCACCTAGCAACACCCACAGAGCTGATGAGGTCTCACTTGAGGTGTCCAGGAAGAGCAGATGGAACCATGTTTCCGCCGAGGGAGGAGGCAAGTTGTGGCAATATGATACTAACATCACTTCTAAATATTCATCGCAGAGTTCTAGCAAATCACCTTAATCACAGCAATTAACATTATCATAAACAGAGATCGCACATTACTCTAATCGCAACATTTTCACATAGATTGATAACACATTATTGCAGTATTCACATTATAGCAACAGAAAACAGATAACTGCATTAAGAATAGGCAATAACATAGGCATCGAGCAACATTACACATGGATCGCACCAAATCATCATCCTTATATTACTATGGCAAAACAGTACATAAATCTTTATGCAACATCCGTATTATCCCCGCATATAGCACTTAGCCATATCCACCACTATCGACTCCTCTAACACTTACAATTCTCCTCTATTTATAGGCTTCCACCAATTACAATACTTGTCGACTTTCCTAACCGACACTATGGACAATCAACTAACTGACTTGGTCTAATGACCCAAAAACCTGCATACCGCGGTACAATGACTCGATATTACAAAATATATGACCAAAAACCTGTCGGTTGCGGTATACTTGACTCAATACTACCAAATACATGGTCCATGTGACCCGAAACCCGCCAAGTGCAGTATCCTTTGGCCCAAGATACTCCTTTCGCACCTTCATCCAACGTGTCGCGGCATCAGCAGTACCGCGATCTTTCCTCATCAAATCGCCTGCAAACAATGACATCATATTCTACAATCAATGTGCAAAACCTTTGAGTGAGTTTTATACCTCATTTATTTGTTGCACTTTTATGACTCATCTATTCTTTGATACTATTACATTAAAATGGACCATAGTTGCATATATTCACTTGTTATGCTTGAGGCATTTGGTTAATACTATTCCTGGGTGTAGCATGCATTTTATATTACTGAAAATTGTAAGTAGTTCACTTGTAGGAAAATCATTTCAGTGACTGTAAGTCTTGCATTTCTATTCATTCAAAATGGTACAAGTCCATATAACATACTTTTAGAAGGGAATTTTTTATTTGCAAGATGATTACTTCTTCCTACAAATATGATGTAAATATGATGTAATCACAAAGGGCACGTGAACTAATTTAGGATAATAGAGGGGCATATGATATGCCAAGTGGAGGCATATGATTATGACAAGGGGATTATATCCAACTACCTCACTTTTAGTATGGTATGAAAGCATAAGCTAAGAATAAGTGGTTTTTAAGAGCAAGTGCCACATTAAAAGGGAGTTGAAACATGTGCATCTATTCCTCAACAACCTCAACCAACCTTCTCCCTCATATGAAAATCTTGTTTTGCAATTGTGAGGGCTTACCTATATTACATGCAAGGATATCTCTTAGGAAAATTTTGCATCCCAAATCATACTCTTTGTTCATGGATCTAGATTTGTGACCGTCACTATCTCCAACATTTTTTGTTGCATGTACACATTGTTTACATGCACCTATGATAGGATGACTATGGGATATGGAAGCAGAAACCTTGTTGCTGTAAGTTTATTGGAGTTTATCTTATTGTAGTGAGGGGGATAGCAATGAGACCTTGTACTAACAAGTGGCTAGAAAAATTGTTGGTGCTTGTAGTAGTGATACATTCGATGTTGAAGTCTTGTGCTATTATGGGTCTCATTGTAAATAGCGAGTAGGATATCAAGGGTTATAGTTGTTGTAACCAACCAATTTCCTTGATCTAGTTATGAGTCTACCAAGGGTTTTAAGTTGGTAATTATTGAAGATTGGATAAGGACTTGTTATATGTTGATTAACTCTTTTCCGTGTCATTTCCTTGGCTTGGGGTGACATTCAAGTAGGAATGCCTATGATTAGGTAGTGAATACCTGTGATAATCAATTTTATAGCCTACTTCTATGAGGGATACATATCTTCTATAAGTTCATAACCCGTGATGATTTCTTTCAATTTTGAAGGCATAGATTATGGTGTTGTATGCAAATTATTTTAAGGTATAGATTTCCATTGTGCCATTTGTAGCTGGCATGTACCATTTTCAGACGTTATAGCCAATTTTCCATGATTTTGATTGTTCTCACAAATTATCATATCGTGTTTGTTTGATTTATTTGGGACAAAAGGCCATGTCAAGAAACAAATTTTATGTTCTTTTCAGTAGTTAGCAAACACCTGATCAAAGCTTTTGCTTGGTTGAGTTCCTTATTGCCATTCTAATTTGGTGCTGAGTAAAGTTCTCTCTTTCAATTCTACAACCTGCCACGATCCAAAAGAAGTTCACAGAATGTATGCTATCCTGGACAACCACTTTCATCATATTTATGGAAACTTCAGTCAATGAAACCAGTCCATATAGCAACCAACTCCAAGTCAGAAGCAAAAATGAGAGGTGTATTAAGTGGACTGACTTCCAATGCGGCCTTGATTGTCTCTCAACAACATTCTAGCATCCTCCCAATAAATTGTAAGGTATTTCAACCTCTTCCCCACAACCTAGGTAAAAAATACAATGTTTTTTGTGCTGCCATAGTTGAAAATGAGTCTATACTATGACAGTTTCATACTTTGGAGTTAAGATTGTTCTATTTACTCAAGGAAATCTGCATAAATTCATTATCCATACATTCTGTTGTTACCAAATGATTATATCACATTGACAGTTGGCTACAAAATAATTGGAAGCATGCCTGCATGAATAGTATAAGGTGGCAAATACTATCCCAAACTTTTAACATTTATACTTAGTTTCAGTGCTAGGAAAACTATCCAACTAAGAAAAGAATGTGTTTTGTGAGAAAGCATTCATCTTTTTTGCGTATTTTCTTTAGTCATTGTATTTATTATTTTAGTCTATTGTTCAATTGCTAAAGTTGATAACATGTTTCTGATTTTATAATTAATTGTTTGGTTGCAGGTGCCTTCATATATCACAATCTGTGGCTGGAAGTTATGATAATGAGGTTGTAGCTATATTTGCTTTGATCATTACATTCTATCTATATATCAAGGTTCATCCATGTGCAAACCTTATTTAGTTTAAATTATAGAAGAAATATGAAAATGATGGTATCAGTATTTTGTAAATCTTAGTACCTAAGTCATGTCCATTCATGAATATTTGCACATATTGTCTTATAATATGTAGTTACACTGCTGAGGAAATTGACTGGAGTCTGCAATGAAACTAATCTTATTATGGCCTAAAAATAATTTTAATATGTTGGAGATTTCTGTTTTGTTGATGTGATCATTATTTTGAACTTTTACAGACATTGAACACTAGATCTCTCTTTTATGCTACTTTAAATGCCTTGGCTTACTTTTATATGGTAAGTAGGTCATAGGAATAGCAAATGATATCCATTCATGATGCAATTATTGCTATTGCTATTATAAAGATAATTTTAATATAGGTTCTTCTTTGTAGGTTTGTTCCTGGGGAGGTTACACTTTCATAATAAATCTTATTCCAATGCATGTTCTTCTATGTGTTGTGACTGGCCAGTACTCATCTTGCCTTTACATTGCTTATTCGCCTCTGGTAAGTGCAAATGCAGATATGGTGCTAGTTACAGTAGCTCGACTTGGCATCCATGTATGGTCTCATATGCTGGTCAGATGTTCTTTACAATTTTTGTATACTGAACAAGTTGTTTGGCTAACAGACCTTGGATATTTATTCATGTTAGGATTGTAGCTCAAATTTACCAAGTTTCATGCAAATGTAAACTGGTTTTGCAACACATTGATAGGGAAACATAAACCCAAAAAAATAGAGAAAAGATAGATCATAGAAGATATCTGAAGGAATTATAACTTGAGGAATTACTAGTATAGAAATCAGAACTAGTTCCTCCCATTGCAATTCGAATGGGTTAGATGGAGACATTATAAGTGCACTTTTTAGGGAGATATAAAAAAAAGAAGAATTTATGTAACACTTGCTAGTGGCCAAAGTGGACTATAAGAACATGGAATATATATAGGAAAGTGACAACAGACTTGCACTATATAACTTATTGAAACATGAAATTCTTTGTTACAATCCGGTGAAAAAAAATGTCCCCTTCCTGTTGTGTGAATATTTTTTCTAATGTAGATGTACTAGAATTGAAGCCTGATACATACCTTTTGCATCACCTACACTTTAAGGGTAAATACTGAATTTGGAGTTTGCAGAATTATTCTGATATATGCGCACAATAATATTGCTTTAGCCATGATATGGACCGAGGGTGGTGTTCAAGACCATAATTGTGTTTGTATTAATGATCACCCTCAAGTGCATACTGTTAACAAATGATGCCCAGGAGTTTATATGCCTCAAGAGTCACTCCAGAGTGGAGGAAATATTGACATCATGGAATTAGGTTAGAAATTTAAGGCATTACGTTGAAGACATCTATCCTCCATTTGTTTGGTTTCAGGAGACCTCTGTCTGAAAATTATGCACTTATGAACTCTATGGGAAAGTAGCATTTCTATGAGAAGATGATCCAGCACTATGCCATAGACCATCCAAATATATTTTTCCTTTTGATCCAAAGATGATAGAAGCAAATCATCTCTTGATTATATCTCATAGTGTGGGTGGATATATGTCTATATGAGCAGGATATATGCAGATTCCAAAGGATGAATGCAAGTAATGCCCATAGATTTATCTAGTTAAAGGAAGAAAAGTTGAAAAAATAGTGAAGTGATTCTCGGTCTCCCATACAATATAGCAGCAGAATTATCATTAGAGCCTAGGCTAGTATTATTAACCTTGACATATCAAATAATTGATTTTACTCTTTTTTCTCATCAATCGTGTGAATCTGCGGGCAGGTTTTTAAAATCTTCATTTGGTGAACTCTAAAAGAAGCAAGGCTTCTCAGAGTCATCCCACTATATTTCGCTTCTGAATGGAGTGAGGTCAGGGCTACATTCCTCATAGTAGCAGAGGGTTCATCTTTAGGCAGATTTAGAATAGGGTTCCCACCACCCGTCAGATTCAAAACAGGGCACCCACCACCCAACAGATCCATTCCTCATAGTAGCAGAGGGATCAATATATTTTGGTATCTCAGGAAACAATGCAAAGAATTTGAATGTAGCATTTCACTCTTCCTTTTCTGTACATGCATAAACTTTCCACTGTAACCTTCATGTAGCATCTGGAATTTTTGAAGGCACTGTTCAAATTTCAAGTTGGTTATGTGTATTGAATTAAAATGTATATGAAAAGGTTGGAAATTTCTTATATTTTAATTTTATATTTCAGGGTTTTAGACTGAAAGCAATACCAAGGTATCCATTATATTCAATTATGCTAGACTGAGAAGACTATTAACTTCCTAGGTGTTTTGCAGATTTCTTTAATTCAATATTAACTGATACCTTGTCTCTTCATCTTTGCACTATTGAATTTTCAAAGGATGGAAAATCTCAAGTCTCAAATCATAGATTCAGAGTATCATTCTCATATATCACTGAAACGTATCATTCTCTGAAGTATTTTTTAGGCAGTGAAAGAAAGTAATATTTTTCAGCAAACATTTGTAGGTTAGCAGTATGCTTTCTTGAGATTGTGAATTTATTGCTCAAGTAGGAATGTTAGAGTTCTTAATGTCTAGCTTGGGTTGTGCAAATTGTACAAATACTCATTATTCAAAGGAAATTTAATTTCACTTTTACAAGTTTGTTCGTTTTGCTAGTTCTGTGAAAATGGTAAATCAACTTCTTGCTGGGGTTCACATTGGATCTACTGCTGAAGCAATGGCATTGGAGCTCATTTGGGTCTAAACACACATATTTTATTTGATATTATTTCCAATGTTGGTGGAAATTCTTGGTATGTGCTAAAACCTGCTGCCAGCGGAAGTTGAATATGTGTTATCCCAAATTATTTTGAGAATTTTCTTTTCTATAAGTGCAGCTATTTGTTTGTCTTAAAATATTTGCTCATCCATACTTCCCCTTTCATAATTATTCTAAACTCAAGTGCCAAACTCCACTTATTTGGCATGAAACCTACAATTATGACACTTAATACAGCCATATTTTTGAGTTGAGGCTTATATGACACTTAATACAACAAAATTTGTTTGAATATCATCATTATCAAGCAATAAAAACTTCTTAAAGGGTGCTAGCTCAATGGTAGAGCACCTGACTATCAATGACTAAATCAATGACTATCAATGATTATCAATGACTAAATCAGTGACTAAATCAATGACTAATAAGTAAATCAATTAATGACTAAGTGAAATACGACTAACTATAAGATAGTGGAAATTAGCTACTATTAGTCACCGACTCAAAAATAGTCGTTTATATCTGAATTTTAGTCATTTTTTAGTCATTAATTCCTCATTTTGTACTAGTGGTTGTTGCTGCCATTTGTCCATTTTGCCTTCTACACCAGATCATTCCTCCTAGTGGGTTAGTGAACACTCTTCAATAGTCCTCTTTGGATAGGCATCTCTTCTTTTATTTATTTAAATAATAAATATTCAATTACAATCATCTTTGACCATCCTTGGTCAATAACATAAAACTTTACAATAAATTTTAAGATAATGTTTTTCCAAAACATAAAATGCCTTTAGTTCTAGGTAGGTTACAGAAATTCAGGAGGTTGGAAACCATCAATAGGCCTTAGGCCTGATTAATAATAGGGAGAGGATACAAATACCTCTCCCTCTCTCTAGCCTCCCACTCACGTACAAAGTTGTACTAGTCAACCCATGCCTACTGTTGCTAATCATCCTTTCCCCACTAACATCTCTATTTCACATATAACATCAATCAGTCTCATAAATAGACATATAAAAACATCAAATATTTGATTAAAAGAGCATGCTATTTACTAAAATAAAATAATAATTTTTTTTTCAAAAAAAATGATTTTGACTAGTGGTATGCCTTAATTACAATCATGCATCGCCATCGGTGCTCTTAGAACACAAGCGCACCTCTAATAGTGCGATACAATAAAACAAGTGCGTCAATAACATGGTGATTTTTTAAATATGTTAAAAAAAGTGGTGCATCCATCAATGTGAATGGAACCAGTGCATTATGAACACATCATCACACCGCAAATGATGCACACCGATTAATAGAGTGCACCATTGTACGAGTGGCTCTTTGTGCATTTTATGATTTTTTAAATGGGGGTTGATGGTGCGCCCATTACACATCAACACACCAAAATCGATGCGCAAAGGTTCATAAACTGCACCATTGAAGTCCTTTGTGAGTGTTTTTAAATTTTCACGCTTTAATGGTCCACCAAGTACACGTCACTACACCAAAATATTGATGCGGAGAGTTTAACATAATGCGTTTTTAAATGTTTTGTTTTATTTTTAAATTTTTTAAGTTTTGCACCCCTTAACCAATGCATTATGGGCATGTCATCCCACCGTAAATAGTGCGTAAGGTTTCTTAGAGTGCAACATAACCCTTCTTGGTGAGTTCGAAAACTTGTATGTGATAATGGTGTGCCAGTTACATGTCAGCACACCGTGACATTGGTGTGAATAGGTTAATGAACCACACCTCTTAACATTATGATTTGTTTTTAAATTACGTTTGGTTATGCAATGCACTTGGCACATGTCAACGCACCTTCTCGATGGTTCTCTCGAGTTTAGTATGCACTCCGTAGAATCCCTTTGTGATGTTTCTTAATTTTTAATGGTTGAACAATGCACCCATTACACATCAGCGCACTCAACAATCGATGTGGTGGGTTTAACTAAGAGCGCTATAAAACAATTTTTTTTTAATTTTTTGCACCCCTAAATCGGTGCATTTTGGACAAGTCATTGCACTGTAAACAATGCATAAGGGTTCTTAGAGCGCACCATATCCTCCCTTTGTGACTTTGAAAATTTGAATGTGATAATGATGCACCCATTACACGTCAGTGCATTGTGATATTGGTGCGGACAGGTTGCTTATTTGGTAGATCGATATCAGTTGATTCCTTGAATGATTGGTTGTAGAGATATTGGAGCCCGCTTATTGGATACAAACCATCCTTTAATAAATTGACAAATTGATGGGTCATCTTTTCATTTCAGATTGTGCAGAATGTTGAAATTTTTTTTATAGGGGATTTGGTTTTGAGGTAAACCTACCTCTTTCCTAAACTCTAGCTCCCAATCTTTGGTTCATAGCCTAAAATGGCTAATAGGGTCAACATCATTGGTTTTCCATTAGAAAAGTAAATGGTGTATGTTTTAATAAATCTTGGTAATAGTTTTGGAAAAGACTATTATGATTGATGATGCATTCAGTAGAAGTCTCATTTGAACTATCACAAAGGTTTTAGTGAATATGGATACTAGGGATGGATTGGCAGAGAATGTGGATATTAAGGTCTAGGGGGGAATTCACTCAAATTCGTAATTATCATAATGTACCTTTTCACTATTCAAGGTGCCAAATGCATTGACATATTGTTGCATAATGCTCTTGAACTTTTATTAGAAAATTATAGAAGAAGAAAGTATCTCCCCTTTCCTCTAAGAAATCTAAAGTGATTACATAGCTAGAGATAATACTTTTAGAGGTTGATGTTGAAAGGGTAAATAGCATAGGGATAACCTAATCTAGAATGTTGAAGGTTTGGGGCCTTTGGTGGATTTGAATAGTGTTTTTAGAACAGTTGGGAAACATACATATTCAACTTTTCCATATCAATTGAACAAAGTCTACAAGACACTAGAGTCCCATTCACTTCCTATTGAAACTGAGCCTATGGGTGTTGTTGTATTGGAGGAGCACCTAGATGAAGGTTTTGTGGTTAACAATCTTAGAAGACTCCTAGTATTAATTTTGATAGTAATGTAACATCTATTTTGTTTGTCAAAGAAGGTTGTCCTACACTTGCTAAGGGTGGCAAGACAAATCCATTAGGCCCTTCCATTAATCCGATAGTGAATAAAGGAAACTCATTTATAACTTCTTCCAATTCTAACACTAGAAGTGATGGGGGGCTATTAAGGGAAGATAAGTGGAATTTTTTGAGTGGTTCTATCGATTCTATAATTGGAACGGGGAGGGGAGACTATCAATTGAGGTCCAAAAAATTGGGATTTGCATGTGATAGAGGATTATCTAGGGGTTTAGGTCTAAAAAACGCAAAGTGTGCATTTATTTTCAATGGGGATAAAGTGACTTATGCATCACACAAGATCCATCATGAACAATGGTAATTCTATATTACTTCCTAATGTTTTGATTTAGTATCTATAGGGACTTGACATTATCACACTAAATCAAATAGTTGATCAAATGTAAAATGAATATTTGGCAATGGGGTTGGAAGAATGCAATCCAAATTGGGTTAGAATATGAACTTGTAGAAGTTTGAAATAATTACATCTCAAAGTTGAGGTATGGGCAAATACGACTAAAAGAGGATCTAGATGAACTAATCTAGAATATCATTAATATAGATGGGACTTATATTTGACTTTTTTTTATTTTTACAATTTGACAATTTTAAATAAGAATGATGATGATTATTTGGATTTGTAGACCATATTTGACGTACAATTTGCCTATAAAATTCCATCCGTCGACTCCATCATCATCGAGCTAGATTCCTAACACACACCGAAAATCTCAACAAACTTCCTCACATATCGTGAATGGTAGGTCGAGCAAATTGTCAGCCGGTCATCCAAGCCAGAAGATGTCTCAATGGAATTGAATGCACATTGATGGAATGAAATCCATCTATCCCCATGAACTGACCACGTATCCTTGACAAAGTTGACCAATATCTTATGAGAAAGAGTTTTTAAATTTTGAAAAATGGATTCAATAATTAAGTTGGTGCATATATATATAAAAAAACTTGATGTCTTTGAAATAGCTTGTTGAAACTTTCACAAAAAAATGTATTTTAGAGTCATCTACCATGGGCAAGTAGTTTTACATAATATGCTTATGCAATTGACTCTAAAGTCTATTACAATACAAGCTCAATCAAGGCACTTTAGGATTAGATCAATAATGTTACATTACCAAAAATAAAAAGTAATTAAAAAAGTTTATATTGGTTTATAAAATAAAAAATAAAAAACAAATGAAAAGTAATTAAAAAATCTATAAGTTATAAAAAAAATTCTAGATGTATAAAAAATTTAAGATTAAAAAAAAATTAACATATTTAGAAATTGGATCCCTCTATATACTTGATAAATCCGAGTTTAAGATAGATCTATGCTAGTTTTATCACAATCAAAAAAATTATATTTCATCACAACAAAGTTCTCCACTCCTTAAAAATAGTTCATTGATTCAAAACATCGCATACCGACATGACAGCATACCCACTCATGGAACTATCCACAAAATGGCAATTATTGTTTGTTTATGAAAATGACACTATGCTATATATCTTGAAAAGAGCAGTAAAGAAAACTTAATTAGCAACTACCTTTCAAAACAATGAGTCTATACGTGCATAGTGTGATTTAGTTATAACATAGTTGCAATGATGAATGAGTTGCATGCAAGGTGGTATATCTGAGTTAAATGGTAATGGAAGGTGGTATATCGAATTTAAATGGTAATATCTATTGGTATTTTCTATTATGTTAATATATATTTAGTTTGAAAGCGTGTAGTCTAAATAGGTGGTTTTTTTTTTCTGATTTTTGATAGACTCCTGTAACGAAATTTTGAAATTTCAGATAACAGCAATGAAATTTGTATAATTCAAATGCTCTGATATTTTTTAGAGTATTGAATCTATTTCTACACTAACCCAAAACCCACCAAAAGATTAAACCATCTTATGTTTAACCTCTTAAACCCTATTAAATACTTAATTAGAAAGTTTTACTAAATTTAAATAAAAAGCTTAATGTGATATTTGTTACAATAAATCTTCCCATACACCACTACAGACTGCAACACAATTTTGCAGCTTAATTCTACAAAGAAAACATTATTGAATCTTTGAAATTTTAAAAAGATTCGCATAGTAAAAATACCTCTGCCAGGAAATATCACAAAGAATCCCATACCCACATAGAGAGAGTATAAACGAGGGGCACCATCTCCTGAGTGCCATGCAAATTAGCCAGACTGTCGATTCTAATGTTGTGGCCTATCCGACTATCCCTGGCAGGGATGGCATTAAACTATGACAGAAAAATAGGTGAAGAGGCCAAGTTGCGGGCAAATTTCCGACCCTGCTTTCATCTATTAATCACTATCTTAAGTAATGTCTTTAAAGTGAAACACAGAAACATGCAAAATACAAATGCATTTATAAAAATAATGTACACTATTTTTTAAGTTTGGTTTGCGAAGATTAATATATGATAAGCTAACCATGCGTTAGCTGTAATGGAAAGGCCAACGCCATGGACTGCGGTCCATAATACAGCAAGAAGCATGAAATCCTGTCACATTGATCATATACTTTACAAAAGTAAAATTTTAGTTATAGTTTAATCTAATCACGGTACATTTCAGAGGGCAGACGTGGCGTGGGAATGACTTCCAATGGCACCGCCTTCCCTAGTGTCAATCCAAACGTGTCGCTCATGTCCAGCTGGTGGGCAGTGATGCCTTGGGGTGGTGTCCACTCGAATGAATGGAGGAGGGACGCCAACAGCAGATGGACCATCCGACTCGCCAAGGGAAGTCCAACGCAAATCCTCCTTCCTGCTCCGAATGGAATGAGCTGGAAGTGTTGCCCCCTGTAATCCACACTACTCGTCTCCTTTTCAATAAATCTCTCTGGGATGAATTTCAATGGATCCGTCCAGATCGAGGGGTCCCTTCCGATTGCCCACACGTTGACGATTATCTGGGTGTGCTTCGGTATCACGAATCCGGAAATGTGACAAAGCTTATCGGCTCTGTGAGGGATGAGGAAAGGAACCACAGGGTGCAATCTGAACACTTCTTTGACAACCGCGCGGAGATAATGTAGACGCTCTGCGTCACTCTCTTCAACCATTCGCTCGCGGCTGACCACCTCATCCAATTCGGTTTGGACTCGTTTCATCTTCTCAGGATTGTGGATCAGTTCTGCCATCGCCCATTCTATTGTCTTTGCGGTGGTCTCCGTCCCCGCCGCAAATATGTCCTGCGGGCAAAAATTAGACTTATAATTGAAAACCTAATGTTTTGGTGACTCACTATTAAGGTTTTGGTATAACTTGTTTTTCCACTGACAAATTTGAGCTATTTATAGGTTTACACATACAATAACTGGCCACGGAAGATTTTAATGTATAACCTTTGTTTCTATTCACTGTTATCTTTTGTATTTTCTGTTTATTCCAGTGATATGTAAAATTCCATATTTTATTGTTAACACTTTTAACCTGTAACAGAGCGTAGTGATCTGTTTTTACGCCCTTTCTACTTCAATAACAAATCCTACAGTAAGAAGGAGCTGTGAGCAATCTATAAGTAACGAAAGACTTACATTTAAGTAGCCTCTGATATGGGCAAGAGTGAATTCGTCGCTTCTCATCTCCAGCAGAACGTCCAAGAGATCCTTTCCCTTGACCTCGTACCGAGTCGATCCTCTATGAATTTGTCGGTAACATCATACATCTTCTTGATATATATTTCCATATTACGGTAGACGCCCTGGGGATCCAAGAACTGAAGGCAGGGGAAAAAGTCTGCAAGATTGGGAGTTGAATAGAGAGCCAGCAGTTTAGAAAAGGCGTCCTTCAACTCTTGAAAAACTCGAGCGAACTCAGGATCGCGCACGTCTTTACCAAACAGCATTTTCCCCAACACATTAAATGAGGTTTGGAAAGCGATGTGTCGAATATCCACACACTTTCCATTCACAGCGTCTTGGAAAATGTGATGAATCGTTTGATTTACTTGATCCCTTCTGAGATGTTGCAGAGCTTCGAGCCTCTTCACAGAAAAGTGTTCGGTATTGGATATACGTCTGAGCATGCGCCAGTGGGATCCATATTGGCAAAAGACCAATGATGTCTTGTGGTAGGAACGAGCCTTGGCTGCCTGTGTCACGATCCGGCCTGACAATATGTGGTCATGGGTTTTGAGAACCTCCTTTGCCATGGCGGAAGACGAGATGATCACTGTGGTTCTCATTCCGAGAGAGAGGGTCATGAGCGGCCCGTATTTGGTAGCAAGTTGGAGGAATGATTCGTTGGGCTTGTCACGAACCTTTCTACTTGCAACTACACAACATGGAGTCCTCCATCTCTTTCTCGTATGTCGCACCTTCTCTATGGGTCCATATGTGTGTAGCTAGTGCCCTGTGTTCATCTCATAATCATATAAAAAATTGATTCCTTTCGTGCATAATTGTCACACATCTCTTTAGCTCCATATCAAATAGTTTTACTCTCAAGAAAACATTACATTATCTTCATACTAGGTTTTGTAGTTTTCATACTATATCTTCAGTCTTTATTTGAAGTTCTTCATTCTATGTCAAAATCTTCTTTTATATTTTTTGTATTGTTGAGGTATTTACATCTCTCTTATGGTGATGCTAATTGGTTCTTCTTATAAATAAGTTAACCTTGATTTTTCTTTTACACACAAGACACAACATTGAGGTACAACCTACACCAATACCAAACGATGGCTCCAAAACTGCATTTCTAGAGCTTTTAATCCATATGCTCAAAATCCACACCCAGGCAGTCTTTAATCCCACAAATAAACTCAATCTACACAAAAGTCACATGCTTATGAGTCAACGTGGTCTACTTACTAGATTTTTTTTCATTTTATAAATTATGTGCTTGTTTATTCTTGACTTGTTCATTCTTGACACTAGTACATATGAGTGAAGCCCACTTTTCTATTCTATAACAATCCTTCAATATTTCATTAGCACAACCTGTTTTCACACTAAAGGTTATTTTCATTTACAAAAAATATAGTTCCTCAAGACCCATCTTATACTCGATCCTCTCAACAACATACACAACCCTCTCTTCATTTTTAGAAACATTAACATCTCATGTGTATCAAGGTAAATAATTCACTCTCGTATTGCCTCACCTAGACAAAAATATGAGACTTTGATACATAGGCACGCTAAAAGTGAAAAAACGAACCAAGCCTATTGAACTGTCAAAATCTAAAACGAAATCACCGTTGAAATAAAAAATCAAACCAATCGAGAAACGAACTAGTCAAACCAGGCCAAAATTACGTGCTTAGGTGGAAGAGGTAGCTTGGTGGATGGTGGAAGCAGTAGCTCAGTGGACAGTGGAAGTGACCATAGACCAAGTTGAAGACAGGGCTTTATCAAGAACCATGTCGGTAAGGGTTTTCTCCACTATATCCTTTTGGTCGAGTTGCATCATAAGGGTTTCTTCCAATAACCAATAAACAATGGTAATTTAGGATGTCATTTCGTATCAGGGCATTTCCATTATTGAATGCATGGCACTATGCCTACGATTTCCTTCCTGTATAACCAATATTTACATAGACTCTGACCTTGTTAGTATTTCCCCAATGGATTTCCCAGTAATTGCTGGAAAGCACAGGAAAATGCTCCCTACAAATGGCAAGGCACTACATTTGACCATAGATGAAACCAGTTGTGAAGGTTAACCTCACAAGTTCTTTATGCAACCTACATATTTAGCTTGGTATGCACTATGCATAGCTAGCGCTAGGGTTTGAATCTGAGTGTATTAGCCTTGCATCAAGGGATGCTACTGTATGAGAGTTTGAAGCTTGTGCTGTGTCCATGGCTTCCCCTTTTTTAACCCCTTGTTCTTAGAGCCTCCGTATTCACTTCGAGAGAGTCAAAAGACTGTTCTACCTCAGTGGAAAGATTCTCAAAATGAACTATGTTTTTGCCACTGTCAATGACTGATTGAAGGCCTGCCTGGAAGGTCACAGAAGGTATAAATAAAACTCATGCTAAATGTGACCAAAGGGACAGGGATATATACATTTGCCATGGGTAAAACTAACTAGCCGGAAATGTGATCAATGCGCAGACCCTTAGCAGCCTTTTTTGACAATCTTTTAATGTGCAAATTGAATCTCAGTTATTCTCATATATTTTAATTTCGATAGGAAAAGATGCAAGTTAGGTCATTGTATGGAACATGTTCTAATAGCACTTGTTTGTCCAGAGTCCAAATACTACATTAAACATTCTCTGGTTTTGAATGTAGAAAATTTCAACTTTTTCAAGGCAGCACAATTGACTTTGGAATCTTTGTAGTTGGTTGGAGCATGGAGCATGTGTTGATTGTATTCAGGTTCCTCTGTTCATTTGATGTGAATTGTTTCTATGTGTATTTATCTACATATATAGTATGCATGACCATTCTATCAATGAGAACCATGAACTCCATAGTCATAGTGTTTGTCTGCTCTAGCAAACCCTCACTACAAATTTCTGGAAATTAGGACAGTAAGGAAAAAGAGCCATTGCTTGTACACCCCAGCTTGGATTCCATCAAATCTCCTACACTAGGATAGACTCCCTTGAAGCCCTATCAAAACCCTTTTGACCCAATATAAAGAAAAGGCACTGGCACTATTCTTCAACCACCCAAAAATCTAAATTAAAATTTAAGTTCCTGTAGGTTAGATCTGAAAATTATGACCATACAAGTTTTATTTCAGATCTGCCATTTTGTTTCCTAGATGCACATGAGCTGAATGTTTAAATCTGCTAAGCAATTTGATTTGATTTACAATTTTGTTTATGTTGAAAATATAAATCATTTACAGCAGTTTGGAAATCATTTAATTTTATAAGCAATTCTAGAAATAGTGTTCAAGAATATTATGTTTCGTCTGTCATATAAATTCTGCCCTCAAGATACAACATACTGTAATTCCCAAAATTGTTTCACAAACTTCACTTGTTGTTCTAAAAATCAGAAAATAACTCAGCAGTCAAACCCACATATGAATTAGTTGTCACTTACATTGATAGTCTTATTGATCACTAAAATTTAGTGAAGATGAGGAAGCCCCACAAGAAACTTTCATAGACAGTCCTAAAGAGGGAAGAGCCTACTAAGGTGATAGTGTTAACTCTTCCGAGTTCCACTTTGAGTTTCACAGTTCATTGTGGTGAAGGCTTTGCACCTTAAGTGAAGTTTGAGTAGTAACACCCACTACTATTCACAGGTGGACTCATTAAGAGCCTCATACCCACGAAGTGGCTATCCCATGGCCACAAGTGAAGATTATCCAAATATCTCAACATGGATATGGTTAAAAGCTCATTTAAACAATCGTTTAGATGTTAACTCTTAGGTAGGATGCAGAAAACAGGACAACATAACAGAATCTAAAAACAAATGCACTCTGCTTCTCTCAAAAATATAAGTCCAGCCACAAAGTCAAAACTAACAAAACGTTGGTTAGCCCAATATGGTGGATCAAAATGATCAAATTCCAAATATTTTTGGTTTTATAAATTAATTTAGATTTTTAGGCTTTTTCCAATAATATTGTATTTTTAGGGTTTTTTCAATATAGAAATGCATGTAAGAATTGTGCAGCTATAGGAAGTGATAGTTGTCAACAAGGTGAAGATGCCCAATGGAAAACATTGGCGCACAAGAATTATGTTCTTGATGCAAAATTATTATGTGAAGGTATTAATCAAAACAGATCTATTGAAGGGGAGGATTCCTATCGTGTTGAGTGGGTTGGGGATAAGTTGCAAGTTAGAGGTGGAAAAACATATTACCATTCATGCTCTATAAGGGTTGTTCTATATAAGCTACATGATTATGCTTTATTTCACCCTGAAACTCCTAATGTTCCTCCGTACATTGCAAGGCGTCAGGTAGGTTTGTCAAATTCTAGCTATCTATGGTTTAGTGCAGATTTACATTGTACATTTAGATTTACAATCTAACTTGCTCTTATATTCTGAATTAAAATGTTGAGATCAACTTGAATAGTCAATGCACAATGACGTGTCACGGAATATGTGTCATGAATTTTGTTTTTATGTTAGATGACTTGAAAAATTATAGGATGACAAGGTTTTACTGATGATATTGAGAGGTATAATAGTGAACATGTTTGATGAGTTTAAAACTTAGCTGTCTACCTGGGAAATTTTGTTCAACTTTCTGGAAGAAAGTCTGGAAGAAAGGCCAGAATGGATTAATGGGTGCTTAGGGAGACATTTGGCCTTGTGTTACAATGTTGTAATAATTTTGAAAACCTTTCCCACAATTCTAGAAAAAGTAATGTTTGCCCCCAATTGTTTTCCAGATGAAAAGTACAACCAAATCTGTTTTTACATAAAATTTTAACTCTTTTGCTTTTGCACGCATAAAATTACAGAAGTATGCAATACAAAGTAATTGGACACACGAGAACCTTTCTAACACATGGTATTTTATCTGATACCAGTTGTTTTAAATAAGTTCTTTGGTGGTTTACAATTTACACATACCATTGATACGGTTCAAGGTCTCCCACATCATTGTTAATTATATTAAAAGGGGTACTTGTGGTGAAGGTATGTGTTTTGATGGTACTCAAGTTCATCTTATACCTACTTGAGTCTAGAATTCTTTGGTCCCACTTTTGTTATGTTCCCATGTAGTTTGATTTTAGTGAATGACATGCTTTTTTCTAACTTTATGGAGAGGCAGTGCTTTCAATCAAAACTTTTAGATCTGGGGACTGAGCTTAATCACTGAACCAGGCTTAGATAAAAAAATCTTTGGAACTTTGTATTCCAATGGATCATCTGCAACAAGCACACCATTCCTTAAACGTGTTATGCATGCATTCTAGAGAAGATACTCTTTAGTTGAGACTATATTTTTTATTGCATATTACTTGCATTAAATTTGAGGCAAGGAGTATAGGCTATAGCTATGTATAAAATAATTGATCTTAAATTGCTATTTTCTTGTACAAGATATTGAAATTGCATATTAGAACCTTCAACCAATCCAGTCTCAACGATTTAATTTCTCTTATGTTGTGGTTACTATTTTGTTTTATATGACTGTAACATCTATTGATTTTCTACCTTCTATTGATTCTTTGAATTTTTTATTTCCTATTGAGGTCCCTTCTCTCATTGCTAGTGTTTTACTTCAACTATTGCATTCAAATAATACATAATTTTATTGAACTTCTGAATATTTCCATATTTGTGTGCTGCATGGTTTGACATTCCTATTTTGGACAATTCAAAGGTTTGTTGTCCTGTTCTCAAACACATGAAGAGACTAAATCATTTATGTGTAGAGAGCTGTAAATTTGTTGCATATGATGGCCAGAGAACGAGACAAGAGGATAACTCTCTCACACTTGTTTGATTATTATGAGATTAGGGACAATGTTTTATAAGAAACTCAAGAAGTTCTTTACCCGCTAATTTTTTATAAGCATGACAAAAATTGTTCGATGCATGATCATTTATCCCCACTGATTTTGTATGATGTCTAGAAGTGTTAGTCCTATATCGAAGAGCATCTTTCCAGTAGGAATAATTTGGTGTTAGCCTTCTTCCTGTCTAGGTGGGTGGAAATTCGTCTAAGTACATGTATGTTAAAACACTACTTTTATATTTTGGATCAGTAGATAATCCTCTTGAAGACATAAAAGTAGATACATTTTATGACATAGCACTACCACGATAGGGGATTGATTGAAAATATATGACTCATTCTTGGACTTAACCTGTTAACATGTAACTAGATGCTTGATGCATATGATTGGTCTTGGATATAGTTTTCTTGATCAAAATGGCATACCTATGTCAAGAAACTGGGTGTAATTATTGTATATCATGCTTGAGAGCCTTTAGGTAGTTTTTATTTTTTTATTCATCTCATTTGTCCCATTGATATACTCAAATTGATTTATTTGGGATTTATGTACTCCGCACTGATATATAAACATATACTGTATATGCTTTAACCTCCTTCCCCTTATAGCCTGAAGATGTTATTTCTCATTTCACCTCAACTAGGTCTATAATTTATTTATTGTCTTTTACTAATTTGGTAATTGTTATCTTACTTTATGTTGAAATATTTTTTTTCTATTTCTTTCACATGGAGTTGTCATTTGAAATGTGAATGTTTAAAATATGCCTTGCATTATTGACAAGCAACCTCTATGAAATCAGTTCCTATAGTCTGCATGTTTTACTTTGTTTTCTTTCCATTTTTGCAATTCAGCATCTGAAATGCATTATTGACAAGAAGCCTTTGTGCAATTGGTTTCCATAATCTTCATGTTTGGGTGAATACATTTTTTTCTTGTTGTTTTTTAGATTTTGTTGTACCAAGCTCTGATCTTTCACATCTCTGATTTTCTGTATTTTCAGATTTTGTGGGAGGATGATGATATTGGGTCAAAGTGGGTACGGGTCAACTGGTGTTATTATCCCAATGATATCCCAAAAATGGTCTGCCATCCTAAACTACCAAAAAAAGATGAGGTTTGATTTTAGTTTCCTTTTCATTTACATGTGGAAAAGTGTTGATACAAGATTTCCAAGAATAACAATACGTGAGCAGTATGTTGAGCTTGTCCTGCTTATGCTTTCTTTTGGTTTTGGTTTCTGTTACCTGAATGAATAAGCAATTAGCATGGATTTTATTGCAAGGGATCCATCTTGCAGCGGCTTGGTAGCTTTTTCTCCCTTACACAATGATGTATAAAAAACATAGCTTTGCTATGATGTAGCTTTTGCCATATAATTCAGTTCCTCTGTCAAGAATCTCCTTTGCTTTTTTTTTAATCTTTGTTCCCTAACTAAATACAACACTTCATTTGTTGAAAAAAAATTAATGTTGACATTTTTCCAGATGTGGGGGCACGTTCCCAAGGGTAGGGATGCGCTCCCCACACTCCCGGGACACATACTCCATTGGGAATATCCCAAAATTTCCCTTTTGAAGGAAATACAGGAAAATCAGAAGGGGAACGTTTCAACCTTGGCCACACTCTAGGCACTGGGAAAGAGGGTAAAGCAAAACTCGCTTTTTTGTATCACATTTGGTTGCCCTTTAGTGGGATATGTAAGACTTGTTGAAGCAGTTAACCATGAGAGGGCCTTCTAGCCAGAGCTAACACTTTAGCCTAGGATTAGTCGGCCACTGTCATCTAATCAAAGGATATTTATGAAGTACTTCAACAAATTATGTTGATTGATAGTTGAAGGAAATAAACAGAGGGTAAGAGAATTTAGATGAAGCAGACTCTCACTCAATCATTCATGTTCCTAAGAACACAATGGAGGACTCAAATTATGTACTTGTTTCAGTTGCTTCTGCATGACCTCCAGGCTCCACCTTTGATAGCTATCAATGAAGCCATTAAATTTCACACTTCCACTTGGAAATCCTTTGGCGGTCTTGTTTCCACTATCAAGGAATTGGATCAACAACATTGCCTTCTACCTTTGGGATGCCATTTATCTTATCTGAGAAGCCTTTTTGGGAAGAGAGTAGCTATTTTTTTTTGGAGGTGGGTGATTAAAGAGGGTTGTGCTCACTTTGAAATGTTACAGCCACGCTTGGATTCATGCTAGAGTGAGGGATTGAGCAACTGTCACCAAATGCACTTCCCTATAATGGTTGCCTGTGATGAACTTCACATCTCTCTAATTAACCAGCCAGAGATTTTCCTTGATATGGAACGCATTTACCAAAGATATCTCCAATACTTAGCAGTTGAATAGTAACTGCCAAAGCTAAGCACAGATTTTCATTGCTTTCAACACAAGATTCGCATTTTCTCCTTCATCAAATATTCCTGTATTCCTGTAGTTATTTAATTTGGGTGATTTTCAATTCTCTTGTTAGCTATACAATACATGAGTTTGTTTAAATTCCCTGAACATAAGTTGCATGTTATGCTGCTATTTCTCGAGTATATTTTAAAAAAGAAATATGAATACATGTGGATGGATGTCCTTGATCCCTATTTAGTTCATTTTATACTTCCAAATTACAACATTAAAACTTTATTATTGACAGTTATATATTTAAGTAAAACGTTCAATGAAGGGAAATGGTAGACCATTTTGAAGACTAGTTTGAAAAACATGGAAGAAGTGTTGAATTTCCATAGCTAACGCTTATTTCATTAAACTTGGACTTATTCCAGTCCAAGTCACTTTGAAGACGGGTCAAAAACATACTTTCTAAACTCCAAAATCAAGCAAATCCGGTTCCAAAATTTCCAAATCCAAGTTCCAAAAGTGCAAAAAATCGGTTCCAAAAGTGCCAAAACCGGTTTCGAAAGTGCCAAAACCGATTCCGAAATCGCCAAATCCGATTCTGAAAGTGCCAAAACCGGTTCCGAAAGTGCCAAAATTGATTCCAAAATTGCCAAATCCAATTCCGAAAGTGCCAAATCAAGGTTCCAAAAGTGATAATATTGGTTCTGAAAGAGCCAAAACCGGTTCCAAAAGCACCAAATCTGGTTCTGAAAGTGACCAAACCGGTCCCGAAAATTCCAAATCCGTTTCCAAAAGACCCAAAATCCAGGTTCCAAAAGCAAACTTTTTATTTTGATATTGGTGTATGTATAATATGACGGTCATTTGAAGTTGAATTTCATTAACCAACACCCCATTTTTGAATGAGGCTCGAGATAAATGAATGAAGGGGCGACCGAACCTTCTTCTTCCCACTATTATTTTCATAATAGTTCTAGATTGAAAGAAGGGTGGTTCGATCCTTCTTGTGTTCACCAATCTGGATATAGGTGAATTGTCGGATATTGATGTTTAGAATTATCTACTAAATGAAGGGGCGGCTGATCCTTCTTTTCGTCAGTATGAAGTCGGGAATATTGTTTACATGTTATAACATAGGCAATGTCCCCATCCCTACCTATACCGCGGAAGTCGGTAGTGGGGAAATATTGTCCCAATGTTCGTAGATTAATTGTTTTTCATTTCTCTTTTAAATGAAGGGTCGACCGACCCTTCTTGTGCTTAGTATTTTTGCAGTCTTCACCATTTAGGATATACATGAATTGATAGCCTATACTTTGTCAGTTGAATATTTGCACAATTCTGTCATAACTGAAGGGGCGGACGACCCTTCGTGTGCCCAATAAAGAAAGGTCGGCCGACTCTTCTTGTGATTTATATTTTTCCAGTCTTGACCATTATGGTTATACATGATTTGATCTCTATTTTGGAAAGCCAAAATCTCACACATGTGAGCCTAAAAGAGAGAATTGACGCCATAGGAAGTGATGACATGGCATGTATGACGACATGGCATTAATGATGACATGGCATCTATGATGACATGGAACGTGTGATGAGGATGGAAAGACACATGATGGTGTTCTGGTGTATCATTTAGTCATTGTTGCAATCTGACATCATTCTCAAAAAGTATGGCAAATTTGTGAAACTTTCAAAATTGACAAAGTATGGAAAAAGTAGTCAAAACTGCTCTGATAGAATGCCCGCCATAATTCATGGTTTCAGAAAAATTTACTCACTATCATATCATGCTATAGCTTGTTGAAGTCGCTATCTAGTTATACATGATTGCGGATTGCAGGAACTGTTTGAATAATGAATTTGCGACATGTGTTTACGCAACCCGCAAGGCAGATTGCGGATTGCGGAAACTTTGGTTTGCTTTTATTTCGAGTCGTAGTCCCGCAACCGACAATTGGGGATTGCAGGAACATTGTATATATTTCCAAACCATTAAACCCTCGCAACTTGTTGAAGCCTTCCCCAGATTATATCTTAGCTGTCCCTTGTCTTAATGTTATGGCCCAGATTTAACCCAACGGAATTAATAAATATGTGGATTTTGTTTCTGTTTCCTTTTGTTATTTTTTATCTTCGAACATTACCTACTGTGTGGATTTTACTGCGAGTTTTTAAAAGGGGCCTTTTTCGCCATTTTTTCCAACTTGAATTAAGGGTCAGCCGACCCTTCTTCTTCCCAATCCCCTCATAAATGAAGGGGAGGCTGACCCTTCTTCTGCGCACTATTATTTTCATATTAGTTCTAGACTGCTAGAAGGGTCATGAGATCCTTCTTGTGTTCACCAGTTTGGATACAGGTGAATTGGTGGATATTGGTGTTCACAATTATCTACTAAATGAAGGGGCGGCCGACCCTTCTTCTGATTTATATTTTTTGAGTCTTGGCCATTCTCGTTATACATGAATTGATCTCTATTTTGGCAGGCCAAAATCTCACACGATAGGAAGTGATGACATGGCATCTATGATGACATGGAATGTCTGATGAGGCTAGAAAGACACATGATGGTGCTCTGGCGCTATCTGCCATCATTCTGGAAAAGTATGGCAAGTTTGTGAAACTTTGGAAATTGACAAAGTATGGAAAAAGTAGTCAGAACTGCTCTTAGAGAATGCCCGCCATAATTCATGGTTTTAGGAAAATGCATGCACCATCATATCATGCTATAATTGTTGAAGTGGCTATATAGTTATACATGATTGTGGATTGCGGGAACGTTGAATATATTTCATAACAATTAAACCCCCGCAACTCGTCTTCCGCATTCCCTAGATTAGATCTCAGCTGTCGACTTGTCTTAATCTTACGGCCCAGAATTAAGCCGACGGAATTAATAAATATTTTGATTTTGTTTATGTTTCCTTTTATTATTTTTCATCCTCGAAAATTACCTGCTGTGTGGATTTTACTGCCAAATCCGTTTCAAAAATTGCCAAATGTAGGTTCCAAAACCATACTTTTTCTTTTTATATTGCCACTTTTGAAATTGGTTTTTGGTGTGTTCCGATATGATAATTATGATGGTCATTTGAAGTAGTAAAAAATATACAAATTATCAAGTGAATTGGTTTCTGGATAATATGACGGTCATTTGAAGTTGTATTTCATTAACTGACACCCCATTTCAAATGAGGCTCGAGATAAATGAATGAAGAGTCACTCGACCCTTCTTCTACCCAATATTATTTTCATAATAGTTCTAGACTTGCAAGAAGGGACCATGGTTCAATCCGTCCTGTGTTCACCATTCTGGATACAGGTGAATTGTCGGATATTGGTGTTGACAATTATCTCCTAAAAGAAGGAGCAGCTAATCCTTCTTGTCGGCAGTTGGAAGTCCCTAGAAATATTGTTTAGGTGTTATAACTTAGGCAATGTCCTGATCCCTACCATATACTGTGGAAGTCGGTTGTGGGGAATTGTCGTGCCAACCTTCTTAGATTTAATACTTTTTCATTTCTCTTTTAAATGAAGGATCGACCGACCCTTCTTGTGGTTAGTATTTTTACAGTCTTCACTATTCAGGATATTGATAAATTGACAGCCTATACTTCATAGGTTAAATATTTGGACAACTCCCTCATAAATGAAGGGGCGGTTGACCCTTCTTCTGCCAAATATTATCTTCATACTGGTTCTAGACTACAAGAATGGTCATTCGATCCTTCTTGTGTTCACTAGTTTGGATACAGGTGAATTACTAGATATTCATGTTAACAATTATCTACTAAGCGAAGGGTCGTCCGACCCTTCTTGTGATTTGTGTTTTTCCATCCTTGATCATTCTGGTTATACATTAATTGATCTCTATTTTGGCAGGACAAAATCTCACACGTGTGAACCTCAAAAAGAGAATTGACACCATAGGAAGTAATGCCATGGCATGTATGATGACATGGAATGTGTGATGAGGATGGAAAGACACATGATGGTGTTCTGGTGCTATCATTAAATCAGTGTCTCAATCCGACATGTTGTATGAAAAGTACAAAAAACTGGTCTGAGAGAATGCCCGCCATAATTCATAGTTTGAGAAAAATGCACGCACTATCATATCATGCTATAGCTTGTTGAAGTGGCTATCTAGTTATGGTCTCAGTTTTCCTTAATCATTTCCAAGGAGAAAGTTATAAGTCTACCAAAATAGGGTTTCAGGATCAACCAAGTTGGAGAAATTCTTGGAAATGACCAAGTGTTGGAAAACTGGTTCAGGTGGCCTTGGGAAAATGGCCGCCGTACCTCATGGGAGAATGATAAAAGGGAGGTTAGATCAATGGCTATTCGATAAAGGGAGGTTAGATCGATGGCCCATAATCTTTCCGCACTTCCAACATGCACGACGTAATGGAGGTCTGAGCAGTTGCGAAATACCATACTGCTGTACGCGTGTTGTCTCCACATAATTCTGCAATCAGAGAAAGCGGTAAGGAAAACCACCATCCCGCGTTGCCAAACCACCTTCGATGGTGTATAAAAGAGAAGGGCACGTCAAATTTTGAATTTTGTGTTGCGAAAGGTGGAGGATTGGAACATGTCTGTGTTGCTCGAAAGCGACAGAGCATAGTTTATTCAACCTGTCTGTGCCAAGTAGGTCTTCTTAACTCGTGAAAGTAATTGGAATTGTTTACATAATGGAAGGAAGTAGTGAAACCGTTTGTAAGAATGTTGAAACTATGAGGATAAGAGAAACCCTAGTGGACAAAGATAGTGACATTCGTGACCCCATGCTGGTTAAATTCTCAGTTTTAGAAATCAAAAGCAAGTTGGAGGGTTTATATAAACAAAATTTGGATGTGCACAATGTTTATAAGTCTTGTTTTATCCATTTCTGTCCCAAACAACCTTCAGGGTTTCCGGAATTCGTTTCGTGGTGTGTAGTAAATTATTCTCAGAGTCGAAGAGTCATTATGAATTCATCAGGAAAGAAAATTCTTTGCCGTGTAAATGCATCTACCGTTAGGAAAGCTCTAGGAGTACCCCTGTTTTCGTCCCACGACTAGGAATATTTTGCCGAAGAAGCCCTAGTTAGCCAGTACAGAGAGACATCCCCTGAGACCAAACAAACCTTCATGACCAGTTGTCTGAAACCTGACCTTGCCATTGATAACACCCCCTATCCACTTGACATTAATTTCTTTCATGAAAATTCACAGTTAGTTTTGTCACTCATTTCACAGTTTTTAGGGTTTGATGATGATTCCATGGTCAAAGAGGTCCAATTAAGTTTTCTTTTTAGACTAAGCGTTGCTAAACCAGAAATGGATTATAGTCAAGTACCCTACCTTAAATTTGATGTATTCTTGGCTCGGAACATCCACTCTCAGTTAGTGAATTTCCACACTTCGAGACATTTCAGATTCTAGACACACCTGATGAAAATGCTCCTGTTTAGCATTCGAAAAGATTTACAATTCCCACAGTCTGTGTTTTCAGAAACAGTGGAAGACAGTATGTTTAATTTTATTAATTTTATTTTATCAGAAGTATACAGATTGATGTTTGGAGAAAATTTGCCTAGAGTATTATCAGAGATGAAGACCCTGATGCAATTAAGCCTAAAAAAAGAAATTAGAGACTGGTTTTTAGGGAAGCAAGATACAGTAATCAAACTTTATGGATTTGTTAAGGAGCCCTTTATTCTACCAGCCTTTTTGACCTCAAGAGTTTTTGCTTTGGAGTTTATCAGACAAAAATTGACAGTAGAAAGCGACCATTTTCTACTTTTCAAGAAAGTTACAGATATAAAGTTCCCTTTCAAAATTGGTCCTTTTATCATCAAGAACAAGAATGCTTTCACACAAGATCCATCATGAAAAATGGTAATTCTATATTACTTCCTAATGTTTTGATTTAGTATCTATAGGAACTTGACATTATCACACTAAATCAAATAGTTGATAAAATGTCAAATGAACTTGTCGAAGTTTGGGTTAGAATATGAACTTGTCGAAGTTTGAAATAACTACATCTCAAAGTTGAGGTATGGGCAAATACGACTAAAAGAGGATCTAGATGAGCTAATCTAGAATATCATTAATATAGATGGGACTTATATTTGACTTTTTTTTTTATTTTTACAATTTGACAATTTTAAATAAGAATGATGATGATTATTTGGATTTGTAGACCATATTTTATGTACAATTTGCCTATAAAATTCCATCCCTCGACACCATCATCATCGAGCTAGATTCCTGACACGCACCGAAAATCTCAACAAACTTCCTCACATATCGTGAATGGTAAGTTGAACAAATCGTCAGCCAGTCATCCAAGCCAGAAGATGTCTCAACGGAATTGAATGCACATGGATGTAATGAAATCCATCTATCCCCACGAACTGACCACGTATCCTTGACAAAGTTGACCAATATCTTATGAGAAAGAGTTTTTAAATTTTGAAAAATAGATTCAATAATTAAGCTGGTGCATATATATATAAAATAACTTGATGTCTTTGAAATAGCTTGTTGAAACTTTCACAAAAAAATGTATTTTAGAGTCATCTACCATGGGCAAGTAGTTTTACATAATATGCTTATGCAATTGACTTTAAAGTCTTTACAATATAGGCTCAATCAAGGCACTTAAGGATTAGATCAATAATGTTACATTACCAAAAATAAAAAGTAATTAAAAAAGTTTATATTGGCTTATAAAATAAAAAATAAAAAACAAATGAAAGGTAATTAAAAAATCTATGAGTTATAAAAAAAATTATAAATGTATAAAAAATTTAAGATTAAAAAAAAAATGACATATTTAGAAATTGGATCCCTCTATATACTTGATAAATCCGAGTTTAAGATAGATCTATGCTAATCTTATCACAATCAAAAAAATTATATTTCATCACAACAAAGTTCTCCACTACTTAAAAATAGTTCATTAATTCAAAACATCTTAAAAAAACTAGACACATGACAGCATACCGACATTACAGCATACCGACTCATGGAACTATCCACAAAATGGCAATTATTTTTTGTTTATGAAAATGAAACTATGCTATATATCTTGAAAAGCGCAGTAAAGAAAACTTAATTAGCAACTACCTTTCAAAACAATGAGTCTATACGTGCATAGTGTGATTTAGGTATAACATAGTTGCAATGATGAATGAGTTGGATGGAAGGTGGTATATCGGGGTTAAATGGTAATGGAAGGTGGTATATCCAAGTTAAATGGTAATATTTATTGGTATTTTCTATTTATGTTAATATATATTTAGTTTGAAAGCGTGTAGTCTAAATAGTTGGTTTTTTTTTTCTGATTTTTGATAGACTCCTGTAACGAAATTTTGAAATTTCAGATAACAGCAGTGAAACTTGTATAATTCAAATGCTCTGATATTTTTGAGAGTATTGAATTTATTTCTACACTAAGCCAAAACCCACCGAAAAGACTAAACCATCTTATGTTTAACCTCTTAAGCCCTATTAAATACTTAATTAAAAAGCTTTTACTAAATTTAAATAAAAAGCTTAATGTGATATTTGTTACAATAAATCTTCCCATACACCACTACAGACTGCAACACAATTTTGCAGCTTAATTCTACAAAGAAAACATTATTGAATCTTTGAAATTTTAAAAAGATTCGCATAGTAAAAATTCCTCTGCCAGGAAATATCACAAAGAATCGCATACCCACATAGAGAGAGTATAAAAGAGAGGCACCATCTCGTGAGTGCCATGCAAATTAGCCAGACTGTCGATTCTAATGTTGTGGCCTATCCTACTATCCCTGGCAGGGATAGCATTAAACTATGACAGAAAAATAGGTGAAGAGGCCAAATTGCAGACAAATTTCCGACCCTGCTTTCATCTATTAATCACTATCTTAAGTAATGTTTTTAAAGTGAAACACAGAAACATGCAAAATACAAATGCATTTATAAAAATAATGTTCACTGTTTTTTAAGTTTGGTTTGCGAAGATTAATATATGATAAGCTAACCATGCGTTAGCTGTAATGGAAAGGGCAACGCCATGGACTGCGGTCCATAATACAGCAAGAAGCATGAAATCCTGTCACATTGATCATATACTCTACAAAAGTAAAATTTTAGTTATAGTTTAATCTAATCGCGGTACATTTCAGAGGGCAGACGTGGCGCGGGAATGACTTCCAATGGCACCGCCTTCCCTCCAAACGTGTCGCTCATGTCCAGCTGGTGGGCAGTGATGCCTTGGGGTGGTGTCCACTCGAATGAATGGAGGAGGGACGCCAACAGCAGATGGACCATCCGAGTCGCCAAGGGAAGTCCAACGCAAATCCTCCTTCCTGCTCCGAATGGAATGAGCTGGAAGTGTTGCCCCCTGTAATCCACACTACTCGTCTCCTTCTCAATAAATCTCTCTGGGATGAATTTCAATGGATCCGTCCAGATCGAGGGGTCCCTTCCGATTGCCCACACGTTGACGATTATCTGTGTGTGCTTCGGTATCACGAATCCGGAAATGTGACAACGCTTATCGGCTCTGTGAGGGATGAGGAAAGGAACCACAGGGTGCAATCTGAACACTTCTTTCACAACCGCGCGGAGATAATGTAGACGCTCTGCGTCACTCTCTTCAACCATTCGCTCGCGGCTGACAACCTCATCCAATTCGGCTTGGACTCGTTTCATCTTCTCGGGATTGTGGATCAGTTCTGCCATCGCCCATTCTATTGTCTTTGCGGTGGTCTCCGTCCCCGCCCCAAATATTTCCTGCGGGCAAAAATTAGACTTATAATTGAAAACCTAATGTTTTGGTGACTAACTATTAAGGTTTTGGTATAATTTGTTTTTCCGCTGACAAATTTGAACTATTTATAGGTTTGCACATACAATAACTGGCCACGGAAGATTTTAATGTATAACCTGTGTTTCTATTCACTGTTCTCTTTTGTATTTTCTGTTTTTTCCAGTGATATGTAAAATTCCATATTTTATTGTTAACACTTTTAACCTGTAACAGAGCGTAGTGATCTGTTTTTACACCTTTCTACTTCAATAACAAAACTACAGTAAGAAGGAGCTATGAGCAATCTATAAGTAACGAAAGACTTACATGTAAGTAGCCTCTGATATGGGCAAGAGTGAATTCGTCGCTTCTCATCTCCAGCAGAACGTCCAAGAGATCCTTCTCACTATAGCTTCTGTCACTGCTTTCCCTTGACCTCGTACCGAGTCGATCCTCTATGAATTTGTCGATAACATCATACATCTTTTTCATATATATTTCCGTATTACGGTACACGCCCTGGGGATCCAAGAACTGAAGGCAGGGGAAAAAATCTGCAAGATTGGGAGTTGAATGAAGCGCCACCAGTTTAGAAAAGGTATCCTTCAGCTCTTGAAAAACTCGAGCGAACTCAGGATCGCGCACGTCTTTACCAAACAGCATTTTCCCCAACACATTAAATGAGGTTTGGAAAGCGATGTGTCGAATATCCACACACTTTCCATTCACAGCGTCTTGGAAAATGTGATGAATCGTTTGATTTACTTGATCCCTTCTGAGATGTTGCAGAGCTTCGAGCCTCTTCACAGAAAAGAGTTCGGTATTGGATATACGTCTGAGCATGCGCCAGTGGGATCCATATTGGCAAAAAACGAATGATGTCTTGTGGTGGGAACGAGCCTTGGCTGCCTGTGTCACGATCCGGCCTGACAATATGTGGTCATGGGTTTTGAGAACCTCCTTTGCCATGGCGGAAGACGAGACGATCACTGTGGTTCTCATTCCGAGAGAGAGGGTCATGAGCGGCCCGTATTTGGTAGCAAGTTGGAAGAATGATTCGTTGGGCTTGTTACCCACCTGCAACAGATTTCCGACAATAGGCCATCCGGAAGGACCGGGAGGAAGCCTCCAGTACGCCTTCCTCCTCCATACTTCGAAAACCAAGATTACGATAACAGTGCTTAGTAGCATCACAGACAACCTTCCAAGATCCATTTGGCTGAATTGGCACTCATCACAGGCTTCAAACAAGGCCAACGGAAGGAAATAAAGAGTAGTAATATGTATTATGAAACGAAATGTTGATTACATATACAATAGCTAATGCGCGCCAAGCACATTGGACAAATTAACAGGTAGAGCACGTCAAGCCCCTTGTGACACGTGACGTGACATTGGGATTTTAGAAGAGAGAGAGTGCAGAGTATTACAGATTTTTATGCTCATTATGTTCATTTTTTTCTTCCCTTTCATGTCGTGATAGGACTTTTTCATGTCGTGATATGACTTTTTGGTGCGTAATCCACTTATATGTTCATTTTTTTCTTCCCTTTCATGTCATGATAGGACTTTTTGGTGCGTAATCCACTTATATGCACACACATTTCCAGACAAAGGATCAGATTTTACTCACACAAGTGAATCACTCACAGTTGGTATTCATATTTCGCACATTTAATCTTGATATTTGGGAAACGGTGCAGGCTTGAATTCGTCATAGTCATAGTCAAGTTAAAGTGGCACACCACTCAATAATACAAAATATTAGAGGACAAAAATATTAAAATACGTAGAACTTGTAATCTTTTTTCTTTGTTGCTTTTGAACTTGTAATCTTTTGGGAGGTCATACATGTTCTTAACTATTAAGCTCATTCATGTGTCAATTTCTTTTTGTCATTTTCAGCTAAAATCTAATTGGAATTTTTAGAATTTTAAATATATATTTTTGTAATTGCATTATATGGGTGCCTAGAAGGCATTTGAGGGCATTGAATCCATTTTTACAATAAAAAATGGATTTTGAACAATGCAAGATGTTGATTTTCTCCAAGATTTTATCCTAAGATCTGGCAAAAATGGTAAGAAATGTTAAAAACGTAGAACATGTAAACAACTCCATTATTAACTAATGCATAGTATGAAAATGGTGAAATTAAGTAAGTTACTAGATGACTTGACAATACAATATATAACATGTTATAATACATGTTATCATATTCATTTACATTATAAGTCTACACAAGGGATGCATTATATATATATATATATTATAGAAAGTTACATAAAGTTATCAAGGATTTTTATTGTATTTGGAACTATACTCACACGAGGTTGCTCCTTTATTAGAGTTTATTAATATGTTTATTTCCCATATACTAGATTATTTTTTCAATGGTTGTATTAGAACATAAAAGAAGAGACAGATTATCTTTAATTTCAATTCTTTATTTTCTATAAAAGTAATGGACCATATCGATGACAATGATGAGATAGGTGGAAATATTTCTTAATAGCTAGAGGCATCAAAATCATGCCTTCTATAATAGGTAAAATAGGTAGTTGTAATAAATCTCAAAACACTTAGCATTAACCCTAAGCTACTAAGCTATGGGATTTTATACTTGAGAAATGACCTCTATCATTTCTAGCCAAATTTAAATGGCAAGGATTAAAATATGATCCATGATTTAGCTTCTTTGACATGCTCTGAGATTCCTATGGAAGCTAATGATAGGTATAATTTTTATATGTATATTTGATGGAGAAAGAGTTAGTAATTCTAGCACATTTCAATTGATGAAAATGACTCGTTCAGGGAAAGTAGCAAAACGTTGAACAACTAAACTTGAAAGTGGTACAAGAGGGGGGATGGGTATCGATATGCACCATAGATATCAAATTTGGTCGTACCAAACCAATTAATTAGTAAATTCGGGAGTTCGATTCAGTTCATGAAATATTAGGTTTCAATTGATTCGTCAAGGTTTAATTCGGTTTTCTGGATAAATACAGACACAAAAAATGCCTTAATAGTAAGGGGTCATGGGATTATTGCACCATTGTTGAGTGCTTCACCTCTGGAAGGGAATGTGGAAAGGGAGGATCTACTAAGGCGGAGAGCATTCATGTTGTAAGTTATATGCTTACGACCGTGAGATAAACTGATTCCACTTTTGAGACTCCTTAAGGTTTTGATGCTCTTAGGGGTGCTGCTCCTTTAATTGATAAATCATTTTCAAGGCCCTTTTCTTTCCTCCAATTAGAGGGTTGGTATGTCTTCATTTCCTTCCTCTCTTGTGGGTCAACAAACCTTTCTACCACCCACTCACTTGAGTCTGCATCATTTTCATTTTGGAAAGTGAGAAGCGTGCACCAAGGAATGCACATTGATTTATTTGTACATCATCCTTCATCTAGGTAATCAAATTTTCATTGGTCTGGTAGTCAAATTTCATTAGTTTAGTAAGAGGTATACACACACAAAAATTTGAACAGAAAATTTATCACTCGAATTTTTTCCGTATTGTACTGAAATAAAATCCGAATTCGAATTCGAACTTGGTAAATATGGTATGCAAAAGGATTCCATGAGGGTATGACAAGGAATAACAATGAACATAGGACTTATGTACAATGGTTTTTTCGGTTTCGATCAGAACTAAGAAAAATCAACAAATTTCGTCTTCAGAACCCATTAGACACTTGGTCCCATAACAGGCTAAGGGTTCTAGTACTGTAATAGTTTTATTTATTTAAGGAAATAGGTAGATGACCAAGAAGTTTGATCATAATCTCTTAAATGTTTAGAACATAAGATATGAAAGTCTAAAATGTGCCTATGTGTTGCAATCATAAGTTATTTTCAATTCACTCATTCACTTCCCTTTTCTCTATAATATCTCAAAGTCACATTTGTTATGTTTTATAATTTATATACACAATAACAAGGCAATTAATAAGTCTTGCTAACAAGTGATTATAGTTTTTATTTAACCCCATTAATTTATTTCACGATGTATATAATGATTTTTAATTTTTAATTTTAAAATTAATATTAAAAAATAATAAACTCAATTTTAATGTGTTAAGAAACTTTTCTTTTTCTTTGTTTGCTCGAATGTCCCCAATTTGAGGGAATGGAATTTGGGATAAGAAACCATGACCAAGGGGCATCTAAGTCGTCAAAATCACTCGGGAATTGCACCCCTCCTAAGCCAAACCAACCCTTGGCATGGCTGGATTTGTTTTGGTGTCTCCTCCCACCACTGCTAAGTTTCAAACCCTAAGCCACCTAAAAAACTTAACCCCTTGAATACCAACCACTCTAGTAGGACTTGAAAGCTCCAAGAATTTGTTTGCATACTCTTCCGTAGTCATTTCTCCCCATTTTAGCTCATGGAACTCTTTGATTTTTCCATCATTGTACCTATCAGAAAGGTACTTTCTTTGAAGTACTTCTTGAACTGCTTCCACACAATCTTCCTTTCATTGATTCTGTTTACTTGACTAAGGTGATCCCACCATATAGATGCTCTTCCATTCAAATTGAACATTGCCTTCATATTTCCCGAGTAGTATTGGACTTGGACATAATTCATCATCCCAATAAGCCAAGCCTTAGCTTCTTGACCAGATTTTACCTCACCATCAAAAGTAGGAGGTTTGGTCTTCTTAAATTATCCATGTGATTTTTTCTTGGAAGACCTCTTCCTCTTATTCTTATGCAATGAAGAGAAACTTTAATGGATTCTTCAGAGTTAGATGACTCACTAGAAGATATTTCTGGAGTATATGTCATGTCTCTAGAAATCCTTCTTGAGCTATGGGACCTCTCTTGGGAATGCCTCCTTGAGCTACTCCCACTCTTTTCCTCATTTTTTGAATTATGCCCATGGTTAATATTCCTATGAATTTTTGTCAATATTTGAAGCATAACTGCATTTAGATTATTCTATTCTTCTTGGGATTTAATCAACCTCTCATTGTCTGCTCTGCAACTTTGCAGTTCCATCCTTAGGCTCCACATGGTTTATGCCATGTATGGGGGATTTGATTGGTTTCTTCTACCATTGGAATCTGTCTTTGCATTCTCAACTTGTATATTCTCTCCCATTGCATCCACCTCACCTTCATAAGGATCATGTGCATCATCCATGATGATGATCTTCTTGTCCCAACCAAGAACAAAGATTCTCAACTGTACTAGACTGAATGTTGACCATTAACAATCATTGGTTTGCTTTTGAATATGCAAAAGTGTCGACAAACAAATTTTTTAGCTGCATTATATTCTCAGAAATTATAAAATTAATTTTCATGCAACTTGGGAACAACCCATATTGACAATTTCTGTCATATCATAGAAACATTTGAATCACCCTTCAAACTCTAATTGTTCACAATTACTCTCTTATTAAATGGAAAACTGCAAGGTTTCCATTAGTACTATCGTCACCACAGAAATCAACTGTCTTAGGAGGATGACAGGGATCAAGGAGGCTTTCCCCCTTCCAGCCTCTCTGCACCATTGCAGGGCAGGTCAATGTTAGTACCCTCATTTTTTTGTAAATCTTTCTATTTCGCGCGATTTGGCACATAAGATAAACTGCATTTTTTGATACTTGGCTCCTGAAATTTGGCTGTGAAAATGATTGATTTACCCTAATCCATGCACCTCTAACAACAACCCACACCATATTACCACTCATCGGTCATAAGCACTTTCAGGATCCATGATATAATGGCTTCCCAAAATCATTTTTACAATCCTGAATGCATAGTAGAGTGACAAATCAACAGCGAGGTTTCCTTTCAGGCTCATGCCAATTAAATTAAACTTCATGAATCTTTGTGATCCTGAACCACTGCCAACCGTCAATCAAATCTACACGATCATCTAAGACTGACATGATATACGGGGGGAGGGGGGGTCCTACCATCACATCTCCTAATGCTGGCATGACTGATGGGGGGGGAATAATATCTAACATATCTGCACATTATGCCTCCCCACATAACATCACTACACATTACACCTCCCCAAGTATGGTCATGGCAAGGCAGACCAAAAGCGATTTTAGGATCCTCAAGGTAGTGGGTTCTTGTAACCACTTTTTCAATCCTGAACGCATGAGAAACCGACACATCAACATAGAATTTTTCCTTTTAGGATCATGCTCCTTAAATTAAACTCACACACCTTCATGACCCTAAACCACTGTTAGTCGTTGATCATGATCCTAATGGTATAATACCTCCTTCTTCCTTCACACTATGCCACATGCACATGGATCTGATGTGACTAGTCCACATCACACCTTATACCCATGTGGCCCCTCCACGTCGAAGCTCCTTCCCACGTGGCTCCTCCACATCACACATCCAAGTGGCACAAGTGAGGCCTACCTAAATTTTCCCCAAATTTTTCAAAATTTTGAAATTACACAAAAAAAAATTAGTTTAGTAATAAGGGGGATTAATCTAAACTTAATGCGAAATTACTCTTGGCCCCCTTGTGTGTCACTTAACAAAAACTAATTTTCTACATAACCAGTTTTGATTTATGCCTGTAAGTCTTGATTTATGGCCCATATAGCTAAAGTATTGCAACCAAAAGCTATGACACCACTTTGTAACGTCCCCTTCACCCAATCTGACCATTGGGAGAGGACATTAACTGATTTTTGGATTCCAAAATTTTCCCCATAGGAATAATATTAATTTCATAACATATAAAATATGTGTGCAGAAACATAAATAAACATACACAGCGGAATTAAACTCTATCCACGCACATCTAACATGCATTAATAAGCATAACAATAACATGCATTAAATAAAATCATTTCATATTCAAATTCATGAGAGTACTTATACTTATCCGATGTAGATCCAAGCAATTGGTTGTGTAAGAGCAATTTTCCACCCAACCAAAGGCACTTTATCCAGCATATACTCTTTATGCTGAGAGGAAACCCCCAAGTTGTGCTATGAGGCCACCAGAGCGAAGGAAACACATACATGTTTCTATCTCTCATCCCACAACCCATTTTGCTCTCTATGTTTATCCAAATTCTCATACAGAGCTCTACAAGGGTATCACTCAACCCTCACAGCCTTGGTTCTAATAATACCTTCCCCACACAACACCCTTCTTTGCTTAGGCATCCCCTTCACCGATCGAAAATTCTCTTGGGTAATCCATCTTGTTGGGTGCTTCCAATGTCTGCATAAAAGGAGACCAACCTACTATATGCCATTGGAGAACCACTTGTAGCCTTAATCCATGGATTCTCAAGCATCTATGACCAGTAAAACTCTTTGGGTGAGGGTTTATAGATTTCCCAACCTCTCTGCTCACCTACAACCATCTATTTTCACTGATAAATATGCAGCTCTCTCCGTAAACTTGGATTTCTAGGCTAAACTTAGTTTGGTAAGGTCTTGGACAATAATAGAGAGCTCTGCATAGTGTAAATCTACATGAAAGAATGAGAGAATGAGGGTTGACTCCAAGGGATATGAGAAAATTGTGAAAAGACAAATGACATAGCTTCTGACTATACTCTTGGAAGCTATAGACTGAATTCTGTCATGATAGAATTGACATAAAAGTGCATTCAACCCCATGCTTCAATAACTGCGTGAAGTGACTTTTCCCACCCACTTCACACATGCATTCAATAATTGGAAAATAGTCAAAAAAGGAGATAATTGGCTTATTCAAGGAACATGACAAAATTTTGGTGATTTCTAGGGTGGAAACTTGGCAACAAGGATTTAGTCTCCCATAGATCCCCTTTCTTCTTCCCCCTGGTGGAATCATAACTCCTTTGGTACTCTTTACATAGCCATTTTTGGACCATTTTATTATTTATGCACATAATATTTACATATATTCTAAATCAGCATGACAAGCCAACCATATAGTCCAAATAACAATATTTACATCGTACATGCCTAGCCATTCACTAGCCGGGCCTTGGCCTTGAGCTCTGCACTAAGAATACATACTAGCATATTTACATAATTTACATAATTTTGGTTAAATACATTCCAAATCGAAACTAGGGGTATTACATTATGCTGTTGGAAAATTTAATAGGAAGAACCTGATATATATCGATGGTTGTCCACACACTCATGGGAACATTGCATGGTCCATAAATATATCTAGGTGCTCTTAATTTTCTGCAAAATGTTAATTTAAGAACACTTCAATGACTAGGAGTTATTTATGAAAATGAAAGCGTCGAGATTTCTTTTTGTGCATGCAATACGTAGTTTGTCTGTTGGTGACGAATTGTTAATAAACTATAACTTCCATAAACCACCAACTGCTTGTCAAAGATGCCTTGCATTGGGAATACCTTTAGACATCCCCTTGGGGCATAAGAGAAAAAAAATGATTAATTGTATATTTTTATTTCTAGTGGGATTGATTTTAATGTATTTCTCAATTTGAACTTTTGTTTTATAAATTTTTTGCGATTGAGCATTTACTATTGGAAAAAATTTGTATGCTTATGTAATAATTGTTTGGTATAATGTTGGAACAAACTAATTATAGTGTGCTTACTAATATCATTGATGTAATGTTCAATATTTTTAAAATCGGGATTTCGTTGATGAGCAACTTTTATAGTGTTTTGCGGTAAATCTACCTATGATGAGCAACTTGTATAGTGTTGACTGATAACATATAGCATCTTTCGTTGCACCCCACTACAATGTCAAATCGAGAGAAGGCTACAAAAAGCAATGAAAAGCAGATAATGCCCCTAAAAGGGAAACCTAATCTTCCTCCTCCTCATCCAACCCAATTGCAAATGATGGTCCTACAAAACCCCTTCCCATCACAAGGGGTGGTCACAACACAACCTATGGCACCTTATCCATCCTTACCATCGTCTTTTGATCATCCTCACAATCGTTCTATCTAGCATATTCTTATTATTTCTACCAATAACAATCTCCAAACTCAACATAACCAATATGGTTTGACTATTGATACCTCTCATACTAATAAAGGGAAAGAATCCACACAAGTTGAAGAACCCTTGTGCCTTTTTCATCCTCCTGCAAACGATGTCCCTAAGATCCCTCAGCTCTGTTTGCATCATGTAGTGAATAACCCCAATACCTGTTAAACTCCTAACTATAGCATTAAGGATGCCTTCGTGTAGCTCCCTACCACCATGTCTACATTAGAGGTTCTTTGGAAATTTCCTACATAGTGTAAAGTGTTATTGTCCACCACTTTAGGTGCAATCGATCCTTTTGATGCTCATTAGATAACATTTCATCTTGATCAAGTGGAGCCTCATATTCCCTTTTCAATAGCTTTACATATTGCAGTAAGCATAAAAAACCTGGATATTAATTGTTGCATTATGAAGGTGCCTCCAAATGCATCATGTCTACCCACATTTGGCAGAATCTAGGTTCTCCCAAACTTGCACCATCACTTATGAGGTTGCATGCATATGATCGCCTTGCTTCTCAACCACAAGGTCTTCTACAATATGTCGCCATCCAATTGGTGGGGGAAAAATTCTTAATTGATATTGAGGTTTTTAATGCCTAATTAGATTAAAAGCTCCTCCTTAGGTGTAGTTGCATGCATGCTATGCAATTAATAGCCTCCATGTTATTTAGATTTATGATGGCCCCCCATGAGGGGAATATTTAAATCTTGATCAACTAACTTGATATTATCCCAAGGGGCCATCTTGTTTGAATCATGTCTTGCCTACAATTGACAATAGCTTAAGAAGTCTTTCCATTTTGTTGTTCACGAGTGTCAATTTGGGTGTTTTCCAAGATGATTATCTGGTGGGGTATTTCCAAGACCTAACTCATGCACCACCGAAGGAGGAGACATCAAATTTGTGCACTATCTCCTCTAATAACTCTATCTCCCAACTTCAACCTTCATCCTTGCCCAATTAGTTTCCAGGGAATATGTGGGGGACACCTATTCATTAAATCTTATTTCTATTTGCTCCTTTTGAAATAGTGAGTAATCATGTCATAGCGATGCTCAACCTTCTATTTGGTACCTTAATCCACCAAATCCTCCTCCCACACCACAAGTTGTCTTGACTTATGTGCAACTAATTGGTACTTGTAACAACCCACCCTCGGGGGTTACAAAGGAAACCACACCTACTTCCCAACCTTTTACCAAAAAGAAGGATAGGGGAAAATCAAAGAATGTTGCACCACAACCTACTCTACTTTCGACTCTAAACCCTTCTCCCTTAGTCACAACATGAGCACCCATGCCTTGCTCATGTGCAATGTCTTGGTTCATGCCACCTGACAATGCTCATAGTTTCCCATCTTACGCAATCATCTTGAAGCTATAGAGGAGAATACCAATGAGAACACCTCAATTTTACATATCACCGATGCTCCTAAACAATGCAACAAGTCATTGCACACCAACCATCCTTTCATGTTATTTGGCCTTTATGGTCACTATTTTCCTCGTTGTATTAAGCTTCCTTGATTTCAATCAATTTTGGGTGATTTGAATCGACTCTCACTTGAATTTCAATTCACCACTATCGAGGAATTCCCCCTTCCTACATTATCATTTGATGAGACAACCAACATCTACTACATATCATCCACTAGCAAGAATTCCTCGTCATCCTCCATACCACTATGGTTGTGTCAATAGACACATATCCCTTTGTTCTATATGTTCAATCCTTTCAAAGCAATGAAATTCTCAAATCCCTTACAAAACTGGAATTCCCTTGGAATGGCATGCACCATTATGCCTATTTCAGTCGGAGGAACCCTCCCTTCCTTCTTTGTGTTTGGTTCAATTCTCCATTAAATCGAAAGACTTTATTCCTCATGGAAACATTGATTGGTTTAAAAATATGATAACAACTGCAGACACCTTTGAAGAACATAATATGGCCAATATATCTCCCATCATATAGGTGGATGTCTTGGTTAAACGAGGTGTCACCAAGAACATTCATTTAGGTGCTTCTTGTACTCCTGAAGAGATCACCTCCTACCAAGCTATTTTTCAAGAGTTTTGTGACATTTTTGCTTAGTCCTATGTCGAAATGCCTATACTTGACCCTGTGATTGTTGAACATCATATTGATGCATGGACGTATGTCACTCCAGTGCACCAAAAACAAAGAGTTGGTAATTAAATCCAATATTGATAAGTTGTGTAAAGTTGAATTCACTTATCTGATTGCATACACCACATGGGTATCCAACCCCTTTCTATTCAACAAGAAGGAATGAACCTTACGTTTTTGTACTAACTTTTGGGATCTGAATCAAGCATGTCCCAAGGACAATATTATCCCACCCCATTCATCGGCCAAGATCAATGCATGCGTTGCACATTATTTACTTTCCTTTATGGTTGGATTCTCAAATAACTAGATTCAAATCCTCCAGCAAGACAAGTATACAAGTACCTTCACCACCTAATGGGGAACCCTTGCTTACTGATTCAGGTCTTTCGGGATCAATAACATTGGAGTCACTTTCCAGTGCACCATGTGCTATTTTTTCCATGATATGGTCCACATTATCCTATCATACTTGGAATACCTCATGGCATGCTCCAAGAAATTCTCATAGCATATAGAGGACCTTCGTCAAGTTTCCTCGTATGTCATAAATATAGCATCTGATTGAACCCTTTCAAGTCAATATTTTGCATTCTTGTCTATCAATTCATAGGATTCTTTGTTTCCCAAAAAGGGATCACCATTGATCCACTGAATGTTCATGACATCATTGATACCCCCCCAAATACCTTGAACTAATTGCAAAGTATTCAAGGACCATAAAAGTTCATGGATTCTTGTGTTTTCTTTGCTCCCATGTTCCTTTCTCCTAGGAAGGAAACACACAGGATTCTTTTAACACCTTAAAATAGGCTCTTACTTATTCCTCCTTGATTTGTTTTCTGGACTTTACAAAGAAATTCATCCTTTATATTTCGGCATCCTATCATGTCGTTTCCAGAGTGCTCATCCAAGAGGGGACTTCTTGTCAAGAGCATGCCATATATTACGTGAGTAAAAAAATTTCCGTTCGACCTCTCTCATAATATCATTAAGAGAATCTAGACTTAGCCAGTATCTTTTATATCTAGGAGATTTATCATTACACACTCATGAGTAGGACCAAAGTCATCACAAACTCGAACAATATGCTTTATCTCTTGAATCAATGCCTTGTCCAAGGACAAGTCACCAAGTCGATCGTTATCCTTCAAGAATATAAAATCAATTTTGTGACCCCCAAGAATACAAAGGATTTACATTTGGCGGATCTCATCACAATTTTACCATCTACTTATTCCCCATCCCTATCATTGATCACCTTCCAGACGAACATTTGTTCACCATCTCTTCCTATGATCCTTGGTATTGGGACATCCTTTTTTACTTACACACCCAAAAGTTTATTCCTCACCTCAGTCATGACGATTGTCATTGTATCCATCGCCAATCCCCCTAGTACCTATGTATCATCGGTGTTTTATATTGATGAGGCATTGCCACCATTTTATGAGGATGTCTCACACATGATTGAGATCGAATGAGTCTTAAATGACTTCCATAGAGGAGCTTGTGGTGGCCATCTCTTGAGTATGTATACCTCTAAAAATATCATTCACATCAGTTATTTATGGCCAACCCTTTTTTCGATTAGATTGCAGTAGTCAAGCATTATCGTAATTGCCAATTTTTTTCTCTTAAGGTGAGAAACCCTCCTTTTCCCTTACATATGGCAGTTACCATTGGTCCCTTCTAGAAGTGGGCCATCAACTCTATGGAGTGCAATCCTATGTTGATTGATGTTCATAAGTACATAGTTGTGGATCTCGACTATTTCACCAAATGGGTCAAAGCCATGCTGACATTCAAATTGGAATCCCTTTCCAATTGGTGTCTGATCATGGTTCTCATTTTGAGGACACCATATGGAAAGAACTTGTGCGCCCTTTGAAATTTGAGAACCATTTTTTCTCCCCCTATTACTGTAAGGGAAATGGACAAGTTGAGGCTATTAAAAAATTCTTTTAAACTATGCTCCAATTGACAATGGATAAGCACAAGTCCAATTCGAACCAGATGTTGTTTTTTACCCTCTAGGTGTATCAGCCATCAACCAAAACTAGGTCTAGGTTTAATACATTCTATCTAGTTCATGGAGTGGATTTCACTCTCTCCATCGAGTGTAAAATCCATTCATTTAACCTTTCCATCGAACTTTTGCTAGATACCTCCACTATGGAACAACACTTGGTCTCTCTGGAACAAGCAAATAAGGATCGTCATGTGGAGCTCCAAACCATTGAAGCTTACAAACCACATTCGAAATCACGTTATCACACCCACATCCACCGACACACATTCCAAGAAGGTGACCTTGTCCTTGTCTATGACCAAGCCCATGGTAAACTTGTTAAAGGAAAGTTTGAGTCCATGTGGTAGGGACCCTATGTCATTAAACACTTCCCATCAAGGTTCCATACCACCTTTCTGGTTTGGATGACTAACTCTTGAGGAACCCTCGCAGCGTGTTGTTCCTCAAGAAATTCTATGTGTAAAACTGACCCAACCCTTGTTTGTTGTATCGTCATTTTTCTTCCTTTTCCTTTTGAAGTGAACCTCATAGTTTGTTTCTTTGGCCTTACCAGATGGATCATCATTCTACCATTTACATCAGTTATGCCAATGAGACAAGTAGTACTTATTATCTGAATCTTGCGTTGGCTACTTGGGTTCTCTATTCCCCTTCTCAAGACTTGATCCATATCAATGGCATCTGTATTTGTGGCCACCAATAACAAGGCATAATACAATGCCATGATTGGCCTCTTGGTTGATTCTCTCCATATGTGCATTCATCACCTTCGTATTTACCTTGATTCCGATCTACTTGTCACATGGTTGAATAATTGTTATCAAGTACGTGATCCTTGCCTCTTTAGAAAGTTCCTGTGCTATAGACAATTGAATAGACAGTTTGAATCCAATACATCATTCATGTTCCCAAGAGTCTCAATAGTGCAGCAAACCATATCACTAATGAAATTCTAGATTGGCATATTAATCATCAATAACAATGAAATAAATTATTCATATGCATTCATCATCATTGTGCATCCACATGTGCATAACCATTGCATCACGTCATCAACATAATAAAAGGATCATGTAAATACAAGTTTGAATCCACGTGAATTTGTATATATATAAGCATATGTCTAAAATATAGAAGTTTCTATAGTAAGGATCCCCAACATCTTTGTAAAAGTGATACATCAGTAAAAAATCCCATTCCCATAGCATGGGGTACTTCCCTACAAGGTGCCTACTAATCATCAAAATAGTTTAAGGAGTACTTTGACCCCTCATCATCGTCACTATCATCCCCTATGCAGGGAAAATTCCCTCGCATTAGGTCTTAGACCCCTTGTGCAGCCACCACTATATGTTGCATCCAAGTGTTTCCACCCATCATCCAATACTCCCCCTAACAAACGGTCGATGTCATCGTGAAGTCCCTCTATGATAGTCTCAACACTCTATCGTCTGTGATGTGCTCGGGAGCCATGATTGACTACCTCGATCCTACCTCAATATTTCTGAAAAATGGTTGGGGGCATCAAACCCACATCTACACAGACATATGACAAGTCATCAGTACCATGATCACATCATTGAAGTATAGATATAATCTACGCTAGTACTATAAACACATCTATAGTCATCATAATGCATCAATCATACACACCATCGGGCCCCTAGACCTGGCTGAGAGGACATGGTAGCTCTGGGTCACCTCGAAATTCCATCCCTGCATATGGGTAGTCCTATATGACTACCAAGACCTGTCACCACTACGTGAAAAATCCTTGAACAAAGACATTTCCCACAACACCGCCTCATACTCGCACCATCATGTCTCCGCATCAGTGCATTCTAGAGACATAGTATCAACACTCTCTTAAATAAGAATGCATAGGTGAATGTGGCAAACCCAAAATATCCACCATGACAACTACAGTGGTTTAGCTAACATTGAACCGCTTTCAAGAATACATAGGACCACTCAAAGTAGGTCCTAGCCAACACCTACTCCACAATGAGCATCTGATTGTTAGAGATATTATGGGTCCCTCTCTACCCCTGCACTCATATGATACCCACTGTCATTATCTCTAGGATCTCTATTTCTACCATAAATATGGAGGATTTATGTAGTTTTGTGCCATCCACGCAATGAATATCCTCCATATCCATGTCCCATGGATGAACTGGTTGTGTATCACACATGACTCCTAGTCAAGGAAGTCTTGTAATAAAGGAGACATCCTAGAGAGTGATCTCTATATAATCACCTTGTATGACAAAGGCCTTAGCATCCCGGTTCCAGTACTCAATGATCATGGTCAACACCAACCTTTTCGACCTCATTAGGTGGTTCTCAAAGGAACTTGAGTAAGTTGTATTGTGCAAGGCTATCCCATACAAGCTGATCATTGCGGATATCCCTTCGGATATCCGCCACTTCTATATCTCTCTCTTATAGTTGACCCACATCCTACATTCCATCATCAATTAGGGTAAAGCTGACAGTTAAAAATAAATTTTGATTGAGGTAGGAAACTTTTTCAAAAAAACTGGTCACCTAGGTTGCACCTTGCTGAGAGAAATCGATGCCCCAAGTTGTTGATTTTCTCCTACCAGATGTGAACTAGTTGCACCTATAGAAGGGAAATTCATGACTTAAGTTGTTGATTTCCATTCCAAAAATGCGACCCAAACTTAAAACCCTTAAGAGGTTTGCACAGTACCCATGGAAACCTACAACAAGAAAGTAAACGGACAAAAAATACAATAGGAGTGTGACCACTAACCTACAAGTCGTAAAATCCAAATATGATAGACAAATTAGGAGAAATCAATGCCTAAAGTTATGGGATCCCCACACTCCTCCAATGGTGAACAATGAAAATGACACCTAGTTTGGTGGGCCCACCCCTATTTAAGCTCATTTGTGAATCAATCTTCTTCTAGATTGTATTGCCTCATTAATCATCCATTTGTTGTGTCATTTGCACCATTGGAATCATGATTCCATGCTCTTCTCGATTATGCGATCCATTTTCTATGATCGAGGTATTGCTTGTGTACATATTCATCCTCCTCATTTTGCATGCATGCATGTAATTTATCCCAATTTCTTATGTTATATGCTACTCATATATTTGGTTTCATTTCTATATGCACTTCTATGCTTGGGTATCATTTACATGTGTACAAGATCAGGTTGTGTCGAGATCCTTTTATTTTGGCATACGACCACTTCCTATAGGTATATTTTCTCAAACTAGCATATAGATGAGTCCCCTCCATACAAGATCATATGCAACAACCTTGTTTTCCCCAATTACACTTGTAGGACACCCTCTATTTGGGTAAGTGGCCCATCCCAACGACATTTTCATTTTCCCTTAGTTAACAATAGAGCCTCCCTCACATGGGTGCCATCATATAGTACCCCTTGCCATTCGACACCCATGCCATTGTTCTCTCCATAGGATTGCAACTCCATCTAGTTTGTGATCTTACACTAAGCCACGTATTAATTCATCATCATCAATCATTGGCCTACCCATGGAATCCTAGACTTCTGGACTTTATGGAATTTTGATGTTTCATGTTGCAAGCTTATGAGCCCATTGCTCCATCCATACTGAAAAAGTTACATTATTTTTCCACCATTCATTATCCCTACAGGAGATTTCCACTAGTGTCCTACCCCCGATTAGTTCCATATGTTATCATCCATTCATTGATTCACTTAGTCATTTATTGGACACTATTCTACTTTCCTTCATCATTTATATCTCATAGGTGGCCACCCACCTAGGTTACCATTACATAACGATGCTTTTAATCACCCCCTTTTCTCAAATGTTTACACATCTTGGAAGCCATGAAATTTGAGCACTATTTCATGATCTCTCTCTCTCTCTAGTGTCCAAACATCAAGGAATCCATTCAAAATAATGCTCCTTATCATTCTTGCAGATTGTATATCATTTAATTTTGTGGCAACATCCCTAATCTCCTTTGTTTAGAGCATTCTGCGATGTGTCACCCATGGATTAATATTGACAATATTCTCCTTTAGAGCCGACATTAGTATCCCCCCATATATCCCCATCCATGAGTCCCTCCATTGCATTTATGTCCCTTGGTACGCTAGTCATGTATCTCCCCTAATATCATCATGAGTCCCACACATGCTACCATGTCATCCATGCCTTCATGCTCCGAACAAAGGAAGTTTGAGTGCCCCACTCAGTTACCCTTGTATTCCCCACAAATTTATCTCTCAATCCCTTATTCATCTCTATCCATTCCTTGGTCATATCCCTTGTGCTTACTTCAAGGAAACATCATTTCCTTATTGGTAGTGGGTCTCTCTCTATCAACATCAACACATATATTCCAAAGGATAGACCTAGTGACATCCTATACCTTGGTCCCATAACCATCATTGATGGGTTCGCTTGGACCAACTAAAGGGATACCTCAGTGCCCCTTAGAATGGTTGTTTCTCACGTGATCCACATTATCGCATCATCACACCATTGAGAATCATATAGGTTTATGGTTATCTCATATAGTTAGTTGAAGACCCTATATATCCTTGAATCTATCCATTTTATGAGTATCTTCGGAAGCCCTTCAGTCATATGCTTCCCATGGCATCTGAGATACATTGGTGACTATGTTTGGAAGATCTCCATTCATATGATTCCTATGGTATCCAGTTCCAATTGTAGTTCCCTGGACCTATTTTATTTAGATATTCAATTGTTTGAATAACCTATGAGGAGTGACATTTCTATATCCTCCTTCCATATCTCGGCCCCCTTCATTTTCATGAGGTCAACATTTACTAAGATTCCTCATTCCATTGGGATGACATTGTTATGAAATGTGTTCTTTTGATCAACCATGGTTAGACCAGGATTATGTATCCATTGTATCTTCAGATTGGGTCCCTCATCAACCCTCATTACATATTCATATTTGGGTCCCTCATCAATGTTCGGATATCCACATCATCTTTTTTAGGATCTTGCATGCAATTACGGTTTTCATGCAAATTCTAGGGTTTGCATGCACTTTGCATGCATCCCAGTCACCAGGTTGATGCCTCTAGCACCTTAGCCACCTTATTCTAGCACCCAGGAGCCACTTACTTCAGAGTTTTATCCCTCCTAGTTAGGAAGGCACCGACTTCTCACCTACTGCCAGAGAAGGACACACTTCTTCACCTACCACTACAGTTCCACTTCAGTTACACTCAGTTAGCTCCGATTCTCCCTGATTTGAGGCTAGTTTCACTCTCGACTGACTGTTTCACTTCCGTTGGACCTCCATATTGACTAGATGACTTGTTCTAACTTCAATTAGCCTCCCATGTACCCTCCACTGAGCCTCCTTCCCTTAATCAGTGCTACACACTTCAGTTACACTTGTTACACTCAGTTAGACTCAGATTGACACCTGGATGACTGGTTCTTGTGCATTGATGACCACCACCGATTGATGATGAGGACTCCTAGTTGGAGTCAAGCTACTCCATTCAGTGATTCGAATGACCTCCTTAGAAAATTTGAATTTCTCATTCATTGTTATTGTATTTTATTGTAATCATTCACCCTTACTGGGATATTGAGCACTGCTGCATGTTTTGCACAGTTTTACACCATATTTTCTATGTTCATCTGTTGTGATTGATTTACTTGTTCATTAGATCTGTTGTGACTAATTTTACATGGTATCAAAGTAGGTTGCAGGGACAAGATCTCTTTTCTACAGGTGTTTCTACAAGAATATTTGAGTGAATTGCTCAAAAATTGCAAAAAGTTTTGGCATGAAAGATCTCAAGGGCATTCGCTCCTGTGCATGCAAAGCTTGAAAATACATCCAATACCACTCCAGAAGCTTGAGTTTCCACATAATTCCTGGATCTGATACATTGGACCCATTCAACATTGTTTGATCTCCAATCCCAGGTGTGATGCAACTCTAAAAGGGTGGATTGTTCGACCTCATTGTTCTTGGTTTATTGTGATTTGCAGGTTATTGTCTCCATCATTTGCATTCGCTACTCTGCCCTTACAAGCTCCTCTACATCAGTGTGCACTCGCTCCTAGCAATGGAATACTCTTCTTCAAAGCCTATCCTCACCCCATTCAATTATTTTGATTGGAAAGATGATATGGAGATCATATTACGTTCAAAAGGTTACTACCGAGTCACTCTTGGTCTTGAATTGGAGCCAAACAACTTGTCAGATAGAACCAAACACTACAACAAGCTTGATGAAGCTTATGGTCTTCTTTGTCTCTCCATCTCCAAAGATCTTCACTTCCATCTCAGCGGATTGAAGACTCCAAAAGCTATATGGGAGCAACTTGAAACACTATTTGGCAAGCAGGATGAGCTTAGGGCTTTTCAATTAGAGAATGAATTGATTGCCCTTAGTCCTGAGAATTTCGAGACCATTAATGAATTCTTCACAAAATTCAAGACCTTGAACTTGCAGTTGAAGAACAGTGGAGTTATCAAAGAGGATAAACAATTGATCCTCTCCATTCTCAGCAAGCTTGGTAAAGATTATTCGGTATTTGTCTCTACTTTCAATTCCGGTCTGCTAACTACCCCGAATTGGAAGATGCCTACCTTGAATGCCTTCATTGAGTCCGTCACAAAAGAGCATGACAAGTTGATTCAAATGGGGTCCATAAGCTCCAAAGATTCAGCCCTATATGTTCAAGGACCCAAGATCTTGAATGGTAAAGGAAAGCAAAAGAAGGAGAAGCCCAAATTCGAGCCTCACAAGCAAAGAGAGAAAGGCAAACAGATGGATGCACCATCCAGTTCAAAGTTCAAGCAAAAGGGCAAGGAAGGTAACCAAAAATCTAAATGTACTTATTGCAACCGTGGCTTTCATCCCGAAAGTTCATGTATGAAGAAGACTATATATCAAATGGCCCTCCTTTTGGAAAAGAACAACATAACTCTTCCTGACGGTGCAAGGAAGAAGGATAGGAATGATGATCATGAAAGAGGACAAGCACTCATGGAAACTGTTTCGAAGCCCACTACACTCTTGATAGATTCGGGTGCATCGAATCATATGGCTGCAAATATTGATTCTTTTTCTTCATTTGATCCAAACAACTCCATCCCCATCCATTTGGGAGATGACTCAAAAATTTCTTCAAAGGGCAAAGGTACGATTCATGTAGATCATGGAAGCTTTCAGAATGTTCTCTATGTGCCTTCCTTGGCTTCAAATCTTCTTTCTGTGTATCAAATGACACACACTGGTGAACTGAAGCAAGTTACATTCAGCCCTAATACAGTTGAAATTTCTGATATCAAAATTGGAAGACTTGTTGCAGTCGAAAAGGCAAACCACACTGCAAAATGCTATGAGTTTTCACACTTTATTCCGCTTGCAAAGCCCACTGCTCTTCGCACACATGGTAATGAGGTTAGTAGGATTTGGCATGAAAGATTTGGACATCTTAATTATAAGTATTTGTTGCTGCTCTCAAACAAATCCATGGTAGATGGTCTTCCAAAACTCCATTCCTCGAAGGGAATATGCACTGGTTGCATTATTGGGAAGCACCCCGAGCACAGATTCGACCGTGGAAAAGCTAGCAGAGCTTCTACAGTTTTGGGGTTGATACATTCTGATATCAGTGGTCCGCTTCCCCATACGTCATTAAATGGTTCAAGGTATGTTTTGACATTTATTGATGATTTTTCCCGCTTTACATGGGTATTCTTTCTCAAAAACAAGTCAGAAGTGCTTGGAAAATTCAAGGATTTTAAGGCTTTTGTTGAGACTGCCACTGAGAGCAAGATCAAAGCTCTTAGATCTGATAATGGTGGAGAATATATCAAGTCCGAGTTGCTGCAACTTTGTGCCCAAAGAGGAATTCAGATCCAACATACAGTTCCCTACACACCCCAACAGAACGGTGTAATGGAAAGGAAAAATCGGTCACTGAAAGAGATGGCTACATGCATGATTGAATCAAAAGGTTTGTTTGAAAATATTTGGGCTGAAGCAATCAATGTTTCTGCATACATACAGATCCATGTTCCACATTCATCCGTGAAAGGTAGGACTCCTTTCGAAGCATTCTTTGGTCACAAACCGGATGTGTCAAATTTGAGAGTTTTTGGCTCTACTGCATGGGCTAGAATTCCTTCCAAGAAGAGACGAGCTTTGGATCCACAAAGTATTGAGTGCGTACTGATAGGATATGGGGAAGAATCAAAAGCATATAAACTCATGGATATCAGGTCTAAAAAGATATTCATAGAGAGCAGTGTGCAATTTGAAGAACCGCTTCAAGAATTGCAACTAGTCGAGGAAGAGACTGCCGATTCACCGCCTTCACCAGAAGAAGATCCGTGCAGCGATAATGAAGGTATGAGTTCTGATATTTATGATATTTTAGTAGCATATGATGATCATGACATATCAGGTTCGGAATCCGACCATTATGATCCTCCTCAATTACCAAAGTGTGCCCAAAACACTCTTTAATCTGCTGGTTTGAACCTTGGAAATCCTGCTGATCCGAGACGAACAAGAGCAGACTTTCAAAGAGCAGGTATGGATCTTTCTATTGTTGATCCGTTACTTCCTAAGATTTTTTATTTGATGGCTGGTTCAGATCCCACATCATACTATTCTTCCCACCGAGATCCGAGATGGAAAAGTGCCATGGATGAAGAGTACAGTTCTCTTCAAAAGAACAACACATGGGAGCTAGTTTCTCTTCCACCTGGAAGAAAATTAGTGAAGTGTAAATGGGTCTACCGCACAAAAGTTGCTGCTGATGGATCTATCAGAAAATACAAAGCAAGGTTGGTGGAAAAAGGTTTCTCCCAAGTCCAAGGAGTGGACTACACTGAGACCTTTGCACCAGTTGCAAAGATGGATTCCATCTGCCTTGTTTTGGCTATTTTCGCATCCAAGCACTGGGAAGTGCACCACATGGATGTGAAGAGTGCATTTCTACATGGAGACCTTATTGAAGAGGGCTACACATCAGATCCATCATTACACATCAGATCCATCATTAGTTTGCAGATTGAAGAAATCTTTGTATGGGTTAAAACAGGCCCCAAGAGCTTAGTACGCAAAGATGGACTCCTTCCTTCTTTCTCAGAATTTCCAAAGATGCAAATCTGATCCGAATGTGTATATTCAGTGAGTTAAAGGTAATTTGTTGGTTATTGTACTTTATGTTGATGATCTTCTCATTACTAGTAGCACTCTTACTTCAATAAACAAGCTAAAAACTACCTTAAATCTAGCTTTTGACATGAGCGATTTGGGCTTGCTGAGTCACTTTTTGGGCTTGGAGATAGCTCAAAAGTTTGATGGGATCACTATATCTTAGCAAAAATATGCTTTTGACCTGTTATTGAAGTTTAATATGGCTGAATGTAAGGCAGCCTCATTCCCATTCCTCTCAAGAATCAGTCTTGAGGAGGGAGATTCTACACCGCTTGCAGATTGCAGTATGTATCGATAGTTGATTGGTTCACTACTTTATTTGACACACTCAAGGCCTGATATTTCATATGCCGTGAGTGCCGTGTCAAGGTATATGCAGCAGCCACATGAGCTTCATTGGTGGGCAGCCAAGCAGATCTTGCAGTATGTGCAAGGTACGAGATAGTTTGGCATACATTATGTTGCAGATTCTGAGCTTGATTTCATTGGTTTTACTGATTCAGATTGGGCAGGTGATAGCATTGATCGGAAGTCCACTTCCGGTTATGTTTTCATGATTGGTCATGGTGCTATTTGCTGGTCCAGCAAAAAGCAGGCAGCCATTGCACTTTCTTCAGTAGAGGCAGAGTATTGAGGTGCAGTCAATGCCTGCATTCAGGCAGTTTGGTTGCAGGGTATTTTTTCCAAGTTTGGTTTTGGTGGCACTACTTCGACTGTCCTATTTTGTGACAATCAAAGTGCTATCAAGATCTCCACAGATTCAGTTCAGCGGCAGAGAACCAAACACATTGAGATTCATATGCACTACATTCGATAGTTGGTGCATGATCGCACAATCATTCTGCAATATTGCCCTACTGATGAGCAAATTGCAGACATCTTCACCAAGAGATTCACTGAGAAGAAGTTCTCTTACCTCCGTTCACTGTTGGGGGTGAGTTCCATCATGGTGGAGACAGATTGATCCATTATTATGCTTTAGCTTGAGGGGGGGCTTTCTTCCCATTGGGTTTTCCCTCTTTCCTCACTTAGTTTATTTTCAGCATTTTTTGGATTATTGTATTGGGGTGACCTTTGGTCTTAGTTACCAGGGCCCTACATTATTTTTTGCACATCATAGTCTAGCTTGAGGGGGGGTGTTCGGATATCCACATCATCTTTTTCAGGATCTTGCATGCAATTAGGGTTTGCATGCAAATTCTAGGGTTTGCATGCACTTTGCATGCATCCCAGTCACCAGGTTGATGCCTCCAGCATGTTAGCCACCTTATTCTAGCACCCGAGAGCCACTTACTTCAGAGTTTTAGCCCTCCTAGTCAGGAAGGCGCCCACTTCTCACCTACTGCCAGAGAAGGGTGCCCTTCTTCACCTATCCCTGCAGTTCCACTTCAGTTACACTCAGTTAGCTCCGATTCTCCTTGATTTGAGGCTAGTTTCACTCCCGACTGACTGTTTCACTTCCGTTGGACCTCCAGATTGACTAGATGACTTGTTCTGACTTTAGTTAGCCTCCCATGCGCCCTCCACTGAGCCTCCTTCCCTTAATCAGTGCTACACACTTCAGTTACACTTGTTACACTCAGTTAGACTCAGATTGACACCTGGATGACTGGTTATTGTGCATTGATGACCACCACCGATTGATGATGAGGACTCCTAGTTGGAGTCAAGCTACTCCATTCAGTGATTCGAATGACCTCCTTAGGAAATTCGAATTTCTCAGTCATTGTTACTGTATTCTATTGTAATCATTCACCCTTACTGGGATATTGAGCACTGTTGCATGTTTTGCACAGTTTTACACCATATTTTCATTGTTCATCTATTGTGATTGATTTACTTGTTCATTAGATCTGTTGTGACTAATTTTACAATCAATCCTCATTATTTATTTAGATTTGGGTCCCTCATCAACCCTCATGATGTATTAAGATTTGGGTCCATCTTTGACTCTCATGATATATTGTATCGAACAATGATTCATGTATTGATTAGGACCCTCTTGGTCTAGATCCCTCTTTATATCGAGTCATTGATACGAGAATGGATTTGCCTGCCTTGTCCATATATTTGAGATTATATGCACCTCATCTAGTTTGAGTATTGTGTTGTACATATGGGCCTTGTTGTTCGGGATTTCTACCCTATAGCGAGGAGAGGGAACTACCAACTTCTGGGGTGATAGGTAAATACATTTATCATATCACATAGGCTTCTACAAAAGGAAAGAGATCAATATTCTTGAAGGTATACCTTATTAATGACGTTCGATTCTAGCTTTCGCTCACTCCTTCGATCGATCCTTCACTTGATCTTCCGCTTGACGAACCTGCAATACAAAAGATACCTTCCTCAGCGTATCTTGACTGATATAATATTGATGAAATTGAAATATAATTTAGACATCAAACACAATCAAGCAGTTAACCAAACAAATATGCAATCCATTAGACATTTTATTGGGAACAGGAAGGGTATTTCAACCTTTATTGTCAAAAGCAAATAACCAGTACAATTATACCTGATCATTCAGAATGCATGTGCAACCGGATCCTGGGCTCCTTCTCTTCACACTAACTTTGGAATTCCTCTAGCATAACAACCCTTAATGCATAGTTTCTCCTTCTAGTTCTCTAATTGAGTCTAACTAGTTCGAGTCTCCTTTGAGTCTAGTCTCTCTCAAGCATCCCCCTTGTATTTATGGGACAAGGTAGGCAGTTTGGATCGAGAGGTAGTTTCATTGAGACGTTGGGGAAGTTTCAAGCCAACTTTAGCTAATCCCAATTCGTCAAATTAATATATTTTTGATTTCATCTTAAGATGTGCACGAGTTTTCTAAAGCATAGTAGCGCATAGTATGCAAGTCTAGTACTTTACAAGCAGCATTTGCAACTTTTTCTAAGATGTGCGCTAGTTTGCTTAAGTAAAGTAGGGCATACTAGCAGGTGTGCACTACTATCATGCCTGTAGAGTAGGGCACACTTCCAGATATGCGCTACTATCATGCTTGTAGAGTAGCACACATGTCAAAATGTAAGGTAAATCAGGGTTTTGTCAGTTGCAGCGGGGTAAGTCTAGTCCATACATCACCTAGGGCAAACTTGCTCTTCAATCCAAGTTGTCCTTTTGTGTGATCAACAGCTAAATGTGATCACAGACGGAGAAGTGCAGATTTGACCTAAACGAATTTATGATATTATTCCTAATAAAACCATATATTAAACCATAAAACGTCGAAGATATGATATTTGAGTGCACAAGGGAAGATACACAATATACTATAAAACGAAAAATACAAAGAACAAGAACTCTAGCTATAAAAATTCATATTTTTGCATCAAAAACACTTAAAAATAAACCCAAAGACCTCCTGGAATTAAATAAAATTTTCAAAAAGGTGAAAATTCAAAATTGCAAAAATTATTTAAAAAATTCATAACGCAAATAAGTTTTTTTTCCAAAAATTATTTAAAATCTTAAAAAAAATTAAAAACAAAAGTAAATCCAAAAAAATTAAAAAAATTAAAATTAAAAGGAAACATAAATTTCAAATTTAAAAAAAAATACAAATTAAAAAACAATAACATTAAAAAAAAATAAAACACTTTGAACACATTTTAAAAATATATATATATAACATCAATTTAAAAAAAAATGCATTTTTGAAAAATATTGCAAAATAAAAAAAAGTTGTTTAGAAATTTTTAAGGAAAATCTAAAAGAAAAAAAAATACAAAATACAAAATTTAAAATTTAAAAATCAAACTAATTTTTTAAAAAATAAAATAAAAATATATAAAAAATTTCAATTCAAAAAAACAATTGAAATTTTTTTATTAAAAATATATAAAAGTTTGAATTTAAAAAAAAATTAAAAAGTTTGAATTTTAAAATAAAAATTTAAAAAAATATACAAAATTTGAATTAAAAATTAATAATAATAATAATAAAACACCTGACCCTACCTAAACACCACACACACAAAAAAAAAGGAGCGGATCCGCTCCTTCCTCCACCTAGGCGCCACCCCTTCTGTGGTCGCATGATTTTGAGAATCGCGGTCGGCCAAAGGGTGGAGGTGTGGGCAACGGGCAGGGGGTGGGGAAGGGGCGAGAGGGGGGTCGTGGAGCTGAATGGGGAGAGGGGGATAGGGAGAAGGGGGAAGGGGGAGGGGAGGGGAGGAAGGGGTGGAATCGTGTTGCCCTGAAAGGGGTGGCGCTTGGGCAGAGCAAGGAGCAGATGTGCTCCTTGCTCCACCCAAGTGGATAGGGGGACGGGATGGGAGGGTGATATGGGGGGGGTGGGGGAAGGGGGAGGGGAGGGAAGGGGAGGCAGAGGTGGATTCACGTTGCTGCGAAAGGGGCAGCACTCAGGAGGAGCAAGGAGTAGATACGCTCCTTGCTCCACCCAAGTGATGCCCCTTCCACGGCGGTGTGATTATGAGAATCACAACTAGCTAAAGGGTGGAGATGTGGGAAATGGGCAGGAAGCGGGGAGGGGGGAGGGGAAGGGGGGGAGAGGGGAGACGGGGGAGGGGATATAGGAGGGCAGGGAGGGGGAGGGGCAGGGGACGAGGGGACGAGGGAGGGGGACGTGGGGGGTTTTGGGGAGGGGAGGGGAGGGGAGGGGACGGTAGGGACGGAGGAAGGGGGGATGAGGGTTAGGTCGGGTTTGGTTTTTTGCTTAATTCAAATATATATATATATATATATATATATATATATATATATTATATATATTGTTTTTAATTTTGGTTTTTAAGTTTTTAATTTTGTATTTTATTTTATTTTTTTTAAATTGAAATTTTAATTTGTTATAATTTTTTTTTTTCAATTTTGTTATAAATTTTTAATTTTTTTAATTTTATTATAAAAAAAAAATTAATTTAATTTTTTAATATTTTTTATGTTTTTCGTAATTTATTTTTAATATTTGAAATATTAAGTTTTATAATAAAAATAGCTGAAAATGAGTTAAAAATGGTTAAAAATGTCTTTATTTCCTTTTTGTTTTACAAATTTGCCTATATAAATTACTTATTTTTTTTAATTTTGTTATAAAAAAAATTTTAATTTTAATTTTTAATTTTTTTTTTAATGTTTTTTATAAATTTTTTTTAATATTTAAAATATTAAGTTTTATAATAAAAATAGTTGAAAATGAGTTAAAAATGGTTTAAAATGTCTTTATTTCCTTTTTTTTTACAAATTTGCCTATATAAATTACTTATTTAAGATAAAAGTTCAGAGAAAAAAATTCCAAAATATATATATTTTTCATTCTATCTAGATTCTAAAAGTTTAAAATTTTGAAAATTTAAATATTTTTTCATTATAACTAGCTACTAAATGTATATTTTGTTATAAAAGTTGAAAAAACACATTTGTAAAGAATTTTCTTTTTTTTTACCAAGAAGTTTCAAAATCGCAAAAAATGGGCTCAAAATGAAAAATGGTGCTACCAATATACACACTTTCTGAAACAAAGGTAAAAACAACTACTAAAATCCTTCCCCCCCAAAACAAGAACAATTTCGGGTTCTCGTTAAGTTGTATAACTTGTTTGTCTTGGTACTCTTTATGTGTAGTGTGATTGAAGGATGAGTATATTTTGTTAGTTTAGTTTTAATTTATTTTTGTTTTTTTTTTTAATTTTTCCTCATTCGAATCTATACCAAGGTTACAAAACTCGGTATGTTCTTTTTCCACATTTTGGTGATTATTTACACCATTCAAGTACTTGGAAAATATAGGCCACAAGAAAAGACAACCAAGCGGTTCTAAACAGAAAGAGGACCAAGATGCTTCCAAGGAGGGGAAGAAGAACTGTAAGGTAAAATATAGGAAGACTACTTATCTGTAAACTGCCATGGATATTCCATTGGAACTACTCTTCACAATGGATCTTACAACTTAGTTCTTTTTTTATTAGTTTATTAAATAATTGGAACTAAAAGAAAAATAAATAGAGCAAAGAAATACATAATACACAAAAATAACACAAGATATACCCTGGGAAGACCCACTATGAGAAAAAACAAGCTAGAAATGAGGACTATGCCTTACTTTTTTCTTCTCCAATATGTAGTACAATTTCAAAGAAAGTGGTACTCTCTATGGAGTTACTTATGACTCTACTGCTAGAATGGATGCTATAGGATCTCCTACTTCCTATATACTGATATATTATCCAGTCATGTGTTGTTTCTTAACTATGAAATAATGCATAACATCAAAACAATGGAACCCCTTCTTCTCCTAATAGTCTAATATTTAACATGGCTCGATAGTCGTCTAGAGTTAATTTTAGGGTCTTAAGGCATGCCCTAACTCTCAATTAGGGTTAGGGTTTTGGAACTTTTAGATTTTTCTTGAAAGTCCATACATGATTGGATCCACTTGTGTGAGAAATGAGAGCTGGCATGGAATCCACTCACTACCACAGTGGTAACTTGATAGGTCAATTTGCTGGAAGCATAATTTCTTCATATGGACTCTGTTTGAGGTGATTTTTGGACTGTTAGAAAGGGATTATTGTGTAGAATATGGAATGTTGATTCAAATTAAGGTTTGATAAAAAAAGTTCCATTTAAGCCCTTAAAATGGCCTTAAAAGTTTTCAGGCGGTTTTTTACTCCAAATATAAAAAGTGAGACCTACCCCTCAAATGGGTCCTACAAAAGCATATCATCCAATATTCTGACCCCGTAAGTTCAAAATATGTGAAAAATTATATATTGATCCATTTCATATCATAGCTCCCTATTATGGGAGGACTCCAAAAGATTTTATTGAATGCGGTGAGGAAATTTTTCCTCTACCTTCTCCTTGAAGTACCATGTAGCCTTTCCTAGAAGTTGTCCTTTAAACCCCACTTGCCAGAGTTCATACTATCTCCTCCTGGTAGTTTTAGATTTCTTTTGCAACGCCATTTGTTTTACTAACTCTTCCCGAGCCTCTTGTTATAAGTCCTCTACAAAAGGTAATACCTTCTCAGATTCCTGATCCAACATGGAAGGTTCATAGAGTTTCATATTTTCCATATTCACTACTAAGTAAACGATCATGTATGGGGGTAGATTGAGTTTGTATCCATTATCTCCCACCTTCTCCAATACCTCAAATCCTTGATATTCTTACCAGGACCCTATATTCTTTCCTTGTTCAAGTGTAACCATACTCTATCTCCCACTTTGAATGATTTTTCAACCATGTGTTGGTCATGCCTAGCCTTGTATTTTTCCTATGACTTCTTCAATGCTTCTTGTACTTGCAAATGGATCTATCTAATCTTATCAATGAAATTTTCAGCTCTTAATGCTTCACCTATGATGTCTTCCCTTAACCACCCCCCCGGCCCTTGATTTCCATATACAACATCTAGAGGTGAAGGTGGAAGATGATATCCAAAACAAGTTTCAAAAGGTGACTTACCAATGGAAGTGTGGACTTCTCGATTATAGGAGTGTTGAATATAGATCAAGTTTTCATCCGAAGTCTTTGGATGCTTCTGATTGTAACCCCTCAAAAGATACAGCAAAGTCTTGTGGACTGCTTCTGTCTTCTCATCTGTCTGTGGATGAAATGTTGTAGGTCTATTCAACTTCGTGTCCATTTTCTCACAAAGTGTAGTCCAGAAAGAACTGAGAAATATGGTATCCCTATCAAAGATGATGCTCATGGGTATCGCAAAGTGCACTTAGACATGTAAAGATGTGTTTGTTTCTTCCTATCCTTCGATGGTTTTTTTACAAGGAATTTAAGAATGTACATCTTACTTAATCTATCAACTACCACAAATAGATAGTCATGTCCCTTTCTAGTGGTTGGTAAAATTACCACAAAATCGATGGAGATGCTCTCCCATGGTCTCGTAGGAATAGGTAAGGGATAGCATAGACCTTGCTTCGTATTACTAGGCTTGCTTGTACAACAAAGTATGCATCCTTTGATAAATCGAGCTACCTATTCTTGCATTCTAAGCTAGTAGACATACCTACGTAAGTTTGCAATTGGTTTCCCCACACCAAAATTCCCTACAACTTTGGAGGTTTGTACCTCTCTGATATGTTGCAATATATGGCCTTTAGGAACACAGATCTTGTCCATCTTGTAGGGTAACCCATCCTAGGGATGATAGCCAACCTTTCTATCACCTTCTTCTATGTGGACTATCCTTACAATTGTTGAAATACCTATTTGAAGTCATAATATATGATGTATTTCTCCTTGTATACATCATGGTTTAAAGGTTCCATGTGAATAACCATTCTGGCCTTGAGAGCATGTCTTTCAGCTTGTTTTTAATGCCCTTATACTTGATTATTAGATGGAATTGTTGTACAAATCCCATCCACTTATAATGCTTGGTGTACTGTAGCTTACTCTGGGCCTACAATGACTACAACGATTGGTGATCAATGTGAATGATGGTCTCCTTTCCCATCAGATAGTGCTTCCACTTCTTAATAGCTTGAACCGAGGCATAGAGTTCCTTATTATATGTAGGTAATTGGAATTTATTTTTTCATAGGGTTTTCTTGTTAGGTTTGCTCAATAAGGGCATGCAACCTGGTCTATTGACATGTTTCTCTTGAGTTTTGAACAACAACCAATAAAAAAATATTTTAAATTCCTTAAAATTCAATAACTATGTTTCAAATGTGAAAGTTTGTGTTGAATTATTTGGATCTCTATCCCCACAATCCTAACTTAACTAAAAAATTGTTTTGAGCCTTCAAATAAGGATTTTAGTTTGTTAGTTTAATTACTGATTTAGTTTAACTTAGAGGCATCAATCAAGTATTGTTGGATTTAAGGTGTGACATGTATGCACAAATGTTATGTAAAACAAATAAGACTTCTTGGAATTTCAATGCTATAAATAAAAAATGGAATGTATGGAAAATAAATTAAGTGCTTAATATTAAAGAACTATGAATATTTTTTCCTTAAATAAAATTAAACATTTTTCTAAATATTAAGAGGTTCACTTTGAAAATTCTTCTAACAAAAAATATAAATGAAAACAAGAGAGCGACTAGTGCAATCTTGAAGATCATATGAAAAAAATACTAACTAGAAAGCGAGTAGTGCAATATTGAAGATAATATGAAAAAAATACGAATGATTACTTAGTAAGAGTTATATGTTTTTTCTCAATAAGATTCTTTCTAGCAAATAAAAAGATGTAAGCTAACTTTTATCATTTGCAAAGAAAAGACATATAAAGTCTTAACCAGTGTAAATGGAACTTTAGGAAAATTAAAAGAACTAGTTCAGCATGAACCTTAATTCAAGAAATTAGGTTAAAATAAAGAGAAGTTGAGAACTTTCTAACAGGAACCGTATAGAAAGTAAGTACTAAGGTTTTGCAACTCTCGATCTTTGGGGAAAAACTCAAAATATCAATATGCACTTTCTAAGGGGAAAGTGTGAATCTGTAGAAAATAGAAAGAATCCTAAGAATCAATTTGTGTTCGATAAAAAAAATGAAATGTTTTTCACCAGGGTTACTTGGACTTTCTAATAAGAAGTTACAATACGAAAAAATTACACATACAAAGAAAGAAAAACACCATAAAAAATTTCCAAATATGGTAATGGTTTTTTTTGTCATCAACCCTTGATAAAAGTGCATAGGTAAGTGCATTTTATCAAGGGTTGATGACAAAAACCCAATACCATATTTGGATATTGTTTATGGTGTTTTTCCTGAAAAACTTAAAATATCAATATGCACTTTTTAAGGGGAAAGTGTGAATCTATAGAAAATAGAAAGAATCCTAAGAATCAATTTGTGTTCGATAAAAAAAATGAAATGTTTTTCACCAGGGTCACTTGGACTTTCTAATAAGAGGTTACAATAGGAAAAAATTACACATACAAAGAAAGAAAAACACCATAAAAAATTTCCAAATATGGTAGTGGTTTTTTTGTCATCAACCCTTGATAAAAATGCACTTACCTAAAGGAAAAACACCATAAACAATTTCCAAATATGGTATTGGGTTTTTGTCATCAACCCTTGATAAAATGCACTTACCTAAAGGTTATCTTGCTTGAATGCCAAATCAAATTTAAAAGGAAAATGATGACATTCTACACTATTAAATGTTATGTACAAATGGCAGAACTTGGGCTAAAATAACTCCAATGGTAGAAAAAAGAGGACAAGAGTGGCAATGTTCTCTCTTTATAAGAATTCCAATAACATAGTCTTATTTGTGGTGTGTTATGAGATGATTGTGAATGACCATTAGGGATTTTTTTTATAGGAAATGATGTGGATATATCATAAAACTAGCTCCACTATGAACAATCCTTTTCATTGATGAATTAGTAGGATAGTGATAGGTATTGAAGACTATATCAAAGCCTATGTTTAGTAATAATGGACTTGTGATGTCCACTTTCATATACTATATGTTTTTGGAAGGCTGACGATATTGATGAATAATTGTTTTATTCTTTTCAAACCATCTCATGGATTTTTAGGGAAAAAGAACTACGTGCTCATGGAGTTTTGGACAAAATATTTGAACTGGGATTTGTGGTCAAACAAGGCTATTAGGTATGTTTTGATCACAATGTCATATGATAATGGAGATGAATAAAATGAGAATAATGCTATTGGAAGTGATGTACAAAGGTGATGATGGTCATGACAAATTGAGTGAGAAAAATTAAGCTCTTAACAACTATAAATACACTACAATTGGAAGTTGTCATTGATGAGCATTCCCTTGGTTGTATATGCATAAAAAATTTTAATTTGCAAGAATGCAGAGGCTTGAGACATCCATATTGATAACACATGAAAATATTTGAGTGACACACTTATGAAGAGATTATCATATAAAAGAAGAAAAAAAATCTTATCCAAATCATCATAGATATTAGGACATTGTCAACAAACTAATGCACACAATATATACTACATTAAAAACAATATATACTATGTTAAAAACACAATGGCCTCTTATATTCTCCAATTATTGTAGAATTTGCCTAATTAGGTGTGGAAATAAAGAAGCATAAGGGCATGTGCAAGCTAACGAGGGTCACTTTTGGCATGTTAGATGCAATAAAAAAATGAAAAATCAGGCATCCCTCAACTTGGTTTTTTTGACATTCTTACACAAGATATCTTGCATCAAGTAAAAAAGATGAAACGTAGGAAATTGAGTCACGCTTCCGAATATATAAGTTTTAAGTATTGAAAATTTACATAACTATCTCAAATTTCATGTTTTCTAATAGTCATGGTTTATTTTTTTTGACAAATGATAAGGTATATGTTTTTGTGGGTGCAGCCTTTCAATGCCTAAATGAGGATTTCAGGCTACACAAATTGGTAGACATGTATAGAACCTGTAGCACTAGTGCAGCACTATTTTTCCAAAATTAAATGTTTAATTTTTATTTTTTTTTTAATTATGTAAGTGATCAAACCTCGGGAACGATACGTCAAATGTGGGTGCAGCCTTTGAAGGTCTTATTGCAGTTATTTCGACTTGCATTTTTTAGAGTATGTAGAGGTTGGTGTCTTCTAGTGCAACATACATTTTTTTTTAAATGGTTGTGAAATGAAAAAGTTACGGAATAAACACTAACAACATGTTTTTTAACCAACGGAGTGATGAAACAAGAAAATTGGGAAATAAATAGAAAATCTCAATATTTTTTTTTTAAATTACATATTTGGAATCTGCATAAAAGTTTCTATCTATGCCTAAAATTTCGTCAATAATGGTCATGTATGTCATGCTATAGAGAGCGGTGAAAAACATGAATATTTAGGTGCAGAATTGCACCTAAAGGGTCCCTCAACTTCGTGCACAAACCCATAAATAAATTAGTAATTGTAAAAGAGTGATCCACAGTGGCATCTATATCGGACTACATGTCATATCATTTGGAGCATTCGTTGCATTTCCATTTTTTCTACATAAATGTTTTTCCATGCCTATGAGGACCCTAGAGACCTAGTTGGGTGGTGGTGTATGCAATTCTTCTCAGGGAATATATAAAATCTCTTGTTGGCCTCTTGGTTGCTTCTATGTTTCATTTTAGAAGGAAGCTTATACTCTAGAATATGTCATTGTAGATTCTAATGTGTTTGAAATCCCTTGTTTTAGATTTCATAGAAAAATGTATTTGAGTCACCAAAGTACCTAACAATAACATTATCACCAAACCACGTCAATAACTATGAATTCATATCCGCCAAAAAACCTTCATCAATATACTTTTATATTAACACAATCTAAAACTTCATATGTGAGAAAACCTTCTTTGAAAATATATGAGACATTCCAAAGCTTAGAATTCTATTCATATAGAAGCACCCTTACAAATATCAGAGACTGTTAGTTGGAAGATTGTTAGCCAGTTGCATTGCGAGCCAATATAGGCTCTTCCTAATCAAGGCATGATTCTTGATAATAGCTAAGTAGGATTAGAAACAAATGGAGTGAAAAGGAGATGGGGTAAGCAACACATGTTAAAATGAAAGGTGAAGCATCATGAACACTAGCCAAAATCAGTAAGTTAAAAACAGGTTGAATGGTGAAGCCTCTGAATTCCCTAAGTAATAGCCAAAACTCTTGGGTTTTCCAACAAATCTCATCACTCCTTTTAGTGTATACATTTGAGCATATTTTTAGATCTATAAGTCACCACTACAAATTTTTACTTCTCTATTAAAGATAATTAATCTGACCAATGTTCATTGTAGGATTACTATCATAATAATGAAATGAGTCTAACCTTGCCTAGCAATATATCAAGATTCCCTTAAAGGAAGATCATTTTCCTTTCTTAATGATCACATCTTTACTAATCGATCACCAACTATTGTCAAGCAATGTTACATAATTGTAAGATGCTTATGCAATTGAATCTAAAGTCTAGATAAGTTGAGGATTAGATCTATGATTGTAGGGGAGTGTCCATTACAACACAACCTCCTTCCCTAAAAATTGTGTTATGTTATGGCTCTACATATGGGGTAATGGTGGGGTGGGGGGGGGAAGAGGGCCTATTAGAGTAGAAGTGGAGACTATTCAATGTAATGTAGTCTGGGTCCACTATATTGTTATTATTAAATAAGGCCCATTAAGTAAGCAATGTAATTGGACTTCATTAAAGAAGGTCCAATAGGTTAGAAGGTTAGTATGATATGATGATTCTATAAATAAGGATGGAGTCCTCCTTATCTGAAGTGAAAAAAATTATTGTAATTAGATTTTTAGCTCATTAGGTGGAAGCCCTCTCAAAGAGACAAGTGAACAGGGTTGGTTCGTCCCATCAAAAGAACCAAATATATCAATAAATATTTGAGCTTATTGCATATCCCTCATATTGTTTTAGATTTCTGATATCTCTTGTGTTTGATCTAAATTATTATATTGGGTATATAACAATTTGTATGATAGCCACCTAGAGCCACAACATTGGAATTGGTTTTCTCTTTTTTTATAGATTTTTTAAAGAGAAAAAAGGGTCACAACACTCAGATTAATTTCTGAGTATTTTTCTACATAATCTCTATACACTGATAGTAGATCTAGATTCCTCTTAGAAAGTTAGACAATTTTAAAAGACAATTGATCAAATCCAGGTTTGGGAGAGGGAGATATAGGTGTTTGAAATCTGTGCATTTTCCAAGGTCTCAAGAGACGGTTGTGCAAAACTTGCGAAGATCATATGTTTTGACAAATTGATTAGATTGCCACAAGACCAGTTCCGTTGGAAATCTTATTTTTAGAACTTTATTCGGATATATTATATGCGATAGTTCTATCTATACTTTCTTATGTTATAGCCCTATCAACAATTTCACCTTCCATCACAACATGTAAAATTGGGGACTAGTACAATGGAAGAAGCTTGTGCCTGAAGTGGCCCATGCATGGGAACAACTCCAACCATACAAAAGTGGGGGAGCTACCATGGGAAACTTAGATGCTAATCAAGCTTGTGTGAAAGCCATCCATGATATTAATTTGTTAAAATTCAAAAGAATAATAATGAACTTGAAAAGCATCTTGATCAAATGAAGGTGGATTTGGCTCAAATGTTGGAATCTAGGGTGAGTCAAAACATTTGGGACAATTCTCATCGAGAACACTTGGAATGGGGTGATTTGGAGGCTGATTGAGAACAATGGTGTATGGATAGTTGTAATCTATGGGATGCCAACTATTTGCATATTCCTTTTGTGAAATTCTATCCTTCATCTGAAGAAAAACAATGGTCTACTTCTTCTACAATCAAAGACTTTCTTAGAGTTCCATCATTTTCCTGCTCTTTGGAGGATTCATTTGCGTTAGCAAGTTATACAAATCCATATGACCTGACTAGATATACATGGCACTACACTCAACGGTTTGTGGGTCTTCAATGTCAAGAATGGGTTTCTAGCTATAACATATGGACATTAGCCCTAGGTTTTTATTTGAGTCCCTTCACCTACTTCACTGTGACCATTAGCACTTATACATAGGACGCGTGCCTATGTAATAGTGGGTTGAATGACATCAGCATGTTGGTTCAAACTTCTCCATGGGACCCTAGTTCCTACTTCAGCATGGGAGTCAACATTTGCCTATGAGACCTTGGTGTTGATGTATATATAACTTCGGAATGTATTTTACCCATGTGTATTGTATTCCTATAGATATGTTATTATTCCTCTATACGAAAGTGTTTGTATTCCTATAGAGATGTTATTATTCCTCTATATGGAAGTGTCATCATTTATATTGTAAGTGTCGTAACTTATACTTGATGGGTTATTAGACCACCTTAATGGGGTCCGGCCTGTATGAGTCATGTGGGTAAATGGGTTATTAAACCACCAAGTGTGGGGTCGGCCCGGATTAAGTTAACCATGGGTTATTAGGCTGAGCTAGACAAGTCGGCCCCATTAGTTTATTGAGCAGGACAGGACAAGTATAAATAGAGATCGGGAGATCTCTATTTGATCACTCATTACTCATGCTTCTCTCATTCGTAAATTGGCGCACTTGTGAGGAGGAGGATCTGCTGCTAGGAGAAGAGTCCAGGGTAATTTTTAAGGGCGAAATTTCCCCAATTGGCTATTTTTCGGACCTTTTTTTCAAAAAATAAATTCACTTTTTGGTCATTTTTAGTTTCTAATATCGCCTATATTTACATAAAATATGTTTTTTTATCATAATATTCACCAAAATTTACACATTTCAGTAGTAAATTGTATGTTTCATATTTAATATTCACCTACCTATCTATATACATGTTTTTTTCAATCCAAAATAATCGCCTAGGATACTATACTTAAGTATAATATTAGAATCCTTAAAAAATACCCTGGAGAAGACTATCTCTTGTACTTTGGTTGTATCATTTCTCTTTCTATCTTTGAGGCAGTTGTGGGGTTTTTCACCTTCTTGGTTTTCCCCGATGAAACTTTGTGTCTCTTGTGTGCCTGCATTATTGCGTCCATGATTGATATGCTATAGATATGATGTAGATATGTTGTACATGTTATTCTCTCAGTTAAGATATTAGATCAGATTGAAAATTCTGAAAAAAACTAACATGGTATCAGAGCTAGCCTGAAAGAAGGCATGGTATGGCATGTATGACACTTGCTGCACTTGCAATGCTAGGGCTTGATATAGCAAAAACCAATCATCGTAGAAATTTCCCTATAAATCCATTTTGGAGAAGTTTTTGAATCTGAAACTTTTACAAGTCGAAGATCAGATCACCATGTACCTTGTGTCCAAAGGCCAACTTCTAATTCGTTGTAATTTGTGTTTTATGATCTGTACAATCTAGGGTTTCTGCCTCTTCTAGATCTGAGTCATAAACATGTGACCTAGAAAAAAATGTCATAACATGGGCTAGGAAGCTCCAAATGAAATTTCGTAAAACGTGATAGGTAGGGCACGGACTGTACTTTCACAGGCCGAAGGTTCAGAGACCAAAAGTGAACCAGTGACATGTGGCACTCCGTACAAGTTCGCTCTCCTATTTTATCCAATAAACATGTCACATTGCGACACTTGGCATAACTCTCTCTCAGATAATCCAATTGAGGGAAGAGCTCTGGGGTTGGAAGATGACAGGTCGGGATACCACAGGTAGAAGTTTCAGACCTTGTGGATTTGTAATTTCGGAGTTACACTAGAAACAATCAGGTGCATATTTCTGTCAAAACAGAATTGGATTTTGAGCAGCTTCATTCATGGCTTTGGGAATTAGGGTTTCAGAGAAAGTTGGTATTTGTGTAATTAGAGACCACGAATGAATGCTACTCATCAAAATCGAAATTTAGAGACCAAGATCAATTTTTTTGGTTGGGTGGAAGGCCAGGCTTGATCTAACCCTAGTTCGAGACTTTGATCGAAAAAGTGGAAAATTAGGGCTTCTGCAAAAGTTGGAATTTTTTAAGTCCGTGAGAATGGCTGGAAGCTCCTAAGAAAAATCAAAGTTTAGAGCTTTGGATCGAACCTTTTGGTTGGGCAGAAGGGTGGGCTTTATCAAACCCTAGTTCGGGATCTTGTCTAGAAGATCCAGAAGTTTCAAAGGCAATTTTGAGGGGTGAAACTTTGCATTTTTCAAATTTTGAGTATACTAGGTTGATTAGCTCATCAAGGCGCATCTTTATATCCTTTCAGAAGTTTGAAATTCAAAGTTTGAATTTTTAGGGTTTCCCCAAAAAACCCTAATTCAGCTCCAGATCCAGTTTCTGCAAATCAAGTGGATTGGGTTAATCCTAGAAGAAAATGGATTGGTCACCTACATAAGCGAAGAAGTCCCAATTTCAGAGAGAGATAAGGCTAAGGCCTTACATAGGAAGATTACAAGCAATCTCGACAGGTATGACTTATCCAGGTATGTTTCGAGATCTGTTCATGAGTAAGTTTATGGTATGTTTGTCTTCATTAAGGTTAGTACAATCTTAATGAACTTTAGACTTGTCGTATCACCTTAATAAAATTATGAATACATGATAGAAGATATTCATTGATTAGGGTTTTGACACTTATGATTGTACTAATGCATTGTGGTGTTGTATGGGGTTATTGTTGTCCACTAACATGAAAGCTACATCAAGAAAGACAAATCATGTTCTAGTTCAAGAACATATGACCATGGTGACATGAAGACAAAGATTCATCCATTGTCATGGATCATATAGAAGATCTACTTACGAGGTATGTATAAATTGGTTCTATAATGATTAATCTATGAGATATGCAGTTTACTAGCACAAGTCATTTAAGAGAACAAGAAGACATCATGTGGGTATGTTAGACATAACCAACTAACATATTAATCCAGGTATGTTTTTCCTATATCAAGTTAGAATCCTACCTTGTGTTAGGATCTTATACTGTTGTATCATTGATAATGAAGTTAGAAATGTAAGTAATCAAGGGTTTATGCATATTATGTCTTTTACCTTGATTGATGATATGACTAACCAGAAAAGTCCTTTGGTCAAATATGAATATGCATGAGTAAAAGAAGTCTTCCCTAAAACATTGAATGCTAATGCTTATTATCTGTGTTTGAAATGATCATGACTATACATGCTTAATATTATTGTGTTTGATAGTATTGAGAATATACTAATGAATGTATGATCATGTATGAGATCTTGAGGATAACACAATAATGATACTAATAAGCATGCATAGGGATCAATGATGAATATAAGATCAAGGATAGGTAATCTAGGAATCAAAGATCAAGAGGGATCGTATACGAGCACCTACAAAAGAAGGACTACAACATTTGTTTCAACAGCAAAGTTATCTATTGAAGATATTGAATATATTGAAGTTCCCAGGATTCGGGAAGAATGCCATGATCGAGGAGTACCAGTCGATCATGAAGAATGATGTTTGGGATGCAGTCCCAGGACCTGAAGGGAAGTCTATTGTGACTTCCAAATGGATCTATAAGATCAAGCATGCTGCAAATGGTAGCATGGAGAAATACAAAACAAGGTTTGTAGCTCGTGGCTTCTCCCAGAAAAAGGGATTGATTATGAAGAGACCTTTGCTATTGTGGACAGATATAGTACTTGCTCTGGATGCAGCGATGAAATGGAAGATACACCAGATGGATGTCAAGACAAATTTCTTGAATGGTGTAGTCAAAGAGGAAGCATATGTGGAGCAACCACTCAGGTTTGAGACACATGACCAAGAGTCACATGTGTGTAAACTGAAAAAAGTCCTGTATGGTTTGAAACATGCAGCCAGGACCTAGTATGGCAGGATAGATGGCTTTCTATCCAGTTTGGGATTTACCAAGAGTAAAGCGGATTCCAACCTTTACTACAAGGTTGAGGAAGGCAATCCAGTGATACTACTTTTGTATGTGGATAACCTGTTTGCTACAGGTGAGGATAGATTGATGTGAGATTGATTGTCGACACGCAGCGGAAGCTTGCTGCCGAGTTTGAGATGAAGAACTTGGAGATGATGCACTACTTTCTAGGCATGGAGGTGTGGCAGAGTGCAGATGGAATCTTCCTTGGACAAGGGAAGTTTGTAGTAGAGATCCTGAAGAGGTTCGGGATGATGGACTGCAAAGACATGGCCACACCTATGGCATCAAACCTGAAGCTTCTGTGTGATGCTTCATCTGATCCGGTTGATGTCACTGTGTATCGTCAGATGATTGGGTCCTTGATGTACCTGACGAACACAAGGCCAGTTATTTGCTTTGCGGTGAACACATTGAGCCAGTTCCTGATGGATCCTAGAGGTGTTAACATGGTTGCTGTAAAGCATATTCTGAGGTACCTGAAGGGTACAGTTGATTATGGGCTCAAGTATGATGCGAATCAAAAGTTTAACCTGCAAGGTTATGTTGATTCAGATTGGGCAGGCAGTGCTTCAGATAGGAAGAACACTTCTGGGTGTTGCTTCAGTATGGGATCAGGTGTGATCTCTTGGTTTAGCAGGAAGTAGTCCTGCGTAGCACTGAGTATAGCTGAAGCAAAGTATGTTGCAGCTTGTTCAGCTATTTGTGAGGCAGTATGGCTTCGGAAGCTACTGTATGAGTTATTTGATCTCCTGTTGGAGGCTACTGGTATCTTTTGTGACAACCAGAGTTGTGTGAAGTTGTCTGAGAACCCGGTGTTCCACGACAGGTCAAAACACATTGAGATCAAATATCACTATATCAGGGATATGGTGTAGAGAGGAGCAGTAAAGCTCCTGTATGTTGCGACGGACGAGCAGGTTGCAGATGTGTTGACGAAACCACTAGCCAGAGTGAAGTTCGAGTACTTCAGTGAGAGGTTTGGTGTTCTTCAAATTGACGACACTTCGAGGAAGAAGTGATGGAGACATTTGCTGAAGCCATTTCAAGCATGATGGAAGGAGGATCCTTCACATGGCTATGGATGTAAGCACTGGATGATGAGCATCAGGATGACGTTCTAGTTTCTGCTCTATATGATCAGTTGGTCCATTTATATATATGCATCATGTTGGATGCTTGTTATGATCAGTTGGATCATGTATATGTATATGCATCATGTTGGATGTGGGATATGATCAGTTGGATCATGTATATGTATATGTATCAGGTGGATACTTGTATGATCAGATAGATCATGTATTTGTATATGTATCAGGTAGATACTCATATGATCAGGTAGATCATGTACTTATATATGTATCAGGTGGATACTTGTATGATCAGGTTGATCATGTATGATGATATGTATCAGGTAGATACTTTGTATGCATCAGATGGATGCAGTGTCTAATCAATATGATCACAAATGACAAGCTTTAGGATGTTGCTCCAGATGATATGCATCAGGTTGATGCTATGATGATGATCGGGTTGATCATGTGATGATGTACATCAGGATGATGTATGGTGAGTATCGGTTTGATACTCTGTGGCCGTGGACAGGTTGTGCAGGTAGCATAGAAAAGACCCTTTAAAATCCAGACAGGTAGAGCGGTGTGCTCGTAACATCCTAGGATACTCTATCGAGATCCAGACAGGTAGAGCGGTCTGCTCGTAACATCTTGGGATGCTCTGAGTAGGTTTTGCTACAGTTTCGCATAGACAAGATCCTTTAAAATCCAGACAGGTAGAGCGGTGTGCTTGTAACATCCTGGGATGTTCTATCGAGATCTAGACAGGTAGAGCGGTTTGCTCATAACATCCTAGGATGCTCTGAGTAGGTTTTGCGAAAGTTCACATAGAAAAGATCCTTTAAAATATGGACAGGTAGAGCGGTGTGCTCGTAACATCCTGGGATGCTCTATCGAGATCCAGACAGGTAGAACGGTTTGCTCGTAACATCCTGGGATGCTCTGAGTAGGTTTTGTGAAGGTCACCATGTAAAAGATCCTGGGAGATCTGATAGGCTTAGTAGTGAGCTCGTAATCAGTCCTGGGATGCTCTTTCGAGGTTTTGTTGATACACATAATCAGTCCTGAGTATTCCACAGTATGGAAAGTAATGATGAAGACCTACATGTGGTGGGCCTACATCTAGTATGAAAAAGGATTGGCTATGTAGAACTTCCTATGACGAGTAGATTCAGAGATTGATTGAGATAGCAGCAGTAGTGACGATGACGATGATTCGTTGATGATGATCCAAAGAAGAAGACTTGTGCTAGCAGATCTGTGTCGAGAAATACCTTCCTAGTTAAGAGGGAGTGTTGATGTATATGTAACTTCAGAATGTATTTTACCCATGTGTATTGTATTCCTATAGAGATGTTATTATTCCTCTATACCGAAGTGTTTGTATTCCTATAGAGATGTAATTATTCCTCTATACAGAAGTGTCATCATTTATATTGTAAGTGTTGTAACTTATACTTGATGGGTTATTAGACCACCTTGATGGGGTCGGCCCTGTATGAGTCATGTGGGTAAATGGGTTATTAGACCACCAAGTGTGAGGTCGGCCTGGATTAAGTTAACCATGGGTTATTAGGCTAAGCTAGACAAGTCGGCCCCATTAGTTTATTGGGCAGGACAGGACAAATATAAATAGAGATCGGATCTCTATTTGATCACTCATTACTCACACTTCTCTCATTCGGAAAGTGGCGCACTTGTGAGGAGGAGGATTTGCTGCTAGGAGAAGACTATCTTTTGTACTTTGGTTGTATCATTGCTCTTTCTATTTCTGAGGAAGTTGCGGGGTTTTTCACCTTCTTGGTTTTCCCTAGTGAAACTCCGTGTCTCTTGTGTGCTTGCATTATTGTGTCCATGATTGATATGTTGTACATGTTATTCTCTCAGTTAAGATCTTAGATGAGATTGAAAATTCTGAAAAAACTAACACTTGGACAAGTTAGGATACCTTCCTAAAAGGGGTGGAGTGTTATGGCCTTACCTATGGATAATGGACAAGAGTGCCCATTACAATAGAGTCACTATCATAAGCAATGTGTTTAAAATGGATTATTATGGTAAGCTGGCCATGTCTTGGGAATTGAAAGGCCAACGCCATGGACTCCGGTCCATAATAGAGGAGAAACATGAAATCCTGATCATATATTTTATAATATATATAGCAACCATGAAATCGTGTAGCGGGATATGCCACTCTGATTATATATTTTATAATATATATAGCAACCATGAAATCCTGTAGCGGGATATGCCACTCTGATCATATATTTTATAATATATATAGCAACCAACAAACTAGAGAATGCCATTATCACATACTGTTAAACTGAACACAATAAAAGTAGCAACACATCCGAAAGAGAATGGATAAGAGAGAAGTTGCAGAGTGAGTTCAGTTTTAGTTTAACCTAATCTGAGTACACTTCAGAGGGCAGTCGTGGCGTGGGAATCGCTTCCAGTGGCACGGCCTTCACCAGTGTTAATCCAAACTTGTCGCTCATGTCCAGTTGATGGGCACTCATGCCTTGGGGAGGTTTCCACTCAAACGAATGGAGGAGGGATGCCAAGAGAAGATGGACCATCCGACTCGCCAAGGGAAGTGCAACGCACATCCTCCTTCCTGCTCCGAACGGAATCAGCTCCAAGTGTTGTCCCCTGTAATCCACACTACTCGCCTTGGCCTCGTCAATAAATCTCTCGGGGATGAAGTTCAAAGGCTCTTTCCAGATCAAGGGATCCCTTCCGATTGCCCACACGTTGACGATGATTTGGGTGTGCTTTGGTATCACGAATCCGGAAATCTCACAACGGTTATCGGCTCTGTGAGGGATGAGCAAAGGAACCGGTGGGTGCAATCGGAACACTTCTTTGACAACCGCGCAGAGATAAGGGAGACGCTCTGCGTCATTCTCTTCTACCATTCGCTCGCGTCCGAATTCTTCTTCCAATTCGGCTTGGACTCGTTTCATTTTCTCTGGATTGTGGATGAGTTCTGCCATCGCCCATTCTATTGTCGTTGCGGTGGTCTCAGTCCCCGCCCCAAATATATCCTGCAACAAAAATGAATTAAACATCTGAAAGAGGACCTTAAATAATCTTTCCTAAGATCTCTAAAGAATATATATAGAGTACTTGTAACAATAATCTTTCCTAATATCTCTAAAGAGGGAAGCCTTTTAAGTACATTCCTTGTTTTTAAATTTACTATTAACTTTGTAGTGATAGTGGGTAGTTTTTTTATTATTTATTAGTTTGAATTTCTAAATTTCATAGTTATGTCTTTTAATGTGTAACAAAGCATAATCTCTTTGTTCACCCTTTCTACTTTAATTGGCATTAGAGAATAGATTGCAAGAGTGATTGTGTATAAATTGATGTGAGGAAGAATGGAAAATCACACTTGCATAATATTTGTAGTTTGTAAGAGATAATTATGAATATTGGAGCATCAAAATGAACATCTTAGTGATTTTATAATATCTATAAAAGTTGATGGAAATTGGATTTGGTAAACCTCGAATGCTTTAAATGCTTTTATAGTAGAACAATGAAATTACCTAAAAGATAATGAGGAAAATGATAATGGGAACTTCTTTGTTATACACTCTCCACTATCTGTTTCAATATTCCCTTAATTGTTGTGAAAAAATAAAAAATGCTTTGTCCACCTTGCAATATGTCTACCAAGGTTTAGAAAAAGTAAATTTGGTAAGGCTAGAAACTTGGGAATTTTAAAAAGTTTAAAGATGAGAAAGGGAAAATTAATTCAAATTTTTATTAGTAAGATTCAAGATATTATGAATGAAATGGGATCTCAAGGGGAATCTATAATAGAACAATGAACTGTTAAAAAGAAATTAGCGTCTCCTCTTTCAAATTATGAACCAATGGTCATAACCATAGAAAGAAAATATCTTGCTATATTGAAAGTGGTTGAGCTTGTAGGTTATTTGAATCACAAAGAGGAGTGTATGTAGTGTTCTACAAATAAATTGGTGCAAGATTTCCAATCATATGTTAAATTGGTAACTAATAAAATCCAACTCTTTCTCCTTAGTAAAATAGAGCACATGGGTATCCTTCTCAAACAATTGATGTGGAAGAAGTCAAGGTCTAGCTATGCTTAGAAATCTGTTGAACATTCTAAACTCTTCACATATTTCACATGCAATCTAACCAAAAAAAGATGAAAAAGATGTATTATTTTTACATAGTTGTTTCCCAAAGCATGCGAGGGGACATCATGATTTGTTTGGAAAAATAAATGAAAATGTTAGAATGTAAGTGAAATTTTCCAATGATAAATAGGTTAATGTGATGGGAAAATACTTCCTTACGATTAAGAATAGGCAAGGAGAAACAACATATATCCATGATACTTTTCATGTAACAAAATTGTAATACAATCTTTTAAATGTGGGACAACTTATAAAAAAAAATCAAAATCTTATATTTAAAAATACTGGTTGAAATTATTTTAATAAAATAGCTAATTATTTCTTAGAGCCAAGGTTTCAATGACATAAAACAAGATGTTTTCATTTGAAGACTATCTTTGACCATCTGCATGTCCTAAAAAACCCATAGATGAGTTGTAGCTATGCCACAAATGCTATCTAGACAATTGATTTTTCAAGGATAAGCAAGGATAAGCTTACTTTGTAAGAAAATAATGATGAAGGGGTTGTTGGTAATTCCATTAATAGATTAAATTTATTTGTTTTGTGCACGTGGCACGCAACACTAACATAGTTTTCATGTGAAGAAGTAAGTTTTCTTGTGAAGAAGTAATGGGGGAATCATTTTGATCTTGTGCATGCCCACATATGTAGCTGTCTGTAGACTCCATTTGGTTTTATGCATGTTACATTTTTAGTAAGAATTTTTTTTTTTTAAAATTTTATTGATAATTTCTTTAGCCATACATGGATTTATTTTTTAAATAAAAATCATAAACTTTTAATTATTTTCTTCACTTCAAAAATCATAGTTGAAAAGAAAAATGAGATTTTGAAAAGAAAAATGAGTTATATATGAGGGGAATAGATAAAGGGGAGGATTGAACACTTCAAGTAAGTTTTCAATTTTTGCTATTCTCATAGCATTAAGAGATAATTGTCTGTTGCTTACACTCCCCACAAACTTGTGTAGAAAAAAGGAAGAATTATAGCATATGGATATGACATAAAGCACTATTGAGCAACCAAGTTAGCAAAAAAATCACTACAAATATAACCCAAATCCCAACTTTGTATCTTTGTAAGATACCTTGAAAAAACTAAAGAATATAGGTTTTATAACGTTTTAACCATGCTATTGTTTTATCTAGTCAGGGTGTATTGTTCAATGAGAAGGAAGTGTGGCAATGGAAATAAGGAGAACATCTAGGCAACCCAATCTTTGAGCAAATAGAAGATGATTTAATCCCTGGTTCATTTTGATTATTCTAGCGAAAGGTCAAGTTGATCTCGCAGCACCAGGTTTGATGGAAACTTTATGGAAACTCATTTTGCAAGTTCTAGTGAAAGCTCAAGTTCATCTGGCATCACCAGGTTTGGTGGAAGCTTCATTTTGCAAGTTCCAGTGAAAGCTCAAGTTCATCTGGCATCACCAGGTTTAGTGGAAGCTTTACTGGAAACCCTATTAGGCTGTTTCTAATTCAACATCACGCCCAAGTCCTCTAAGAACGGTAACACACCTCATCGATATATATCAAAGAACGTCCCATCCTTTTGATAATTTTGATTAATAAAAAGTATTGGTTGTTTTTATGAATGATGAGAGGCGAGAAATTCAAAGAAAAAATACTTGGAAATTTGTTTAACTTCCAAAACACAAACAAGCAATTGGCATCAAATACATTTATCATAAGTAACAACATGTTTAAACAGTTTTTTGGATCTGACACAAGGCCAGACTTGTTGCCAAGGGTTTTGTACAAAATCCAGGAGTAGATTCGTCTGAAACCTTCACTCCAATGGTAAGATTTGACACCATCAGGATCGTAGATTATTCTAAAACCTTCACTCCAATGGTAAGATTTGACACCATCAAGATCGTGTTGGCTATTATTGTGAAAACTTAGTAGACTGTATTTAAAATGGATGTAAACTTTGTAATTTTTCTAAATGAACATATATAAAGAAACCTGTGAAACAAGCACCAGTCTATGAAAATGGAAGGCAAAGAGCAGTTAGTTTGCAAGTTAAAAAAATGTAAAGCAGGTTCCTAGTGTGTGGTATCATGCAATGGTTAATAATAATTTCTTGAAAAATAGTTTAAGTAGAAACATAAATACTTATGTTGATGATCTGATTTATATAAGCACTAGTGAAAGTTTATTTGAAAATTTTTTGGAGTGGTAATTAAAGTTTAATTGAAAATTATGAAGTGGCAATGACACAATAATTTGAAAAATGACATATTTTGGAGTGCCCATGACACAATAATTTGAAAAATGACATATATGTGGAGATGCATTGCTTTCTTAATGTGTATGTTTAGCAACAGTTAAAGAACGCATATGTATCTCTCAACCGAATTATGCAACAGACAGCAGTAGCCAGTTTAAGGAAGGAATTTGGGAAAAATATCAACAGTAAAAAAATAAGAATTTCAACACTAAATACAGACGTTTTACTCTTTTCTTCTTTTTCTGACGATTAATATGAAATATAGGCTATATTTGACCAGCAAAATGGCCCATAAAGGGCATTTTGCCAGTCAAATTCCAGCCCACTCAGTTGAAACTAATCAACGAAGATGCAAGGCCTAAAGTGAGAATGCTACCCTAAATAGCAGCTATATAAAAGCTAAATCGCAGGATACTCATGAACCCCATTGGTGTTCAGAAAAGAATTGGTAACTCAAGTTTTTATAAAATTTAATTTTCCAGTAAAAAAGAGGACTTAACTGGTACTTCCAGTTTTGGTATACTTTATTTTTCCACTGGCAAATTTGAGCTAGTAGGTTTAGGCATACTCTGACTGGACACGGAAGATTTTTACTTCCCTGTGGACCCTGTGTTTATATTCACTGTTATCTTTGCAGCGATTGTCTGTAGTTTCTTGTTTATTCCAGTGTATTTAAAGTTCAGATTTTATGAACTCCTTTAACCTGTAATATAGCGCAGTCTGTCTTTTAACATTTCTACTTCAATAACAACTCCTACACTAAGAAGAAACTGTGAGCAATCAAAAGTAACGAAAGGCTTACATTTAAATAGCCTCTGATATGGGCGAGAGTAAATTCGTCGCTTCTCATCTCCAGCAGAACGTCCAAGAGATCCTTATCACTATAGCTTCTGTCACTGCTTTCCCTTGACCTCGTATCGAGTCGATCCTCTATGAATTTGTCGATAATACCATACATCTTTTTGGTATAGACTTCCGTATTACGGTACACGCCCTGGGGATCCAAGAACTGAAGGCAGGGGAAAAAGTCTGCAAGATTGGGAGTTGCATGAAGCACCACCAGTTTAGAAAAGGCATCTTTCAACTCTTGAGAAGTTCGAGCGAACTGAGGATCGCACGCGTCTATACCGAAGACCATTCTCCCTATCAGATTAAAGGAGTATTGGAAGGCGGTGTGTCCAATATCCACACACTTTCCCTTCACAGCGTCTTGGAAAATGTGATGAATCGTCTGATTTACTTGATCTCTTCTGAGATGTTGTAGAGCTTCGAGCCTCTTCACAGAAAAGAGTTTGGTATTGGATATACGTCTGAGCATGCGCCAGTGGGATCCATATTGGCAAAAGACCAATGATGTCTTGTGGTGGGAAAGAGCCTTGGCTGCCTGTGTCACGATCCGGCCTGAGAATGTCTGGTCATGGGTTCTGAGAACCTCCTTTGCCATGGCGGAAGACGAGACGACCACTGTTGTTCTCATTCCGAGAGAGAGGGTCATAAGCGGCCCGTATTTGTTTGCAAGTTGGAGGAATGATTCGTTGGGCTTGTTACCGACCTGCAACAGATTTCCTAGAATGGGCCATCCTGCAGGACCGGGAGGAAGACTCCCGTACGCCTTCCTCCTCCGCACATCGAAAACGAAGAGTATGATAACAATGCTTCCTAGCAGCACAGAATAACAAAACAACCATCCGGGATCCATTGGGCTGAATTGACTCATGACAGGCTTCAAACAGGACCAGCAGAAGTAAGAAGAGTATTCATTTGAAACGAAATGTTGATTGCAGACATCACACAATATAGAAAAGTTAAAGAACGTGAAGCACGTTGGACAGTTGGACTACTTAGAAATTCAAAAACAGGTCCGAGCTCCTTCAACTACGTGACGTTACATCGATCTTTAAAACGAGACCGAATGTAAACTATTAAATATTTTTTGTGTGCTATCCGATACGATAAAGATCATTTGTTAATCTTAATTTATTTATTTTTTCGTCTTGATAGACGTTACAGAGACTTTTAGGTACGTAATCCATTTACAATACCTACTTAATTGAGATTCTTGAAAATAATTACATACAAACGATCAAGCTTTATTGAAACAAGTGAATAAATCTCATTTTGTATTCATATTTCGTATATTAAATATTAAGATTTGGTAAAAAAAAATCACTGCTGCCCATAATTCAATGATACATCTCATTTTGTATTCATATTTCGTATATTCAATATTAAGGTTTGGTATAAAAAATTCACTGCTGCCCATAATTCAATGATACAAAACATTACTTACAGGACTGATGTAGCAAAATATAGTAACCATGCAGATGAATTCATGAATTAAAATTTAATATAAAAAAATCAAAACATTATATGACTTATAATTTTAAAATACAATAAAATTTAAAATTATCTAGGGTGAATTAATAATGAACATATAAAACAATAGATATAGGCATTAATAAAATATGAGATCAGTTTTATGATATTTCATTCAAAATGTAATATATATGTTAGTCAAGGCATCATTAAAATGTAGGTAAAAGAGGTGAATTAATAATAAACATAAAATAAATTGATTTTAATAATATGTATAAGAAGTAGGTATTAATAAAAAAATTGTGATAAGTTTAATGATTTCCTAATTAATAAATATAACTATAATAAGCATGCTAGTCAAGGAATCATTAAGAGAATTGAATTAATAATAGACAAATAAAAATAAAAAGTAGGAATTAATAAAAGATGAAATCAGTTTTGATGAGAGTTTAATGATTTATAATTAATAAATATTTGTGTAATAAATATGCCAGTATGTGAAGGGGTAAAAGGGTAAAAAAATAGAAATATATATAAAAAGTAGGAATTAATAAAAGATGAAATAAGTTACAGGTAAGGGAGGCGAATTAATAATAAACATATAAACTAAATTGAATATAAAATTATATATATATATAGAAAAGATTTGTTATCTTTGTGAGTGTAGTTTTTAATTTACAAAAAATCAATATGTAATAAATTTAGTAATTTCTTTAATCATCTAAGTGACAAAACTTAGAAAAAAATATGTCAAAGTGTGGATGCATTATTTGAAGGCCTTAACGCAATATTCCATAGCAAAGGTTTGGTTAATCTGAAGCTTTAAAGGGTCAGCGCAAGCTAATAGCTATTTTCATATGCTTACGCAATAAATCTTGCTTTGAGTAAAAAATATGAAATGGAGGAAATTGAATTGCTTTTCCAAATATAAAATTTTTATCCATTGAAAATTTTCATAACTATCTCAAGTTTGATATTTTATAACAAATACATTTTTTTTTTTTTTGTAAATGATCAAGTATATGTATTTGTGGGTGCAACCTTTGAGTACCTAAATGATGGATTCAACCTACTAGAACTATGACATATAGAGAACAAATAGTACTAGTGCAACACTATTTTTCCAAAATAAATTTTAAATTTTATAATTTTTTTAATTATCTATGTGATCTAACCTCAAGAATAGTATGTCAAGTGTGGGTGGATATTTTGAAGGTCTTAATGCAATGATCCCTGTTTTTTCATAGCATGTAGAGGTCGGTGTCTAGTAGTGCAACATATAATTTTTTTTAAAAAATGCTCAAGAAATGAAAAAGTTATGCAAGAAACACTAACAATGTGTTTTTTGAGTTGAGTATTAACACAAGAAAAATAGAAGAAAAATTCAAAAAAATTACCTATTTGGAATCTGCAGAAAAATGCTATTTATGTCTAAAATTTCATAAAAAGTGAGTGTAGTATACTGTAACGAGGGGTAATGGTGAGATGCATAATTAGTTATGGTTGACCATATTCCATACCACATGTTTGGTTAACCCAAAGCTAACTCTAAATCAGACAAAAAGGAATACTGATGACACCCAGACAGGTGACGAGGCTCGGTCTTACTGCCAAGAAATGCAAGTGTGTGTCTTTTAAATTGAAAGATCTTCTTCCCACCAAAAAATTCAGTGGAAAAGGAAACATGCACATGAAACGAAAAGGCGTTATGTAGTCATATAGTTATATAACTATATAATTATATAGTTATATAGTTTATAACTACATAAATATATAGTTATGTAGTATATAGTTATATAACTATAACTATAATAAATACAAATTCATCTATATGACAGTAAGGATTAGTAAAGGTTAGAGGGGAGGGGGGAGATAGAGAAAGAGAAGAGTAGGGGGGTGAGAGAAGAGAGCAAGAGATAGAGATCAACAACGTCAACGATTTGGGGAGGAGTAGGGTGGTTAAAGAGAAGGGGGGTATAGGTGAGAAGCGGGGGGTAGAGGTTAGAGAGAGAGAGGAGGAGGGGGAGGAGAGAGATAGAGAGAGATGGGGGGGTGGTTAGTGGCATGGGGAGGGGGATTAGGAGAGACAAATATAGAGGGGGGGTTAGGGATAGGGGAGTAGGAGAGAGATAGAGAGGGGGGTTAAGGGTGGGGGAGTATGAGAGAGATAGAGAGATGAGGGGTTGTTAGTGGGTTAGAGGTAGAGAGAGAGGGGGGTGTAAGGGGATTAGAGGTAGAGAGAGGGGGATGTTAGAAGGTTGGGAGCAGGTGGAGGAGGGGAGAGAGTGATAGAGGGGGCTAGTAAGGGTTAGGGAGAGGAGGGGAGAGAGACATAGGAATGGATTTAGTGGTATGGGGAGGCATAGGGACGTGTACATGAGTGTGTGTGTGTGTGTGAGAGAGAGAGAGAGAGAAAACCAGCCATGCAGTGGGGCATTAGGGGGTTGGGAGAGAGAAGGAGGGGTAGGGGGAGTAGGAGAGAAATAAAGAGAGGGGAGGTTAGAAGTAGGTGGTTAGAGGGACTCGGGAGAGAGGGGGGGTGTTAGGGGGTTAGGGGTAGGGGGAGTAGGAGAGATATAGAGAGGGGGGTGTTGGGGGGTTAGGGGTAGAGAGATAGGGGGGTTTATGGAGTGAGAGGTAGATAGAGAGGGGGGGTTATGGGTAGGGGTTTAGAGGTAGATAGGTGTTAGGGGGTCAGGGGTAGGGGGATTAGGAGAGATAGAGAGAGAGGGGGATGGGTGTTAGGGGTAAGTGAAGTATGAAAGATATAGAGAGATGGGGGATATTAAAGGTAGAGAGAGAGTGGGGGGTTATTAGAGTTAGAGGTAGAGAGGGGGGTGTTAGGGGGTTAGGGGTATGGGGAGTATGAGAGATATAGAGATAGGGGGTTGTTAGGGGAATAGAGGTAGAGAGAGAGGGTTGGGTGTTGGGAGGTTAGAGGTAGAGAGAGGGGGGGTGTTAAGGGTTTAGGGGTAGGGGGAGTAGCAGAGAGATATATAGAGGAAGGGGTTAGAGGGGGGGTTAGGGGTGTTAGGGGTAGGGGGAGTATGAGAAAGATAGAGAGAGGGGGGATATAGGTACAAGGTTATAGGGGATTAGAGGGAGAGAGAGAGAATGGGTTTCAGATGTTACGAGTAGGGGGAGTAAGAGAGAGATGGAGAGGGGGGCTTAAATGTACGAGGTTAGAGGTAGAGGGGGGGTGTTAGGGGGTTAGAGGTGTCGAGAGAGGGGGGGTTGTTATGAAGAGAGAGGTATACATAGGGGGATATTACAAAGTGAGAGATAGAGAGGGGGGGTTTAGGGGTAGGGAGTAAGAGGTAGAGAGGTGTTAGGGGTTTAGGGTAGGGGGAGTAGGAGAGAGATAAATAGAAGGGGAAGTGGGTTATGGTTAGAGGTTGTATGAAAAATATAGGGAGGGCGGGGGATATTAGAGGTATAGAGAGATGAGGGGTGCTAGGGGGTTATAGGTAGAGAGAGAGGGTGGGTGTTAACGCATAAATCTCACACACATGCGACACTTTTGAAATTCACACAATAAGTCATTGTCAATATATAGCATGCATCCCACCTAAGACATCCTCATCAGATCCAAGAAGCAATATGAGTCTAGAAAAACTAAGGAATCATCAAAAAATAAGACCCTGCGACCTAATCCTTATTTAGGTGCACGACAACACAATTTACCAGTTATGTGCCCACACATCTTCTGTGTGGATTTCCCTTTGATATCCACATTATTGTAAAAAAGGAAGGACCACAACCACCCACGGTGCATTGAAATCTCATCAAAGCTCCACTACCTCCAAAAATTTAAATTTGTCCTCCCTATGTACTTGGGTTCATTGAATGGCCCCTCTTTGTGTACTTTGGATCCAAATCATGGAGTTAATGGGTTCACACTTGGATCTAGTTGTTTCTTGGCCACCTCTTGTCCTATGAAAGGAATCCATGGGAATGCATATTAGAGAAGAGAAACCAAGAGCAAGGTTATGCTACAAAAATTGTATTGGAGCTTCCTCATATCCCATCTCTTTCATAGTTTAGCATTCTCCAAGATCCTTTTCCTCCTTCCTTCAAGGGGAAATTGCTTCTCTCCATTGGGTCTTTTAGATATCTAGCATTTAGTGTGAACAAAATAGGCCTCCCCAAGGGAGATTGTTGGATTCCCTTTGAAGCCTTCACCTCCTAGGTAACATTACATGTATTTTCTTGACCATTGGGTGATCTAAAGTGGTTCATGCATTGGTTCTTTGTTGTGGTTTGCACTCTCTTGTTCCCTTTTATCATTTTTATTTTTATTTTATTTTTTGATTACACTAACAAATCCTTGTAGGATCTACTTTGGGGTTATCCCATTTGCTCTATGTTTCTAAACACTGGACCTAGTCAACAACCTCAAAGGTTTACACCCAAAGTGGGATAATTTCCTACAAGAGTATCTATGGCGACTCCACTTCAATTTTGTTCATTGTATCTTAACTAGGTTGTTATTTGTTAGGTAGTTAATTTCTTGTATATTGTCCTTTGCAAGTGAAGAGGTCCATACCCTTCGTTCTAAAAATTCAACCTCCTCTTTGACATGATTACTATTTCAATAGTCACGCGGATCCAGGTGTCTTGGTCGTGTAGTCAGTGTGTATAAACCTTCGACAGTTGTGCTACCCGTGTAGTATAACATATGTATGCTTGCATAGTTTCATCTCTCATTGGTTGTGTGACCTCTTCGCGTTGTGATTGCACTACTGTGCACTAATGAGTGTTTTTTATGTGCTATCATGCACCTGGCTATGTCTTTGTCGCACTACTCCTCATTTTCTTTGTTTTTTTATCCATTTTTCATAATCTTACATCCCTAATGGCTAATGACTAATGAAATAGAACTAATTAACTTGCAATAGTTGCATGTTTCTATAGTAATTAACTCACTTAGACTAAGATTAGGGACTAAAGAGTCCTTCTCTCTTGAAATATACTTAGGTCACCAACCTTGAGGATTTCAACAGGCCTCATTATTGTCACTAGTACTCAAGACATATTATGTTCGTTGTTTACTTGGCATTTTTTTAGGCTAAAGTAATGTAGAATCCACTTTTTTGCACACAAGTAAGGGCCTAACTACTCTTATCTCCCCAAGTATGCTCTTCACCTCACACTTTTTGTGAGCTTGGTGAATCAGAAAGGAGTAAGAAGTGTGAATTACCTCCACTGCACACTTTTAATTCATTATCACATTATTGTTGCAAAGCACCATTATTATCTTTTAGAGTTATAAGTTAAATCTCCAATTAAGTTTACTTTACACTCTTCTAGTTAATTTGCAACAATCTATTTGCTTACCTCACATGTATTTGCATCACTAGAACACACTAAGAGACCTAAAATCCCTTTCATTCTAAGTATTCTCTTCACCTTGCACTTCTTGAGAGATTGGTGAGTCAGAAAGAAAGGGAAGTGTAAAATACTTCCCTTACACTCATTAAGTGAACTTAGAACCTTAAAATCAACTTTGTTTAAATTTCCAACCAACTAAAATACTCCATAAGAGGTCACAAAAAAACATTTTAGTTAGGAAGTATTGATTGGGATAGGAATCCATTCATGCCCACCAATCTAGTTTCATTAGGTGTTTGAAACATAACATTGTTGACGTATAGGGTACTACCAAAATCCTGCTATTAGCAAGTATTCAAAGAAAACCTAGAAAAGAAGTGTGTCGTTCCCAAAGAGGTCAAATTTGAGGTATAGTTGCCCCTCCCTCTCCAAAGAGCTACTCATCTTTTTGTGGAGGTGACACTATACTAGCCAGGTGGAACCACTTATTCACATTTGACGTAAGGTATCTTAGTGGCCAAATTTATGAAAACACCAAGGAGAAATTGTGAGTGCAATTGACTCCTAAAGTCAAATATTTCTGTTGGGAGGTGGTTCCAAGTCTTCTTGATTGGAACATTGGCCCCATTTATGGTAGAACTGGCTCTTTTCTACCTTCATTAGTCAATTGGTGTGTGGATCCTATTGTCACCATCAATTGTGCTTTCGAAAGGCCCAGTTACATTTGAGAGGAAGGACACTAGGTCTTTTAGGGGAATTTACAATTGTTTTCTTTTTAAATACAAGTTCATTAACTCGTAATTAAAAAATAACTTGCATGTGGGGACTCTTGCATTAAACCAACATTGCACATATCAATCACTTATTGAACCATATTACGTTTGTTGTAGTTGGCATTTTTTGCATTTGTTCAAATTGTGTCTATTTTAACAATCATTCTCACTTAGTACTAAGATTTCACCATTCATGAATAAAATAAACACCTAAGGCATTCCCAAATACCGTAAGTCTTATCCCCTCTCTCAAGGGTTATTTTCTCAATTTCTCCCCATAGTTCACGAGGGAGATACTCTAGTCGGGGCTGCTCCTAGGACACATTGATAGGATCATCAGGGAAAGGTTGCTCCTTTCTAATTGGTTCATTTTATCCTCTTGGACAAAGTATATATCCTTTTACCTCATCCACCATGGGAATATGTTCTCCTTCATTTTCTCCCTCGGAGAGAATTTAAATCCCTTCTCCTTCCCCCCCTCAGAAGAGGTTGTCCTTTGTCTTCTCCCCTTGAAGATTCTTTGGACCATTTTGACCCCTCCTCTCTCATAGGAGGTCACTCATTTTTTTCAACAGCACCTCAATCTCCACCTCATGGGAACCGCACACAACATATAATGGAAAGACCAACTCCCACCTTACCTTTCATGGATAGCCTCAATCTCCTTGATTTGGCCAAATTGATCAATGACCCTATTGCACACGATTAAACATGGCCTGATATTCCTTCCACTCATATATTCCTAAATTCAAAGGAAAATAAGGAGATGACTCTACTAACCATGTCGTGTCCTTTCATTATGGTATTCCTCCAACAACATAGTGGAAGACTCAGTGAGGCTTCACCTCTTTCAGCGCACCCTCACTAGGACGAAAAATAAATGATATGTGAAGTTACCAGGATTGACCCATGCCACATTTGCAACATTGGCCACCACCTTTCTCACATATTTCCAACTTTCTATTTATCATGAACTCAACCTCAAAATTCTGGATTTTTTTTTTACAAAATACATCTACACACATCGCGGACCATATCCATGAGTGGTGTAGATGTGGAACATTGTATACGATCACAATGCAACCTCCATTCTTGTTGGATTGGTTCATTAAATCACTCCAACTAGCCATTGCGAAAGATGTCGCCACATCCATGCCTCAAAATGACGAAGAGGCCATCTTAAAGGCCCAACATTTCGATCTTATTATGCACAATCTGGTTATTTATACACCATTCTTCCTGATGCCCCTCAGCATTCGTCATTGGATCCTACAATTGCTTGTTCGTCACACTTGGAAGATTGGCTTATTGGGTCCATTTCCCACTAAGGAAAGTGAAGGAACTAAAGTTCCCACTAATAGAATAGTAAATACAAGTAATGTAGAAATGCCATGTAAGGCAAGTAATGTAAAGTAGAATGTAGAATAGATGTAAGTTGTAAGATGATTTACAAGAATTAATGTCGGGTATTTTATACCCTAAGTGGGAAGGGAGGTGACTTTTCAAGTCACCTATTGAGTAATTAATTAATCACCCTAATTAACCTACTTAGTATTAAATGTTAATATTTATAATATTTATGTTTGTTACATTGCCTTCCCCTTAAGGGAAGCTTTGTCCTCAAAGCTATATTGAAAACAATGTATGAATTCCCTTGAACTGTCGTCTCGGGGTCCTTTCCTTTTTGTAATTTCGACTCTTAATGAAATGAGACGATACGAGTTATGGATTCCCAAGGAGAATTGTCGCATCGTATCTATTGTGGTCCAACCCATATCTATTTTTATCGGAGCTCTGAGATCATTTTGTGCGACGGGTCATTTCAATTGTTGCTTAGTATGTCGATATTTTCTCCTGTCAACATAATTCTTCCGTGAGTGCTCGTTTTGACCCTATTGTTGGTCAAAATGGTGATTATAATTGGGAGGTCTGTAAGGCGTATGTGTTGTTTGTTTTTCTTTCTTTTGAATTGCGACAAGGACTTCCTTCACTTCCTCGACTAGATTTTTGGATGCATCTTCCTGCATTTGTGCTTCTTGGTTCTCCAGTAGATTTTTATGATTCTGAATCTTTTCAATTCTTTCATCTCGTGACTTTTTTTCAATTTCTAACTTCTTGATTTGATTCTCTAGTTCCTGATTACGATTATTTAGACACTGGTTTTCTTCTTGCTTTTCCAATATTCTTCCTTCGAGGTCTTCACCGGAGTGTTCCCTCTTTCTACTTTTTTTCAATTTTTTGATCTTTGTAATCAGTGTTTTGTTATGATTTCGTAGTCGAAAAATATCTTTAGTATTGCTTGATAACACATTGTTGACTTTGGTCAGTTCCAACTTATGTGTCTTCTTACTGTCGTCATATTGTTGCTGGAGTTTTTCTTTTTGCTGTTGACGATGACATAACTTTGTTTCCTGATTTTTCAACTTTCCTTGGGTGTGCTCCAAGTCACTATATTTGTCCATGATGAGTTTGTTTAAAATCTTTATTTGTTCTTCTAACTCTTCATATCATCCATCAATTGATTCTTCGTTTGTAGTTTGCGATAAGGGAACTATCACTGAGAAATCATGTAGCGTTATTTTCTTCTTCTCATGGAAGAAGGTGATGCACTTATTTTTTGCATTGACGGAGAATGTTCCTAGTGTTTCCAACCAGTTATAACCCAACATTATGTCGATGAGATGGTTGTCTATAGATGTGATAGTGAATTGAGCTGCAAAATGATAATCATCGATTTGTAATGGTACTTTTATTTGATCTTCGTTTGACACATTCTTCATTGATTCTTGAACTTGTACTTGATTTGCAAAATCAATGTTTATAAAATTTTCCTTATTGGATGGACAAATAGTGATGGCAATTGGACTTTCATCAAATATCCCATTAACTTTCAACATGGCGATCGGCACTTTCGTCGGAACGTTGAGAAATCTTTTCTTTGTTTTATTAAAATCTATCTCTTTCATTTTTGCTTGTCTTCTTTCCTTCGACAAGGGTGGATTAAAAGGGCGTAATAATTCCCAATATGTCTCTATTGGAAAGAACTTTGTTTGACTATTTTTTTTTCTTAGTAGGTCAAATAACTTTTTTTTTCCAAAAATAATTATTATTATTTCTTTTTTGATTTTTTTTTATAATAATAATTATTAATTAATTAATTAATAACATTATTATATTAATGTTTAACAAACTATATATAGTTTATTAATGAAAATTATTATTATATATAATAACAATATTATTATAAAAAGCTGAATTGGATAAATTATAATAATAAATATTATTATTATAAGTTTATATATCTAAGGTTGTGAAGAATAGAATTTTAATAAAACTAGAATAGTTTTATAAAACTAGAATGGTTTTATAAAACTATGTTCTTGTTTTTTTTTAACTTTTCTTTTCTTACTTTCCCTTATTTTTATTTTTTATTTTTTTCTACTCTCATTTTTTTTACTCGCTTCTTTTTACTTCTTTTTTATGTCTTCCTTTTTTTTTTTTACTTTTTCTTTTCTTTATTTGTTTCTTTTCTTTTTACTTCTTTACTTCTTTGTTCTCTTCTTCTTCTTCTTCTTCTTCTTCTTTTTTTACTTTTTTCAAAAACAAAATTAAAAAAAAAAAATTAAAAATCTCAAGTACTCAGGGAAACCCTAGTTTGTAATGGAAAAATTCCAAGATTCAGAGAATCTATGAGATGATGGCTAATAGCCGGATCGACAACAAAGCTATGATACCACTGAAGGAACTAAAGTTCCCACTAATAGAATAGTAAATACAGGTAACGTAGAAATGCCATGTAAGGCAAGTAATGTAAAGTAGAATGTAGAATAGATGTAAGCTGTAAGATGATTTAAAAGAATTAATGCCGAGTATTTTATACCCTAAGTGAGAAGGGAGGTGACTTGAAAAGTCACCTCTTGAGTAATTAATTAATTACCCTAATTAACCTACTTAGTATTAAATGTTAATATTTCTAATATTTATTTTTGTTCCAGAAAGGTTCCCCCTCTTACTACTACACCATTCAATATAGTCCCATAATACCCACCCATGCCTACCATGTAAGCAACCCCTGCTCCTGTACCAAATCTTCAACTTGGTCAGTCACAGTATGGACCCTATATCTCACAGGCTTGGCCCGCACCCACTTTTTCTGTGGGAGAGCACCTGAGGGCATGACCAACTCAGGAGTCTTTCGACAGACTACGCCATTCACATGTGGAACCAAACTTTAACACTTTACTTGTTCAACACCTGTATATTGGTTACACTTGTTACTTAGTTAATTATTTATGTTTGTATCCCGCAGTTATTACTTAGACAATTTTCACAAGTATAACAAAAGCATCCACGGGGGTTCAGTTGGTAGGCAATATCCTATCACATCCATTCATATTGGGGAATAAATTATGATTAAAAAAATGAGAAAATATATTGCCCTGTATTAAGGGGCCAAGGGGGATTAATTATGTTATATGGTAATACAAATATTTTAGGGTATATTTTATTACATTTTGTGTAGAAGCACAGAGGAGAGGTAGAGGGAAAATCAGGAGACAATGGCATGAGGTATTGATTTTGATGGATAAGGGATACTCAATTGGGATGTAGGGTGCAGGGTATTTTTTAAGGATTCTAATAGTGTACATAAGTATAGTACAATTATTTTGGATTGAAACACACACACACACACACACACACATGCACACATATATCTAAGTAGGTGAAAATAAAAAATGAAACATACAATTTACTACTAAAAATTGTATATCTTGGTGAATATTACAAAAAAAAAAACAAATTTGATGTAAATATAGGCTATATTAGAGAGTAAAAAAGACCAAATAGTGAATTTATTTTTTGAAAAAAAAACAAAAAATAACCAATTGGTGAAATTTCACCCCTAAAAATTACCCTGGTAGGATGGTTGATGCTAGTGCTCTATTGAATGGTTTTCATGTTGCTCATGTGCTTGGTTGGTTAATGGATCTTAAAATTGTTAATGAAATTGAGGTAATGAAGGATTATGCTTTCTATTTTTTATGTGATTGTTATCAATTGGAAGTGTAGTTTATGTGCATATTTCGTGTCTAAAAATCACGTGTTTTTTATGCCTTTCAATGTAGCTTTCCTTGTTGAGTCCATCTAAAATATTTTTGCTCTAGATTTTTCTTTTGTGTGATCTCTAAAATCATCCCATCCACTAGAGAGCATTTAGGTTTGTGCATTGCAACCTTGTCCCTTTCTAATATTCCTAAATAAATCCTTATGCAATTTTTGGTTGACCCCATTTTCCCATTGTATAAAACACTAGTCTACACTAGTCTCCAATTCCTTCACGACTCTTATATTTTACAGAAACCAAAACACTTTGTTTTTCTAAAGTTACTCTTCATTTTCACCATGTACTCCATTGTTAAACATTGGTAATCCTAGCCTAGGGACTCCACCTTTGAGATAGACAAGAGATAGCCTAAAGAGACAAAAAATATTAGGTGTGGTGACAATGGCCTCCCTCTTAGTTGTCCATAAGTTATCATTGATTTTACGAATTCAATATTAAGATTCTAGTTTGTGTGCTAACATGGAAGAACAAGCATCTCTAGGATGATGGATATATTCTTAATGGTAGAAAAATTGGTGGACGAAGTTGAAAGATACAACTATTGGGTAGGAAACAATGGCTTATATGATCATCTAATTATTATTATACAACTAGAAAAGGAGAATAGAAAACATCCATTTCCTTATAAATGTAATCATGATTGGTTGGCTAAGGAATATTTTAGACTTCTTATTGCAAAAAATGAAAATTTTATGATCCTTGTTGATGAGATTCAGTTATGCTTGAATTTGCCTCCAATCTCAAACAAGTTAAGAAGTTAGCTGTAGGGAGCACAAAGATGAAAAAGGAAGAAAATCAAGTAGACCTAGAAAATATAGAAGAAACATAACCACTTCTTTTGAAAATAATGTCAGTGGGTCTTCCAATGATGGATATTTGCTGGATTTAAATATAATAGAGGATAGAAAGGAACTTTTAGACAAAAAGGAGGTAGAGTGGAGGATCAAAAGTATATACATATGGTTAGAAGAGGGGCATATTAACACTAAGTTCTTTCACAATTATGGCAATTTTAAGAAATGTGTAAATACAATTCTGTCAATTGATTTGTTTGATGGGTCAAAGGAAAAATAATTATAAGATATTGTAAAAGCTAACGAGGTTCATTCTAAAGATATTTTAAAAGATCCAAAATCTCCAAACATATAAGAATTATGAAGGTAATAAGGATTTTCCTTAGAATTTTTTACCAAGGGGTGAATGAGAGCATAGATGTAGAAGTTACCAAGGACAAACCATCCACCCTTGGAAAGATAAGGTAATTTGTGATTTCACACAAGCTCTATTCTAAGATCAACCAAATATCCTAATCTCCAACATGATTTACGGATGGTATGCATTATTTAGTAAAGAGTGATTTAATTTATAAGAAAGTTGCAGGAAATTTTATCACCTTTGAAGGGAAACCTCGAAGTTTAATCTTCTTGGCTCTTTTTCTAGCTTGAATTGTCATATCTAGGGTTTTGTTGTGCAAAAGTGTTTTGTTGGAAGGAATTTGATTAAGATAAAATATGAGGGCATAGTAGAGCATGTAAGTCTTCAACAAAGGCATTGATGGGTGGTCCTCTAGTTCTTTAGGAGATGAATAATGACCTACATGACAAGTCATTGTCACTTGACAATATGTCATAATTTTTTTTGCATAACAATGTGTTTGAAAACTATCAACCAAACATACACTCACCATAAATGTGTTTCATACATATTGTTGGAAGAGACCATTTTCTATAATCATTCTATAGGATCCATTTAGACCATCTAACACCATCAACATAATAAACATGAGATCCAAATTTTATGAACACTCTATTCTCAATGATTGGCTGTTCTCACCAAAATCCATGTCATCTTTTCTTCATACAATTTGAAATGCTTGAATGACTTGATATTTTGACCCTTAACTAAATAAATAATTGCAAGGATATGAAGGGGACTAAGTTGTACATGAAAGAAAATGATGGATTATTTTCACTGCCTTTTAGGAATTGTTGCAATTCCTTCCTCGAATATAGATTAAAAAATGATCAGATCTTACAAAAAGAGATTGGATCTAATAGAGACACTATCTGGAATGAAAGAAACGATTTGCAAATACCAAAACATATAATTTGCAACAATCATATACAAGTCTAGGAAAATATTCGAACTATACCTAAGCACCACAATGCAATAACGCTTCAATTTTCTTCTTGGCTTGTTAACTCACAGCTTGTTGGCCATTTGAGATGTTGGTAGGTTTTTCTCATTGATCAAGATATTGTCATAGATTTGATACAATTCTGAGAGTTATGGTCATGTGATAATGTAGCTATGGACTAGGGAGGTTGAGCGCTCTAAGGCCACATGTAGAGAAATTGCTCGTTGTATGGATAACAAATCTCAGTATGAAGGAAATAATCTACACCAAAAAATAGAAAGCAATAGATCTGAAATTGTTGATGATCAATTGAATCTAATATGCCAACAATCTTAACACAAATTGCAACATGATCATATATGAGGCTATTAGTTGATTAGTCATAGATGTTGATGGTTGTATGAGTGGGGAAGGTAATCCCAAAAGAGAAGTTGTGATTGGACAAATTGCATGCATTACACATGGTAACAAGGAGGGACACATCACTAATTAGAGAAAAGAACAAAATAATCATTAGGATTAACTCTGATCCTATAGAATCCCTTGAATCAACTTGATCAATGAATCACCCTCACTAAAATGGCAAGAGGGGGTCACAACCTTCTATTATGGAGGTATAGGATAGAGAAATACTCTAAACCCAAACAAATCCTATGTAAAAATCCACAGAACTATAACAATCCTACATTTATAAAAGCTTTTATATATATATATATATATATATATATATATATATATATTTAAGATCATAGACTAATAAAAACATGTTTATTATAATCTTATGTTTAATTATTCTTGTAAATATAATAGTTAGGATGATATCCTAAGTATTAAAATAATGTCTTAGAAGGTATGTAATAAAAAGGAAACCATTGTAAAAGTTATCACTTTAATAGTCCAAGAACTACGTTGCATGGATAATAATAATCCAAAGTAAAAACATTAGTCCATGGTTATGGACTCAAGTCCATCCAGACATATTGCCGTTGATGTTTTATAGTCTTGACTCAATCCTTGGAATCGTGGACAAACGTTATCACACTATATTGTAATGGTTTTGTTCTACATAATAATAAGTGTAGCATGGGATGTATTACAATACAAGAACCATGAGGTGGCAATGTCCCTGTGCTATAACAAATATGTTATTGTGAAATTCACAAAAGAATTTTAAGCCATAATGAATAGATATTCAAGAATTGATGAGGTACAATTTTTCATGTGTTCACATGCATAGGCTATCCACGCATTCATTATGTTACTAACTATTAAAAAGTGGACTCCAATGCCAAACATTCTTGTAAACATACAATTAACCATAAATATCACTAATTTTTGTTTTATAACATCTTCTTCCACAACTAAGGATCTTGTGAGCATCATACAAAATTTTTACATGTAAATCCAGAAAATTCTAATATGCAAAAGCATACTGCTTTCCTTAGTCAATACAAAGCTTTTAATGTAATTATTATAATTAATTCAATTCCCTGAATGCAAGCACACATACACATGCTCTCCTTGTGACAACCCCATAAACCACGATCTTAAGTTGGTGCATACAATTAAAGGTGTTGAAGTGACCCATATGGAAGATGCTTATGTGAAGGATAAACTTTTTTCTAACATGCATGATACTAGGCACGAGATCCTTATTGCTATGATAAAATCAAAGAAAGAAGATTTTATGATGTTTCTTCACCTTTTATTTACTTAGTTGTGAGTAAAGGAGGATGTTGTTTTTGGAAATAAATATTATTTTCACTAATTAATTTTAAATTTATCTATTTTGAACCTATACATGTATTTTTTGCATGTGTTGTTCCTCAACTAATGAGAAGAAAGTGAGAAGATTAATCCATAATTTTTTATAACACATAAAATGAAAAAAGTTTAAGATGTTCAGAGTTTAGTTTCATTCTTTGAAGACACTTAATTCAAACTTCATTAAAAAAAAAATTACGTTTCAAACTTGTGATATACCTTAGTTAAAGGAGAGACACCTGAATATTTAATTTTTTAGATGAAAAAGAAATTTCAAAAACAAAAGCATATATTTTGTTTTTAAAATAAAAACAAAACCGTATATTTTGTTTTTAAAATAAAAACAAAATGTAAAATTAATAATTTTTTTATAAAAATAATGACTCTTGTAAAATTAATAGTAATTTTATAAAAGTAATGACTAATATAAAATAATAATAAGTTTAAAAATAAAAATATAAAATAAAATTATATTGATTTTTTTGGGAAATTTTAAAGAAATAAAATATTAATGTTTAATTAGTTTTGAGATAAAAATATGTGTTTACATAGTTTGTTTTTATGAAAAAAGTAAGATAATAAATAATGAAAAATAAAATCCAACATCTATTATAATTTGACTCTTAGAATGGGTTCTATTACTTTACTCTTAGAATGGGCCATTCAAAACCTCAAATCTTACTCCTTCGGATTCTTAAATTACTTTTGTTTAATGAATAGGGTATGAAATCCATCTGCAGGTCTTTGCTTAACCATGTCATGTTCGAGTCACCTCCATGTTCGTGTCACCTCCCTATGAAGAGCGAATTTTAGGTGGAATATACACATAAAATTATAAATGCTATGTGAGTCTAAAGCATTCGCAGTCATCAGAACTGTATTCCACGTGACATTATCTTCACCGGAAAATGGTAAATAGCTCGAACTACAAGGGGTCGGGCTCCACTTGGATGATCTGACTGTTATGGATGATGATGCAGTCCACATTATAATTGAGAAAATCTTCTACATGATATATTCGTAACCTCAATAACTGGATTATCAACCATGAATTCCCGTTCCCCAAATTAGATGAAAGTTGGGACTCGGGATGAGATCTACTTCTACATTTATGTTAGTAATTAATTAATTAATTAATAATCAATAATCACCATCAGTACATCCGGAGTAAGAAGATCCTCGGGTGTCAAGACTCTTCGGGCATCGAGAGAGTAGGCAGATTGATGAGACAATGTAGATGGCGAACCGACGGTGTATTTTCCCCTTGATAGTGACACGCCTGGAATTTTTGAAACTCGAGGAGGTGGTGCAATTAAGTCGGGTACCATAGTGATTAATGGAATTAATGGTTGGGAGAGTCTACCTTGGTAGTTGGTAGTTTGAGGCTCTGCCGCTCTCTCTTCAGCGTCACTGAGTAAGTTCCCTCTGCCATTTGAGGTTCTGTTGCTGTCCCTTTAGTTTCACTAAGTCTCATCTATTTCTCTCTTGGTGAGATGCCTTTGCCTGGGATCGATCCCACGCATGCTAAATCATATCTCAATGGTAGGTACCCACTACCTACCATTCCAATTTCATTATTATTTCTCCTCCTTGTGGACAATGGTTGTGTGTTTTAACAATAGCTTTTTTGCTACAGTATTCCCCCAGATAATTTGTTCGAATTTGTGGGCACTGGAGGGTGGCCGTGGAAGTTGGAGAAGCAGAGAGACCTGGAGTTGGAGTCCGTCGTTTCGGTTCTCACAAAGCATAAGCAGGTAAGCATTCGAATCTCACTTCCCTGAGTTCCCTCCCCTTGCATACACATTCCAGGACCCCTCACGAATCCAATGGATGAAAGCATTTGAAGTTTGAGATATTCCCATCATCACGATTCTCTGGATTCAATTTTCGTTATCATTGTTCGATAATACATATTTAAAATCATCTCTTTTTTGGTGATTTGGGTTGAAATCGTCTAATTTTTAGATGTTTAAGAATATGAGGTTAATGAATTTTTGTTTTCAAATTGGATAGAAATGATATTAAGTTTGTAATTGTAAGCAAACCGGAACATTAAAAAAACAACAACAATGGATTCAAAAGTTCAAAATTTTTTATACCTTCCGAATCCATATGGATTTAGGTTTAGGGGTTTAATTCCTAAACATAGAACCATTGCAACAAACATATTTTTTGTTTTTCAATTAAATACATATCCAGGTAAACCTACACGTGTAACAGTTAATCTCTAGAATCTATATTTTCATGGCAAAGTATTCAAGAGCTAAATGCCATTTTCAATTAATGACCGTAGCATCAAGAATTTGGCCTTTGTGCTGGTAGAAGATCTATTCATTCTATTGGGTATAGTTTGAGGGTCTTAGAATGTGTTTTTTTTGGTATTCATGTGAATGCTCAATTTGAATTACTCGATTTGAGTGGGAGCATTGGAATTTGGAACATAACCATTTATCAATAATTAGTTAACTAAATAAACAATGTGCTTTCGGTGTAGTTTGATGGTATTATTATTATTCTATTGGGTATAGTTTGAAGGCGTTAGAATGTGATTTTTTTGTATTTATGTGAATGCCCAATTTGAATTACTGGATCTTAAGTGGGAGCATTGAAACATAGCCATTTATCAATAATTAATGAACTGAATAAACATGGTTCATTCAAAAAATGATTCACTTCCGGTTTTGATTTTGGAGTCGATCTAGTTTTTTTCCCATAGATTCGCTTCCAAGTTCCAATGCTTCCATGGCAAGGCACGTAGTATGCCAATAAACCAAGCACTACAGTCTTGTATTGGGAAATCAATGCTTCAGGAGAAAGATCTTTCTTCCAAATCCCCCTCTCAGGCCAATAAGTCACAAGAATTTCACTTTGTTCAAGTATTTACACTATACATGGGGATATTTTTTGTCATAATCCCTCCCCCTCGACGAGAATAGGCAGGGGGAATTCTCATTATACGATTATTTTTATGAAAATTAAGTGTTCAGTTTAGCTCCTATGGCTCCATTATATAGGATGGAAAAAGGTCTAGAGATGACAAGTAGGTGTCCCAACTCAATCGCTTTTGAAATACCATTAGTTCTACAAACTAGATCGAGGATTTGTCATCGGTTGTGGCCCAGAGTCCATGAGATGACATGATATGGAACCGTCACAAAATAAGGTTACAGGTCATGGCGAGCCGCAATTCAAAAGATGGAACATACATCAGGGATTCTCACCAGTTATGTGGTGTGGGAGCAAATTCAATTAACCAAAGCCTGAAATTGATTATTCCGAGGACAATAGTGGTATAATTAAGGTGCAGAAGAAAGGTAACCTGATTTGAAGCAGAGTCTGAAATAATCGTTTCACAGTCAAGTTTTTGGGACAGCACTACCACAACACGACCAATACAGAGTAGATGAGGATCTGGAAGTCTGAGAACAGGTTTGAGTTACCCGACCTACCATCTTGACTTAGAAATGAAAAGGCCAGGGGGTTACGAACAGTCCACAACGCACAGTAATAAAATAGAAGGATCGAAATCAATAATTACAGACATAAAATAATTTATGAAATTTCAGCCAGAATTATATCACAGGTTGTAACGTTGGAGAAATGGTATGAAGCTATTTTATACTAACATAGTTTAGAAAAATCAAGGTTCTACGCTGGAGATGATTCCACAATTTCCTTTGATAAATCAGAGCATATAGAATTCGATAGCCGAGTTGAAATCAGAAGCCATATCCCTTTTATTATTATTATTTTTTAAACAAGGCATGCAAGAATTGTTCAACAGAATTTAAATCGAGAATATGGTGCTTATGAATGTATACTCTCCTTCTAACTCTGCTCTTAGTGATTTTTTATTTTTGACAACACATTGTTCCATTTGCCAACTACTCATCCACCTCTGGCGGAAATTTCGATGTCATCTGTGGACATGGCGATTATGTAAATACATTATGATTGTGGCAAGGAAATAGATAGGCTAAGTGGGCAGGTTTAACTAATAGCAACATGAAATACTTAGAAGTCATACGCTTCCCTCTTCTGCCCTCTATACCACATTAATACAGTAATTACCAGTTCATTGGAGGTCGCCACGTTTAACACAATCATACCAGAAACATTACCCGTCATTTTGTTCCACCAAATGCCTCGGCATGTGGCTGAATAGCCATCAATTTCAACGGTACCAAAAGATAGAGCATAAATCCGGATTAGATCCGTAAACAAATTTCTTCCTAAAGATTCGTTAAACAAGACTGAACTTCTTGATATCAAATACAGCAGTCATTATCAGTTTTCTTCCTAAAATTCGTTGACAGAACCGAGCTTCAGGATATTGAATATAGTAATCATAACTACAAAGGCAACAATACGAATCTGGGTTCAAATATTTTGTAATAGGTGAGTTAATCGCAGATCAAGGATCGGTTTCAGCAGAGTTCAAACAATGTCCCAGACAGAGATCAAAATGCATAGGGTAAATTCAGAAGGTATCAACAGATCTTCATCGTCATACCTAGCCACCGAAATGAATCGGGGAGACGTGCATCCGAATCACGACGGAAATGGCCTGGAGGTGGGGTTCAGATTCAACCAAGATATATGCGGGTTTCCGAGTTTGAGTCAAGTTACCAGAACTTAAAGGAATGATAGACATAGTCGAAATCCAGAATTTGACGCTGAAGGGATCTACGTTCCTCTATGCAACAGGGTAAGAGAAAGTAAAGAAATTGACTTTGAAATTGAAGGATCACTGGGTGTAACCTTGTAAAACAGAGTTTTAAGAGTAAATTATTACAGAGTATAACTGTATGAAAACAGAGTCTGAAATTAAATAGTTACAGAGTATAAAAATATAAAAAGTATGTAACAGAGATCTAGTATAACTGTATGAAAACATAGTCTGAAATTAAATAATTACGGAGTAAAAAACTGCAATGCCATACATAAACAAGATATAAACCATAGATAGAACTTGTCAAGATACTTGATCCAGCTGTTGGAAAAGTCCCTGAAGAATTATCGTCGATCCCTCTTCACAATTTTACAGCAGACCCCTGATAAAAAAAAATGAGTTCGGTGCCCTCAAGGCTCGACCAGCTCTGATACCAAATGTACGGCCCCTCCTTTAGGGTCCTCCTAAACTGAACCTGAAACTTTAACAACTTCATACAACAGATTAGCTATGATAATTACTGGAAAAATAATATAAATAAATGAATAACTTAGCAAATTAAAACAAAAACATAACCTGTTAAATGATCCATCATGTCCACTATCGTTTGCGTCTTCCATAGGATCCCTCCAGCAAAGCTCATTTAACCATAGGTGAAGCAACCGTTAGCTTCGCCACCCAACCATAGACTCATGCTTCCAGTCGCATGGCCTCCCCCGAGCTTTGGGTCGTAGAGCTCACACACAATAATCAATAAAATCAGCTTGAGATTCCCCCCCACCAAAGTTTCCATCCAAACCCTCAATATAAGCAAGTCATGAGGTAACTCAAAATTAAGATAGTCATCCAGGGTCTGGGTCCTTTACCCATTCCCAAAGCCTTCCTTTTAAAGGAAAATTCCATGCGACACGTCACTTCATGCATAAATACATATTTTATTAAATTTCCAATTTAATAATGTTCACCCATCCATGTGTCAGTTTTTTTAGGAGTTGCACCAACATTCCTAAGTTTTCTCATGTTTGTCCCCTAGATATTTTACTTAACTCCTAGATTTGAGATGTAGGTGGAGTTGACTAGGAGTCCATGCTTAGGATTCTACTTTGCTCCTAAAATAAACATTTATATTATTTTAAATGCTCAAAATATTCTTTTATGTGCAAATGCCTAAATAACACTTAATATTATTTAAATGCCAAAGTAATCATTGATGTGCAAATGCCTAAAGTACTCAAATGCATTTCTAAGTAAAGTTCTAGGTGCAAATTTATATGTTTTTATGCAGTTAAGTTTAATAATCATTTTCACTAGGATCTTGGTGCCATGCCGTTGGGCTTTCCCATTCCTAAATTTCATTTCCCTGACATGGCACCACTCCATCATGTCCAGTCATCCGTAGTTTCCACTCTGCTATGAATAAAATAATAATAAAATAAACATTAACATATATATAGATATAATAATAACAACAAACAAGAATAATATAATAATATAATTAATTAGTGAAATGGTGTAACTCTTTATGAAGAGTTGCATTAGACACCCTTTAAACAATTATAAATACGGGAAAGTCTATCTTGTAAAAGACATCATCTTTATATCAATCAAATATATTATTATTATCTATTACTCAAAATGAGAGTCGGATTCGACTATTAATCTAGTGAACGGATTCGTTCACCGCATTTGGTATCAGAGCCAGGCTTGTAGCCACCAATCTAGGACCTTGTCCAAAACCAGGCCCGTGGCCCAAAGAAGTTAAAAAAAAAAAAAAAAAAAAAGTAAAAGAAAAGAAAGACAAGTAAAAAAGAAGAAAATAGAATATAGAAATAAATAAAAAAGAAGTGAGAAGAAGTGAAAAGGAAAAAAAAAAAAAGTAAAAGTAAAGTGAGTAGAAGTAAAAAGTAAAAGTAAGAAGTGAAATTGCACATGGTTTTAAGGTGCATGTGGTTTTGTGAGAAGTGGGTTTGGTTTTATTCCCTAAGAACAAACCAAAAGTGAGATTTGAACTTGGGTGGGGAAGGTAACAATCATTCTTCCCAACCACCTAATCTACACACAATCCACAAAGAAATTAATCTAAAGCAAAAGGTTAACCAACGTGGAGATTAATTAATATTGGTCCATAATTGTAAAATATTATAATTGTTTGGGAAATATATAATATTAAAATAATATTATTATTACATTTAAATAATAATAATTATTATAAGGGCAAAGCAATTATTGTTAAAAAAATAAAATAAAATAAAATTTGAAGATCGGTTATCACCAAAGAAATCAAAGGAAATCATCCCACCGTCGAAGAAGTCAAAAACCATGGAAGCCGATTTGCGAGAAAAATTAGAAGCCGCGTTAAAATGTTATCTAAAAGACAATGAAGAATTGCGCGACATAAATAACAGTTCAAAAATAAGAATTGAATTACAAGAAAGGGACAATGAAATAAAAATCTATGACCAGGAAAGGCGTATAGAAAAATTGAATGCGCAAATTGATGAATTAAAAGCCGAAAATAAATTTAATCAGAGGTTAGGAAATCAAGATATAAAGAAGGAAATAAATAATTACGAAGCAGAAATAATACGCTTGAACAAAATCGTTAGCGACAAAGATGAAGAACTAATGCAGTTACGACATAAATTAGAAAGTCAAGAATCAGAGGTCAGCCAGTGTCGACAACAGATAAAAGTTCTTCAACAACAAAATGACGACTCTAAAAAGACACATAAGTCAGAGATCGTGGAGAATAATAAAGCATTATTCAACAATGCTGAAGAAATTTTTAGACTAAGAAGTCATAACAAGATACTAGTCACAAAAATTAAGAAGTTGAAAAATAGCCGGAAGATAGAACAATCTATGGATGACATTGAAGGGAAACTTCTAGACAAGCAGGAAGAAAATAGTTGTATCAGAAGTCATAATGAAGATCTTAAGGAACAACTTAAGACATCTGAAGATGACAGAAAATCGCAAGTCGAATTGATCAAGAAGCTTCAAAATGATAACAAGCAGTTAGGAAACAAGTTGGAAAAGATACAGAATAAAACATTAAAACCTCAAGAGATGAAAATAAAAGTCCCAACTCAAATCAATGCTCAAAAGACGACACTCGTAAAAGAAAATGACATTGTGAAAATTCCCTATCGACACCCCAACCATAAAAATCGATATTCTGAAAAGAGGGAAATGTCGAAAGACGACGGTACTAATGTGATCAAAGCTCTTAACGACAGATCAGTGGGGAATCCCAACAGTCAACAACAAATCAATTTGGGATGGATTGACCCATCCACATATCGGAAACTATGCTCTACACTTAGAAGTTCGTACCGACATGTTTTGTCAACTACGACGTCATAAGGAACGGTGTGACAACGTTATAAGGCTTTGAGGACAAAGCCTTTCTAAGAGAGAGGCAATGCTATGAATAAAATAATAATAAAATAAACATTAACATATATATAGATATAATAATAACAACAAACAAGAATAATATAATAATATAATTAATTAGTGAAATGGTGTAACTCTTTATGAAGAGTTGCATTAGACACCCTTTAAACAATTATAAATACGGGAAAGTCTATCTTGTAAAAGACATCATCTTTATATCAATCAAATATATTATTATTATCTATTACTCAAAATGAGAGTCGGATTCGACTATTAATCTAGTGAACGGATTCGTTCACCGCACACTCCTCGGCAAGGTACCACATCATTGGGTTCTTGCGTCCACTCTTTCCATTCTCGACAGGGTACCGCACTGTCCGGCCCTTCTACCATCATCCTTTTGTTTTGACTTGTGGGAACTTCATGTAGGGATTTCAGGAGCCATTACCTTACATCCTTCGTCTACACGTTATTAGGGACTAATGGAGCTGAGGAGTGAGTCCATTCTCACTGCGCGCCCCCCAACTTGTATGTGACCAGCTCCATTGTGGCCCACCTCGTACGCCCTCACGCTTTCCTCTTGAGCAAGTGGATTAATGCTTATCTGCTCAGCGTGGTATTCCGTTGGAAGTCGACATCGTCGTCGCTCTCCCCGTGTGTGATTTATCCGTACTCTACGACCGTTCAATTCATTTGTGTGTCTGTCGGTGAACCGTTTCACCTGTCACTACACACATTTCTCACAAACATATATTAGTAGTACTGCCCTCAATTATCATAATTTGATTCATCAATCTGCTACTTCGTTAAGCATTTATATTTTACTCATAACATTGCTCATTCATCTAATAAAAAATGCATCTCATCAATATCTACTATCTTCGTTCTCCTCACATAATCACTCATATAGCTAGTCGTTAAGCATCATTCACATGTACATTTTTCATAATCAAAATTAATCGTTAAACAACATGTAATCATTTATTTACATCAACTATCCTGATACACATATATCATTATTTTATTGATTCACAATCAATCGTAATCATGAATATACCAAATATAACATCAAGGGGTCGTTTTATTAATGTTTCAATCAGTCGGGTCACTCAATAGGTTCCCTTAAGGTCTGCAGCAGTCTAGGGGCACTACAGAACCCAACATGGTCACACACCCCGCGTTGGTTTCCTTATCTCGCACGCAATCATCCTCCACAAGATTCCTTGTTGGACAAGTCTACCAATGCTTCCCACTAGCCGACGTTCTCCTTGCCAACCAATGTGTCGATTCACACTTGTCAACCAACGTGCCACCTCACCTGCCAATGATACCACACGCCAAATCACCCAAGTTGTAGGGATTTTGTCGCATTTCCCACCGATTTACCATCTCGTTTTCACCACGAATCTCGCAACCTGAGTTTTCCATCCGAGCTCTAATTCCTGGTTCGTCAGTTGGGCTTCCATCCCTAGTTGCTGTTACTAGCTCTTGGTTGCAATGTCCTGACGGTGGGATTCCTGGTCAGCGTGCTTCGCACGCTTCCACGTGAATTGCTCCCTTCATGTAGCTTGCGAGCTCCCAACCCGATTTCATGCCAAGTTTCTAATGGAATTTCCGCACCATGCCAATGAGCTCTTCCGTGGGTGATGCACCCAGGATTTCCATGCACTGGGTGACTTTGCTTTTTGACAGGATTCCTCATGGTATTCCAACACTTAGAAACTTTTAGCTAAGTGTCCTACTAGCTTGCGGACCCGAGAGGCTCCCAAGCCAGCTACTTGGGTGTGCGGGGTGCGGTGAGGTGCCTGCGACACTGTAATGACCCTCTGGTTTATTACATGGATAGATTATTATTGTTGTTATGTTGGACATAGTGACACAAGGTGTCTGGACTATGGTTTTCACATTATTATTATTTTTATTATGTTGAACATTATTAATTAATAAAATAAAATACTTGGATCGATCGATGCCATGAAAAAAGAGTATGAGGAACCATGATGTTACGAACAAGGGGTTGTGAAAAAAGTGTTACCTTTTCTTTTGACTTATGTGGATGTGATACACCCTTCTTGTGGACCTGGTGGACCCCTCTTGATTTATGCACCCTCATGTTTTATGCTACCCCTTGGTTTTTATTTTATTTTGGGATTAATTTTATTTGGAGTTAGAGTTTTTCCCTCACCTAGTGTGCCCCTCCTGAAAATTTGTAACTCCCACCTTCACGATGAGTCTTCCTCTCCCCTCTAATGCGCCCTCTTGAGAAGTGTAACTCCCATTTTTCTAATTTGGGAATGTAAATCCTCCCTCGTGTCTCCCTCTCTCCATCCAATTCAAATTGCTCTTGGGAAATGGGATTTGGGTGGATGTGAGCTAGTCTCTCTTGTTGGTTATGGATGCTCTTGGATCTTTTTTTTCTATGGTACTGGTGTGATTGTTTTTGGTTGCTCTTGACATGATTTTTTGCTAGTTGGTGCGCCCTTATTGAGCCTGCGCCCAAGTTGAGTTACTCTGGAATTTCCACTATTTTGTCCTGGAATTGCCTCTAGAGATCTTGGATTGGAAGTGATGTGGAATCCACTTTCCATTGGATTTGAGGTTGTACTGATATATTTATGAATATTTTGTCCTGGAGCCATTGGAATTTTCCTGGAGTAGAAGTCCAAGAAGACTTTCGATTGGGTTGTAGTTCAAGACTGATTTATCTTGAAAACTTTGTACTGGAATTGCCACTAGAGATCTTGGATTGGAAGTGATGTGTAATACACTTTCCATTGGATTGTGGTTTAACCAATGTTATATTGGATTTTTGATTGAGTGCACTCTTTCTTGTGGCAAGATGGTCCCGGCTCGGGGGTGACCATTGCAAAGTGAGTTTTGGCTTGCATTGTGTCTACGGCTGGGTGGAACATGGTATAGTCGATTTCGGTTGCGTGTTTTGCAAGATAAGTACTTTACTTAATGTTTATTTGAATTACTTGGAGCTGAGATGATTCTTATATGGTTTCACATTAAATGTATGATAAAATATATGAGCTAATTATGCAAGAAATCTCTCATAGATTTTAGTTACATTATGCTACTAGTTTTTGGGAAAAATAACTAACTAGTTGTTGGTATTTTGTGAGCAAGTTCTTAAGAAAAATGTTTATTTGGAACCTCTACCACATATATAATAATTGTGCCTCTGATATTTATATTATGTGTACTTTTAATGTGCAATAGATTAAGAATTATTGGAAACACCTCTCTATAGTGTTTCTAGCCTCTATTCGAAAACTAGTTCACCGGTTGGGTTGTTTTATGTAGTTTTGAGACTTTCCATGTAAAATGTTTGAGAAAATTCCCGAGTGAGAAAACTAATATTAGATATGATAATTACATTTGAAATTTATGAAGAAATGTGTAGAAGAGTTCCTAGATAGTTCTATATTTGCTTATCGAAATCCTAGTTTTGTTTCCCTTCACTAGCTCCTTCGTAAGAATTGTTTTAAATGGATTTATGAATTTGCATGAGAAGTGTTTGACGAAATGTTTACATGATTTATACCTCTGATAATAATAATAATACATGGTATTTAGAGTTGGAATGGCTTCTGAATGACTTTGCAAATTTTTTATGCATTTATCTTACTTGATTCCTCAATTTCTAGCCAATTTGGAGAAGTAGATTTAGCTAGTTTGATGAATTAATAAGAGAATTGTTTATGAGACAAAATATACATCCATTTGGATGTAGCGTACCTATGATATTATTTCCATGAGCTACATTAGTCAATACTTTCTTATTGTTTTGCATTTGAAAACTAGAAATGGAAACTAACTCCAAATCAGTGGAAATTGGTAACTAGTTTGTAGATTGAATATATGTTTTCATAATTTTTGGAATGTACAGCCATATGATCTGTTTTTGGTACTTTAATTTTGATGCATAATTCTATTTTACATATATTTACCCTCACCTCTGTGTTCTCGAGAACTCAGTACAATTGATTGAGTTAAATTCCTAGCAGTGTTTATTAACTAGTTGCATTGATTTAGCTTGAAAAAATCATCATTTATGTGTAAGGATATGACCGGCAAATGAAACTTTATTTGGATGAATGTGCATGCTTAAATATATGTATAATTTCTGTAGGTTCAATTTTTGGTTCATTGGCCTGGTTGTGTGTTGAATTTGTGCAAAACTAGTTGTTTGTGATAAATACTAGTTAACTAGTCTTCTGGAGTCATTTTCGTAATTGTTTTGTTTAATTAACTGGAAAATGATAATTAGGCCTTATTTACATTATATTAGGTGTTAATTATCCATTGGGATTTATAAATTATGATTAGGTGATAAAAAAATTAAGTTATGTTAAGTGTCATCAATTATGCGCTAAGTGATGCTAAGTGTCACAATTAGTACACTAATTACTAGTTAATCATGATTAAGTGAAAATGACATTTTTAAGTGCAAGTAACTTGTTTTATGTCTTGGGATGGATGCATAATGATTTTATACAGTGTTGGATAATATTTTCCAACCTTGGTTCAATTTGCTTGATCAGTTATGAATTTTATTGTAATTTATTTGGAATTATCAATATTTTGTCATAATTAAATTGTAGAAAAAAAAATTAAATATTTATAAAATTATTCTGATGTGCTAAAATATTCTAATTATACCTAGAGAGCTAATGATAGGTCCCTAATACCCTTTGATATCTCTAAGGGACATTGCAGGTGGTATCAAAGCTATGGTTCCAACTCTGTGGCGATTGGGCCTATTACAGACTCATAATTTTATGTTTATGTGCATTGGGAAATTATAAATGTTTTTCGTGAAAGAATTTTAACCTCCCATATGTTAATGGAAGAATAAGAAGCCTCACTTCAGAGATCATTTTGTTGTATGCTTTAGAATGACTTAATATTGCATGTTTATTGTTTAATAGATTCATTGGTAAGTACTATGTGGTGTGTATCTAATAATAAAGTAGATTTATTGGTTGATGCATGTTCACCTTGCATTGCCTCCTTTATTGTTCAGTGATTTGATTGGTCAATGCTTGTGCATTGCCTCTTTTACCGCTTCAGTGATTTGATTGGTCTATGCTTATGCATTGCCTTTTTTGTTGTTCAGTGACTTGATTGGTTGATGCTTGTGCATTGTCTCTTTTGTTGTCCAATGACTTGGTTGGTCAATGCTTGTTCATCGTGCATTGCCTCTTTTACTGCTCATTGAATTGTTAATATTGAAATGCTTCTTGCAGTATGATTTATTTACTGGTATATTATGATTATTAATTGATAAATAAATAATTGTCATTATAATAGTATATACTATGTACCATTATTAGTATTAATTTAATGATAAGTTATTAAGATGATATAGTTTTATTATTATTAAATATTAATATGATTTATTAAGTGGCATTTATGCCCTATATGGATTTTAGAATTTCTATTGATGTTATGCTTTTATAGGCTTATTTATGCCACTTAGGTGGTTGCATTGATGAGTAACTCCTTATCTGTTCTGGGGAAATATGTCACATGTCTTAATCATGGTTCCATTTTCCCTTTTACTTTTTTATTTTCAATGTATGTTAGTAACTCCTTGTCTATTTTTGGAGGAAATGGGCCACTTGTTTTAATGATTCATATTTTCTTAATTTTATTTATTTTATTTTATGTGTGTAAGTAGGTAGTATCATAGTGTATCATAATATTATTATATATATATATATATATATGACATAAATTTAAATATGTATAATATAATATGTGATGTAAGATAGATGATGGGTATATGATTTTTAATATAGCATAATATAAAAGTTATATATGTGTGTGTGTGTGTGTGTGTGTGTGTGTACTGCAATATGTATTTTAAAATATGCAATAATTATTAGTATTACGTGTATATGATATTGTGTATATACTATATGTAGATGTAAACGTATGCAATGAAGTAAGTGTAAATTTTGGAAGTATTTTGGAGTATTTGTAAGTGTCTAAGAGTATTAGAAAGTGTTTGGAAGTGTTTGAAATTATTTGAAATTTTTTGGGAGTATTAGGAAGTATAGTGTGATCCGAAGTATTATGTTAGTATATATGTTATAATGCGTACCTAATATGATAGCATTGAATTAAGTAATTATACCATTGTAATTGTATGGATATTATGGTATAACATAATAATTATACATGTGTCTAGGATATATAGGTTATATGACTAATATGTTGTATATATGATTAATAATAATATGATATATGATTGAATAATTATAATATGTATGTAGACAAATAGGTGTACGTATAGAAATGATACCTAGTAATAGTAAGTATGGTGTATGGTATGAGTGTATGATGGTGTGTTGTATAGCTAGTAATTTTTATTTTATTTTTTTATTAGAAGATTTTGGTGGCAAGATGTTTGGTTGTTTGAGGTGACTATGTATTTACTTTGGTCGATAGTATACTTAGTGTGCTACATGTAGATAATTAGTAATGTAATGTATGGTTAGTATATGTGTATTAGATGGGATTGCTGTCAATGTATAACATTGCTATTGATGGAATATGTATGGAGGAAAGATGTATGATTGTGTATGTGTTGAGTGTTTACATAAGTGCAGTATTTGTAGTGTTTGTGTGATGCATGTATTATTAATATATGGATATTATATATATCGTCATGTGCTAATAATTATATATAATGTTATGATAAATAGTAAATATTTGAAATGATTGCTATATTCGATGTATGATGTTTGAATGGTTGATTATGTTTTTTGATACTATTGGTCGTTAATGATTGATGTTGGTTGATTAATGGTTGATACATGTATAATGTTGTCATTATTGTATGTATGGCTATTATTAGTTGTTCTTGGTTGTTATGGTTGTTGTGTGTATGATTGATGAATGATGGTTGTTGTTGAGTGGATGATATTGCTATTCATATGGTTTCTATTGGTTGTTATTATTGTCATTGGTATGATTGATGTATTCTGATTGATGTATCATGATTTGATTGATGTATTCCGATTGATGTATTCTGATTGATGTATCTTTATTTGATTGATGTATTTCTATTGATGTATTATGGTTGATGTATCCTGATTTGATTGATGTATCCTGATTTGATTGATATATCATTAATTTGATCGATGTATTATGATTGAAGTATTTCGTTTCATGTATTATGATTGATGTATTTTTCTTTTGGTTGATGTGTTCTGGTTTATGTATTCTCATTGATGTATTCTGGTTTATGTACTATGATTGATGTTTGTATGGTCAGTTGATGCATGTATGGTTTTCAATGGTTGATATTGGTGTATGATTGATATATGATCAACATATGATTGATATATGGTTGAGGTATTATGAATTGATGTATTATGGACAGTCGCCTGTATGATTGATATTGGTCGATGTTACTGGTTGATACTAATTACTATTAGTTGATGTATAATAGCTTTTTGAATTTTATCTAAAGAATACTTATGGCCCTTTTTGGTTTCTTAGTTAGATTGGAATTGTTGCATATAAGTTCGCTTACCTGTTACAATAAGTGCAAAAAATGTTCATGTGATATTTGAAATCTTTGATATCTTTGTGATATTCGTTAGAAAGGTATCTTTGTGATCTTTGTTGAAAGGTATTTTGGTGGTATCTTGGTGACATTTCATGTGTAGGTATCATGGTGGTATTTTGTATGTCTTGTTGAAAAGTATGTACTAACTGTGTGACTGATTCAAGTATGATTCAAGTAACTCCATTGAAGATGTAATTCATGTATCCTTATATATATCCAATATGAATATAAGTATCCTTGTGATCTTTGTTGAAAGTATCTTGTTAGAGTATTCTTACGGTATATCAAATACCTTTGTTGAAAGGCATCTTTGTAAAGTATCATGGTAAATCTCATGCATCCATGTAGGGAAGTATTTGGGTGATAAATCATGTAAAAGCATCTTGGTAATGCATCTCATGTGATTGACTAGTTGGAATACATTTCATATATCTTTGATGCATTTCATGCATCTTGTTGATAGAGCATATGCAACCACTTGTACTATGAAACGAGAACTCAACACAGTTCTCATTTTTCTCTCTCCTAATTTTAGTAGCTATTTTTACCTCCGTTTCAAAAAGGGTTGATAGCAGTATCACACATTTTCATTTTGAGGCATTTTTTCGGGCCTTTGAATTATCTTTGTCGTAATATATATTTAATTTCAATTTTCAAGTGTGTTTTTAGAAATTTAATAAAATAACATAATTTACTAAGCAATTTATATTAAAAAACATATACATTTTGCAATTTTTTCTATAAAATATGACATTTTAATGAACAAAATAAGACATTTTTATTGACAAAATTGTAAAAAAATTTAGAAAATAAAGACATTTAAAACCATTTTCAATGAATTTTTAGAGATTTTTTGTATAAAAACGATACTATTTCATATTATTTTCCGAAAAGTGACGATTCACACAAATTCAAGAAAAAATATACCATATATTTGCAAAAAACATATTAAAAATATTATATGTAGAAATTTTATTTCTAAAATAAAGCCTGGAAGTCAAAACATTACTAATATATCTTATCAAAAAATTGTCATATTTAACATTTTATTCAAGACATGAAACTAATCAACACTTTAAGTTATTAGGAACTTTTATTCTCTTGTAATATTTATTGGAATGAGCATAGCTGACACATACATATATCTTCAGATATTTTTGTATTACTTTGTGGTTTACAGTATTTTTCTATTTCATCCATTAATAGAATTTGGGTTTTTTTATATTACTATGTTCTTTGCAATATCTTTTTTTGTATATTTCCATTTTATATTTCTTCCTTCATTCTATGAAAATACTAGATCAAATATCTCTTCCCTATACCATTGATTTTTATGAAAATGATACATTATAAATAGGGGAAAGATATTTAATCAATTGGAACACAAATGTCTAAGTGTTAAGACTCCACAAGAGGCCAAGTATTTGTATTTTATCAATATTAAAAATAAAAATATACGATTATAGCAAGTGACTATAATCACAATCACATTCGAGAAAACAAATAATTGGTAGAAAGACACAAAGCCTAGTTCATGGCTTAAAAATTTAGACATGGAATATATCTATATATCTATGTAGAAAGGTTGAACACCAAATCTTCACAAGGAGAATTATCTTAATTGGCAATATAAATTATGCCTTTGCACCATTCTTAAAAAGATGTCTAGAAAGATAGAACACTTCAAACTTCACAATGAGGGTTATCTTAATTGCCACTATATGTCTGTCCACCACTCTTATCAGTTGTTTCTTCGAATATAATTTTATTGATTTTATTATAAGATATATAACAAAATTCTTAAACTATTGAAAACCTATGTACAAGATTGTGGAAATGAGGTATATATGTTTGTGAAAATATCATAACATTGAGTTAAAGAGATACCTATGTACAATAAATATTATTTTTACTAAGTTTATATCTACATTAGAACCTTTTACGCTTTTTATAAAAATCAAAATCATTCTTAAACACTAATAACCTAAATCTTTCTATCTTTGGAATGATGGAAATAATCTAAATCTTTAAAATGAGGATAGTTTTCAATATATACATATATTTGATAATTTTTGAAATGTAGTTACACATTATTTCTTAAAAAAAAAAAAAAAACTAGAAATAAATTGTCATTGTGCTTTAGTGGCGTGTTCAAATTTCAAGTAACCATTAGATGAATTTAGAGTATTTTAAAATTTCAGTGTAGTTGACCTAATCATTTATGTATCATCCTCCATTACTTTGCCATGCATTTATGTATCATCCTCCACTACTTTGCCATATATCTACTACATGATCTTATTATAATATGTATCATCATCCATCACTTTGACATATTATATATATTACATGTTTATTAGTCCCTCCAATTTATATCTTTCATTTTTGTCTGTTAATTTATATGAATATATTGAATAGGTATAAAATTGAATAAATTTTTGAAAAAAAAAACTATAATTTGATATTTATATTAAATCAAAAGTATATCATTTTACAATATTGCCAAAAATATTATACTCATTTCATAGCTAAATCCAAAGAGCTGAAGATACAATAATATCGACCCTTCAAACGACTATCACCAACTTATAATAGTCTTCCATCCAATATGAGAGATAATATGAGAGATGTTTCTACGAAATTTAAAGCAAGAGAGCGTAACAAACCTTTGTCAAGATTAAAATTGAATTGGAATTTTGAAAAAGTCTGGATGTTTCAATAATTAATTCGTAACGTCTGTTGTGGCACAGTATACGGCCTCGTATCAGCTTCAAGATTAAAATTAACAAACCTTTGTCAAGATTAAAATTGAATTGGAATTTTGAAAAAGTCTGGATGTTTCAATAATTAATTCGTAACGTCTGCTGTGGCACAGTATACGGCCTCGTATCAGCTTCAATGGGAAACACTCTTCTTAAGCACGAATTTACTGGATCACGAATTTATGGGACAAATTATTGTCTAAAGGGACTTTTACACGATACTGATATACAGGTCCTCGCATGACACTTGTAATCAGAATTGAAGAGAATCAACCTACAAATTGGTATAAATTTCAAAAGATTATTTCTTTCAAGTTCTATTTGCAATATCAAAATGCGTTTAGATCATTACAGTATTAAAATGCTTTTTAAATTTGTAATCGCGTGAAACTGCTCCTCAGGCCACACTCATTCGCTCCTCTGGGTGCCCAAGGGCCGCCCTCATGGGTTGCACGATGCTGGGCATCGCGCAGGCCGTCAAGGAGGCCCTTGGGTGCCCAGATGAGCAAATGAGTGTGGCTCCTAATTCAAAAGATTATTTCTTTCAAGTTCTATTTGCTGTATTAAAATGCATTTAGATCATTACAGTATTAAAATGCTTTTTAAATTTGTAATCGTGTCAAACTGCTCTTCAGACCACACTCATTCGCTCATCTGGGCGCCCAAGGGCTTCCCTGACGGCCTACGCGATGCCCAGCATCGCGTAGGCCGTCAGGGAAGCCCTTGGGCGCCCAGATGAGCGAATGAGTGTGGCTCCTAATTCAAAATATTATTTCTTTCAAGTTCTATTTGCAGTATTAAAATGCATTTAGATCATTACAATATTAAAATGCTTTTAAATTTGTAATCGCATCAAACTGCTTGTCAAGCCACTCATTCATTCATCTGGGCGCCTAAGGGCCACCCTCACGGGCTGCGCGATGTTGGGCATCGCGCAGGCTGTCAGGGAGACCCTTGGGCGCCCAGATGAGCGAATGAGTGTGGCTCCTAATTCAAAAGATTCACTACTACATAGAGGGGGGTTTTAAGACAATCTTTAAGATATTTTTTTGGCTAAATTGTCTTAAATTGAGACAAAAAAAAACTTGTGTATTGTCGTAAGTGTTGTCTTTAAGCGAGTGTCTCAAATTATTGTCTTAAAATATTGTCTCTATAAAGATGATATAGAAGACAAATATTATTGTCTCTCGAGAGACAATTTCATTTTTGTCTCTTTTGAGATAATAGCTAAGATAAAGACATATTGTCTCTATAAAGACTATATATCCTTAATTCAAACTATTGTCTCTTTAAAGACAATATGAAAAAAATTATTTAAAAAAATAAAATAAAAAAAATAATTTAAATATTATTTGATACCTTTAGTCAAACTGGCGAAGCATGTGGAGGATATGCTTCATACAGAAGAGTGAGGCCCTACGCTTGTGCTCTTTACGTTCAGATACCCAAAGATAGTTATGTCGATGGCATGGGACGAGGCTGCATCACTGTGGTTAAGTGGTGTGCGTATTATATATCGAAGGAGAGTATGACCCCAAATCTTGAAAGGAGAATCGATATGCTTAAGTTGAAGATCATGCCAGCTGATCTGCAACCTGAGAAGAGGTCGTGGACAGCAAGACAGATCTTATGGAAAAGATTATGGGCTAAAGGGATCGGTTGCTAATTCTCAGATTGTCAAGAGAAAATCATAGCCTGGATCTACAAAATTGAGATGAGTTGGTCATCCAATTCAGGTTTCCAAGGAGCTCATTGATTATATAAGATGAAGCACTTCGAAGTTCGAGGGGGAGGTCTCCAGAGACCAGAAGGATGGAGTAGGTGGGCAGTCTCTACACATTTCTGTCTCTCTTTGGTAATTGTATGAATACTTATCCTATTCCTTATGGGCAGGGAGAGTGGAGGGCCTTCTTCTCTGGATATGAGAGAGAAGATGCTTCTGGCACTTCCTGAATAAATCGTTCGCAAACCCGCAACGCCCCTGTACTATCTTTCAAAATCCCTACATTACCAAACACAGCAAGTACATTAAAACACCCGCACAATCCTCTGCGTTAAGGTCTTTTTATAACATTATAAGTATTGAGCTGTCGAACAAAGCTGGAGAAATTTGTGTGGTTGAAATAACTTGGCAAGACAGACGCCGAGAACTCTTTAGGTTTCCATACCACAAAGGTGTTGTTATTGTCTCCCCAAGAAACGATGTGATCTGTGGAGGGATCGTCCACTAAACGATACGTTTTCACCAGAAAGGGAGCTGCCACGAGCCTTCCTGCATCTCTAACAAGATCAGCTCCTCCCATTATAAGGGCGTTATATATAACAGGACTCTGCGGGCGTTGGCAGCTTCTTCATCTGGAGCGGCCCACGCAAAACAGAATTTATAGGGTGTAAGATTAGCTGAGGCATGAGAGAGATAAATAAGTCAACGGGGATGGCATAATTTCTTCTTAGTTCCACCAAAGCTTCTATCCGAGACGAGAAATAGGCAAGGATTCAGGATGCCCATAAGTGCACCAAAAGACAGTATGCTTACTTTGTAACCGCAGACAAATTTGCCATTGTGCCTGTACAATTGCAACCACAATTACATTTGCCATTGTGTCAAGCCCTGATAGTTGGAGTCCATCATTTTCAAGGGTGTGGCGGAGTCAAAGGTGCGTTGGTGTCAACTCACCTTCGCTTCTTTGCTTCTGTTATTAGTTTTCGGTGAACAATATGCGCCTCTTCGTGGAAACCTAAGTCACCGGGCACTTGTGCTAAACCTAAATCACCGAGCACTTGTGCTAAGGATGAAAACTATATGTCTCCACCAGTTCTGTCTCTCTTTGGTAATTTTCATTCTAAAAGAAGGATGGAGTCCACCAGTTCTGTCTCTCTTTGGTAATTGTCATTCTAAAAGAAGGATGGAGTAGGTGGGCAGTCTCTACATTTTTGAGAAGCAATGTTTTTCCTTTTTCCTATAATATTTTTGTCTTCTCAGCTGTTTTTCTCAAAGAGACAGAGATATAAACACAAGTCCTAGATGTCGGTACTCCATGTCTAGTATAAATGCCATGTTTCTCTCTGTCAGTCTGTATTCTGGTGGGGAGGGGCCTTCTTTCTGGGCCATTGATGTGATCTTTCTCTAGTTGTGGGGCGGTTTCTTTTGTAAAGCCCGCAAAGCAAGATCATGGCGATCAACCTAAGTCAATAGATGGTACCCTGCCTGTAATAGGGAAACATTCTGAAAGGATATAGTTCATAAAGAATAAAATCCATTTGAGAGGTATGATAAGAAAATAATGATTTGGCTCAGAGCAATTTTATTAGCCAAAAATGAAGAATTATGCTATTTTATAGAACTGGTATCTAAGTATCCAAGTTGATTAGCCAATAGCCAATTAGCAAAGTTCAATCAGCTGGGTAATTTTTGGCATTCTCTCTGATGAGCAAGAACATAATTAGAGACCCTATGCCTGATCCCATGAATGAGCAAGAACAGAATTGGACTTGGCGAGGAATTCCACCACGTTGTGAACCATTTATAAGAGCGACATCCTATTCAAGCTCGACAATATGTCACCTCTTAGAAACCCACCCGGTTTCTCATCGGTCTGTCATTATACTATTAACCCTTCCGCAAGTCTGAGACCGATATGCCCCTTCCACTGTCAATCCGACTTATGATGCACAGCTAACATTGATTAGCTCTCTCTGGTCTGATGCCTGTGCACTCCAGAACACAAAAAACACAAAACTCTTTTCCAAAGTCAATGGGTTCCTGCCTATTTCTCATGCAATTTCAAAGAATTCTATTAATTCGAACCACAATAGAAAACAGATGAATGAAATCAATCGCCTTTAGACAATAACCATACTGTTTGTAAGTGAATTTAGCCCAGTCAACTACCCATCCTTAAACTGTATATGAATTTAATAACTCTTCAGTCTTAATTTACTGGTTTCATATTCAAATTCAACTTAATACACATACATAAATTCACTTACTCATTCATAAAAGATTGCAGAGCTTCAATACTCAATAGATCGAATTACAGAGAACAAATAACAGAATTTTGTTTCTATGTTTGCTCAAGGAATAAACTAATTCTAAGCTTCCTCTCTCTCGACCTTTCCTCCCAAAGAAAATGAACTATCCAAAAGCTCTCGGGCTCCACCTAGCTCATTAACAATTGATCCTAATATGGCTTAAATGCACAAACAAGACAGTTTCAGATCCATGAAAACATGATCGAGAACCTGAACAACCTATGACTCAACTGCTTTCTTCCTGCAATTATTGCTAAAATAACTCAAGTGACTCTAACTCACCTTATCCATTACATTTGGAGGATTCAAAGATCCTTTTATTGAATCAACTTCTATTTAATAAATTTTTTTTTACAAATGGGACCCAGTCTCTTCTAGAAAGTTTTTCTTGACTTTATGAAAGTCACTAAGGTCTCCACCATTGAACTCATGCTCCTCCATCACAGTAGCCCCACCACCACAGCAATCTCAATTAACAAAAGAGTCACATGTTGAAGCAACTTACCATCCAAATAAAGCATCAACAGATACACCTTTTAAACTTAATCATTCTTCAAAATTTTTGTATACTCATTAGTGAGTTATGATCACCCTTGGCATTTGCTTCAATTTTGGGCATCCTTAATAATTAATTCCTAAAAATGAAAATATAATTTATGCAGTGTCAAAAAAGTTGTGCCTACTATTCACAGCAGGTTTCTGGCAGCCTACAAATATTACTAGAATTGAACTGCCCTATATGCAATAAAATATTAAAAGATGCTATGCTTTTGGGGAAATGTTGCTTCAACAGTTCTTGCACGGAATGTATGTATTTCAATTACCAATTACAGTTGAGATTATTAATAACTGGTAGAGATCATAACAGGGAGGAAGATAGATGAGCTAAATTCTTAGTTGGGTGGTTGTTATTTATGTATGGGTATAACATAGTATCTTAAATGCAATATGTGGACTTGGTTGTGTGGAGAAGTCAATATTTCAGTTGAAAGAGACCTAATACTCAATAAAACCCTCCAATATACCATTCATCGTTTTGCTGGGATAATCAAATATGTCACAGCGAGCATAAACAATCAGCATACGCCATAGCCATCCAACTTCCAATTTGGCCAAAGCATTCAGCTTCTTTATAACATGGACATATCAATATTAGAGATTTTGAAGGAGAATTTTATGAATGCATTGGGGGTAATGGAAGGGAGAGCACACCCTTATTCACCATATCACTGACAAATCCTACAGATACAAGTAATGAAAAAAGAGAAATAGTCACGCTCCCCTTGTCACGATTTCAATTGATGCATGGAATGTTAAGGCATTGAAGATTGAGATCACAGAGATAACTAAAGTTTGTTATTGTTTGGGAGCACATTTTCTACTGAAATAAATTCAAACATTCGAAGTTCTCAGTCTGCTGCAATTATTTTTGCTAAAAAACATTTGAAGTTCTGAAATAACAATTCTAATTAACTGGAATCTCTATTATTTATGAACAAAAAAATTAACTAACATATATATTATTTATGGAAAAAAGAGAACAAATTCCAATAAATATTTATTTAGGCTAACAACAAAATCTTTTTAACTTAACAATTCTCAAAAGCAACCTTGAAAATGTTTAGTGAAAATACAGTCATATCATTGAAAATATAAGTAATCATTCCATTCTCGATCCAAGGTAGCAAATGCTAAAGAAACATGAATATTGATTGAACAAGTATCGTGATATATAAATTAGGCTTATAATAGAAACAAAAACTGAACAGCAGCATAGGAAGTACCCTGAACAGAGGCACTGAACAAGTATGACGTTTATTTGTTTGTATCCATCCTCTTCCTTTGTGTCCTCTTTCTATGAGGTACTATTCTAATTGTAGGTCTAGATTGCTCATAACATTGAACATCCTCCTCATTATTCTTGTCTCCTATTTGTTGGAATTCAAGGATGGTTTCTCGCTCAGGTTCAGTAATGAGAATCGAATCATTGTGTGCAACAAATGATCCATTATGTGCCTGTAGCTCCTCATGATCACTACCATATGCTTCACCTGATGAGTTTGATTGTTGGGATTCCTATACATGACATAATTTAACTTATTAAGATAACATAATACCTCCAATTAAATGATTGCATAATTCATAAAACATTATAAAGAACTTACCTTGGATTCATGACTAGTGATTAATATCTCCCCTCAATTTAGCATATGTTGTCAAAGGCCTTGGGAACCATGTAGTAAAGCATATTTTAGGTCCTCCTCTGAAGCTTCCTTTTGAAATTGGTGAACCTACATAAATGAAGATAACCAAATTGATAAGGTATAATGACTCTTAAGATACAACTAAATCGTGCATCTTTGTCATGATTTTTCTTTTGAAACAAAAAATATAGTAGATGAAAATATTCACTTACCAAGCCACCATGAATGCTATTGTACCCACCGGATCCTAATTTATGGGATCCAATACTTGACACCCTAGCTTGGGTTGCTTTTGTTGTATCTCGAAGGCGTCTTTTAGCTCCTCCTCATGAAGATGGCCTATAGTTTGGATTATTGTGGGACTTCCTCTTAAACTTGGCATCTTTCATAAGTTCATCCCATGTCACTTGGTCTGTGATCCAAGATGGACGTGGATATCTCAAGTCTTTTGTCAGCTTTGACCTTATATTGTCTCGTTTAGAGTGAATGTATTTCTGTGCAATATCTAGAATAATTTCCTTATTAAAACCAGGATTTCCAAATGTTGTAATGACACCTTTAAAGAGTTCTTCTTTCTTAGCATTGGCTTGCTTCCTCCAATCCATCTGGATGGTATTTCCAAATAATTGTTCTGCATGGCGAAAAATAAAGTGAAAGAATTTTAACCCCATTTCATCCTTCAAGACATTTCCTTATGAGGTGAGCAAAATTGTAACTTCTTGCGATCCTTTTGTAGTCACTGAGGATATTATTGTAGTCTTAGGGGTTGAGGTAGATTCACCTATAGGTACATTAGTCACTTTGTCATTTATTTCCTGTATTTTCAATAAGATTGTGAAATTGTTAGAATCCCAACCAAAATATGAAACTATTTTCAACTCTAAAATAATTATCATAAACACTATCCAGGCATAAAAAATTTCATGAAAGTGATTACAGATTTGACTAGTTTTAGCACATCATTGCATAGCAAATCTATTCATGAGAAGGGTTGTAACATGACAGTTCTAAAATCTTGGTTAATCCAATGCATTCATGAAATATTTTAGGACTAATGACTAATTTTTTGTTGCAGCAAAAGACCCCTTTACTTAATAGGTTTGTGGAGGCAATTAGACCTTGTCAAGAGGTGTAGTTTTGGGCCCCCTTTGATACTCTTAAACAGTTACTGCAAAACAACGTTCAGTTCTGAGTGTAGCTCATTACAATTTTTAATATTTTCTAACATTTGTTGCTGGAATCCCTAACTCTATGTGCCAAAACCTGGTGTCTCTCCAAAATTGTGGTAATTTTTATGCATGGAAAAGGTTACAACAAGCCTATATTTGTTAATGAGAAACTGTGCCTTGAGGTTTGATTTTTGTGACATTTGGATGTCATTACCTTGAAGACTAATAATCGTGTGTTTGTAGCAGAAGTGCATATCCATTTTGGCTTTTCTGAAGGAGGACCCTTTTGGTGTGTTCATAAGAAGACTGGTATGCTTTAACATGTCATTGCTATGATTTTCAAAATTTGAGAATTGCTATGAGTTGTGAAGAATAGATCATTTCAAGCACTACTTTTGTACTATTACTATTTACAAAGGTGCATAAAGTAAGTTTTGTGTCTTAACATTGATTTCTAAAGATTTATTATGAAATATTCTCTAGCATTCTCCCTAAACATTCCATCAAAAGAATAAGAATCTCCCAAGTGGTTTCAACAATGGTAAGACCTAGCCATATCTCTGTTTTGAACTACAATAAACTTTCAAAAATTCGAAAGACGTTATGTACTAAAAATTCTAAATTATGAAAATTGAAATCTATAATGCTCAACAAAATTATGAATTGGACAAGAATAATAATATAAATAATTTAACATGTTCATCTGAAGTAAGTCCCACACTCTCCAACAATGCCCTCTCCCATAACTGAATTTGTTTAAGTATTTCTTTCCTAATTTCAGCATTTCCAAGAGTATATAGTAGGAGCCTTAGTGTTCTTGAATGTGATTCTATGAGACTCCTCAAGGAAGCTTGTTCAGGTGTTGGTGGGAGAATTCTGACTGAACCCAAACTTGATGGATTATTCATTAATTGGGATGTACTCCTAACATGGGCATGCATGTACATTTCAATAGGGATACTAGGAACAACCATGTTTGATGTAGAGGGCATGCTATGAGTTTTTGCGCTTGATGCCACCCTTGTGACATGTGTTTTTGGTCTAGTTGTAGAGGGCACGACATGACCCTCTATACCAAGAGATTGCATGCTTGTTGGAGTAATTCTTGAAACATCCTACGAGGCACAAATATAAATATTAAAATGGTAAATGGTGAAATAAGTCAATTAAATGCACAAGAATCTAGATCAAATCTTACCGCTGGCATAATACTAGATGTATTAAAGGGTGTGATAGGGGTTGGAATGAATTTAGAGATGGCCTACAATCCACAAACATAAATTAATATAACATAATAGGGGAAATAATATAATTGAACCTATACAAGACAATTTGAAGCTTACCTCATGCACCATCATAGCAATGTTTTGCCCTTGCCCATTTCTTAGCATTTCAATTAAAGCATTTAAGATCAGTTGATCCCTTATAGTAGAATCGGGAGCACCCATAGACATATTCTTAATGAAACAAATAATGACATAAAATGAGAAAATATTGATTAGAGAACATATGCAAGTGATATTAGTAACATAAATCAAATTCACTAGCACATAAACAATAACATACACAATTTTCATTATGTTTCAATACATAAGAAAAACATAAACAATGCTCAACTTCCAAAGGTTTTTTTATCTTTATGATATTTTGTTTCTCTTGCCTAGGTTTTGATTTCATAAAGTGCCTAGGTGTTGATTGTGTATTTAAGCTTCTCAACATTTCAATTAAGGAATTGGGGTGTGGTAGATCCCCTACCTTCACGAAACACAAAATTGTCTTTCAAGTAACTTGTTAAAGAAGTAAAAACATAAAATGAAACAAAAAAAATTGGAAAAAAATATTATTTTAACAAGCGTCAACACTTAAAGGTATAAAACAGACTTTCTAGGTAACTACTATAATCAAGAGTGTATGCTTGTTATACATAAGAACACATCCTTCTATAATATTCTTTTATGTCTCATTCTTGTTTAAACACAAAGAGCTCCTCTTTCTTACATTATGTACTTTATCTTAGTAATGCATTTATTATAAACTTGAGTTTAACCATCTGAATTAAATGTCATGAAAGGAATATCTATTATCCGCATCACATAGAGAGATAGTTATAACAATAAGCTCATTACATGAAACCATAAGGATTGGACCATGAAGACATGTGTAATGAAACATTCCTTTAGGCATACATTAGGCCTTATACTAGCTTGTATTCGAATGTTCATACCATAGATTTCTTAGGCATCTAGATGATATTATCTATATCAATATCATCTCTTATAATCCAATTACTGACAGCTTAAAAAATATAGTAATTCTTAAGCAGTTACCATTATACTTAAAACCATTAATGCACATCATAATAGGAGTAAAGAGGGATGTTACATTATATACATTGACATTACAAACATCCACTAACAAAACTCTCAAAACATTCAAATTACTAGTTAATTTCCATTATATTGCGTGCACAATAAAAAACAATACTTAACCTATAAATATTTAATTATATTGTAATGAATCCTCAAAACCATCTTAAAGTGAACATGATGATCAAACATCATCATCCTCACATGAAATTTCCTCGTCTGATGTCATAAATACACCATCATTAATGGGCCCTAAATACACAAAAAAATTAATACCGGAGTTTTCATGGTCTTCTTCACCTTCAATTACAAGTAAATGAAAATCAATGAATTCATCATCTTCATGGACTTGATTCTCATGTGGTTGCTCATGTCCTTCGAGCACTTCAGTGAACTCATCATGATCTTCATCTTGGTCATATGAATCATCAACAATCATGTTTTCATCATCTTCATCTAGGTCAACCATGTCCTCGGGGGGGGCTTCTGCATCTTCCAGTAAATCATGTTCCTCTACATCTTGAACAAATGTTACTATTCGTCCTCTTGGATCATAATCAATAACAAATGACCAACCAGGTTGTTCTAAATTTGGAATAATAAATATATGGTCACATTGATTTGGAAATACATAAGGTTCGGAAGTGGCTTCAAACCTAGATATATTCATCATTTCAAATCCATTCAAGTGTAGAAAGATAGTTTTTTCCTCGCCCACTTTGATAAGCTTGTACCATTCAACATGAAATAGAACGTTTTTGAAAGACATGAAATCAAGCTCTATAATATCCTCCAACACTCCATAATAGCGAAGTGTGCTTGTGATTGGTTGTCTATCATTTGCATGTGAATGGCATTCCACCTCAAATGATGCTGAAATTCCACAATCATAAGTCTGTCGCTTGTCATCAACCTTTTTGATGCGAAAATGATGACCATTATTCCACATTCCTTTGTAACATGTTACCTAAATTCATATAAATATTAACTAATTAGATTCAAGGATACAAAAGTTTTAAAAAAATTAATAAACACCTCCAATATGTTAATATATATGTATCACCTCTCCATTTTTAGATCCTTTAACGAAATTCAGTTGTTTTTGTGTTACTATATTCCTCCCCTTTGTTGCCTCATGTTCAATATTGGTCTTTAGCCAATTCCATGAGCATCTCTCTGGCCATTTTCTTTTATGGGCTGCAGGAAGTCCTCGAGCAGTGTTTTGGCCATGTCTATTATATATATTGGTCCATGCCTTTTCATCCTCTAATTTCTTTTGCTCAGTGTACTTCTCCATCCATTCCAGCATAAAGTCAGAATTATATGCAACATACAAATGCAATGGCTCCCACTCCTTAGCATCTACAATGAAAAATAGAATTATTCAATGGATTAATAATTATTTAAAGCCATGTCTTAAAAAATGTAAGATAAAAATGACTACTTCCAACATTTTTATATAAATTTAATCCTCTTTGAAGTCCCTTGACCCTCTAATTTTTCTCCTTCAAATGATTGAGGTTGGTTACAATCCCATAATCGCGGTGCTTCAAGATGCAATTGAGGTAAGTACTCACTCAAATGAACCATTCTTTGGAAAACCATGTACCCATCAACCATGGACCCTTCTAGTCAAGCCCTTTGCCTCACAAATTGTCTTAGAACCTTCATATATCTCTCCACGATCCACATTGTCCGAATATGGATAGGACCACACTGTTCAATCTCTTCTACTAGGTGTACAAGGTAGTGTTCTTGAGAATTGAAGAAGCTTGGAGGGAAGTACATTTGAATATCACACATCAAAAGTGAAACATTCCTTTTCCAATACTTCAATTCATCCTCGTGTATCTCTTTAGATGAGACCCACCTACATATATTAACATGTATCACAATAAAGACTAATGATTTCTTCAAAACTATATGCATAAACTAATATAAATGAATTACCAATTATATGCTTCAAAGGATAAGTGTCATCGAAGAGTCAGATGAAAGATTCAAAATACCTCAAATATTTGGATAATTTGTAAATAGTTAACGTGACATCACGATCAAAAGTGCTTGGTATTGCTGCAGGAAACACATACTACATGACCAGTAAAAAATAGCCATGTTAAAATATGCATGAACTTCTATTGTCAGTAAGATATACAAATTTATAATTATCTTGCAACAAATCTGATGTACTACAAAGTTACCTTTATCCAGTTGTGCCAATCATGTGTTTTTACGCCTGCAAACTCTGACCCATCTCTCGTAAATAAGTTTTTTAATGTCGCACGAAAACCAGAAGGAAATCTTATGCTTTTCATTGTATCAATGATGTTTTCTTTCTCCTCTGATGTAAAAACCCAAGGAGCATGAATATATGAGTTGTTTTCATGCAACCACATGTTCGGCATGATATTGGCAACTCGGAGGTCCTTTCGTAACATTATTTGCACTTCATGGTTGGTTCCATTTAGATGTTTCCACAAGCACTCTGCCACATTTTTCCCGATGTGCATAGTATCAAATAGGTGGGCTATTGGAAAGCTCTCATAATATTCTAATTTATAGAAAATAGAGAGTCTTTTCATTCCTAGTGGAAAGCCCATCCCTTCTTTTTTGTCATACAGTGCTTTCCACCTACAAGGATTCATCTTTCTTGGCTTCCTCATTTCCACTTCCTTTCCATTGAAATTATTTTTCTCACGCACTCGATAGCGATGATTTTGTTATAAGCATTGTCTATACTCATCATACACAGTTTTATTAAGATCCTTTGAGTACCTATACAACATTTTCTGCCCACATGGACAACCATATTTCCCCTTTGTTTGTAGCCCTGAAATAAGTATGGAACGCATATTCAGTAAATGGTAAAATGAACAAAATAATTACAAATGTAATTTATAATATATTACCACAACAAATAGAGTCTCGGGGCATCATGAATTGTCTAGATAAGGATCGCATGAAAGAGGAAGTTTCTATCATTGATAGGTCTTGATACATCATACATATTTACACCATCTCATAATTCGTGAAGCTCATCAATGAGAGGCTCCATGTATACATCCATATCCTTTACCTGATACCTCCCTAAATAAACAAAAAGTTTTGTATGAGGGTTTAACTGAGTTGATTTTTTTTGTATATAATATTCAAGAAAGCATTTCATTAATATGTTCCAGTACCTGGTATGATGAGAGTTCACATTGCATGCTCCTTTTTCATTGCCATCAAAGGGGGAAGATTGTTGTTAATAATTAAAACTGGCCAAACATAATATGTTGTTCTAAGATCTCCAAATGGATTGACACCATCCATTGCTAGAGAAATTCTTGCATTCCTTGGCTCATTTCTTAAATGTGGCCATTTTTCCTCAATATCTTTCCAATATTTGCTATCCGCGGCCATACGCATGACACCATCTTGGCTCCTCCCTCGTGCATGATAATCCATATATTTTGCCAACTCCTTGCATTTGAACATCCTCTCAAACCTTGGCTTTAGTGGATTGTGTCGTATTACTTTATAAGGAACCTTATTGGATAATTGATCTTTACGATGCCTATCTGTGTGACACACTGGGCATTGTTGCAAATTTGCATTCTTTCCATAGTACAATATATGGTCATTTGGAAATGCATCATATGTATTGTACTCCATTCCAATGTCTTTCATTACTAAAGATACTTCTCTATGAGAATAAGGCAACTTATTGTCCTTTGGAAGCATCTTGTTTGCCAAAAGTCTACATGATGCAACAAATGATTATATAACATAAGCATACACAATATTCAAAACTTTTAAGACATTTAGATCATTAATTTATAGGAATATCAAATCCTACCTTAATATATCGGTAAATCATGTGTTTTTCAATCCATGTGTGTGATTATTTTGATCACAGTAATATCTAGGAGCTATGGAGAACCTCACAAAATCAAATTATTTGAAAAACCAGTGAAAAAGATTGAAAAAGGAGACAATTTTACACACAGTGTGAACTTAATCTTTGCATTATCTGACTATCTAACATGTGAAAATGTTAAGAATAGGTTTTTATTACATCCATGAGAAATTCGAGAGCATTAGATAGCTCAAGATGAGTGTACAAGTCAAAATTGCCAAATTGGCCTCAATCGCCCCTAGGTGGGTCCAACTCAATCCTAATCATCCCAAACAGTCACGAATTCAGGTGTGAAGGTGGCGGAAGCATGTTGGGTCATAAATGAGGCCAAGGCAGGCATGGGTGAGCAAATAGAGGTTTTTGGGAGGACCAAGGGAGCAATAAATGCTCCAAATCTAGCCAAAATTGGGAAAAATCCACCCTAGCGCTCCTAGTCAACAGTAATTCCCCAAATCAAGGAGAGAGAGCGCTCCAGCATTTAATGAGGGTGCACTTGTGGACAAAATAGGAGGTTGGGTGAATTGGTTTGCTTGGAAGTGGGTATGAACACTCTCAAATGTGGGTATTTGACCAACTAAAGTCACCTAGTCCAAACTATGGTGTAATGAAGCACATGAGCAATAAAATTTGACTATGGTTATGGACTATGGTACTACGTATGGATTACTGTTCTAACACCCCCCCTTAACCAGAACTTAGTACAACTCATCAAAATAAGTGGGAGGCCTTGGCAACAAAGGCTCAAGTCACCTCATTACAAACAAAATTTTTATTTGTCCATATAAATCGAGGACAAGAAGTAAAACCACATGGGATAAAAAATTCCCTCTAAAACGGACATGGGGCTGAACCTGCAATAAAATTGCAGCAATCACCATCCATCAATCACCCCAAGAAAATCTCTCAAATGAGTGAAGGTCTTCTCAGTAAAACACTTGGTGAAAATATCTGCAATTTGCTCGGTGGATGGGCAATACTACAAGGAAATCACCTTGTCATGCACCAAGCCCCGAATGTAGTGCATATGGATTTCAATGTGCTTTGTTCTTTGCCTCTGTACTGGATCAGTAGATATCTTGATGGCACTTTTATTATCCACCCAAATGTTGGTTGTAGAATCAATAGCAACACCAAACTCCCGAAGAATGCCTTGCAACCAAACACACTGTGTGGCTGCGTTCACTGCTACCCTATACTCGGCCTCTACTGATGAAAGTGAAATAGTATGTTGTTTCTTACTTGAATAGCAAATGGGACCTCTAGCAAACATGAAAACAAAACCTGAAGTGGACCTTCTATCAATGGGATCTCCAGCCCAATCGGAATCAGAAAATCCAGCTAGTTGTAGTGAAGAACCAGCTGCATAATGTACCCCAAAGCTCTTTGTTCCTTGGACATATTGAAGGATCCTTTTGGCTTCCTTCCAATGGATCTCATGTGGCTGCTGCATATATCTTGCTACAGCACTTATAGCATAAGACAAATCAGGTCGTGTATGTGTAAGGTACAACAAGCTTCCAACTAGCTGCCTGTAGAGTGTGCAATCCACCAATGGAGAGTCTTCAAATTCACCTAGTTTTATGCCTGAAAGGAATGGGCACTTGGATGCCTTACATTCAGCCATTTTAAACTTCAATAACAGGTATGAATCATACTTAGGTTGACTCAGCAATATACCTCTCTCAGATTGCTCAATTCCCAAACCCAAAAATTGGATGAGCAATCCTAGGTCGCTCATGGCAAATTCACTGTGCAAGGAAGCTTTGATTGAGCCAATTTATTTGTTGCAGCTCCCTGTAATTAAAATATCATCAACATACAGTACAACGACCTGCAAATTATCATCACATTGCTGCAAATAAACATTTGGATCAGACTTGCATCTGCATAAACCAATTGAGAGCAAAAAAGCATCCATTTTGGCATACCAAGCCCTAGGGGCTTGCTTGAGTCCATAGAGTGACTTCTTCAACCTGCAAACAAGTGTGGGATCCTCTTGGAATCCTTCAGGTTGCTGCATATAGATCTCTTCCTGTAGCTCACCATGTAAGAATGCACTTTTAACATCCATATGGTGAACTTCCCAACCCTTACTAGCTGCCATGGCTAGAGCTAGTCTAATTTGAGTCCATCTTTGCAACCGTTGCAAAGGTCTCTGTATAATCCACACCATGGATTTGTGAGTATCCCTTAGCCACTAACCTAGACTTATACTTCAGATCAGAACCATCAACAACAGGTTTGGTTCGAAAAATCCACTTACATTGCACAAGTTTCCTCTTGGGAGGAAGAGGCACCAAATCCCATGTTTTGTTCTCTTGGAGAGATTGGAATTCTTCTTGCATTGTTGTTCTCCACCTTGGATCATGATGAGCTTCCTGATATGATTTTGGATCAGATCCAATCATCATATAACAGTGATCATCAAGTTCACTTTCATTTGCAAAGGAAGCATTGATTGTTTGAGATCTAGTCTTCCTAGGCTCTTAGGGATTGCCTGCCAATTCACATGCAGCTTGTATGATTTTTTCATCCCACTTGGGACTTGATGGTGACTCATGTACAGCAATGTCATCTTCAGCCATGTCATCTTCAGCAATATCAGAAAAATCAGAACTGGAATCATCACTAGTTTCATTAAGGTGTGGAGGAGAAGAGCTTTCCCCCGGTGCAAGCTCAAAATCAGGAATTGGTTCTTCTTTGAATTGCACACTTCTCTCAATGAAAGTTTTGAGTGTGGATGTGTCAAAGAGCTTGTAGCCCTTTGTGTCTTCACCATATCCAACCATGATACATTCTCTGCTTTGTGGCTCCAAATCCTTCATCTTTTCTGATGGAATTCGAGCCCATGCTCTAGACCCAAAAATTCTGAAATTTGACACATTTGGTTTTTGGCCAAACCATGCCTCATAGGGGGTTTTCCCTTTGAATGATTTGTGAAAGGCTCTGTTCTGAATATGAGCAGCACAATTGATGTCTTCATCCCATATCTTAGGGCTTAGAGCCCTAGCTTCAATCATGCAAGTGGCCATCTCTTTGAGAGATCTATTTTTCCTCTCTGCCACACCATTTTGCTGAGGTGTGTAGGGGATTGAATGTTGCATTTGGATGCCACATTCCTCACAAAGATGCTGAATGTTATTGTTCACATACTCCTTTCCATTATTAGTCCTAAGGATCTTTATCTTATGACCACTATGATTCTCCACTAAGGCCTTCCAAATCTTCAATTTCTCAAACACTTCTGATTTCAATTTAAGGAAGTAAACCCAGCAGAATCGAGAGTAGTCATCTATGAATGTGAGAACATACCTCGATCCACCATATGATGGAGTGGGAAGAGGACCAATGAGGTCTGAATGTACCAATCCAAGTGGTTGAGTGGCTCTCCTTGCCATTCCCTTTTCATAGCTGCACTCAGGATGCTTTCCAACTACACAACCAATGCATGCACCATTTGAAGATTTGATTTCTGGGAGCCCTCCACCATCTCGTCCTTGTGCAATGTATGGAGATATTTCTAGTTCATGTGGCCAAATATTTCATGCCACAACTTGGAGGTCTCGTTGGCATGAGATACACGAGCATGGTCACTATAATTTGGAATGAAATTGGAGAATTTGTACATTCTCTCTTCATGATCAGCATACCCCACTGCCACATCTTGATTTGAAGAAATTTCTGAGATTTCTACCAAATCTATAGTAAATGTTACTCTCTTAGCTTCTCCTGTATGGGTCATTTGATAAACTGATAGCAAATTTGCAGCCAATGAAGGTACATAGAGCACATAACTGAAATAGCCATGCTCCATGTCAATCCTACCAATCCCCTTGGTCTGGATTTCTGAATCATCTCCCATTCGAACTGTTGGGCCACCATTCGAATGCATAGAACAGAAGAGCTCTATGGATGAAACCATATGTCTAGAAGCTCCTGAATCAATGATAAGGGATTAGGGATTAGAAATACCTGCTACCAAAGCATGACATTTCTCCTTATTGTTAGGATTTGAGGTGCTCTCTTTCTTCCTTGCACCCTCAGGGACTGGGATGTTGTTCTTCTCCAGCAGCTGCGCCATTGAGTCAATGGTTTTCTTCATGCATGAGATCTCTAGATGCCATCCCTTATGACAATAGGTGCATTTTGTCTTTTCCTTTCCCTTCTTATCCTTCTCCTTTGACAAATTCGAACCTCCATCTGCAAACTTGGTCTTGTCAAACTTCCTCTTCTCTGGCTGCCTCGAATTCTTGGCTTTCTACTTGCCTTTGTTGGCATTTGAAGCACCCATTGCCAGTGCTTGGTCCTTTGATTTTATGGTGCCCATCTGAAGTAGTTTGCCCTGCTCCTGAGTGAGACACTCCATGAAGGTAGCCAGTGATGGCATTTGCCAATTTCGAAGGGTCATCTTGGCTGAGTGAAATGTGCTAACAAATACAGAAAACTCTGGGCCCAGCTTCGAAAGGATGGATAGAATCAGTTGTTCTTCCTTCTTAACAATTCCACATTGTTGCAGTTGAAGCACTAGTGACTTGAACTTAGTGAAGAACTCCTGGATGGTTTCAAAATGCGTTGGGCTCAAGCTACTGAGCTCGTTTTCAAGCTAGTGGCCTCTCAGTTCATCAGTTTTCCCAAAGAGTGATTCTAGCTTCACCCATACTTCATTTGGGGTTTTTAAATTGTCTGTATGAAACAAGATTTCCCTCGAAATGCTCAGGCATAGCAATCCATAAGCTTCATCAAGTCGATTGTAGTACTTTGCTTTCTCCACAGCAGAGTTTGGCTCCACTTCTGTGCCCATGGTTACTCTATAAAGACCCTTAGATCTTAGTTTGATAACCATTTCAGCCTTCCAATTGAAGAAATTGAAGGGTGTGAGCAACATTTGGTTTGCTTCCATTACTGCTGCGTCAATGGTGAGAAAACTACTGAAACACCTGCAAAAAACACTCAATTTTTATCTGGAAATCCTCTCTAGAATGCAGTTCAATGCTCAATATTGATCTGCAACTCACTAACTCCACAATGGATCTAATACCATGTGAGTATTTTGATCACAGTAAGATCTAGGAGCTATGGAGAACCTCACAAAATCGAATTATTTGCAAAACCAGTGAAAAAGCTTGAAAAAGGAGACAATTTTTCACACAATGTGAACTTAATCTTTGCATTATCTGAATGTCTAACATGTGAAAATGTTAAGAACAGGTTTTTATTACATCCATGAGAAATTAGAGAACATTAGATAGCTCAAGATGAGTGTACAAGTCAAAATTGCCAAATTGGCCTCAATCCCCCCTAGGTGGGTCCAACTCAGTCCTAATCATCCCAAATAGTCACGAATTCAAGTGTGAAGGTGGCTGAATCATGCTGGGTCATAAATGAGGCCAAGGCAGGTGTGGGTGAGCAAATAGAGGTGTTTGGGAGGACAAAGGGAGCAATAAATGCTCCAAATCTAGCCAAAATTGGGCAAAATCCACCTTAGCGCTCCTAGTCAACAGTAATTCCCCAAATCAAGGAGAGAGAGCACTCCAGCATTTAATGAGGGTGCACTTGTGGAAAAAATAGGAGGTTGGGTGAACTGGTTTGCTTGGAAGTGGGTGTGAACACTCTCAAATGTGGGTATTTGACCAACTAAAGTCACCTAGTCCAAACTATGGTGTAATGAAGCACATGAGCAATAAAATTTGACTATGGTTATGGACTATGGTACTAAGTATGGATTACTGTTCTAACAATGTGTAACCTTCAAATTCAACAACAACATAAGTGTCGCCAATATAGAAGTATCTGCATTTGGGAAAAGAGGTGTCCTAGCCAAATGAGCTAGGGGTGAATCAATAACTTCTTCAGAAGATGTGTAGAAGTCTTGGATAAATTCATTAACACTAGCCTCATTTATCTGCGAAGTAGTTTCATCCATAAATGTGTCATGTTCTTCATCTTGAGAATGGCTATCATCAGTGATATATGTCGATTCTCCAAGAACATTGGGAACTGAAAGTGGCTTTTCATCAAAAAATCATTTGAAATGATTAATAATAATGTATTAAATAATGTGCATATTTATTAATTATAAGAATAACAATTTGTTAATTTTATAGTGTACCTCTTCTATATAAACTCCACATTTCAATCTATGGATACCAACTAGTTGTCGCTTCTTTAGTTTCTTGTTTTGGCACCTTTTGCAAGTGCAATATATCATTTCATTGAAGTATTGATTTGTCCTTGGAGCAGGTATTGATGCTCGTTCATCTGAATATTCAGATGATGGTGTTCTATTTCCTTGAATACACCATGTATTATAAAAAATAAGAATGCAACTTTTAATACAAGTATTACATCTTTCCCAAAAGAATATGACTCTTAGGTGGAGTACTAAAAATGATGAGGATTTCAAAAGACTAATGTCATTTTTTCCTTGAATGATTTCTAATATGAAAACAAGGTGATCAATCAAGCCTTAAGACTTGGCATAATTTACAGGTTTAAAAGAAGAACAACATTCATATTTCCTTCAGAAGTGACAACCAATCAGATGATAAGGTGAGGTTACAAGGAACCCAAAGTTCCAACACTTATTAATCAAATTTTCACTTTCTTTCCTTTTGCGTTGAACTCCATCCTCAATTCATCCTATCCAATCCTATTTTTGACAATAATTTTCAAAATATGACTATCGGTCTCTTGCCTACCTTGTCAATTTCTCTCTTATTTGATGGGGACGAATTGAATTATGAATTCTCTTTTGGGGTGATTACTTTTCAGTAACTTTTTGTGTATGAGAACTTTGTTTGCAATTTTTTAGTGAAAAGCAACTTAACGTGCAAAGGCAATGGTGACAACATCATCAAAACCAAACAAGAATCCATCAAAAACAAGAAAATATATCAATAATCCAACAACAACAACAAAACCAAACAAAAAGATAGGATGATCTCAGCTCTCATGAAATACCTGGTCTGCCATTTCGTATAGGCACCAACAAATGGCGCAAAATAAATCTGCAAAGAAAAGTGTGTGAATGCTAGTTAGGATCATTACATAAATAGTTGTTGAAATATACGAAAACATGTATCTTAAAAAACATTATGTAACATTATTCTAAAGGTATCTTGAGCACTAAACACAATTCAAACATGGTTAAAAAAGAAGTGGTTCATAAGAATATATAGCCATTGTACTTTGACTTGAACTAGGAAAATATTATGCATCAGCTTGTATGTTCCTTGATAGTTTTCTGTATTAAGTTCCAGCCATATTAAGCTTTTTGTAGTATGCATTCTACAGCTTGAATTGTGATGATAACATTGTCAAAATTTCCCTCTAATTATGTCCCTTTCCACACTTCTTTGTCTTTGAATTGTTCGTCTTGGTTTTTTTGAATACCTAACTTTACAATTCGAAAGAGTGAGAGAAACGTGATGGCCACCTGCTGGGCCAGCACCAATTTATTTATTTATTTGAGAAAGAAATTGGTTACTTAGCGTAAGACAACTTGGACATTGAAAGCTTTTTTGCCATTCCACATTCCTCTATTCCCCTCCTTAATCTACCTTTAACCCGCAAACTTACATCTCTATCAACTTTGTAGTTATTATTCAATTTTTTTTCTCTCTATTATATGGAGTTGTTTAACAATTCAATGATTTTGATTTTTTTGCTAATTTTTATAATCAAATTTAAACTTGTAACTTTTTAGTAGTTAAAATCCATTTTTATTAAAAAAAATGAGTCAATCTCTAAAAAAAATTCGTGTAGTATCTAGGTTATGCAATGTTAATGCTTATATTTAGAATTCCAAAAATTACAGGTTTTGATAAAAAAATAAAACAAAAAAAATGACCACAAACATACATATCTAGACTATGGTCTCATAAAAAAAATCATGACAAATAAAAAAAATAGTCTCATCTTTAAAATATCAATGGTCTACCACCTTTTTCTAACCACGAAAAGTAATGACAAAATGCGCTTCAGAGAGAAAAAAAGCTTGCACGTTGGTTTCCATTTGGACTGGCGTTTTTGTGTCAAGGGGTGCATCTATACAGGAATTGAAAAGTTTCCATTCGGCTAGCTATGACGACCCTATAAGGTATTTTTTAAATTTTTTTATAAAATATTAGTTATATTAACATTTATGACCAATTTGTCCAATTTTAACATCAAAACTATGAAACTTGACCATTTAAAGTTAGTCAATTGTTACCCACTCTAAGAAAATTGGTTAATCTTACAGAATCCTAAGAATAATATCTAATAGCCTTAACTGGCGTTTCAGGAAGAAAAAGTCTGCAGGAAGAAAAACTAAAATCGAGATCTCTATGAATCTATGCTACACGAAGTGGAACGATTTACATAGAGATTTTTTTAGTACATAGATATTTTTTTTTATAAGTTTGATTATCACATTCAAACAACTTACACCAGTTTAAATCAAATAAGAAAATAAATATTATAGAAGGGATCTAAATCGAACTTCTATTTAATAACATACAAAGCTTTTCACATAATTTACCCAACCTTCGATCAACTGTTTCCCAATAAAATGTACAGAGTAATGCATTCCATCTTTATAACTATTTACATAATGTATCCAATGAATCAAAATCCAAATGCATATTGGACAATAATCCATTCACATGCAAGCATATTACTTTATATAATAGACTACACAAATCGATAAAGTCTCAACCAGTTGGTCGAATACATAATTTCCTTCTATAATTAGTATTTTTAAGAATAAACATGCACAGGGTTTGATTTAAGAAAACAAATCCTTCATTTCATTTTTGACTAATAACCAGACGAAATCTGACTTATATTTAGAATTGGTTAGTGTAAAATCGATTTCAACCAGAATAAAACAGAATATAATTATAATAACAACAAAAATAATTGTTGTTTGTAAATATTTTTAGCAAATATTAAAATTAAAATAAAAGAATAATGTCTTGCCTATCACAGATATATTATCTCACTAATTACCACTGGAAACAAGAAGCCACCCCTCCATGGGAAAAACCGTGAAGGTAATTCATTATACCATCATCCTCACCAATTACCAAACAACCAATAAGCAATTAATAGATACTATTGGCAATAGGCATTGCTGACTGCAAAGTAGTCACCACAGTGACAACGTGGTATTTGCTTTTATGTTGCAGGTTTTTAATGGATGCTTTCTTATTGCTTCAATGAAATTTCCTTCAGTATGGGCAACATAGTTGGTATCAGGGAGAAATTTCTAACAGTGGGGAGCATTATGGAAAGTCTCTTATTATATAATCACATATTACATTTCTTCTAAACATAATGGAAAAGTTTCATGATGGTTGAAACTAACAGAAGAAAAACATGAGGATTTGTATGTATGCAAGATTCAGATCGTGATCTAAAGAATGGCCATTACCAATCTAGTCAAAACACATGGTCTCGGGCGACTGCAGGGATCAAATTTGAAGGGTAGGGTCCCATTTCACTTTGAAGGGCTATGGGATATTGAACCCTCCAATGCTGACATGTAAAAATAAATCATTCTTTTCAATTGAAAATGTAATAGTACATCAAAATTTCATTATCGCTTTATCAAATTCCTTAATATGGTGACAATATTTGTATTGGGCTAGTTGAATAACCCAAGAACCCATATAGAATAAATTTAGAAAACAGAAAGAAAAAAAAATAACAATATGAAGAAATTAGTTGTTTTATCATAGTTTATTATACCAATTCTAGACATTGTTTGTAGATGGGTTTGTAGAAGATCTAGTGTAGCATGGGAAAAAGTCAATGAAGAAGAGGGAGAGATGACCATAAGAGATGAGAGAAGTCTAAATAACAAGATCAATCTTCCAAGATGGCATTGAGATGAAACATAATTGGGAAAAGAAGGAGAGATAGCATGCCCTATGAATAACATCTAAGGTTGGTGCCAAGGAAGCCCTAGGAAAAACATCTTGGGAGAAGAAAACATTTTACTATTGAGAACACTAGGATTGAGAGATGAAGGGGATTTGGAGAATCAATGAGAGTAATTTGACAACTGATAAGTGTTGGAAGTGTATGCTATTGAAGATGAGATTGGGAGAAGGATATGTATCCAAGAATGATCTTGGGTGGGAGGGTAGCCTTAAAAAGAAACAACCAACAAAGTGCAGATTTGGGTGGGTGTTGAGCCTAAGGAACCAAATAGATAAAGACGTGAGGTGAATTTGAGTTTGTTGGGTGGAGCTAAGGGCCAAGAGAATTATATAAATAGACTATTGTTGGGATGGAGGGAAATCCTCAAGGAACCCAAAACATTAGAATTTCTTGGGTGGGAACTAGGCCAAGAGATCTTGGAGGAGTAAGTATATACCTCATTGCTTTGATACCATATGATAAGAAACACTTTCAATACCAATATAAAGAAAATAACCAAAGACAAAAATTGTTGAAGTCACTTGAAGAAATTATAAAATGTGATAGATAGGAGGAAACAAGTGTAGTTGATCCATGAAGCCCAATCATTAAGATAGATTAGAATGGAAAGAATAATTCCACAGTTTTTTCCAAGGACCACTCTTGTAGTCTTACAAATGAATCCACAATCTAATTAGCTATCCCTCATAAACTAATAAACTAATGTACTAATGTAAAATAATAACATTGTGCTAGTGCATGTAACCCAAGGCTGGAATGAGACTACTGTCTTAACTAATTCACTAAATAAGCTAATGTTGTATATCTTGAACTATGGCCCCTCATGGGAGGATCGATCATTTTCACTAGGGCACATTGGCTTGGGAAGTAGTGCGTTGGGATAAGGAACAACGTTCTCTATCATGACTATTGATAATGTATTTAATGTATCATTACTTGAGTGGTATGTACCTCATGAAGGACACTAGGGAGTTCCATACCAAACTCCTAGTGATCATAGGAATTAGGTAGGAAGCTGTAACATCTGCAAAGAAAAATTATTGGCTAGGTTAAAGATCATTGGCAACAATACTCAGAGGAGGATTACACATGAGAATTAGAGTCTAACATTAAAGAAATTTATCTTTATTTATTTGTTGACAATTCAACTCAAGGCACATAACCTTTTTTAGGGGAAAGAGGTGTAACACCTTATTTTGCAACTTTCCTACTTTATTCACCTAGCTATAGATGGTTGATGTCTTTGATATTACATACATCATGAGACATTATTATTATTGTGGATACCAATGTAATATATTTAGGATGATGTTAACTTCATTGGATTATGCACTTCTATTTATCATAAGACATGTGATTGCTTGGAATGTATTACATATTCATTTGAGTTGGAACATGTACATGACGAGTTGACTAAATAAGATAGTTGGAAGTGATTCAACATTTACATGGAATTAGTGAGGTAAAAGATGTACATGATTATTTATCACTTCCAACTACCTTTTATGGGGAATTACTCAAGAGTTAGTGTAGAGGAGGAGAGACTAAAATAAAGTGGAAAATGAAGAACCTTTACCGGTGATGGGAGATGAGATTGGGAAAAAGTCCATTTGGAAAGAGATTGGTGCTCTTGTTTTGTTAATGTGAACATAGTGATAACCATTAGGAATATTGTTTTTTTGTATTGCATTTTTCTTTGGCCTATTTATTTTGTGAAGGGAAATGTTTGTTTCCTATCCTACGAAAGTGATTAGAGTAGTTGAGAACTACTCATAACTTTTTTGAGTGCATAATATGAAGTTGGGGACGTACATAGCCTCATGGGGTAATAAATATTATTTGTATCTAGCATTTTTTTGAGGATATCTATACTACTAGAAGTGCTATGTTCCGAGAGCCCAAAGAAATCAAGCTTGATATCCCTAACAATAATTGAAAATATTGAAAAGATGTTTTTTGTCCAATGCCAACATATCCACCTAAAAATAATGTACCTCTAACATTGTACGTACTTCAGAGATTTAAAACTGTTGATCCTTGTCGTGACTAATTGATCATTACCATAGCCAATGGCTCAAAGTAATAAGACAAAAGAAAAAAATAGAAAAATAACTTTTGGACATGATATTAAATCTTACCTATTTTGAAATGAACTTTTATGCAAGCTATTATATTCATTGTATTATTTATTTCCAACTAAAAACAAATGTTTTTCCCATCTAGATTTCCATTAACGACCAAAAAAAAGTTACAAATATCATCACAAAGCTAATTGATATGTTTTTCCATATGGACCCATTTCGTGAGTAACTGGCCATTCAATTTCAAACTCCACCTAATCCCTAGGCATCATCTTCACCATAATAAAACTAATTATGCATCATCTTTACCACAATAAACCTAAGCATTAGAAAACGTTGAAAAAATATCCTTCAAACTTCACTCTTGAGTCTACTAACATCTATATGTCAAATGAGAGGAACTGATAGGGATTCCCATTTCTCTTTTCAAAACTCAATGCATATACTTCTTATTAAAACACCTTGAAAAAGTATCCTTCAAACTTCAATGTTGAGCCTACTAGTATCTGGATCTCACATGAGGGACTGTGAAAGGGCTTCCAAGTTCCCCATGTCTCTTTCAAAATTCCATATTATATTTACGTGCGAAGGTTAAGTAGAAAAAGGGACTATTCTATATTGCAATCTCTTTGTGAACCTCGCACGATTTAAAAATATCATTTTGACGAAAAGCATCTTTTCAATTTTTCTATTATTGCTAGGGATCTCAGGGCCCAATACCAAGCCTAGAATTTAGGCCCAAAAGAGAGTAGCTTCTCGCTTCCTCTCTTCTAGGGACTATTTTTCTCTCTTCCATAGTTGATGAGGGCTCTATGCCTCATTAATGTGATAACTAGCCTTAATATTTCAAAAAATAGTTTTTAAAAGGATAAATTATCATATTAACATCCACCTAAACCATTTTGGTATGTCCAAAATATGTTGAAATATCTTTGATATTGGAGGGAAACAAAGTTTGGGAGGTAAAACATATTCCCCCTCTCTCTTTCACACACACAAGACCTCTTCATCCGCCTAAGTTTGAAGCTAGGTTATTTGTATGGTGGCTCCTTATCCCATTTTACTAAGCCACAACTTCGACAAAAAATGCAAAGAAAGATATAGATACTTACCTCATTTCCATCAAACCAATAACTAGGTTACACTAAGCGTTGATAAAGAATTCATTTGCATTTTGTTTCTAGCAAATAGCTATTTTCCATGATCTAATAGACAACTCATTAACAAATAATATTGTTATTATTAAATGAATCAACAACCCAAGCACACCATTTAAGACATATTTACAATAAACACACCACAAAGCATATTAAGTTGCAGTCTTGACACATTATCATAGATAAATGTAATTTCTCAAAAAAAATGTTCTCTAATTTCTAAGAAGAGCGACTCTCCAATCAATGAACCTTTAAGGAGTAAATTGAAGTTGACATAGACATAATTCTAACATGACTTAGCAAAAGGGTAATCCAAAAATAGATGCTTAATTTTCTTTGTCCTCCTACACTATAGGCACATGCCATTTCTAAATTTAGCTTTGGAAAACTTGAACTTGGCAAGAAACCTTGAAAAACCATCAGCTATGCAAATGCTTTCAACTAATAGGAAACATTATAAGACCAAACATTGTGGAATATAGTGGTATTGGTAGGTGTAAAAGGTAATTGTTTTACCATGAAGCTTATGTTTTACCTGGATAGGGCTTGTAGCCATTCTTCCTCTACAAGATCTCTCCACTTGTTATGTTACCAATTGATGTCTACCCAACCAAACTACAACTAGCATGCATGATCGAAAAGTTCCTATCACATTATAAACCTGATCACTATTTACCTATTACTTCCTTTTACTTATTGGGGATTACATCGGTCAATCAAATTCCAAAGTGCAAGTAGTCATGGTCACGGTCAAAATCTAGTGATTTTTTGAAACTCATCGTCCGAGTTACCCAATTGTTTGTTTCAAGAGGGGACCCATAAGCGTATGCTCATGCATATCTAGTAGATCTTTTTGTAATTAAAATAAATTATTTTAGGACTAATCACAACCTCTCCAAATGGGGATTTGTATAACATAATTCATCGTAGGTGGGTCTTTTGGAATTCCCGAGTCAACTTGAGAATCTAAGGATACCGTAATTGAGTCACAGGATTCTATTTGTATACACCCTGAGAATCTATGGCATTGTCCGAAGTGCTAATAACATATGTTGGCACTCTGCCATTCTAGGGTTCTATCTTTCATTATGTATTTTGGTATCTCAATAGTTCCTTTCCTTTTGGGTTTCTCCTGTATACAAGCCCTCTAAAACCCAGTTTTGTAGCAGATAGTAACAATAGGAATACCACTATTCTTTCCAATTAATTTTTTATACGACCCATTTAATATTATCTACATAAGGAGCCAATAAAATGAGTCACCTGATCGATGACACCGTGTCATCTACTCACCTGATCGATGACCCATTTAAATTGCAGTTTTTTAATACTTGTTAATTTGTTAATTTCCACATACTTTACATTTTAGTTCACTAATGCTATCTATGGTCTAATATTTACAATTATTAAACTTGCAGATGGCAGATCCTTCACTAGGGCAAGGTAATGTGGAGGTAGCACCCATGGTCGTACCGTCCCATGAAACATCTGGGCTCCAGGTATACAATTAAAAATGACATTTTTTAAATACATGTTTGTTTGTTGAATCATGCATGTCTAACTACATGAACACTTGCTGACTGTAGGCACCATCCGAGACATCTGGACCATTGCTTGGATTTGTATCTCCCTCCAGGCCATTCATGAACAAGGGTCGTGTGTATGTGAGGCGTTCTACTCCTAGAAAGACTCCAGATGCCCACGACCATGGGCTTACTCACACCATGGTAATGTATATCCTTCGATGATATTTGTTGTTTAACTTGAAATCCAGTGCATAAATCGTTTTTGTTAATGTTTGAATTACATGTTTACTGCATCAGGAACCCAAGTTGTCTACTAAAAACCTCGCATCGATGGTTGATGCAGCAGTTAGTGCCGCATCTGCAATGGCAACTGATCACACACAGGTATGTAACTATTTCAACATTATCTTTACATAGTTTATTATTGTTGTCTATTGTTTATTCATGCATTTCTAACTATTTCAACATTTTTTCATTGTATCCAACACTAGCAAGAGCAGTTCCTGGCCCCCCTGGTTCGACCATCCTGGATGTTCAACCAACGGCTCCATCTGCTACACAAGCAACGCAATCTCCTTTTTCAGTTCAGGTGAGATGTCCTTCAGTGACCAAGTGTTTCATGCACTTTCCATGCACCAGTTGATAATTGTTGAGTTAATTGTTGAGCTAATGTATTAGTGTACATAGTTAGTTGAATTTAACAATTGATATTTAATTTGCAGGATCCAGAGATGCACATTGATCCTATAGATGTGCCTAGAGGATCAATGTCGGGAAAGAACAAGAGGAAGCTTGAGTTTTGATGTGTCTTATGGGATATATGTACATTTGGATACATGTACATGTGGCTTTGATAGTTTTGGATAGTTTTGGACACATGTGCTTTTGGATACTTTTGTATATATATGTACTTTTCGATACATTCACTTTTGGAGACATGTACATTGACTTTATTGTGCATGTACTTTTGGAGACATGTACATTGACTTCATTGGATACATGTACTTTTGGATATACATGTACTTTTGGAGACATGCACTTTTCGATACTTTTGGATATATATGTACTTTTGGATACATGTACTTTTGGAGACATGCACATTGACATTTCACTTATAAATGAATGATACATTTCACTTTGTATTTGTTCTTTGGTTTCCACGTGTTCTTGTGTCAATATAATGTGTTGATTTGTGTGGATTATCTATTACTCATGAATGCGCTGTGTCAAAAGAACAAACTATTATATTTAAAGGTTTCAATGAACTCACTACATGCATGCACTAATTGGTATCTAATTAAAATTTGTGATTTTGGATGATCATTACAAGTTATGTCAAAGTTCTTGCTCGTGTAATGTAATCAAACAAAATGCAATACAATGTTTTTCAAGGTTTCAATGAACTCACTCATGCACACTAATTGGATAGGTGTAATTAAAATTTGTGAGTTTTGATGATTAAATTACAAGTTAAGTCAATGTTCAAGTGTAATTTAATAAAACTAAGTGCAATACATGCTACAAATTTCATCAACGCCCAATATTTGATTGTACAATTAGATTCAACACTACATATGAGTAACTCCATACAAGTGCTCAAAGAAACATTAGTGAAAGGAACAAACGTTACCTCGGGATTTGAGAAATAAAGTGCCTTCTAATGTTGGTTGGGAAGGATATGCTTGGTTATCCTTATGGCTTGGAGGTCATCTTCATGTAGATAAGTACTCTTGTTGTCATGTGTCATTAAGATTTTTTCATGTGGTAAAATTCTTCAGGGTTAGGGTTTGTTCATGGTTTCATTGTACTTGATTTCTAAACATATAATTATTCTAAGAAAGGTTGCTAGGTTTTCTTCCCCATGAGAGTTTCCCGGGATAAAATGTTGTGTCTCTTATCCCTGAACAACATTTTCATGCAACTTGCAGCTCGACATAGCCTAGAAACCGGACATCGGACCGATGAACCGTCGACTCCGTTGGTCCCCTGGCGTGCGATTACCTCTAGGGGGGCCTCTCCCTCGTCTCCCCATGGCCCCGTGGCTTCATTGTGAATTCATTTCGTAAACTAGGGTTTTGCTCAATTTCATTGCATGCAATCTCGCATTGGTGGGTCAACTCTGCAAAAACCTCCCCTGAGCCAGTGTTGGCAGTGTTCCCACATCGGCATTGCCCACACACACTTGCAGGAGCCAACGGCACGCAATCTTCCTGCTCTGTTTGCTTTTTGGCTCCCAGGCGGAAATTCACCAAGTGTCCTTGAACGACATTTTCATGCAACTTGTAGCTCGACATAGCCTAGAAATCGGACGTTAGACCGATGAACCGTCGACTCCGTTGGTCTCCTGGTATGCGATTACCTCTAGGGGGCCCTCTCCCTCGTCTCCCCATGGCCCAGTGGCTTCATTGTGCATTCATTTCGTAAACTAGGGTTTTGCTCAATTTCATTGCATGCAATCTCGCATTAGTGGGTCAACTCTGCAAAAACCTCCCCTGAGCCAGTGTTGGTAGTGTTCCCACGTCGGCATTGCCCACACACACTTGTAGGAACCAACGACACGCAATCTTCCTGTTCCATTTTCTTTTTGGCTCCTGGACGGAAATTCACCAAGTGTCCCTGAATGGCATTTTCATGCGACTTGCAACTCGACATAACTCGAAAACCGGACGTTGGAGTGACGAACCGTCGACTCCGTTGGTCTCCTGGCATGTGATTACCTCTAGGGGGCCCTCTCCCTCATCTCCCCATGGCCCAGTGGCTTCATTGTGCATTCATTTCGTAAACTCGGGTTTTGCTCAGTTTAATTGCATGCAATCTCGCATTGGTGGGTCAACTCTGCAAAACCCTCCCCCGAGCCAGTGTTGGCAGTGTTCCCACATCGACATTTCCCACACACACTTGCAAGAGCCAATGGCACACAATCTTCCTGCTCCGTTTGCTTTTTGGCTCCCAGGCGTAAATTCACCAAGTGTCCCTGAACGACATTTTCATGCGACTTGCAACTCGACATAACTCGGAAACTGGCCATCGGACCAACGAACCGTCGACTCCGTTGGTCTCCTGGCATGCGATTACCTCTAGGGGGCCCTCTCCCTCGTCTCCACATGGCCCAGTGGCTTCATTGTGCATTCATTTCATAAACTAGGGTTTTGCTCAATTTCATTGCATGCAATCTCACATTGGTGGGTCAACTCTGCAAAAACCTCCCCGAGCCAGTGTTGGCAGTGTTCCCACGTCAGCATTGCCCACACAGACTTGCAAAAGCCAACGGCATGCAATCTTCCTGCTCCATTTGCTTTTTGGCTCCTGGATGGAAATTCACCAAGTGTCCCTAAATGACATTTTCATGCGACTTACAACTCGACCTAACTCAGAAACCGGACATTGGACCGACGAACCGTCGAATCCATTGGTCTCCTGGGGTGCGATTACCTCTAGGGGGGCCTCTCCCTCGTCTCCCCATGGCCCAGTGGCTTCATTGTGCATTCATTTTGTAAACTAGGGTTTTGCTCAGTTTAATTGCATGCAATCTCGCATTGGTGGGTCAACTCTGCAAAACCCTCCCCCGAGCCAGTGTTGGCAGTGTTCCCACGTCGGCATTTCCCACACACAATTGCAGGAGCCAACGGGACACAATCTTCCTGCTTCATTTGCTTTTTGGCTTCCGGACGGAAATTCAGCAAGTGTCCCTGAACGGCATTTTCATGCAACTTGCAACTCGACATAACTCAGAAACCGAAAGTCGGACCGATGAACCATTGACTCCATTGGTATCCTGGCATGCGATTACCTCTAGGGATTCCTCTCCCTCATCTCCCCATGACCCAGTGGCTTCATTGTGCATTCATTTTGAAAACTAGGGTTTTGCTCAGTTTTATTGCATGCAATCTCGCATTGGTGGGTCAACTCTGCAAAACCCTCCCCCGAGCCAGTGTTGGCAGTGTTCCCATGTTGGCATTGCCCACACACACTTGCGAGAGCCAATGGCACACAATCTTGCTGCTCCGTTTGCTTTTTGGCTCCCGGACGGAAATTCACTAAGTGTCCCTGAACGGCATTTTCATGCGACTTGCAACTCAACATAACTCAGAAACTGGACATCGGACCGACGAACCGTTGACTTCTTTGGTCTCCTGGTGTGCGATTACCTCTAGGGGGCCCTCTCCCTCGTCTCCCGATGGCCCAGTGGATTCATTGTGCATTCATTTCATAAACTAGGGTTTTGCTCAATGTGGGAATGTGCAATTTTTGCACACGGGGGTCAACTTTGGAAAATCATCCACCGGGAAGGTATGGCTAGTGTTCCCAGCCCGAACCTGCCTAGACACACCTGCAGGACTCTCCGAAACCCGGTTTTGTTGCACGATTGGAGTTCTATGCCCCCGGCAGGTATCCAGCAGGTGTTCGTGAAGGCCTTCTGGCAGCGAGACGGGATGAGCCATAGAATGAATACCGTGGCTTGAATCGACGAACCATCGACTCCGTTGGATTCAGCACACCAGGATAGTACCAAGGGTGCCCCTCCCCTCTAGCTCGGTGGCCCATGTGTCACCTTGCAGGTCCATCTTGGAAACTAGGGTTTTGCTTAGTGTGGGAGTGTGCAATTTTTGCACACGGGGGTCAACTTTGGAAAATCATCCACTGGGTGGGTATGGCTAGTGTTCCGAGCCTGAACCTGCCTAAACACACCTACAGGACTCCCCGGAACCCGGTTTTGTTGCACGGTTGGAGTTCTATGCCCTCGGCAGGTATCCAGCAAGTGTCCCTAAAGGCCTTTTGGATGCGAGACAGAACGAGCCATAGAATGACGATCGTGGCTCGAATCGACGAACCGTCAACTCCATTGGATTTAGCACGCCGGGATAGTGCCAAGGGTGCCCCTCCCCTCCGGCCCGGTGGCCCATGTGCCACCTTGCAGGTCCATCTTGGAAACTAGGGTTTTGCTCAGTGTGGGAGTGTGCAATTTTTGCACACGGGGGTCAACTTTGGAAAATCATCCACCGGGTGGGTATGGCTAGTGTTCCCAGCCCGAACCTGCCTAGACACACCTGCAGGACTCCCCGAAACCCAGTTTTGTTGCACGATTGGAGTTCTATGCCCCCGGCAGGTATCCAGCAGGTGTCCCTGAAGGCCTTCTGGCAGCGAGACTGGACGAGCCATACAATGAAGACTGTGGCTTGGATCGGCGAACCATCAACTCTGTTGGATTCAGCACACTAGGATAATGCCAGGGGTGCAACTCCCCTCTGGCCTGGTGGCCCATGTGTCACCTTGCAGGTCCATCTTGGAAACTAGGGTTTTGCTCAGTGTGAGTGTGAAATTTTTGCACACGGGGGTCAACTTTGGAAAATCATCCACCGGGCGGGTATGGCTAGTGTTCCCAGCCCGAACCTGCCTAGACACACCTGCAGGACTCCTCAAAACCCGGTTTTGTTGCACGGTTGGAGTTCTATGCCCCCGGCAGGTATCCAGCAAGTGTCCCTGAAGGCCTTTTGGATGCGAGACAGAACGAGCCATAGAATGATGACCATGGATTGGATCGACGAACCGTAGACTCCATTGGATTCAGCACACCGGGATAGTGCCAGGGGTGCCCCTCCCCTCCATCTCGGTGGCCCATGTGCCACCTTGCAGGTCCATCATGGAAACTAGGGTTTTGGAGGTCCATGATGAAGATTTTCATGATGATGATGATGGTGATGATGATGAAGATGTTGATGATGATGGCTTGGTCTAAGGTGTTTCTCTCAAATAGCTAATTCATTATGAAATATTTAACAAGACACAAATTAAATTTAATATAAGTGTATTGTTTAATATAGTGAGCATGAATTGAATTGATTTTGTTGGGTGAAACCAGTAACCAACATGATGAACATAATATAATTTTAGGGTTTACTGATCATATGTAAAAAATGGCATATTCATAAACTTGACATACAAGAGAACTTTGGGTATATTTATAAACAACATAAACGTAAATTTGGCATATCAAGAACACAAAATTGACATATTCATATGAAACATACATGTGAAAATTGAGCATATATCAATATTCAATTACAAATAGTATAAATAGTATAGTATTAAAAGTATGTAATGTACCTCATCATGCTAGATCCCACCTATTATCATACAACCAAGCCCTCCGGATAATCTCTTATACTGATGGTATCCATTAGTCTCTCGTGCTCTGTATCCGGTAAGAAGTAGCGTACCTTCGATGTATTTTGACTAGGCATTGTTCGTACCTCGAGGTTTGTGCGAATGATTAAGTTGGTAAAGTGATACACACTTGCACCTGGTTTGTAATCCCTATAAACATATCCACCCTTCTTTCTTGCATTGTTGTCCCGTGTCAAGTATTCACCTTTAACAACCATAGACCCAGTTGGAAAGTGGTCATTTTCATCGTCAGTCATGGACATAATGAGGGTTTGCTTTCCATCTATACAGCGTGCCAACCAGTAATCATCACCCCATTCAGTATATTTTGAGGCAACCACTGCGTATATGTGCCTTGCATTATATGATTGTAGGTATATGATCAAAATATTTTTCATGTGATATAAGGCCATTAATGTGCATTTGAAGACTACGTAAACAAACAAAAAATGTTAAGGAAATGCATCATACCAGGTTGTACAAGGTCTGAGACATGATCAAAATCTGCAGAAATAGATGATTGGTCTTCTTCCAACGGAGTTAACTCAACAATTGCACGCTAATCAAGTGGAAGTGATATGCGATCCCATCCATCAATCCAATCCAATGATTCACACCCATCCCAGTCACCATCACAATAAGGCGGGCAAAAACAAGCGAGTTTTCTGGTCCAAATTTCAAATACTGGGTTATCAGAGCTTCGAACTGAATGAAAGCCACGAGTCCTAGGCACAGTCTTGCATTCCCATGCATGTGAATGATCTATATCTACCACCTCCCAAAAAAATCTCTCCACATGTCTCTTTCTTGTGGATTCTACTCACATAGTTGATTCCTCTCCCATTACTGACGTGCACCACCTGACTGTAGATTGAGCATTTAGAATAGGATATTCTGTAGATACTTTCAATTCCTCTCTTTGTAGGGATGTTTTGACACATGCTCCATCTCCATCATGCTCTCCTTTACCATGCCCAGTCTCAAAATAGTTCCACATATGTGGCACTTTGTAATTTTTATGCAATGAACACAACCACTGAAATATGCGTGCATTTTTGAATTGACCAGAACACCCATCAAACCAAATCCAGTGTCGATCCATCTGTATGTTCCTTCCCTTCAAGTGATCATAGAACATGATGAAGCAATGACATACATAGTGGAAGTCGTGGCACCTATCATCACTTATGTAGAAGTGATATTCCTTCAGAATTTCTCTTTGCTCTTCAGTGCTATTTGGGCCATGCCTATATGTGATATGGACCATCAAGGAAACCTGCTCAAAGTGATAATACTGACTTTGGTTCTCATTTTGAGGTTGCAGAGTGTAGTTCTCAACAAAATCAACAACTGAAAGTATAGTAACAAGGGGAAATGTATCTCTTCATATTCTAAACTTCTCATCCTGCCATCGTTCCACGTGGACATGCTGAACATATTGATGTGTCTTTTCAATAAATTCCTTGATGAAGTCACTAACTTGTACCTGGTGACACAAAATGATCTCAATGTCAGTTTTTTGTTGTAAGTAAGGATTGAAATGTAACCGTTACAACATAATTTTATAGATATAAATGCATACCTGAGATGTCACCAATTGTATTTTTTTGCTTTCTTTCCATGGGACTATTTCATAGTTGATATATTTGAAACTTTTCATGTCTGTAACCATTTTCCCAAATTCACTGTCTCCATTCTCGTGCATACATTGGTTCAATAATGCCATTCCAGCATAGTTGGAGCATGTTCCATCCAAACAAGATTTTGCATAGTATATTTACCCCTCGGGCCTATTGCACATGATGCTATGAATGAATTCTCTTGATGAAGTCGGTGGTATTGTCATGGAGCAATCCTGCACATGGTTAGTATGCAACACACGACGAATGTACAAAAATGTTTCATAGTAATATTCATATTCTACATGGTATCTACAACAACAAGTGTTATGAAGAGTATTTATTCTAACATACCATGGCTTACATTTCTCAAAAGATCTTTGCCCCAAGTTCAATTGTCTATGCTCAATCCTAAATTTCTCGTAAAGTTCTGTCTGTTTTATATCAAGAAGATTCTTAGTGTGTGGTTCAAGATCCTTTGAACCCCTTCTCAGTTTTAGTACATCCTTTTGGTTTGAAGAAGGCCTTGTGTGATCATGCAAAAAACTGTGCACTAGTCCCTTTACTGCATCAACTAGCTTCATGTCACGACGTGGCGACCGACCAACAAAGGCCCAAAAATCTGTCTGCTCGGTTGTGTCAAGATGTTCTCTTCTAATAGAATACCTATGGAGGGTTTTTACATTCAAATTAACTAGTTCGGATGTAGGCCTGAGAATACGAAGGGCCCTGGTTTTCTTATTTGCAATTGCTTGTGACAACACACGATGAGCAGCATTGCGGTCCTTTGAACGTGTTTCTTACCAATTTTACCAAATGCATCTACTAGGCTTTTAACTATATGAGAACTTGGTTCAGAATTCTTTATCATATTTATCCCTAACTTTTTCCAAACAACATTCATGCTCCTAGGTTTTAACAATGATAAAAATAATCTACATTTATCTCCATCACATTTAGAAACAAAATATTTATCAAGTATCTGTTGAGTTTGATAAGCAATACTACGTTTAGATAGCATACCTTCAATGGAATTGATGAGACTTTCATCAACTTGTATACGCTTCGGAGTTCTTCGACGTGTGCTTGCTAATGGAGGTAAGGGGGTTGGAAGTGTACCATGTAGCGCATCACCAAGACGCTCTGGCGTTTCAGTAGTAGCTTGGTGTCCTTCATTCTCTTCCTGGTAGTTGGATGGTGGAAGTCCAACATCCTCTTCGATGGTCTGTGGAAGTCCAACATCCCCTTGTGGAAGTCTAACATCCTCATCGATGGTCTAGATAACATTCTCTTCTTCAACAGTAGGCAAAATGTCCAACGCCTCTCTGACTTCATCGCTTGTATAACCACATCCGGATAGCAAATTTTGTGTTTCTTCATGAGCTTCATCTTGAGCTGGTAACTTATCACTTTGACTTGAAGTGGGAATTGAAACATCCCCTAATGAGCACCTACGTTTTGCTTCTTGATTACTTCCATGGGGTGCTTGTTCAACAACTATTGTGGAAATTGAAGGTCCCTCTTGTTATGGATTAATAGGATGAACTGTGGTATCCTCTACAATTGGATTTGGATTAGTTTACAAAGAAAGCCTCCGATTCATCATGTATATTCTTTTCTTTTCTTTCTCTTCTTCCTTGTTGATTTGTTTACTCGATTACGTGCATTGCCCATCACCACAATGATCAATTCAATATAGTTTGTTTTTGTTGCTCCTCAATTACAAGCTCTTCAATAATAAGCAAATGGAAGTTAGATCATAAATTGTTTGGGCTCTTTGATTCTCTTGTACACTTGTGTATATCCACCATCACCATGAAATGGTCTTGAAGCTTGATATCTTATCTTGTGTGCTCCTCAAATATAGGCCAAATGAATCTTTCAAAGACCTTATCTTTGGTGTTATTCAATTGGAGATTCTTCAAGCTTGTTGATTATCTTCTTCAAATATGGCCATATAACTCAACACCACATTGAGCAACCATGAAAGATGTCCTCAATGTTGCACCTGCATAAAAAAAATAATGATGGAGATGGTGTAGAATGTGAGAATTTCCAATGGAGGGCTCGTGCTGTTCGAAAAATCGCGGGAGTGTTGTTTTGGCTCGGACAAAGTGAAGTTGCTATCAGACAGGGACAGTCCATTGTTTATAGAGTTACCAAACACGCACACGTTATATAAAGCAAAAACGCATGCACGATATGTAGTGTAAAAACGCGTACGCGATATTGTCAAGCACAATAAATAGGTTAGGTGCACGGCTAGGGCAACGAACAAAATCGAAAGAAAACTAATATTTGATATGGTTACATACATTGTCAAGCATACCCCACTCTCCATCTCTCCACCTTCTCTTTATCTTCGTCATTATCCCTCCCTATAGCACTCTCTCCCTTCTTCTCCCTTAATCACTAACCCTCTATGCCTTTATCCCTCCCCCCTGCCCTCTCTGTCTTACCTTGTTCCTAGAGACCCTCCCCCATAAAGGCCTTTAGACCCTCTTCTAAACATTAATCCCTAAGTGCATAAGTGCACAAGATGATGATGAGGAGGAGGGTGATGACAATGAAGATGATCATGATGCAAATGAAGATGATAAAGATGATGATGAGGAGGAGGGTGATGACAATGAATATGATCATGATGCAGATGAAGATGATAAAGATGATGATGTTGATGAAGATGATGGTGATGATGATGAAGATGTTGATGATGTTGGTGATGGTGATGTTCGGATGATGATGATGATGATGATGAAGATGATGGTGACATGATGGAGATGTTGATCTGATGAGGAAGATGATGATGATGATGATGGTGATGATGATGAAGATGTTGATGATGATGATGATGGTGATGAAGATGATGATGATGAAGAAGATGATGATGATGGAGATGTTGTGTTGATGGGGAACCTAGAGATGACAATGATGACGAAGATGGTGATGGTGATGGTGATGGTGATAGTGATGACGATGAAGATTTTGATGATGATGTTGATGGTGATGATGATGAAGATGTTGACAATGATGGTGATGGTGATGTTTAGATGATGATCATGATGATGTTCAGAAGATCATGATGGTGATGATGGTGATGATGATGGAGAAGATGACGATGATGGATATGTTGATGAGGAATTACAGATGCCAATGATGATGATGATGATGGTGATGAAGATGATGATGGTGGAGATGTTGATGAGGAACCTACAGATGCCAATGATGATGGTGATGATGATGAGGATGTCGATGATGATGGTGCTGGTAATGATGATGAAGATGTTGATGATGATGGTGATGGTGATGTTCGGATGATGATGATGATAAAGATGATGGTGACATGATGGAGATGTTGATCCGATGAGGAAGATGATGATGATGATGATGGTGATGATGATGAAGATGTTGATGATGATGGTGATGGTGATGAATATGATGATGATGAAGAAGATGATGATGATGGAGATGTTGTGTTGATGGGGAACCTAGAGATGACAATGATGATGAATATGGTGATGGTGATGGTGATGATGATGAAGATTTTGATGATGATGTTGATGGTGATGATGATGAATATGTTGACGATGATGGTGATGGTGATGTTTAGATGATGATCATGATGATGTTCAGAAGATCATGATGGTGATGATGGTGATGATGATGGAGAAGATGACGATGATGGATATGTTGATGAGGAACCTACAGATGCCAATAATGATGATGATGATGGTGATGAAGATGATGATGGTGGAGATGTTGATGAGGAACCTACAGATTCCAATGATGATGGTGATGACGATGAGGATGTCGATGATGATGGTGCTGGTAATGATGATGAAGATGTTGATGATGATGGTGATGGTGATGTTTGGATGATGATGATGATGATGAAGATGATGGTGACATGACGGAGATGTTGATCCGATGAGGAAGATGATGATGATGATGATGATGATGGTGATGATGATGAATATGTTGTTGATGATGATGATGATGATGATGAAGATGATGATGATGGAGATGTTGTGTTGATGGGGAACCTAGAGATGACAATGATGATGGTGATGGTGATGGTTATGGTGATGGTGATGACGATGAAGATTTTGATGATGATGTTGATGGTGATGATGCTGAAGATGTTGACGACGATGGTGATGGTGATGTTTAGATGATGATCATGATGATGTTCAGAAGATCATGATGGTGATGATGGTGATGATGATAGAGAAGATGACGATGATGGATATGTTGATGAGGAACCTACAGATGCCAATGATGATGATGATGATGGTGATGAAGATGATGATGGTGGAGATGTTGATGAGGAACCTACAGATTCCAATGATGATGGTGATGACGATGAGGATGTCGATGATGATGGTGCTGGTAATGATGATGAAGATGTTGATGATGATGGTGATGGTGATGTTTGGATGATGATGATGATGAAGATGATGGTGACATGACGGAGATGTTGATCCGATGAGGAAGATGATGATGATGATGATGATGATGGTGATGATGATGAAGATGTTGTTGTTGATGATGATGATGATGATGAAGATGATGATGATGGAGATGTTGTGTTGATGGGGAACCTAGAGATGACAATGATGATGGTGATGGTGATGGTTATGGTGATGGTGATGACGATGAAGATTTTGATGATGATGTTGATGGTGATGATGCTGAAGATGTTGACGATGATGGTGATGGTGATGTTTAGATGATGATCATGATGATGTTCAGAAGATCATGATGGTGATGATGGTGATGATGATAGAGAAGATGACGATGATGGATATGTTGATGAGGAACCTACAGATGCCAATGATGATGATGATGATGGTGATGAAGATGATGATGATGGAGATGTTGATGAGGAACCTATAGATGCCAATGATGATGGTGATGACGATGAGGATGTCGATGATGATGGTGCTGGTAATGATGATGAAGATGTTGATGATGATGGTGATGGTGATGTTCGAATGATGATGATGATGATGATGATGATGATGGTGGTGACATGATGGAGATGTTGATCCGATGAGGAAGATGATGATGATGATGATGGTGATGATGATAAAGATGTTGATGATGATGATGACGGTGATGAAGATGATGATGATGAAGAAGATGATGATGATGGAGATGTTGTGTTGATGGGGAACCTAGAGATGACAATGATGATAAAGATGGTGATGGTGATGACGATTAAGATTTTGATGATGATGGTGATGGTGATGATGATGAAGATGGTGATGGTGATGTTTAGATGATGATCATGATGATGTTCAGAAGATGATGATGATGATGATGGAGATGTTGATTTGATGAGGAATATGATGATGATGGTGATGGTGATGATGATGAAGATGTTGATGATGACGATGATGGTCATGAAGATGATGATGATGATGGAGATGTTGATGGAGAACCTAGAGATGAAAATGATGATGAAGATGTTGATGATGATGATGGTGATGGTGATGATGATGAAGATGTTGATGATGATGGTGCTGGTGATGAAGATGATGATGACGATGATGATGATGATGATGATGGAGATGTTGATGAGGAAGGGGGAGATGACAATGATGATGAAGATGTTTATGGTGATGAAGATGTTCATGATGATGGTGATGGTGATGAAGATGATGATGAAGATGATAAGGATGAAGAAGATGATGATGATGGAGATGTTGATCAGGAACCTAGAGATGACAATGATGATGAATATGTTGATGATGATGATGATGATGGTGATGATGATGGTGATGATGATGAAGATGGTGATGGTGATGAAGATGATGACGAGGAGGGTATCCACCTTATGTATATATTCACAAATATCCAAGTCCCTGTAGAACTCTCTCCCTTCGTTCGCCCTTAATCACAAACCCTATGTTCCTTTATCCCTCCCCCCTGCCCTCTCTATCTCACCTTGTATCCCTCTCTCCCTATCTCTTTCTCTAGATCTATCCTTGGTTATGTCCCTCACTCCCTTTACCTCCCTCCCTCTATGTCGCTTTCTCTCCCTTACATCATCTTCGTCCCTGCCACCCCACTGATTCCTCCTTCCCTATCACACACACACACACACACAACCTCCCACTTTCTTTGTCGCTCACAACTCCCTCTAGTCTCTCTCTCCCCAATCATCAATCTCTCTCTCTCTCTCTCTCTCAAACACGCACACACACACACACACACACATTATGTCCCTTTCCATTCTCAAACCCATCCCCCCTCCATCCATATCTATCTCCACCTTTCTCCCTCCATCCCTCACCCTACCTTCTCTCCCTCCCTCTCTCATCACCTATCTCTCTCTCACCTTCTATCCCTCCCTCATGTTATCTTTCCCTCAACCTATCCCAATCTCTCCATCACTCCCTCTCTCTCACACACTTTATGTCCCTTCCCCCTCCTCTCATACTCTCTCTCTCTCTCTCTCTCTCTCGCCACCACTCCCTGCATGTCTCCCACCAACACTTTCTGTCCCTCCCTTCCTATCTCTTTATTTCATTCTATCCCCATCTATCTCTCACTCCCTCTAAATCCATTCCTCCCCATTGTCCCTCTCCCTCCCTCGCTCTATGTCTCCCCCCCCCATATTCTTTATTTCTCTCTCACGTCCCCCTTGCCTCCATCCATTCCCCCTTGTCACTCAAGTCTCACTTTTAACTTCTAACCCTATACCTCTTCAGAACCTATTATACTCCTAATAGTGCTCTCAAGCCCCACTTCCCTTCAACCCTTGTAGCCCATCATGTTCTCATTCCCTTCATCTCTCCCCACTCAATCTTCCAACATCCTTCTAGGCCCTTGACCCTTTCCCACCCCTGTTAAATATTAACCATAGATTCCCTTGACCCTTCCCCACCCCTTCTCAAATATTAAACAAAAATTCCCTTCATTCTTCCACACCCCTTCTTTCTCAAGTATTAAACATGTATTTTATGATCTAAATAACGCGAGCGCGTTTTTTAACTATATAATGCGTACGCGTTATGTAGTTATATAACGCGTGCACGTTATGTACATCTAAAAGCATGGCAATAATTTTGAATTTGGAGTTTGATCGCATGTCAACTATAATCCTATGTGTATGCTTTGGAGTTTGCTTCGATAATTCCAAACCTGTGCAATGTTAATGGAAAACCAAAGCTAATTGGGTATTTCTTCCAGTTTCTGGAGAATCCTGTGCTTAGCCACTCACTACAATATGCTACACAGTCATTTTTTACGAAATCTTGGACACAAATAGCATTTTTTCTGCAGATTCCAAATATGTAACTTTTATTTTGAAATATTAATTTTTCCTATTTTCTTTCAATTTCTTTTCTGTCCTACTTCCTTAACTTGTGAAACACACTATTAGTGTTTCTTCCATAACTTTTTCAATTCTCGATCATTTCAAATAAAAATTGTATGGTGCACAAGAGGACACTAACCTCCATGTTCTATAAAAAACCCATGTCAAGATTTTTGCATTAAGACCTTCAAAGGCTCTACCCACAAAAGAGGTACTATTTTCGAGGTTTGATCACTTAGACAATTATAACAAAATTATAAAATTACTAATTTAATTTTCAAAAAATAATGGCACACAAGTGCTATGTGTTCTCTACATGCATGCCGATTTTTGTAGCTTGATTCCATCATTTAGGCCCTCAAAGTCTCAACCCACAGAAACATATACCTTATCATTTGCCTGAAAAATAAAAAGTGTCTGTTAGGAAAAATGAAACTTGACATAGCTATGCAAATTTTCAATACATAAAAGTTATATATTTGGAAACGTGATTCAATTTCCTACATTTCATCTTTTTTACTCAATGCAAGATATTTTGCATAAGTATCTCAAAAAATCCAAGTACGTTGAGGGATTCCTGATTTTTCAGTTTTCCAAATCATCTAACGCGCCAAAAGTGACCCTCATTAGCTTGCACTGACCCAAAACATTCATTAAGCTATCTTAAAATGCACTCATCTTCTTTGTCTCCTTTCCAAAATTCCTAAAACAAAACTTTATCATAACTTTTTAATTATAAAGAGACCTATGTTTTATTTTCTTAGATAATATATTTTAATGATAATCATAAAAGTTCCCTGTAGTAGACAATGGAAATTTTTCTTTTATCTACAAGTTCTAATTTTATATACAATATAATTACATTAATATATATTATTTACAAAAAGTATATAATTTTAAAAAAAATAAAAAGTCTATTTATTTACAAAAAGCAAATCCTAGCTTTATATTTACATACAGATATAATATGTAAAACATAAGTTGGGCACAAAAAAATGTTGGAATTAATATATGTTTCATTTTTAAACTTGTAATGTTGGAAACAACAATTTTGATTAACTATAAAATTTACTATTTTAACTTTTTTTAATTGATAACTTTCTTGTCATTTCAAATCTTGTATTTAAAATTTATAAAAATATAAAATAAGATCAAGTACCACCATATCCAGGATATGGTGTAGAGAGGAGCATTTAAGCTCCAGTATGTGACAATAGACGAGTAGATAGCCTATGTGATGACCAAGTCATTAGCAAGAGTAAAATTCGAGTACTTCAGAGAGAAGCTTGGTGTTATCTAGATCGATGTTCCCCGAAAGAGGGAGTGATGTGACCAGAAGACACAAGTGCACCAGGGTTGTGTCTTACATGTTGGAAGACACAGGTAGTCCACAAGGGCATAATGCATCTGGGATGCTCCTGGGTTGTATCCACATGTTTGAATACGCTAGTAGGTCCATGAGTCATAAAGCATCTGGGATGTGCCTAGGTTGTATCTTACATGGTGGAAGATGCAAGTGGTCTGCAAGGACGTAATGCATCTTGGATTCTCTTGGGATGTATCCACATGTTTGAAGACGCAGTTTGACCGAGAGAGTCATAATACATCTGGGTTGTATCCATGGGGTGGAAGATGTAGATGTACCTGGGTTGTACCCACTCGGTGGGAGACACCGGTTGACTGAGAGAGTCGTAATACATTTGGGTTGTATCCACGGGGTGGGAGACGCAGGTTGGCTGAGAGAGAGACATAATGCATCTGGGCCGTATCCACTAGGTGGAAGATGCATATGTTCCTGGTAGAAGACATATTATGTTTTAGGTTTTCCATCTTGCTTGATATTGTACTAGTGAAAAATCTATCTCTGAGGAAGTTGTGGGGTTTTCTCCTTTATGGTTTCCCCAAGGAAATTTCTTGTGTCTTTTGCGTTTTGTTGTGCTTCTCTATCTTTTAGTTTAAATATCTAACTAAATTGAATTATGGTGCAAACTATAACACCCCCAAGTTGGGCTATGAGGCCACCAAGGTGAAGGAAACACCTACATGATTCTATCTCTCATCCCACAACCCATTCTACTGACTATGCTTAGCCACAATATCAACTAGAGCTCTATAGGGGTCTCACTAAGATTTCACAACCATGGCACTCCTTCCAACTGCCCCACAGAACACAAGGAAGGAATTTCCCTTCACTGATCCATAGTTCCCTCAGGAAATCCAACCCTTACAATGCTTACCAATGTGTGCATTAATAGTCCAACATGTTGTAAGCTATTGGAAAACCTCCTGCAACATTAATCCATGGCTTCTCGAGCATCCAAAAGTAGCAGAAATCAATGGGTAAAGGTTCCTAGCTTGCCCAACCTCCATGCTCATCTACATCCATCTATTTTCCCTTCCAAAAATGAAACTCTGCCTTCAAATTCGAATTTTTGGGTTAAACATAGTTTGGTAATGGTCATGAACAACAATGGAAAACTCTATGTAGTGTAAGGGCATGCATGAGAGAATGAGGAAAACAGTTTGGACTCCAAGGATATGAGGTAAGAAGGAAAATACAATTGACATAGATTCTAACAATAGAAAAAATAGGACAATTGACGACAAACATAATTGTCACAAACCCCATGCTTCAATAACTACATGAAGTGACTTTTTCCACTAACCCCACATATTCATTCAATGATTGGATTTAATAGTCAAGAGAAGGTAAGTGGCTTATTTAAGGCACATGACAGATTTTTGGATGAGTTCTAAGGTTGACACATGACAACATAAGATTTGGTTTCCCACATGCCCCCTTCCTCTTCCCCTCCAGTGGAATCATAGCTTTTCTAGTGCTCTTTACAACCATCTTGGACCATTTTATTATTTTCCAACATAATATTTACATACATTTCGAATTGGCATGATTGCCAATCATATGGTCCAAATAAAACTATATGCATCATACATGCCTAGCCATTCTCTAGTCGGTCTTTGGCATTGAGCTCCACACTAGGAATCCCTACTAACATATTTATATCATTTACATAATTTTAATTAAATACATTCCAAGTCAAAATTGGAGATATTACAATAGGTTTCCTTAATAATGTTATGCGGGGAACATCATTTAATATTTGGTTTTACCAAAAAAAAATTATAAAATAAATTGAGAAATTCATTGTAAAAGGATTTTATAAAGAAAAGGGAATACCATACCAACAAGTTTACATCACTTTATATTCATTCATGAATTATATAAATATATAATTTATGTGAGAAAAATACAAAATAAAGGAAAGGTATAGCAGTAGTTGCAAGAATCTCAAGTAATAAAGTACGGTTGTAAAATATCACCCCACAACAATTTGAAGAATCAACACTTGAGATAAGTGTTTTGGACTATATTTGATTTAGGTTTTAAGATATTTGATCACACTATAGTTTTGTCGATTGATTGAAACATGCCCTTTGAGTATGCATGTCTAAGGAAATTTTCAATCTCTATATATTGTGTTTTCCATGTCGAGAGACTTTTATTAGTGAAACTCCATCATCTCTTCAAGCCTACTTTTCTTCTGGAGAAAAGAATGCATGATTTACTCTACCTTCTTTCATAAGAAAGACTACCTTGCACGGTTGGGGAGAACTCTTCAAAGATCATGTATTCTATATACTATTATAAGCAATGCTCTAAACTTTAAATCTAATGCACACACGGATCTTGCTTCATGGGAAAGGAACACCATCAACACATTCCAAGAGATGAAAAGCGTATTGGTCCAAAGAACCACTACAATTTTCAAAATATGCTTTTAATTTATTCAATAGATTAGGAACTATAATTAGATAATAAATTTTGAGTTTAGAAGTTGATAAATGTGGTATAACTTATGATAAAGCAAGTTTATTAATATGGTGTTTATTTTGATTTTCATCTTTTATTTAAAGGGTCATTGTTATACAAATGTATATTTACATATATTTATTAATAAGTTCTGGTTGGTTTTTCAGTTTCATTTCAACACTTCTCTCTTTATTTGATAGAGACGGTCCCAAAAAAATATTTCAAGAAGTTAACATATTTTATTATTGATGAGAGTTACAATTCAATGCATATAAACCTTCAAAGGACCATTTTCCACAATGCAATAATGATATGTGATGAATTATATCTATAATATAAAATAGAAGTCTAATATTTTCAAATATTGTTTCCTCATTTATGAGTCTCAAATCATGCTTTAACACACTATTTAGAAATATAAGACTTAGCACACTATTTAGAAATATAACAAGGAAAATAAAAGCAAAGCTTCAAGTCCCTGCCAAGTCATAAAATTTATAGGATTGATCCATACGAGAGCTAAGTAATAATGTTTTTCTGTTTAGTCAATTCTTAATATGTAATGCGACACAAGTATTCGCTATTGAATATACTAACGATATGCATTATGTATTAACAATTTAACAGTATGTGAGGTTGCACCATCTATTATCTCTGTGAGGTTGAGCCATATTAATTTTGTGTGTTCTATTGATTCAATATCAGTATTTGAAGTCGAGCAATAATAACAATTTAACAGTCTTCGATATGAACAATACTAGCGATATGCAATATGTATTCAGAGTATGTGAGGTTGCGCCATCTATGAAGGTAACAGTCTATGAGGTTGATCCATATTACGTCTGTGTGTGGAATGTTAGTCAAAATCGATACTATCAGTATTTGAAGTCGATCAGCAATAATAATAATTTTAAAACCCTAAAAAAGTTGCATGAAAAATAAGATCACAAAAGTCCAACTTATTTGAAAATTCAAGAGAACATATAGACACAATGTGATGCAATCTAAAAATGTTGTAGGCCAAGATTTGCGATTTCAAGATTATTTATCGCATTACACATAAGATTTTTAGTTTCAAGATTATTCATCACATTAAGCTTATAGTAAGAGTATACTCTGCCAATATATATGGAGATGATTTGTATCTTCTTCTTAGATAAGCGATTCGGTGAACCCTTTATATTAGCAGTTGTTTTGTATCTGAGAAAAGTGTGAACATCTTCAGTAAATTTGTAGGTGCGGGTACAGTTCATTCTTTGGATGTGTAGGTGCTCTGAATCGATCATTGTGCACATTCAATAAGCCAATCAATACCCATTCAATCAGTAGTCTGAGAAGAAAGAGATGAATAATAGTATTGGGATGAAAACCCTTAGCAGTGCTTGGTAAGATCGTGGCACCAAGAAGAAATGGAGGGCATGCAGCTTTGACCACCGTGAAGCTTTGAATCAAATGAAAATAGAATCATTTAAACAATAAAGTTACGGAGTAACCTCTGTAAATCAAGATGACTGAAGACTAGAATGGCCTCTAATTCATAGAGGTTACTCCGACAACTGTATTGTTTAGACAAATTCTTTGCACATTGTGCCAGCAATATAGATATTGCACATGCCTTGTTTTGAAGAGGAACAAAAAACATATTTAAACAAATTCTTTAGGCCAAGAACATAATGGGAATTTACTCCTATTCTTTTACCCAAATAATAGAACAAATGAAAATAAGGCAAAAATACATGAAACCAATCAACGAAGGGTTGATTCTCCTACAAGATCAGAGTGTTAATTAAACAAACAAGAGAAAATTATAAGTATCGATTAACTCGTTAATGAGGTCAAGCCTTTTAAATCCTTCGAACACGATGCAAATTAATAGATTTCTAACTAAACTAATTCTTTGCATAATTTGGGTGTTCTTTTAAAAATGCCTAGCATATATTAGCAAAACTTATTAGACTTTAAGTCACCCTTGATCACATGTGTGGAAGAAATTAAACATACCTGCAGAAAGTCATACATATCATTACTAATACCCCTCTCATCATGACGGAGGTCACGTTACGTGAGCTATGCTCTTTGATAGGAATACAAATAGGGTAAGGAAACTTAGTTTTTGGCTCAACCATAAGGGAGAGGTACGTCAAGTTACTCTAAAGACCTAAGAAGGGCGATTTACTCTTGGTATAGTACACACTACCATTCATTCAATCATTAATCGAGTAGGCACATAAATTTCATACAACTGGTCTAAGTGCCAACCCAAGCATGGACATAATATCTAATCTCATAAGGCTTTATTAAATCCTACTCAACAGGGTTGTTTTCACACACAATTCCACCCACTACTCGTTCTTTTCTTGTGCCACTTAAAGTAATCTTTCCGGATAGTAGATATAGAGCCCGCCCGAAATGTTGTATATAAAGGACACATATCAACAGTTTAGGATCGAAGAGACTGCATACCTCGCATATTAAGGCACCAGGGGGGGTTGTCACCAAGTTAGTTGGGAAGGGTGTCCAGTTTTCAAGAAGAATAAAAAAGCAATGAAAAAACAATAAACCCGAAACTCTTCTTCCAGCAATCCTGCCACCGGGTTTCTTCATTTAAAGCACTCTACGAAAGAAACATGAGCAATCAAAGTAACAATAATAAGCAGGATCAGGATGGACAAGATAGGATATCTTTCCAAGCAATCCGATAGAGCCTGTTAAACAATTATGTTCCAATAAAGCTAAGGATAGCAACGAATTGGTTCGTTTTCACTCAAGGCATTACAAATTTAGGTAAGAAAAGGTGGTCTCACTCCTTGGTGATCGTAGAAACAATTAAAAGAAAACTGAGTCAGTTCTCTTTACAAACCATCTCCAATAAGTATCCTATGCATGAGGGATTAGACAAAAATCTGATCTATAACATATTTAAAAGTGCATTTAAATTCTGATCTATAGGAAAAAAATAATTTAATATAATCTAATTGAGATATGAAAGGGACAGAGGATGGATACCCATTTAACCTTGTAATTCTCTACAACATAGACTAGAGTAACTTTGTGGAGTGCGAAAGCTTGTAATATGACTCACATAAACATACAAGAACAGAAAACAACTGGGGAGACAGAGTCATTATATATAAATTTTTGGTTGAAAACGTTTAGCCAAGTTGCATGCTTACACCACACAAATGGCAAAACGAAAAGGGCGTGACATATAAAAATCTCTTATTCTATTATGTAAATCTATCTTACAGTTGAGCAAAAATTTGAGTTCAGAACCATTGTAAGATGTTTGTAAATACATCCTGCTATGTGAATTTAGATGATGGTAGTCTTGAAACAATAATAGAATGTGTGGTGTAACTATGGCAGATTTTAGTGTGAATCTCCCAAACTTCAATAATTTTAGTTATGCCAAACTACATCTGAGGCTAGAAAGCTCGAGTGAGAATGTTGTTGTAATTGTGCAATATTATGTGAAAACACTCTATGAATGTGCCCAAATTCACTGATAAATCTGCTAGACGAAGGCACTCAAAACCGTGAATGAGACAAACCACAAAGATAATGTTCCAGTGGAGGCAGGGGTGCTTGAATTCGTCACTAAATAGAGAAACCTTCTTCTGTGACAGCTCTTTCTCTAGCAGTCAATAACCATGCATTAGCAACTACTCGACATGTTATCATCAATGGCTATAAGAAATTTCCAGCTAATGCTATTGCAACTGCAAGTTATTATTATTTCCCACTATCTTAGAAATTAAGGAATATTTGAAGATTCCATGCAAGTTGCAGTTGTGGCTGCCCCAATTGCTAGTGCTACAGAGTTGCTCCCACTATACTTGGTCCAAAAGAAAAGGAAGGAAACGTGAGTAAGAAGAAGAATTTGATGGAATATGGGTTTTTAGCCTTTTTTATTAGATTGCATAGCACAAATCAGAATAAAGATACCAAAGTAATGCTAGTGGATGACTCTTCTTTTATTAAGTTCAAGGGAAACGAGAACATAAAAAGCTAGAAAGGGAGGTTCTAAGATGCAAAAGGGAGAATAGAGCCAAAGGACCCTGTCAACGTAGAATTGAAAGGGAAAATCAAGTGCTGATATAGAAACTATTGATAGAAAAAAAATAGTTGTGGACTAATTGAAAGTTCCTTAGAGCATGATGTATGCATTTTTTCACATACAAAGAGTGGAAACCAGGGAAAGAGAAAAAGAACATAACCAAAGAGAAGAGGAGAAGAGATTTTATAGTTGTAGAATTTATTCCAAGACACCATAAGATATGTGTTTTCTACTGTTATTTCACACATATGCACCTTGTGTTACCAGAAACGAGAAACTGGAAATGGAACGAGAAACAGGAACGGTACGAGAAATAGAGTTTCCAGGTTTCACATAGAAGAAACAAGGAGAGAGAAAAACAACAAAAATTAAAGTTCCTAGAATAGTAATGAACAGATTCAGTCATAATAATGAACAAATCTATTTTTCCAAATACCCTATTTTCAGAATGGGTTTAGAACAATGATTTTGCCATATATGTTGTTTTCTTTTGTTTTCAAAATGTTTGATTACTCTATTTTAACCTCGAAACCAAAATTAATAGAAAGACAACTACAATCACTGAGATATATTTGGAATGAATGCATATCTAAGAAAATTAAATGCAACAATCACAATATGTTCAAATTTTTTATTGATGCATCATTACATTGAAAGTAAGTATAATAGAAGAAAATAGTGATGAGAATAGTAGTGTTAATAATTACATATATTCTGTTGATTATAGGAATATCGCAAGATTTTCCTCTAGCAAGGATAGTCCTATGCAAAATGCAAGTAAACCTAAATTTCCCTCAAAAACAATCGTAACTCTGTACTTAATGTGTTTTTGCAGGAGGGCAATAGTAACCCTCGAGTATAAATTTCCCTCGAAAACAATCTTGCAGCCAAGAATACATACACCTAGAGGAAATTATCTCTCAAGCTCTGGAGTCTGGATGTTGTTCGATTGTAATTTCATATACGACAACGATGTTTCACCCATGATAGCTTCACGTCCTTCAATGATGATAGAATTCCTCACGTGTATAAGACCAAAGGAAAAATAGCAAATTCTTATGCGAATGTTAATGGCTTCCGAATTTTATCTACAGGTTTCTTCTCAACTGGCAACTTGGCTGTTAGACGTGCCAAATTAGAGTGGCCCTCTCTTCCCTCGACAGAGAATGCCCCTTGTGCTCAGTGACCTCTCCCACTGTATTGTGTGACTTGGGTTCAACTTCTTTCACTTAGTCCACAAATATTGTGCTGGAGATGTTAATTTGGCATCCACAGATATGTTGAAACAATGATTTTTTTTAATAATTTGTAGCATCTTTAATTTATTTGTGTTCTCTTTCAGGTCTACTTTTACAGTTTACTGCGTTTGGTGGTTTTCCATAGTAATTTATTGGGGAGGCTTCTGATGTTACCACTGTGATGAAAGGAACAATCAGATACCTCGATCCAGAGTATATATTCATATACCTTGAATGCTTTAATAAAATTTTGATATTACAAGAGTCCAATTAATTGTTGAAAACAGAGGCAATTTTACTTTTGTTTAATGGGATAGTAAGTAATGAGAGGCTAGAGCCTTTTTAAGACTAATAAAAATTGTAAATTCATTATTCGACCCGTGTTGAATATTGAGCAAGCCAGAAGGAGATCTGATCGTCCACTGAGGCCTAGTGGTTGTGTAGAATTCCGCAACGAACATTTTCCTAAGGTTTAATTGCAGAGTCAACAATCTGATAACTATAGAGGAGGAGAAGGTAGACGGTCCAGATCACAAGTGAGGGAGATCAGCGACCAAGGAGGATTCCGGAGTTGGAAAGTGCACGAAGGATAGGGTTAAGATTGGACCCGAAATATTGTTTAAATATCATTTGGGAAAGTTTTAAGCCAACCATTGATTCGGTCAGACCAGATCCAACGGTTCTGTGTCATTTCGCAAGTTAAAACTGTATGGGAGTTAAGGATAAGGAAGGACTGCGAAAACGAGCAACTTTGGGAACGTTGCTAGCGGGACTATTATTTTAGTCAAACTCCAAGTTTGGCAGAGACTAGTTAGTGAAATTTTGGCTAAACCTCAGACCACCTGCATCACTTATGAAGAGGAGTTGAACGTTATTGGGTTGACATGTGACAACGAATGATTCCTTTGATATTTGCATGCTAGAAGAAGCTAAAAAAAAATCGTTGTGCGACAATGTATGTTGGAGAACGATCATAATTTGGTTTGAAAGCACATTTCCAGCGTATTTAAAACAGTTTTAACTTGGGTTGTTCGCCTGACAGTTTATACAACACCAGAGTTGTACTATACATCTGTTTGCATATGTAATCAAACAAATATTCTTTTTATGAATTTGAAAACAAGCTAACGATCCAACTACCTTTAGAACTTTATAAATCTAATGCAAATATAACTAAATTCATACCAGTTCTTTTTCTTTTGATAAAACGAAGATTTTCCTCCCTATTAAACCAAAACAAAAAAAAAAAACTTTCATGCTTCTGAAACTATCTCTGCAAAAATAAAAATGTGGCTCACTCTTTGAAATGTAGTTAACGCGTGATAGAACAGGTGCCTGAATATGAATCGTATGCAAACATGGCTATTCAAATGGTTCAATGGATGCTATTAACGCCATCATTAGCAACTAATCAGTAAGCCCAGGAATCTTCAGTGATCCAATGTATGGTCTAGCGACTAGCAGTGTTGCGGCACTACCCTGTCGCTGTCAATGGTCACTCTTGTGGCCTGCGATAATGGCTAATAGCATGCCTCTTCGCGAGCAAACTTTAAAATCCATTGCAACCACCGCATATCCAGATAATCCACTCGAAGCAGAGAAAGCAGATCTCTAGATATACTCAATCCTCAATGCAGGAGGACAACATGTTTCCTTCTTCAACACTCAATCCTCAATAAATTTACCATGTACTTGATCACTTACTTGCCACCCACCACCCACCAAAGTCACTGACCAGGCCACCATTCATTAATAACTCAAGAATTGTTACGAATTGACCCAGAAACGGCTAGCAACGGACCGAGTTCCCCGAGAAACGAAAAATCGTTTCTACTGAAATCGTTGTGAGAAACGATTCGTTTTGTAAGAAACGGTTTCTTCATTTTAGAAACGGGAACAACCGTAGAAAACGATGATTTTCATTCCGTTGTCGTTTCTGTTCCGTTTTCACAAAAAAACACAACCCCTCATCATGTTTCTGGTAACACAATACCTTCCATAGAGAAAGGAGGGAAAGGCAGAGCAAACAAGCATGCTCACCTCAAACAATCAACCATTATGTTAGGAGACACCACTGCCTTGTGACTAAAATGAGGGATTATGAAAAAGGAGGGAAAGGCAGAGCAAACAAGCATGCTCACCTCAAACAATCAACCATTATGTTAGGAGACACCACTGCCTTGTGACTAAAATGAGGGATTATGAAAGGAAAAGACTGGAAAAAATCTAATCTCCAATAAGTAAGAGGATTTTGTTGTAAAACAGTCTGGTGTAGAAAAACTACAAGAAATATGTGCTCAGCACTATATTGTCAAAAGTCTGGTTCTGTAAAATTATATACACATTCAAATACAAGAGGAAATAATGAAAAGGAAACTAGAAGCAAGGTACCTTAGGAGTCAACACATGACGACACAAATTAATCAGGTAATAATGTGTGGCCCTTGTCACAAGGGAATGCAGCAGCTCAACTTATAATAACAACACACTCGCAAAGATATTAGAGATGAGATTTCAAATTGTTCCACTAACCCAGTTCCAAAGGATTAAAAAAAGATGCACCCACAGGTGTGTGGTTTAGCGACAAGTAGCCGGTGATTGGGGTTCAATTCAAAATGTCCCAACAGGGTGCGGTTGAGACCATGTGTAAGCCTTAAGTGATTTTGACTACATACAAATGTTCCTCATAGCTTGGCAACTTAGCAAAAGCAAATCTGTAAGTTACTATAAACAGACCATGTGTAAGCCCTAAGTGATTTTGATTGCATACAAATGTCCCCCATAGCTTGGCAACTTAGCAAAAGTACATATGTAAGTTACTATAAACAACATTTTCAAACAAAATTACAATAGGTGACGGCTTCAAGATAATTGAATTTCTGCCTATTACAAAAAAGTTTTCATTACTCCAGTACTTAATGGCAAGGGATATCATGGAAAGAAACATGAAACAAAAGAGATGACAGTTCATGAAAACGGAAACTTCATAAAATAATATTTAGCTGTATTTGTAAAAGAAGCCCATAGAAAATGATTTTATTGCTAATGAATATGTATAAAGTTTGGAAGGACCAATGCATTCATACAAAAAAAAATTCCTCTGTTTCCAGAACCCAACCTGCATAGTACATTATATCAATGGCACCAACAAAATCAAGCAATGCATCCATCAAGTTTTCTAATGGAAGTAAAGACTTGTGTTTGCCTTTGATTGCTAAACCTAGAACATAGCAAGAATGTTTAGATTTTATTTTCCTTCAACAACCACTACTTTGCCTTTGCAAGATAGATTGAAATAGCTTCAAGAAACGTGGACAAGACGAAAAATTTGAACAATCATCAATTTCGGGCATTGAATGCAAGGGAACAACAGGACGGGCATTTGAACAATAATGTGTGGCCCTTGTCACAAGGGAATGCAGCAGCTTCAAACTGGCGCCGCCCGGACTTGGACCGGACACCTTCAGTTAGACTGACGTGATAACCAACTACAGCACCGCACCAATTAATTGAGCACTAATGTATTTATAAAAGAAAATAATGTCATGACAATGAGTTGATGCCTTAGCTTTTGCTTAGTTGTTTGTTACCTTCCTGGAGAAAATTTGTTTGTTGCCTGCCGTTAATAAGTGTTCATGGAGAAAATATAGCTTCTATTGGGATTCGATATCACCTGCCATTTTGTTTTTAGCCTTATATTGGAAATTGCTTTAGGACTGGGAGGTAGCAAACAAGTTCGGTCCAGTTTAGAAGACGTTTAATCAAATTTGAGGTGCAGAGTTGATTTTCTAGAAGAACGACTGTCGTGGATACAGCTGTTGATTTGCAAATTTGTAGCAGTTTTAGTTTTCATTCACAGCTAGATTAAGGATTATGCATCACAATATCATAAGTTTGCGTGGAACACATATAGACCTTTCTTGAAACTGCAGAATTTGCCAGAAAAACTTTTCCAGCATTTCTATGATAGTTAACATGACTTGTTAAGACTGTTGAAATCATCAGATTTAACGTTGAGGTGTGAAATGAGAAGTGAAAATATGAGATCGGTATATAAGAGGAATCATTTTAGAATTAGCAATGGCCACAACTTAATCCATCCAAGCATTATAAGCTGCGGGAATACTGTTCTGGCCGTGTAAGCAGTGAAAAATGTTATCGGTGGTACTGTTAGGGGCTAACAGAAGTATTGGATATCATCCTGTTGACAGCTTCTTGTACTCTTGCTTTTTCAGAATTTGAACACCAGGACTGCTGAATTTTCTTTTAAAATATAGAACTAAATGAATACTTGATTGATGTCAGTTGTTTGTATAATGATCCACTTGATTAGTAGTTCATGTGCTTATGCGCAACTTTCCCTTTTACAACCCATTGAACATGATACAACTCGGCCTCTTCATCTTCCCATAGTCACAAATGTATGCAGGCTCTTTGCATTTCTCTCGTGGTCTTCTTTTGAATAGGAAGAGATGCACCAAGATGTTAGAAATAGATGAGAAAACCACCTGTTCCTCCTAGGAGGAAATTGTATAGCGTGCTAACTAGAGTGCCTCTTTTGCATGGTTTGTTCTAAAATTCAAAAACAGTTTGACGGTTGATTAGTTTTAATGCTAAAATGGCACCTTGATTACACAATGTGACACGTGTCACCCAATATTTGTTGGCAGCCGTAATTCCTTCACCGCCACATTCTGGAAAAGACAACCACCGCCCTGCTGAGTGACCGCTGGAATGCTGAAAAGCCAAACCACCGCCACACCGTCTGATTATGTCTTGCTGTCACAGTTTGAAAGGGGCAGCATACCACAATGATTTCTGAAGAAGCAGTTGCAGCCATTTGCCACAATTGATCGAATGATTATTTAGGCTGAGTATCACATTAAGTTTTTTAAGAGCCGTTTTTTTAAAAGGCGTGCACTGACATGTTCAGGATGATCAGAAATTGAAGGAGCAGCGTGGGATATCACCGTTGCAACACAGGGACATTCACTTGCTCAGTTATAGCCTTTCAAAGATCGAAGGGGCATCTGGAACGTTCCTGTTACAGCGCATGAGATGGCAGAGTATCCACACAAAATCTGAATAGACAATTTTGGTTTAGATGTAGTCAAAGGTCAAGTTAATTAATGTGACCTACTATATTTCTGGTGTATATATACCTATGTAACTCTCATGAAAAATATAGGGGTGAGTTGAATGAAAACAGAGTTTCAACTCTGTACTTTTGATCCTATATTCCTCTCTGTCTTTAGGAGTACATAAACTCATGGTTGAATGGTTAACTAATGTTTTTGTTGTAGCATGATGATATTCTGAATGTGTATGATTGCCTGTGAAATGTTTAGTTTTGTTGTAGCAAGTTAGATTTTAGAATTGCTGAAACAGAGTATGTTGAAACAAAGTATCAGTTTAAATTCTATGAATGCAAGGGTTATCTAATCATTACTGAAATAGTCGTGTAGTTTACTGTTAGTTGAAATAGTCATATAGTTTACTGTTAGCTGAAACAGTCCTGTAGATTGCAATTAGCTGCAACTTAGTAGAAACAGTCCTGTAGGTTACTGTTGAGTGAAACAGTCAGCTGTTACGGTCAGTTGTGACTGTGCTGAAGAGTACAGTGAGCTGTGACTGCTCTGTAGGTGAAATTTCTGAGTTTGAAAATCTGAGTGTGTTGCTCTGAATTAATGCAACACCCCCCTGCCTTCCCACAGTGGTATCAGAGCTGAGTTTTTATGATTTGTGTTCGTTGGTTCTATGCTCACTTCATGAATGAGCTGTGTGATTGTATGTTGAACCTTTTTGAGTTTTGTTTTGAGATCTTGCTGTTGATTTTTACTCCAGCGCCCACTTCCTGCTATCTAGAAAGAGCAGAGGTAAGTTCAGTTGAGTTCTGTGAGAGCTCATGTTCTCCCTTAAGTAAAGGTTGAGTCGTCATTTCACAGCTGAAGTCTGAATCAAGTGTGTCTTGGTTAAGTTGTTCAATCCTGGTCATGGTTTGTGTCAAAAGAAGAAAGGGTCATAGCCCGTGGATGAAGTTGATTATGTGTTCATGTTCCCTCAGATAGAGGTTGAGAAGTTGAAAGGAAGAAATTCTTTCTAGTTGAGAGCTCCCATATAGTTTAATGGTAGAGCAGTTTGAATTCCATTATTTTGGAAGTTCGTTTGGTTTGAGTTGAAGCTCGTATGCGTGAAAGAGGTCTTGGAAAGAAATTTAAATTGTGTGCAAGTGTTTATTTGAGACAGAGACATGGGGAAAAGCAAAAGGATTAAATGAATGAAGAAGAATATTTTTAATGCAAAAGAAGTTGGTTTTGCCATAGCAGAGATATTAGGTGAAGCCATCGAGGAACCTGCTGAAGCAGAGGAATTTCAAGAGAAGGCAGACGATACTAAAGTAAATGAAGAGGATGCATGGAGCAACATCTATTATCCACCGCCATATTTCTCAGGTATAACTTATGAATCTTGGTCAGTTAATATGAAAAATTTCTTGCATGATAGAATTTTCTGGTATTTAGTTGTGAATGGAGTTAAGAAACCCTAGGAGGAGGCAAGAGATGCATTTGCCTTGTAGTATATCTAGCAAGCTCTAGATGATAATATTTTTTATGTAATTGCTGAAGCAAACACAACTAGAGAAGCTTGGGAAAGTTTGAAGAGAAAGTTTGATGTAAGGGGGAGACATATGGTTGAGTCGTAGCCTATTAATATTTCAGCAGACAAATTTGCAGAAGCAGTAGAAGATAGTCAAATTATTGGTGAATTTCATTGTTGTGTTGATATATCAAATGATGAAAATGTTGTTGAAACTAAAGAAGAAGATGAGGTTGTTGTATCTTTTATTGTAGCAGCAGAATTTGAAGAAGTTGAAAGTGTTATTGATAAAGATGTTGATATAGTTTCAAATTTAGATGTCACAGAAGTGAATTGTGAACATGATGGAACGGTTAACATGCTGAATGTTGATAAAGATGATAAATTCCTCATGTGTGAGGATAGCAAAGAAGAATCTACAGTGATATTGAATGGCGCAGATAAGGACAGAAAAGAGAACAACATGTTTTCTAATAATTTGTTTGTTAGTGATTATGCAGGTACAAAGGAAGAAAATGATGAAGTCTTGGCTTGTAAGTCAAATATTGAAGGTGAAGTGACTGCGAGTGTAGCAGTTTGTTATTTGAATATTCCAACGATGTCTATTGCTGATGACAATGATGAAGAAGGTGTCAATGAAGCAGCCAATATTGGTAAAATTGCTCATGGAGAAGTAATGGTGAAAGATGATCATGCTGATAGAATGAGGACGCCCATATTAGCAGTATGTGAAGCAACATCAGAAGTTAAGAAAGATAAAGTGCACTGTGTTGAAGTGCTTGAATCTGTTTGTGAGTTTTTTGAAAATATTGATGATTTTAATTTTGTTGATGAATTTGATAAGATTGTTGAAGAATGCACAGAAGTTGAAGCGAATGAAATAGATAAAGTACAAGCAGAAGGAACCTATAAGGATGCTGAAAATAAAAAGGTTGATGATTCGGTAATTGCAGAAGCAGTGATAAAAAAAAAGAGTTGCAGAATGTTGTATGTTCTGTTGTAAACAGAGCAGCTGAAATAAAGAATGATGTCCTTGATGAAGAATTGAAATTTTTTGAAGAATGGCTTGAAAATCCAAGATATGATGATAAAGAAGTTATTCTTGTTGTATAAGCAAAGATGGAGAATGTTGATTGCATAGTTACAGCAGCAGAGGCAGATTTGAATGAAGAGATAGCTCTCAAAGAAGAAGAAAATGAAAAGAATCAATATGGTTCACAATATGATAAATTATATAAAGTTGACAAAATGTTTGAATGTGCAGGTGAGCAAGCAATTGAAGATGATATTGTAAATGATGAGTTTGATTTGAGTGAAGAAAATTTCAGCGAAGATGGACTGGTTGAAAAATTGGTTGAAAAGGTATTCATGTCAGGGAGTCCTGAAGAAATCAAGCATTATTATCAGTTAATGTGTTTACAGAATGACATTGAACAGATTACTCTTGGTGAAGTCAAAGATAGAGTGTGGGATTTCTGTATGCCTACGTTACAGTATTTAAAGAAAAAGATTTGGATTGAAGTCCTTGGCATAAAGGACATTAAAATTTTTAATGATGATAAGCAAACTGAAGAACATGTTGCAGCTAAAGCTGATCATAATGAATTTGAGGAATCAAAGAAAACATTAAAGGTAAAGAAGAAAGTGAAGATGAAGACTCAAAAGTATTTCTGGTATACAGTTTAGCGTTCTAAGTCAAGTAATGATGAAGCTGAAGCTGAGAATGAAGTAATAAAAATTATGAATGATGATTGGTTTGTAAATTCCAATAAGGTTGATAGAAATGGTCTTGGTGTTGAAGAAAACGATGAAATGGTCTTGGTATATTTTGAACAACCAGCTGAAGCTGAGAAGAACAAGCATTGTGGAGCTACTGAGCAAAATGAGTCCATACTATTAAGATCCAAAGTCGAAGTGGAGAGATGGATGAAGCCATAAGAGAAGCGCGAGCTGAAGAAGATCAAGGTGAAGATGAAGGTAAAACAGAAAACAAAGTTTACATATTTCAAAGTTTGAAGTCGAAAGAAAAAGAAATTTTCTTGAAAGAGTTGAAGAAACGTTGCACTAGTATGTTGCAGCAAAGAATGTGAAACAAATTTTTGAGTTGTTTAGCTATTGATGTAAGTCCTATTGAGACTTAGACTAGCAGGAATTATAGTTGGAATGTTGTTTTGTAAAAACAGTATCTGTTTTTGTTTGATGTATTTTTTGGGTGAAGTAATTAAGGGGGAGAATGTTGGCAGCCATAATTCCTTCACCGCCACATTCTGGAAAAGACAACCACCGCCTTGTTGAGTGACCGCCGGAATGTTGAAAAGCCAAACCACCGCCACACCGTTTGATTATGTCTTGTTGTCACAGTTTGAAAGGGGCGGCACACCACAATGATTTCTGAAGAAGCAGTTGCAGCCATCTGCCACAGTTGATTGAATGATTATTTAGGCTGAGTATCACATTAAGTTTTTTAAGAGCCATTTTTTTAAGAGGCGTTCACTGACATGTTCAGGATGATCAAAAATTGAAGGAGCAGCGTGGGATATCACCATTGCAACACAGGGACATTCACTTGCTCAGTTATAGCCTTTCAAAGATCGAAGGGGCATCTGGAACGTTCCTATTAAAGTGCATGAAAGGGCAGAGTATCCACACAAAATATGAATAGACAATTTTGGTTTAGATGTAGTGAAAGGTCAAGGTAATTAATGTGACTGACTATATTTCTGGTGTATATATATCTATGTAACTCTCATGAAAAATATAGGGGTGAGTTGAATGAAAACAGAGTTTCAACTCTGTACTTTTGATCCTATATTCATCTCTATCTTTAGGAGTTCGTAAACTCATGGTTGAATGGTTAAATAATGTTTTTGCTGTAGCATAATGATATTCTAAGTGTGTATGATTGCCTGTGAAATGTTTAGTTTTGTTGTAGCAAGTTAGATTTCAGAATTGTTGAAACAGAGTATGCTGAAACAGAGTATCAATTTAAATTCTATTAACGCAGGGGTTATCTAATCATTACTGAAATAGTCGTGTAGTTTACTGTTAGTTGAAATAGTCGTATAGTTTACTGTTAGCTGAAACAGTCCCGTAGATTGCAGTTAGCTGCAACTCAACAGAAACAATCCTGTAGGTTACTGTTGAGTGAAACAGTCAGCTGTTACTATCAGCTGTGACTGTGCTGAAGAGTACAGTGAGCTGTGACTGTTTTGTAGGTGAAATTTATGAGTTTGAAAATCTGAGTGTTTTGCTCTGAGTTAATGCAACACCCCCGTGCCTTCCCACAATATTCAAGGTAGTAACTGGTATTTAGTGAGTTCTTCTTTTAAATAGTTTTTTTAATTTTGTAGGGTTAGTAAATGTTTATTAAATGGTGAAGCTGCAATGGTGTTCAGCCATAGCTACTTCATAGTTTATAATGGAAGCACCACAAATTAAAATCTTAATCATAGATCTTTATCAGCGGATACTCCCTTTTATAAATTAAAAAGATTAATATAAAAAAATAGCAACACTTTTGTGTTTAATACTAAACATAGAAAAAACTACACATAAATTTAAAGTTGAGTAGTCAAAATCATGATTTGAAACCGGAAATAGGAAAGTAAATAAAGTTGAGTTGTTTATTTTGCAACAAATATTGAACCTACGAACATGAATTAGAAAAAACATAAAGATGAATTAGAAAATTAGTAAGATGTAAAAATCTACATGATTCGTGAGGAGCTCGTTTATAAGATTGTTGTAGTAAGCGAACCCCTCTGGATTGACAACTCCTCTATGCCTTAATGAGCCCTCTGTAAAATAATGGAAGTCCATAGAGAGTTAATGGAAGGAAACAATCGTCTACAATTATTGTATATATAAACGTTCCTTCAACATACTGGGAAATATCCGCAGCCAAGAAATAGAAAATCGATCCCCATTTTTTTTAATAAGCTGGACATCTTCCTGCATATAATCATCCAAAATAATTTAAATCCCACAAATAGTCACATAATGACACGCCAAATCTGCATGCTTCTTCTGATAATTAATATATATTCTACCTTATAGCGATGGTATTGGTCGACTGCAATATCTCCACTACTTCCATCAGCAATTTTTCCTGCATTAATGTAATTCACTAATTTAAAAACCATTGCGCCATTGGCATTAACGTTCATGCATGTATGGACTCTGGAGTATTTAAGCTTAACCTGGAATACAACAGAATGTATCCCATATGGTGGGGCCTCTAACACCTTCTTGGGCAGCTCCTTCTACTAGTAAAATAAACAAGAATTTGTTAAGAAAATATGCATAAATTAACAAGCAGAGCTCTGCTACATATTGTAATATTGATTATTATATTTAAAGTGTGCAGGGGATTGATGTGGAGGTAACACCTGACAAGCAGACGTGGCAGAACCAAACTTGAAATTCTTGAGATTCTAATGAATACTCATAGCATTCAAACTCGTGACAGCCTGAATGATAATTGAATACTAGTATGTGCATACTGAGCTCCATTGTTTATTCGTCTTTACTCAAGTCAAATTAAATTAAAAAAAAACAATGTGGCGAATTAGATTTAAAGCACAAACATTATTTTAAGCATGAACATTATTTTTGGTTATAACTATAACAGAAGTGCAAGCCCGAAATTAGAACAGCACTGAAAAGTAGCATGTGCCTAGATCAAACTTCATCTTTTTCATGCTATAAGCAAACTGGCTAAGGCCCATTACCAATATTCTAACATGTATTCAAAATATTGTCAACCAAATCATGGGTCGAAACACTGCGTTTCATCTTGAGCATAAACATTGAAATAAATCTCTCAAGAAATAAATAAAACTATTGTATACATAGTGTAATCATATCAGATAGTCGATTGTCGAGCTCACCAAATTTGTAAATATAATATATTAAAGAGTATGAGAAATATTAGGTTCGAACCTGTGTATATAAAAACGTTCAATATAGATAATAGGTTAAAAACCTGAGTGGCTGAGCCACTTCACCCCGCTATCCTTCTAGGAGAAAACTGTTTTGAAAACCAGAGCTATCGACTATGAGCTATCTTGGGTTCAAACTCTCCTCATGGAGAAACCATGTGCAACATTTAACTTACCCATAAGTGCTTTCATCCTCAGAGATGACCTTTCTTATTGTGACAACCTCGTCCTTGGTGAATGCAGCTATTTCTTGGCTTTTCCCTTGAAGTAGTGGCCATTACCTGCACATTAATAAGGGTATAAAGAGTTGGCTATAACGTTAGGCAAGAAGAAAATGGCTAGATTCAGACAACGACTATGTCCCAAGAAACAAGCAGGGGCAGGGCATGCTAGGGAGAACGAAGGAAGAAACTATGTTTGAGGTTTTGGCCATGGCATTGCTTTGACACTAATATTAGATAAACAACTTGACAAACGCAAGGGTAGCAAGATCTCTTCTAGTCTTGCTTCTTACCAGATTCAGGTTTATCCAGGTTTATCCGTGGGTCTAGCATCTTCACCTTTACAGGCTAGCTTACAGCTAAACTTATATTCCACCCTAAAGGCTCACAGGTAACCGCCTCATCCACTGTACACGTCTCATGTAGACACAGCTCATTCTGAATAGCAAAATGAAAACCATTCACATTCCTTTTTTTCCTTCGTTATCCAGTAGGTTAAAACCATTTCTTTGATTGATGTTGCTGATGGTCCAAGTTTTACAAGATTGTTTAACTTCTAGAACAAATACAGTTGTTGGTTGCATGCATTCAACACTATGCAGCATGCAACGCCACACTCCTAGCCATCATCCACTTTCCTTCCCACGCTCTTGTATCATGCAATATACAATAAAAAATTAAATACAGATATTGCTTAATTTTGGGTTGCCTTGCAAAGAGACCAAATAACAAGTGCAAACAAGTGATGGGTCTAGAGACAAAATTACACAAAAAAGTTACGTTAAAATACATTGGTTTTCATGCAGGCCAGCAGGGACTAATAATTTCCTATATCATTTCCTTCTCATATGAGTCTCTCATTGTTCTCTTACACATTATCTCATTATTCTCTAACACATTATTTTGAATTCGAAAGCATACAAAACCTCTAGGAAATACTAACACAAATAATAACTAAATTGAAGAAAAAATAATGTGTTAGGGGAGGGAGGCCAGAAGTGGTGCGGGTCCACTTAGAACACCTAGGAAACCATGTGGACACCACCCATCGAGGTCCGGAGGTGCCCAGGTGGCTGCTCCATGTCGTCTCGGGTAGATAGCGCTTTATTGCACCTTAGGAAGCGTGCCACCTATCCCTTACCCCGCAGCTGCTCTAGGAGCCCGTTCATTCTTGCTCGGGGATGGAGTGTGAGTGTTTGGTCACCCCGGAACCTATCCTTCATGGCGCCGTTGCTGCTCCAATGCCGCTTCCTACTGCCGTTCAAACTTGCCGCTGCTTGGAAGCTCCGTCGTTGTGTTGTGGTCCACATCTGTTTGTTGTTCGAGCGGAGGTCTTTGCTGTTCAAGCGGAGGTGTTTGCTGCTAATAACCTCGTTGAAGCTCATGGTGTAGCGGCCCACCTCCATGGTTGTCGCCATGGGTTGGAGAACTGTTATGGTGTTGTTCTTGTGTTCGTGGTTCGTGGTGCCGGTCCCCCAGTGGGAATCTCCTGTTCCTGCTCGTTTGTAGGATGCTCCTGGTGTTTGTGTTCCTGCTTCGTCCTCGGCTCCTGGTTCATCCTCAGCTCCTGGTTCCTGCTCCGCTCCTGCTTCGTGTTCGGCGGTGGTCACCTGTTCAGAAAACGTGGTAGGATTTCGATCCTACCGGCTTCTCTTGCATTGTGTTTTTCAACACAACCACTCTCTCAATGTGATTTGCTTGCTTTCTCTGTCTGTGTTTGGTCTGGTTGGGTTCGGTTGCGTCTGTGTTCTTGGTTGAATTGATTTTGGTGAGTGCTCCGCTCATGGTTCGTGCTCCGCAGTGGTGGCCTGTTCAAAGGACGTCGTAGGTTATGGTTTTTGGTTTTTAATGGAGCACTATTATGGTTTTTGGTTTTTAATGGAGCATTTTTAGGGTTGAATTCGTTTACGAATGGAACACTGTTATGGTATTTGGTTTTTAATGGAGCACTGTAATGGTTTTTGGCTTTTAATGGAGCACTGCTATGGTTTTTGGTTTTTAATGGAGCACTGTTATGGTTTTTGGTTTTTAATGGAGCATTGTTATGGTTTTTGGATTTTAATGGAGCATTGGTATGGTTTTGGGGTTTTAATAGAGCATTGCCTTCATTTCAAGGTTATGGTTTCTAGGGTTTCGTGGTTTCGTCTTTAGGATAGACTTTTTGGTTTTTAATGGAGCACTGTTATGGTATTTGGTTTTTAATGGAACATTGTAATGGTTTTTGGTTTTTAATGGAGCACTGTTATGGTATTTGGTTTTTAATGTAGCACTGTTATGGTATTTGGTTTTTAATGGAGCACTGTTATGGTATTTGGTTTTTAATGGAGAAGTGTTATGGTATTTGGTTTTTAATGGAGCACTGTTATGGTATTTGGTTTTTAATGGAGCACTATTATGGTTTTTGGTTTTTCATGGAGCACTGTTGTGGTTTTTGGTTTTTAATGGTGAACTGGTATGGTCAAACTTGATTATTAATGGCACACTGTTATGGTTGAAATTTATGATTAATGGTTGTATGAATTCGCAATGAATGGTTGTTAATCTGTTAATGGACTTGATTATAGGATTAGGGTTCAAAGGTTACGGGAAATTCTGACATAAGAAAAAACAACAGTGCTCCATTAAACCCTTTAGTGATTATATTGCTTTCAGTGATTGCTTGAATTCGTAAGGAATGGTTGTTAATTTCTTAATGGAGTTGATTATAGGATTGATGCATGCTTGAGATGCAAGATGACGCTCTGAAAGAATTTGGGCATGCCAATTAGATGAATAATTTGGACTGTGAATTGAAGACATGAAACCTTTTAACAAATTAGGGTTTGCTATGGTTCAGTGATTGTTTCAGTGATTGTATGAATTCGCAATTAGGGTTTGGAGGCATGAAACCATTTAAGAAATTAACAACCATTCATGCTAATTAGGGTCTGCTATGGTTCAGCGATTGTATGAATTCGCAATGAATGGTTGTTAATTTGTTAATGGAGTTGATTATAGGATTAGGGTTTGCTAGGGTTTCATTGTTTCATGGTTTCGGCTTTAGGATAGTCTTCAGTCCACCCATATAGTAACTTAGTATATTTTAAAATTGAGAGAAGGTTTCTTGGTTATGGAAAATTCAGATATGGTTTACTGGTTTGAAGGTTACGGGAAATTCTGACATAAAAAAAAACACCATAACAATGCTCCATTAAACCCTTCAGTGATTATATTGCTTTCAATGATTGCTTCAATGATTGCTTGAATTCGTAAGGAATGGTTTTTAATTTCTTATTGGAGTTGATTATAGGCTTGATGCATGCTTGAGATGCAAGATGACGCTCTGAAATAATTTGGGCATGCCAATTAGATGAATAATTTGGACTGTGAATTGGAGGCATGAAACCTTTTACAATTCTAGTCTTCCTTTATTGGATGAATATGTGAAATATGCATTGATTTCTAAAAAGAGTATGAGAGAATATGAAAGAGTATTTGAATGTTGGACATGCATATGTGTTTGTCCCATCTACAGTTAGCACACATTTTGTATTTTTCTAGAATTTTGGTTCTCATTTAAAAAATTGTCATTACTCTTCCAGAAGTAATGCAATATGCAACATGGAAATAGTGATACCACCTGATTTCATTCTTGTTGTGTGCTCTAACCTAAGTAATATTTAACTGTGTGCTCGGTGGTTGTTTGCAATGCTTATTATGAATCCAGTTCAAGTTGATTTGCATTCAAGTCAGTATTGCATTCAGGAAAAACTTGCATTCAATTTAAATTTTCAATTAGGTTGGTCTACCATCCAATTTAGTTTAACATTCAAATTAGTTTTCCAACCAAGAAATCTAGCAATCAGTTTTAGTAAGGAATGTAGTCCAGTAAATAGACAAATCCATGAAGAAAACAATACTTGACATAAAGGGCATATTCTTGTTCAACATAGTAGCAATTCGAGATTTATACATATGGTTGGTCCCTGGTGGGTTGGGACTTTATACATTTACTGTGGTTATGCCTAACATATATCGACTGTCAGATTGGAATCAAACAAAAGCTTAGGAAACCACCCAAAATTCCTCCTGCAACAAAATCTTAGGAAACCACCCAAAATTCCTCCTACAACAAAATCTACCTTTCACATGTGTATGCCAAATAAAACACATCTTCCATCTATCAAACAAAAAATTTGGAACCACCCGAAATTCCCCCCAGCAACAAGATCTTCCTTTCATATGTGTATGCCAAACACAAAACATCTATCATCCGCCAAACAAAAAACCCTATGTGTGAGGAGGTTGACTTCCTTCATTACCCAATCTAGTTGGGTTAGATACGGATGCTTGACGTGGTTGTGTTGAGCTGCAAACATTTGGTGCGGGCCAAGTTTCTCCTTGTAGCTAAGGAGGAATTGAGTAACCATAGTTATGACTTGAGCCTAATAGCCCTGGGTTCACTGGAGGTGTTTGGAAGGCATACATAGTATTTCCCCCTCCCTGATGGTATTGGGGTATCTGTATGTTAATAAGGTCTTGGAATAATCTTCTGTTCTCTGAAAACTGGTCCAATGGGTTGTCCACCACCTCTATCCTCACCAGACCATTTGGATTCCTCTGATGTGCCTTTCTTTGCTCCCTTTCCTCCCTTTCCAATTGTTTCCGTCGCTCTCTTTCCTCCCTTTCTTTCACTCTTACAAGCCTTTCCTGCCTTCCATTTTCTGGTACAATAGTCCTTGCTTCCTTCTTCTCCTTTGCCAAGGACTTCTTCTTCTCTTTTAATTCCTGCATCTCCTTTTTCTTGTGCTCAACCTCAATCAGTAGGGTGATGTATTCCTCTAATGTTAGTAGCTATGAGCTCCTGCTTAATCTAAGATGCTCAGCAGTGGGATTATATAGTTAAGCTGCAACTTTCTCCACTGGCAACTTAAGGAACTGGCCAAGTAGTGTCTCATTTGGTGGGAGTTCCTCATTATCATTTTCTTGGTCCACTGTATCTTCATTTTGTTCAATCTCATCTCCAACACCCCCAAGTGGCACATAATAATGTACAGCTTCATTGTTAAGGACTGTTGGGAGAGAAGGCAGGTTAAGGCTTTCATCGTTGGTGGGGGTGACAATGTGTCTGTTCATATTTGTCATGGCCTCTGCCAACCACTCGGGTTGTTCTGGCTGGCTTGGAAATTTCAACTCCTCGTTGTTGTTTACCACTGCTTCATCACATTCATTCACACTCAAATCGAAAACTTTTTTATGAATAATCCCTTGGCCATCTAATTATGTTTATGTCCTTCCAATAGCTTCTATATTCTCCCCAACAGGTTCGGTGCCATACTGACTTTCACTTACGTGTTCATCGTCATCACCCAGTGGTTGGCAATGACCTTGAGAGAGTGATATGATGTTATTTGTAGCATCTGCGTCCTCTTTCCCTTGAACATCAAAAGCTTGACTACATCTCGTGTCACGTTGAAGAGCATCAGAATTAAAAGGCCATATTCCTGTCCGCCTAAAACCAGCGCTGATATTTGATGTTGTGAGTGCCCTAGCAAAAGCTTTGCATGCAAGTTATGCTAATTCGAACCTCTTCACCTCTACCCCCGAGTTCTTTTCCATCCAAGACGCTCTCTCAGGCCTGAAGTAACACTTGAAAGGCCCGAACACACTCACATCTAGAGGTTGCAGCCTGTGGGTGGTATGTGAGGCAGTGTCAACAAATCAATGCCTAGCATGTTTGCCTCCTCAATGGTTTGTATAGCAACGTGGCTTCCATGGCCATCAAAAATCAACAGGTGTCTGTTTTCAGGTGAAACACCGCTAGGGACAGAGGAAACAAAGTGGCAAAGCCAGCTCAAGAACAATTCTTTTGTCATCCAAGCATGGGGGTGTGCAGCCATGCATGCACCAGGTTCACAGTTTTTAATGTAATTTTTGAGTTGATTCTTTCCCTTGAAAAGATAAAAACCTGGAATTGATGCTCCAACTTCGTTGACACAACAAAGAATAGTTATCCAGTCCCTACTTTTTGGCAGAATTTTGGGCACATTCCTGCTCCCTCTCTTGGCAATTACCCGCATGCCACAATTCCTCCCTGCCTGCAATCCAGTCTCATCACAGTTCCATATATGGTCTCCTCTGTATGAGTGTTTCTCATATGCATCAGAGAGTGTCTGATAGAACTTGGTCATAACTGTAGGGCGTAGATTGAAAGCTCTATCCCTATCAAGCCCCTCTGCTGTGAGTAACACAAGTTCTGGATGCCTTTGTTTAAATCCTCTCCACCATGATTTCCCTGGAAATCCATCTTTGAAGGGGTTTGGCCTCCCTTGAAAGATTTGGGCAATAGTGGATTTGAGTTGAACCAACTCCAGACCATGGCCTAGTTGAGCCATCTCTTCACACCAAACCACAACTTCCTCTTCCTCTTCTGCACTCAACACTGTGAGAGGTCCTTTTCACTTGGTATGGGTCAGGCCATTTATCCAGTAATGGATTGATGTTGGTGGAATCCCATGTTTTTAGCAGCTACTCTGATAGAAAAACCATTGAACTCTATATCATCTATTGTAGACTTCATGTCTTCTTGTGTCCATCCTCTGATGGCACTAATCTTCTTACTGGACGTTGCACCTTGAACTGTGGTTGATTGTGGAATAACACCTGTAGGATCTACATCATTTTCCTCTTCAACTATGGTTGATGGTGGAATAACACCACCATGCTCTGCATCATTTGCCTCTTCAGCATCTCTGTGTGCATTGTTATTATCAGCATCATGTGCTATGTCCTCATCGGACGAGGTGCATCGTAGCTGGGCACCCTTGCTGAGTCTCCTACTTGTTCTCCTTGCACGAGTAGTGTTGACTCTTGCCATGACTGCAATCACCCATAGAATTAGAACAAACAGGGCCAAGGACAGAGCTAGGGACAATGCTCCATTAAAAACCAAAGACCATAACAGTGCTCCCACCCACGGAATTAGAACTAGTTGTGTATCTTCATAGGGATCTGGAATATTAAAATAGTTGTGTTAAAACAAAGTGTTAAAACGAGCCAAGGATCTAGAGTATTCAAAAGGATCTCGTGATGTGATTTACATGTTCAATGCAGGTTCTTGCGTAAAATTAGATATAATCTGGCTACTTGAAAACATTATTGAAACACAAGTTTATCTTGAATGCAATACCTGAACTCTGATTGCTGTCTTGAATTAACTCTGAACCTGGAAATCAATCTGCAACTATGTTTTGCTTGAATGCGATGCCTGGACTCTGAAAATCAAGCTTGGAAATAGAGGTGTGAGTTTAACATGGTCTGGGAATTTCAAATAGTAGAAAAATGGAGGTTGTCTGATGGTTGTAGTGTCTTTATAACATTTTGGTGTTTGATTTGATTGGCAACTTTGAAAAGGCATGGATTGCAACTGGCTGGATTTGGATGAGTGCTCAAGATTGATTTGGGCTCGATCCAATAGCCATCAATGGGGCTTTGTCGATCCAGGTGCTATTCGAAATGCCTATGGACATGCTTCTGTTTTGTTTTATGGTTGATTTGATGATTTTAATGGAATTGGTAGCATTAATTGCATTGTTTGGGCTACTTTGTTGAACAACAATGCACCTGGAGCTGACACTTGTGATTCATTTATTATGCAGGTGTCATCCAATAAATGTGTAGGTGGGATGCCTTGGTGGTTAAGTGAAATTCGATGCTGGTCCGGGTCTTCATTGAAGCTTGTTTGATGGGGTCTATGTGATGGACAATCTGTCCTTGTAGATTGGGATTCCTAGGGAGTGATGAGGTCCAATTAGATGTTTCTGTCAATGCATGTTGGGATTTGGAAGGGACATGATGGATTTGAATTTTGTTCTGTCAGGATTGTGCAATTGTCAACCTTTTGTCTTATAGTTTACAACTGTAGGCCTATTGTACAGAATGACACTTAATGAACTTAAATAGGACACTTTTTATATATTTATATAATTATATGTGTTTGACAATTGGCATTTTCTTGGTCACTTATTGTCTTGTAACCATCGCCGGTTCTATGACCACTACCGGTTCCCATTCAACTATAGAACTCTCTCCCCTAAACCATGATTTGTTAGGTTATTTGATACAGTGAAAGGATGGAAGCTCATACAATCTAGAAGATTACCATATTTTAGGTGATATTATTAGATTCAATTTTGCAACTCAAGATACAATTTCCAGTGTCTTTGTATTTGATCATGAATTACTTGAGAGATAATACATCATTCATTGAATTTGTTGCACTAATGAACAAAAATAATGTACTTTATTTATGAGGATGTTGGCTTCACATACTATCCTTAATAATTGATTTAGTTTCATACCTTGTACATCATTTTTATCTTATCCTCATACCCAAAAATAGGATATACAAAATTGAATAAAGAATCATAAAGGTAATATGATTTTCTTTGATAGTGACTCTAAGGGAAAAATGGGTTTGTTTGGAGATATAGTTATCCTTGTCTGTAATCTTGACCAAAACTATCCTCCCATCACTAACACCACCTCTACTTCGACCTCTACCTCATGTATTGATTTATCCCTATAGGTGAATATTGACACGTTGATTCAAAATTGGGTTAATTTGAAAGTCCAACCTTGTCCTCATTTATTCTATCCACATGAGCAATTCATTCCAATCAATATTTTGTTAGTGGAAACATTTTCTGAAGTACACATTGGTATTTCTCATGTCTACAACAATATTAACTTGGGGTGGTAGGTGTGGGGGGGATCTTATTGGATTTCGAAAGAAATATAGTGCTTACCTATGAATGGGGGATGGGGCAGGAAACCAACAATTAGGTTGAGAGGTATGCTTTATACATGGGCTTGGAATTATTCATTGCTCTCAAGATACAAAAGGTTTAAATAGTCCTTGGAGACTCCCTATTGGTGATTTCTCAAGCAAGGAAAAATATATATATATGGAGGAAACAACAAAGTGGATGACTTCAACAAGGAATTATTGATAATCTCAATTAGATCATGGATACTAATTTATAATTCATATAGAAAGGAATAATAGCCATGTTAACACTTAAATTTTGCACATATGAGACATTTCAACTAATATTGTAGGAGGACATCATCCACACACAACATGAAACTCATCAAATATATCCTCATCAGGCCCACAACGGAAATTGAACCTTAAAATGATCAGTCACTCATTATGGATAACTGTGTGATGATCACTTCAGGAACCCGTGTTGATAGCGCTACTTTCTGCACGGCATCCCATGTTGAGCAATGCGATTTTTTATTCTAAAGTTGTAGTTATTTACCAATGGTGGGGCTACCTAGCTTCCACAGCATATTCAAGGCTCATAATAGCTCACTCAGCTCCAAAATTTGAATTAGACTACTGACATGCTTGGGATTCAATAACTCCTTCATGTACTTGGAAAACCAATTCACAAGCAAGGGTGTTCACAATGAGATCTAACTATTTCTTGGCATACATTGGCCTGTAAAAGAAACCACGTGCATTCATTCTATAGAGAAGAAATAAGAGAAAATTTATGCTGCAAGAATTGGTTTGAGAGCTCAACTTTCAACCCACTTCTTACAACTAGTTGGCATGCAAATCTCCTTTTCTTTCTTCCTCTAAGAAGCAAGATTTGTCCCCATTGTTATAAGTTTTTTATCAATCATTTGTGTGGATAGAAAGGGACCCTCCCTAAGGGATATTGTTGTCTTCCCTTGAATCCTTCACCTCCTAGGTGACACTATTGTAACAAGCTTTACCATTGTGAAATCATCATTTGGTTTAGCACACTCTTTCTCTTTTATTTTTCTTAGAACTTGTCCATTTTGTTTTTCTTTCTTTCTTTGAGTCTTTCTTTTCCATTTGATGTAGGGTAGACTAACCTTCATCTAACACATGTTTCCTCGTTGAAACCTAAAAGGATTCCAAGAGGGAAGAGCACTCACCCTTGTCATAATTTTCCCTCAACAAACCCCATAGACAACAAGATAGAAAACAATGTCATTCCTTTGGATCATGGAATTCTTGTAAAAAATGGGGGCCACTCTCAATGTTGATGTCTCGCTTAATTTTTTTATGGTCTCTTTGAATAATTGACTTGTGTGCTTTTGGTAACTAGAGAGATAATAAATAGAAACAAAGTGCTTAAATAAAGGAAGACAAATAACTCCATTAATGTAATTTTTTTAATAGATTAAGAATTTATGATGGACCTCTTTAATGACTCAGTGTCATGCCTAGGAAAAATTTCAAGTTATTGATCTATAGGATGTATAAATATTTTGTATTGTAGAGGGTGTAAAATCTTATTATTATTGGGCATACTTCCAAGAAATATTCAACTATTATTATATGGCTTAGATCAAAGGATTCTAGAGAAAGAGAAAGAAACAATATGGCCATTTCCAAATTCTTCTAGATACCTAGATCAACATGTGACAACAACACTAGAGAAGTTTGGAAAAGAACAAATGTCTTAAACTTGGTTCATATGCAAAGGCATATGTATGAAGTGTTCTTTTTTAAGATTTTTTGTTTGGTTCTATTTTTCTCTTTTGAAATCAAGCAAAGCTTAAAGGTCTCCTTTGAAGTGGGTTTGGCCTAGCTTGTATAGTTTTTATATTTATCACCACTTATAACCATTGTAAGTGTTCATTTAGGTCAATTCCAAAGGACTTTGACTTGGGAAATTTGATAGCCTTGGAAATAGGGGCATTGTTTTTGCCAAAATGACATAGTGCTTAATCCTATGATTTGGGCTTTGACACCTAAACAAGTGTTGGGAGATTTCATGCATTACATTGCCCAATGGATGTCATGACCTTCTCTATCAATGTATCTTGACATAAACCTTGTTTTCAGATTGTGGGTTAAATTGGTGTGTTGGTTCATGACAAGTAAAACTACCAATTACCATAAAGATATATTCTACAAAGTCCCAATATTGCAAAGGGAATGAAATAAATCCATGCAGACTAGGTAGTAGAGTTGTGAGGCTTTAGCCAACGATTTTTCAAGTCAGACAAGAAATACAACCAATTTATTTAAACTTTAGACACATTTACATCCCATGGGAATCACTCGAAGACAATGGTTCTCTTCACCAAAATAAATTTTCAAAATCCAATAGGTAGATTAGTAATTGCAATAATTGCAAGAGAATTGAGTTTTCGGACTCCTTGTATGGTGCATTTATCATGGAATTCAATGAAACCTAGGTAAAAGAAAATTAAAGCATCATGTGCACATAAAGCAGTACAACAATGTGTGTTTTTTCAAATTTTCATAGACTAGATGATAATCATAATATTGAATATTGATAAGAAAATCATCAAAAGGGATTTTATAAAATCATTGTCTATGTTGGAGATAATATTTTGCGTAGCCCTCTGGATTCCATGTTGGCCAACATATTGATGACTAACTCTTTGTGCGATTTCCTAAATAGTAGTATTAGGCAATATAGTCGGAATTTAGACGATTCCTCCCGAACAAAAGGACACAAATATGTTTAATAAAAAAGGGATCAGACCGAGGGTCAATATATGGTGTCCATCTCTTAAGGACAAGGCTTGAAGGGACTAGATCCAAATCTTCGAGATGCCACAAGAAACAAACCATCAACATAAATGAACTCGAAGAAGCACTATCCTTTGACAAGGATGTGAATCCTATGGACATATCCCAATAAGGGCTCTGACTCCAAAATGAACCAATGGGACAAAGAGTCCTTGGAGATGATCTTTCCCATGAATTTTCCAATAAGCACCAGGGAAGAGGGAGTCTCTACCTTTTCCAAAGCCATATTGTGACCCAATACCAACGTAACTCTTCCATATTTGGTTTTGATGCACATAGATTTTCTTTTAGAAGCAGCAAAGGGTCTCGAAGGAAGTTCTAAGACACTTGTAGAAGATTTCGTCCTTTCCACAAGGGCGGTTTTCTCCATAGAGGCACACTCTAGAATCTCTCAAGTTATGGCTTTCAAATTCGGCTAGGATGAAACGATGACTAGGCTCGAAGGAACAAGTAAGACATCTGATATGGAGTCCTCTCCTACCCCATGTCAACTAACCCACTTGCCAAAGAATTCAGTTTGATATCTTCACTAAATGCTTTGGTACATCTCCAAATCTCCAATAACTCTTCTTTTGTATAGAATATTGCCACCGATTAGGTGATGTCCTCACCAAAGTCTAACTCATCTCTACAAGGAATCCTTAATTGGCCTTAGGTTTTCCACATGGCCAAGACCTTTCAAATGCCTTAGCTGAAGTACTTTATCGCAGAGTTACATGAAAATTTTCAACTAATGAGCAATCTTATGTAGAGTGTGTGAAAATATGGTCTCTATAAGACACGGGTGAAAGTTCATCCATACTTGTATGTGTGGCTTTATAACTACTTCCACATTGAATGCATGATTAGGTTGGAATTGTTGTATCATGCTTACTTTGGTTGAGCCTAAGAAGGAGACACTTGTTATACTTATAAGATGACAATAAAAAATGAATATCGATATTTATAGTGATTGTATTGAAAAAAATAAATGTATCAAGTTTATAAATTAAAATGAATAAAACATTAAAATCTATATTATAAAAAATTCTAAATTATAATTTTATTTTTTTTAAAACATAAAAATATTTATTTTAAAATCTTTTTAATATTTAATAATTAAACAATTATCGTATGTTATTATTATAAACCCATATTACAAACTAAAACATAAAGTATGTTATGAAACCCATATCACAAAATAAAACATAAGATAAATCTACTTAACATTAAAGAGTTTTACAAAATAAAACATAAGATAAATCTACTTAACATTAAAGAGTTTTGAGATATATGCACTGCTAAACGAGAATTTCTAAAAGTTATTATAAATTTAATTTTAAAATACATTTTAATATTTATATTAAATAAAATATTATAGTGTAAAACTTATTTTTAATAGTTACAATATGGGAGGTTATTAATGTTATTTTAATTATTATAGTATTAATATAATTAAAGTGTTTATTAATTATTTAAATATAAAACTATATTATAGGTGATTGTTTATGTTTAATAAATTACGCATTTAGATGTCTAAATCATTATTAAATAAAAAATATGCATTCCACCATTAAAACTTATAAATTTTTTGTAAATATTATTAAATTAAATTAAAAGTAAAAATAACCCATTAATGAAAAATCGCTTCTAAATAATACTTTAAATATAATTATACATTTTTTTATAAAAATTCCCAATATAAATAAAAGATTTATAATATTTTTTCAGAACTTTCAAAACTTTTCATAATGCATACGGATTGGAAAAGTCTCAATCAACAAAACCAAAGCTCTAACACTACTTCAAACGCTTCATGTTTTTAGAAAATGCTTTATAACCACATCAATTAGTATAAGCGATTCAATGATGATCATCAATTTCTTAAATAACTATAAACCAATATGAATTAATCTTCAAATTATTATTAAAACCATTAACAACTATTATCATCTTGATTAAACACGACTAAATCCCAGTAACAACTAACTATTATCATCTTGACGAAACGACTATATTTCCTCTTAGAATAGATCTAATTAGATCGAAATCTAATTAAATCTAATTACTTTGGTGATATACATTAAAAAAGAAGCATTATATTCCATTACTCATAAATTTGTTTAGAATAAACAAATTCTTAAACTAATCAAAATAGAACTTCTTCCGATATCATCAAGTTCAGAACTTAATGCCAGCCTTCTTAATGAAAGATGACCTAAAACCCACTATAGAAGAAGCAATTCACAACTAAAACAATACAATCCATCAATACGAAGGAGACATAACCATGGAAGAATCAATAAAAACATAAATAACTAATAAATTTAGAAAACATACATTTAGATTTTATTGATGAACTAAAACAATACAATCCATCAATACGAAGGAGACATAACCATGGAAGAATCAATAAAAACATAAATAACTAATAAATTTAGAAAACATACATTTAGATTTTATTGATGTTTGTCTTTTGATTAAGCAAATCATAAATACCTGTAAATTGTAATTATTGTATGGAAAGTGCTTTCCACAATATAAAGTGAATTAAAACAAATACACTAATTTGTAGCACTTTGGAACTTAATATGTCGTTTTTTTTTCTTAAACTTTATTATATGATAATCTCTGCTTAGATTTACACTATTTTTTTTCCCCAAAAACCTCCAGTTCATCTATATCAATTTACACTAGTTTATAACACTTCGAAACTTTAACTTTCTTTAACTTTTCCAGTGTCAATCTTTTAAATATAATAATACCCATACCTAGTCCAAAATTAATCTAGTTTAATTAATTGAAGCATTAACCCAACGTGTATTTCCAATGTGGAGACTTGTGTCCAGTTCCTCAAAGTCAACATGACTTGAATTAACAGGTAACTATGGCCAAAGTCCAAGATTCATAAAACACAGTAAAGGATGAAGCCCGTGGAATACATAGCTCTTAAGATAATATTTATCTGATGAACCGCTAACTATAATTATCACGACATTAAAACATATTAAATTCGCATCTAACGAGAGTAAATTGGTATCACATTAGGCTATGCATATATATATATTTTCTTCATGTTTTGACTAAAATTTGATCGTGCTATAAAAGAATTTTAGAAATCAAAATTGCCTAAAGTTTTTTAATGGAGATAAAAGAACAAGTACTATCGACCCTTTCCATAGAAGTATACAATATACTTGAACGATTTGTGGTATCACTGTTTGAGTGATAAGGTTTGGAGATGCAGCTTTACTGGCCAATCTACAAACCAGTGAACATCATCCATTGACTAAGGCTGTGATTGCTTGCACTGCTATTTCAATAAGAGATATCCCTCTTAAGACTACAGAAAGCTCGTGCTTATCAGTAAATGAATGATTCTGCTCACTGAAACCACCATAAAATACACCTAATAAAAGATGGAATGAAGAATGTTAACAAATATCAATTTAATTCTATTTAGATTCCAAGAAATAAGGAGGGAAAATGTTTCGAACCTGGAGAAAATTGACCTGATAGGTTGCAACGAATCTTCCATTAAAATATGTCTTGCAAAGTGATGGAAGCCAAGATAAAACATCGTACAGTAGTTGAGGCCTCCATCCTCCTATTAAGCTATGAAAATAAGAGAATGTTGAGAATTAAACAAAACAAATTTACATTCTGTGCAGATTGCAGGTCGTTCATCAAATATGCTAACAAAATTCTTTGAATCTCATTCCAGATACAAAATTACAGGAGGATTACAATTAATTTAAACAATTCAAAATATTTACCTAACAGTCTAATGTGCCTTGCATAGCTCAAAGGATGAGACTAAGCATAAGGAAAAATGGGACAGCCTTGTAAAAGCTTTAATTAAGACAACATTTATGGATAGAAAAAAGGAAATATTACTTTAAAAGCTAGTAAATGCTAGAAAACATCAATGAATTGTACGAGTGATTTGTGATAATTTTTTTAAGAAGCCTGTGGACCTCTCCAACCACAACATGGGTGCCTAATAAATTTAACTCCAAAACTAAATTAAGGTAAAGCCAAGGATATACTAAATTCATAAACTCTCAATAATAAAATTTGATTATGATTTAAACATAAATGGAATATTTAAACTTGAACTAAGGACACAACAAAGTATATATGAAGTCCCTTCCCATATGACTGTTAGCTTAACGAATATACACTAATCTCCTCATACATGTAAACACCTAAGCAAATTCATGATGCATATATACATACCAAGATTATCCTACCCATACCATGATGCTAAAATAGTAAATGAAATTTTAAAAGACAAGGGATATGTTTTGGTGATGCTTTCTAGGAAGGCATCACAAATAATTTCTCCTTGGCCTTTGATCTCCTTCAAATGAATAAGTCGAGTTGTTTCTCATCACAAAAAGAAATAAACTCCACAAGAATTACATAATCCATTCATTCATTATATTATATAGAGGCTCAACAAGAGCATCATGTCACTTACAATAATTAAACTTGGGAGAGAAGGTGACAATCATTTCTCCCAACCACCTAAGCTACATCCAATAAGCACTATATTCATAACATTAAAATTTATGAATAAAACTTTTGATATCCACTACACACGAACAACAAAACCAACCAATCATTATCTACAGGTAGAACAAAAAATTATTAAACAATCTGGCCTGATAAACCCAACTGTGGATTGGCTTGGCTGAATTGTGAATTATTACTTGGTTATGTGTTAGTGGTTGTTCCCTTTTCCCTTGTGGAAATCATGCCCAGCTCGGGGGTGGAAACTGTGTTGAGAGATTGATGAGCATAGTTGGCCTATGGCTGGGTGGAACATTGCAGTTGCATAGCTAGTTGCTTGAGACATCATCGTTTGAAGATAAGTATTCAATGACACATTTGTTGTGCTTTAATTCATTAGAAATTCAAGTGTTGAATGGAATGAACATTTATATATGTGTCTATGAATGATGGATGTGATAATTATGCTTGTTTATGCATACTAGATGTGTATGTGTAGAAAGAATTTTATTTCTGTTGTGTTTCTTGCATTTATACATCTGCATATGTATTTTTACTTGCTATGAATGTTGTTAATGGTCATGGAGATGAGAAGTAGAAATAATCCATTTTTAGTGTCATGTTCTCTCTCTTGCGTTGGATTGATGGAAGGGGACATGACATCCTATTGGAGACCAATTAACTCGACTAGAATTGTTGCAATTGCAATTGTTATTGTTATAGGGTTTCTTACCTCGAATCAACTAGTTTAGAATTGTTGTTGGGTTTACATTCTATTCATGCCATGAATTATATTTTTGGAGTTGTTGATCTCCACTTTTCCTTGGATGGGGTTTCTGAACATGTGATATACAAGCTGGGAATACCAGTTTCAATACATTTATTGGTGATTACTTTATGGAGTCGGTTTATCTTCTCTTTCAAGGAATTGATATAGATCCTTTAATTGTAATGTTTTCGAATTATTATGTCGATAGGCGTTATACTCCCCACTTTTCAAGGAATTGAGATAGATCCTTTAGTTCTCATGTTTTAGCATTATTTTGCGTTATACTCCCCACTTTTCCCATAATGAAGGACAATCTCCAAAATCCCATAAACGTGGAGGGTGTATTCGTCGCCGCCAGTCGTTAAGCCATCTAATAACACAGATCCCATAAAAGTGGAGGTGTATTCATCGTTGTCAGTCGTTAAGCCAGTCGTTAAGCCATCTAATAACACTTTGTTAGCAGTTAACAATGGTTTGGAAAAATTAATAGGAAGGAGTCCGATGAGTTAGTTACGAGACCTGATTTAGTTACGGTCATGTTGCACACAACTTTCTTGATTGTGTGTTAGTTTCCTTCTCCTATAACTATGCACAACCTTTCCGAGGCGGCAAGGGGGCTGACGTATACAAATGTGGTCGCACATGTGGTAATATGTTGGTTGCTTAAACTGGATGTCACATGCGTTCCTCCTTAATCACACGAAGACCTAGTTGTTCTGCGTATGTCATCAGTTATTTTGTCTCTTGTAATTATGTTATGGCTATGTTGTATCCAGATGCCTGCTTAAACTTGATCACCCGTGGATAATTTTTTGTTTTTTTGTGGTTTTTAAAACATAAATTTTTTCTGTGTTGCCATTGGTTCCGTCCGCCATGATGCAGGTCTCAATTTTTGCGTCCCAACCCTCGGCACGTAATGGCATCATTCTTGGTTTAAATGTGTTTTACGTAGTTGGTGTCTCAGGCTCTGCGTTTTGGGTTTTGAAATGGCGCTGCTCCTCTATTACAGTCTACTCTTTAAATGTTGCTGACGTTTTGAAATGGGATACTGCTCTGTTACGATATGTTCTTTAATTGTTGGGTTTTGAAACGACGTCGCTCCTCTGTTTTTTGATCGCGGCAGTGGCGTCCGTTCACAAGTGATGCGTAGCATCCGTTCAGTTCGACTGATTTCCAGGGTTTCCAGAATGGGGTTTTACAGAGTGTGTACGTTGTTGCTCCATTTCCATTTTGCAGGCGTCTTCTTCCACTACTGCTATTGCTTTTTAGGGTTTGAGTATCCTTTGTGTTCTTCATTGGTGTTGGTCTGGAAGTCCGTCCAAAGTGCAGCAATCAAGTGCTTATTGGGGTTCCTCTCCGCACCGGTTCTTCATTTTTGGTCTGCCCAGCCGGTTCCCATGAATCAGTTTCCCTTCTCTTCTTCAGGTTGGGCGTCGCAGTGTTTTGAAAGCTAAAATTTTAAGGCCCGTTCCACCGAGACTCAAGCCAAATGCATTTTTATCAAGCTTTGTATTGTTGGACTCTTGTGTATATGAGTTTTTTGTAATCCAGATGACCCTCGTTCCAATATTTCCTTTTTTATATAATTTTCTGTAATTTAGGGTTCGTTCTAGCCTTTTGCTCAGCTCTTTTCGTTTCTTCATCATACTGCTTTTTGCCTTTTGTCCCTTGTTTTTGTTGTTTTATTATCTGCAGTACTTATTCATGGGACCTGGCGTTCCCATAGACTTCATCTTCCTGCCATTACTCGTGGGCGTATAATGGCTTGCTCGAGACGGATGATTGCCTGGGTGAATACTACCTCCAACAAGAGGTTGATGGCAACCTATATGGTCACTAACGGTTGGATCTAGATCTGTTGAAGGAGATGAGCAGGAGATGGTCTGTTGTTCATTATATAAGAGTTGTTGGAGACTATCATGTACCCAAGTCAGCTAACTAAAGAACAAGTGAGCATCACGGCTGGTTACCTAGATCCGTCTCCAAATAGAGATGGACTCATATGTGGTCTTTAAATAGTTATAGATCACTACGAAACTTATAAATAGAAGTGTGTTGATGGCAATGTAGAGTTACTCCAATTCTTATTGTTCCTTAAATACTTCACGTGTGTATATTTCAATTTCTCCAAACACAAGTTTACTTGTTTTGTTTTATGATTCGTTTCAAAAGACGGCATCAATCGGAACTCCTTGGAACTGCGAGCATTGGGGACAAACTGTCAATTTTTTCCTCTTGAACTAGTAGCATCCTCGCTTCTAGCGTCCCTCAAGGATGTTTTTTTAATGTCTTTTAGCTAACCAGAGATAGAAGCAAATTTTCTCTATTTTTTAACATTTCACTCAATCCAACGACCTTCCTCCAAAATCAACATCGTTTCTCTTGCTCAGATGTTTTCTCCTTTTTCTCAGTTGAACTCACTGTGCTCCTTCTTGAACCGAAGACTTTTTGTTTCTTTCCTTTTGTCAAAAACCCTTGAATACCTACTATAGAAAATACCTTCTATTTACTCAAAATTTTATATGCTCGGCATTTTGGTTGAAAAAATTTGAATGGCTTCTTATTCTGGCAAGTGGGTAGGACTCGGATCTAGATTTTACGGCGAACCCCTAAATTTCAATATTTGCAAAATCTGATAGGTTGAAAACGTTTATTACATGATTTATGAGTCAAGGTTAACTGCTTGAAATTCACTATATCAAACGTGGGATTACGTTTATTACATGATTTATGATTGTGTCAAGGTTAACTGCTTGCAAATCACTATATCAGAAGTGGGATTTTCTTTTGTTGGTTGAATTTCTGGGAGGTTTTCCATACCATATGCGCCTATGTGTAGGGGAAGAGCAGGCCATGGATCCCACTTGTCCTTGGAAATGGAGGACGCCAAATTGTGTAAGTAAGTTTGATAAGCAATCTCTCTCGGACTACTAGCTAATCTGGTAAAGCTTGGGTATCATATTTGGCGGCTTGGTAGCCCCGTAGATTCTTATGTAAGTGTAATCCTCCATTAGATACAAATTTACCAATTGGCCCCACTTGCTGCATTACTTCTTCACTCATACAAGGAGTAGGTTCTCCAAAAATTAGCATGTACGCTCACTGAATTCATATCTGTTTGTTAGTAATCAAAATGAAAAATTTTAAAACTTAATTTAAATTCTTCCATAATTTTTTTTATAAGTTTCAGGTTTCCTTTTTCGGTATCACTTCTACTGTGCAGACAGTTTAATATGCGACAACTCAGGTTTTCTACGTATTAGGATTCTAAGTTTTAGGGTTTGGTGCAGAAATAGATTTTATTTGTGAGTTCATTTGTTCTTCTGTGTGGACGTTTAGTGCAAAGGAGAGCGCCCAAAAATTTAAAAATCGCGTTACCTCATCTTCGATATCTTTGATTTTCTGCATTTTTGTTTCCATGGCTACAGACTATTGAGTTCAGAAGCTCCATATAACGGTCTATGCGATTTGTTTTGAGGGTTTTATTGAAGGAGTTGAGAAGAAAATGTACAGGGTTTTGGTGAAGCGGTACAGTGTAAGCAAATGAAATAAATTTATAGATTTGGCAAAGGTCCTTCTAGCATAGTCGGGACCTGGTATTTCATCATCCGTAGGTTCTTTGTGGAATTCCCAGTCACGGAACCCTAAATAAGCAATTATGGTGTCATGGTACAATCCTTTTACCATGTAGAGGGATTTAGCATCGAGACAGTGTTATGGCTGAATGTTGTTGATATCCACCGGATGTTATAATATTTATGTTATAATATTTCTGGATCCGCACCGGGTTGTCTTCAGTGTTCACATTCCACTACTTTTTCTCTGAGGTACCAATCCCATCTATCTAATACAGTAATTTACATCTTTTGCTTTTCAGTATCCATCTATATAGCAAGTCATGCTTCTAATCATATAAATGGCCATTTTGTTAAACCTAATTCATTCATTACAAGCTCGATGTATGATTTGGAAAAAAAAAATGGTGCAGATTCATATAAAAAATTTGTTCGTTCGCCCTGCTCTTTTTTAATAAAACCCAGGAAAAGCAAACGGAATGTCTACTTTTGATTGCTTCACTTGTTTTAGGTTGTATGCCAAAAGTGTTGTTATTTAATGGGAGTTGATTTGTGCAGTGGGGGAGTGACATGAATATGTCAAAATGGTGTGAATGCGCCTTATTAGAGGGTGATTCCAGGGAGGTGGTTTACTATTTTTGGCGCACGGGTGTCAAAAAACTTGTTTAGGGCTTGGTTAGACCGTCGATGGAGGGATTGGGACAGAAAAAACAAAAAACAAAAACACGGCGCGGCCAGTCGGTAGGCCCTGTTTGTTCGAAAACGACAATGCAGACAGCCAAAATGACTGGAGAACGCCCTCGACCGAGCGTCCACAGCCAACTCGCCGCCACACCCTAATCCACGCCCAACTCGACCATGCAGCCATGTCCTCTAATCAACCAGGTAAGTGGAATTCAACCTTTCTCATTTGTTTTGAAAAAGAACTTAAATTTTAAATTTTATTTGTTTTGTTATTATTTTTTTTTAAACCTAAATTTTATTTGTTTTGTATATAAAATTGTTTGTGTTTTTTACAAAATGTAAATTTTGTTTAGTTTTATCGGTTTGTGTGAATGTAACCATTGGAAACTAAAAACCACCATCAAAATCCAAAACCACCATTCAAACTAAAACCACCATTGAAATCTAAAACCATTAATTTTTGTGTACAAAAATCATTGAAACCAAATACTATTTGAAAAAAAAACCAAAACAAAAAACCATTGAAACCAAATACTATTTGAAAAAAAAACAAAACAAAAAACCATTCTGAAGCAAAAACCAAAACCATTTGAAATATGTTTAGGGTTTTAAATTAATGTTGTATTTATTTTTTAAATTTTTAATATTTTTTTAAATCTTTTTATTTTAAAATATGTTTTGACAAGCACGAATGCCAAGAGGATTGAAAAAAAAAATCATACTAAGTTGGTGGTTTAACAAAAACCATTAACATTAAATAAATCTCAACAACACCACAGTGACATGTAGAAAACTCATTAACCAAATAAATTAACGAGAATTTAAAATTATAAAAAAAAATTATTTTGTATATAATTATGATACAAATTGAACATAAATGTAAATTTAATAATAATATTAATTTAATATTATATTTTATTTAGTCATAATAATATATTTTTTAAATATTTAATATAATAATAATAATAAAAGTTTCATATATAAATTTAATATCAATATTCATAAATTTAGGTGTTTGTAAGATTTTGTTGTGTTAGGACTTCGTAAATATTTTAAGGTTTGCATTCTAAATTTATTTTTTTATATTGACATTATCAAAATATAATATTTATAAAAATTAAGAAATTGAATATTTATAATATAAAACTTTATTAATTTAAAAACTAAAAGAAGAATAGTTTTTTAATATTTAATTAATAATAATATTGATTCAAAAATATAATAAAATATTAATCAATATAACTACAATATTAATGAGATTAATAATAATATAACTACAATATTAATGAGATTAATAATATTAATGAAATTAATAATATTAATAAAATTACTAATTTATTATTAATAAAATTAATAACATTATATAAACATATATTTTTATATTTATAGATATAATATCATATAAATACTTTTATATATATATATATATATATATATATATATAATAATAAATATTATTGTAGTATTACTCTCATTTTTTAATAATATATGTCCATTTTCATTTTTAAAAACATGCTTAAGTGTATACAAATAGAATACACACTAAGTGGCCTTCCATTTCACTATACTAAATATTCAAAATATATAAAAAAAATTAATTTTTTAATAATATATATTATATAAAAATTTTAAAATAAATATAAATATTACAATTAAATTTAAATATGTTTATTAAATTCAATATTTATTAATATAATTATATGTTAATATAAACTAATAATTTTAAGTTAAACTAATAGTACATTACATAAAAATTTAACAACATTGTACTTTGCCTCCATTCACTCAACTCCTCAAAGCCTACACAGAGTAATTCTCTACCATGTAGATTAGCCACACAAGACAAACAGTCTTTTAATTAGCGGAGGGTTTGCTTATTGCTTCCTTCTCAAGAGATATGACCTCTTGGCACCTTGTGGTAGTTTTGACTAGCCACACATATCCCATGCTCCATTTGAACATTCTTATTGGATTTACACAACCTCTTCAAATATGCAGTTACTTTAGGATGTGGTAGGTAGAGTCAACTTGTATCCCTAGTTGCAGATACATCAAACAACCCACACTATCTCTTGGTTTGGTTTGGATTCTCATGTGGTATGTGTCTCAAGCCAACACACAAACAACCCTTCCATTCGTTGATTCGTTCTCATGTATGTCAATAGATCTAGAGCATCGTGGCTCTTTATAATCATTCCTATGCTCTAAAATTCCTATGCTATCAAATTCAACTCGTCATTCAAAATATTGGAAATATCATAAATTTTAATCATTCGCTCACTCATGTCATGCACTCACTACTTAGCTTGGCTTTGCTTAGCTTTAATTAGCCATTAACAAACTTATTTTGTTGTTTTGGCAATTTAAAAGGTAGATTATTGAGACTCAAACATGTAGCGAGCCCCAGTTGAATTAGGCTAGATTCCATTTCCCCTCCATCCCATACCTGTATGTTGTCGCAACAAGTGTTGAACAACTAAATTTGATGCCTAGGTCCCTATGATGCTAGCGTTGCTAATAAAAATGATATTGAAATTGAAATTGGAAATTGAAATGTAAATTTGAAATTGAAAATGAAAATGATATTGATATTGGAAATTGATATTGAAATTGAATTTGAAATTTGAAATGAAATTCGAATTGAAAATCGAAAATTGAAATTGAAATGAGAAATGAAAATCGAGAATTGGAAATGTAATTAGAATTCAAATCGAAATTGAAACTTGGAATTTGAAATTGAAATTTGAATTTGAATAGTGAAATTTGAAATAGAGTTTGAAATTTGAATTGAATTTGTAATTTGAATTTGGATTTGAAATGCGAAATTTGAAATAGAATTTGAAATTTGAATTTGAATTTTAAATGTGAAATTTGAAAGAGAATTAGAATTAGAAATTGAAATGTGATGCAGAGAGTTCTGAAGAGAGATCTTCATTGCTTCGTGCTCCGCGACACACGAGAGGATCTGATGTTGCCCAAGAGGGCAGTCATCGGCAGTGCTCTCGTTCACTAAGGAGTGTGGCCACGCCGGGGTCGGCCACCGCTGGTGGCAGCAGCAGGAGAGCTAGTGTGTCAGTTCATCTCGATGAAATACATGTTCATCCCTAGGTGAGGGATGGGCGACAAGAATCGAGTGCATCAGGTGCATATTTTTACTTAGATACATTTTCAGTAAATTTTTAGTATATAATGCATTGAATTTCAATTGCAAGTTATAATATATATTTTTAGTAACATTTGTGTTTTGGTTTGGATCACAGGTGCCCCATCAAGGGGATCGTACGACGATGAGGTCACACAGATCACTCTCGCTGATATCACTTCCCAGCGAGAGTGGGTGAACTCAGTGTGTGCACATTGAGGGAGGATTCTCCCACACGACGATCTTTATCCGTGATGTTATCAACAATTGACGGGATGTTGGCCCTCTACAAGAGGGTGAGACCTCTTAGTGACATTTGGCGTCATTCATGCCAGAGGAGGAGACAGGATGTCATTGGGATCTACAAATGGGAGGATGTCAAATTCTCCATAAGAGAGCATGACATCAAGGGTACGTTGTTCGACATCCCTCCTGACCGCCCTTCCAGTCAACCGCTTAGACTCAAGGAGTTTAAGTTCAAGGCCACTGCACCATATCTATATGATAGATTCGTCGGAGCGTGGGGCATGTTCCCCCACAATGACCAGGTCTCATTGTACTTTGCAAAACATATTTATGCAGAGTTTGTTTTGGATATGCACCCAGATTACACCAGCACATGGTCCGAGTTCTATGGGGCTGGTAGGGGACGCTCCTACCAACGTCCTGGAGCTCGAAGAGACCCTGCTTTCATGCCACCCCCTCCGAGGTTGGTACTGTTTCCAGATAGGACGGTTATCAAGTCGGGGGATGTGGCACAAGCATCCCAGCTTGCTACAGAAGCTAGATAAGACCTTGCAGAGTTGTTGTTCACTGCCATGGGAAGTTCTATTGTTGATGTGCATGGAGAGGCATCTAGACCACCTCCCGCACCTACAAAGCCAGAGATAGAGTATGTCCCTAGTGACATGCTCAGGATTTTCGATGGCGAGGCCCTCATGCGGTATGCTGAGTCAGCTCGAGATGCATACTTTGAGTTGTATCATAGATGCGTCACTACAAGACAAGTATACTTTTGTATAATTATGTATATTTGTTCTTCATGTTACATCATATTATATGTCGTAAATTGAATCGTCAATAATACTTAAGGGAGTTGTATTCTATTGCTCCATGCAGGGAAGCACATTCATGGATCAACTCTTTTCTAGTGAGCCATCGGTTGGTCCAAGCACATTCCTGGATCAGCTCTTTACCAGTGAGCCATCGGTTGGTCCATCCGCTCGTCCCAACCCGGGGGCGGCAGTAGTCGAGGTAAGTTATAATTTATGTTCTAATTTAATTTGAGTTTATTATTTCCTAGTTTAAATAATGTATGTTTTATTTCTTAATTTTCGAGATTTTATGTTTTAGATCTTAACTTATTCCAAATTGTACAGGGCAAAGGAAAGGGGGTATCTCCTGATGATGGACATGAGGACTGCGAAGGTCCTCACGATCCGGGTCCAGATGCAGATGCGAGTTTTAATTTATGTTCCAATTCATGTTATTTAGTCACATTTAGTAATTTATTTTTGTACTTTATGTTTCAATTTTTGAATTATAACTTAAATTATGTTAAATAGTTTTAATTTTTAATAAATCTAACTTATTACATGTAATGGCATATTACACAGGCATCGCTACGGGTGGGTGTCAATGTTGCAATGGATTTCACATATGATTGGGATGCAGCTCGAGCACATGGTCTTGATGAAGGGCCATCCACCCGTATTTACACCCAGATCTCGGATATCACCATTGACTCGACAGATATGGAGGCATTCCTTCATAGTTTACCATTTCAGAGCCAGCATCGGTCTACTACACACGAGGGCAGTCACAGGGACAATCAAGGGCCTCGTGGGGGTAGTGGCCAATGAGTTGATGATCTATACATTTCCATGTTTTGGATATTTTCATGTTTTGGATTATCTATATGTATACGTTTTCATATTTTGGATATGGATTTCTATCATTTATACATGGACTTTTATCATATATGGAATTTTGGATATTTTGTGTATTTTATCATATTGATGTCTTCATGTGTATTTTGTATCTGATTTGAAATCGATTATTTTTTATATTAGATCTAGATATAGTTATTACAGTTACAAATTTATGTTTTGTCGTTTCAAATGAAAATATAATGTTTAGTTACAATTTATTTCAATTTAAAATGCAAATTTCGTCTACATTACAGAACATCTTCCAAAATTTAGAATTGAATACATATAATACATTTTAAAATTGAAATTCCAATTCCAATTCAATTACAATGTAAAATTTCAAATTTAATGTGTCATTTCAATTCCAATTCAATTACAATTAAAAAGCTCGTTTTCAACTACATTACAATTGCATAAATGAAATCAAAATGTAAAATTAGAATACATTTGAAATTAAAAATTGAAATTACAATTACATTATGTTGTCTACACATTACAATTCAATTACAATTTACACATTCCAATTCAATTACAATTTAAAATTAAAATCTCAAATTTAATGTGTAATTTTGATTGAAAATTCAATGTGTTGTTCCAATTTACAAGTTCAATTTCAATTACATTACAATTGCATTTGAAATCAAAATTTAAAATTAGAATACATTTGAAATTGAAAATTGAAATTAACATTTTTGATTATGTTGTCTACACATTACAATTCACTTACAATTTCCACATTCCAAGTCAATTACATGGAAAATTTAATGTGTAATTTCAATTGAAAATTCAATGTATTGTTGTATACAAGAATGTTTTTGTCCATTGAGATTGTGAAATATCCCTTGAGACAAGATTCTCTAATTACAAGTTATATAGTATGTAGGTAATCTTTGTGTTCTTTTATTTTAAGTGTATGCTCTAATATAAAGTCATAAAAGCATGGTTTTTTTTCTTGGCAATGAGCATAACCATGAAAATATGTTGATAGCATATGCTTGTACAACTATTTCATATGGTTTATGTTTTGATGACAAATGGAGATAATGGCACCATTTGATCCAATTAGGTAAATTGCATATATGAAGGCATGTACAAGTTATTACGTTTACGTTTCAACTTTCATTACTACTTAATCCATGTCTATCAAAAACAAAGGCATGTACAAGTTGTGTTTTGGTTTGATAATTGAGGTTTTTTTACGCAAGCAAGGCCATATAATACTAACTAATTTCTCTCAAAGAGATTCCATGCCTATGTGTGCAAAACTAAATGATAAATATGGGTTTTGATGCATGTAATCCAAAAATTGAGAAGGTTTGATGGTTAGAAATTATAGTGAATGTTTGTGAGTTGTGCCAACAATGGGTATTGTTTGCATGAAAATATATTCAAAGATTATGTGTAAGTTCCCTTTAATTGAATTGTGCCCTCTATCTCCTATGTTATATTCCATGTAGCACCAAGTGCCAATATTTTTATTAAATGGAATGAGGAGAGGCAAAAAAAATTGGTTTTAACTTTGATATGTTCTTGATAACAAAAATAAATTATTATTGTTGAATGAAACATTTTTTCAATACATTGGTATTTGATAATATTTTTATATAATTGATAATGAAATACAATGTAATTGATGAGGAAATACAATGAATGGATTATAATGTATAAAATTTTGCATTTGAAATCAAAATTCAAAATTAGAATACATTGTACAATTCAAAATTTAAATTTTACAATTCCACATTGTATAGATGTATTTTAAATTGTCAATTACATTACAATTGTATTTGAAATCAAAATTTAAAATTAGAATGTACATTACAATTTAAAGTTGAAATTTTACAATTACATTATATTGTCTACACATTGCAATTCAACTATCTATTAGATCTTTAATGTTGTTTTTAAAGCATCTAAACAAATATCTATAAAACTAGTATGGATGAAGTTCATGGAAAATTGACCATACATTCAAGTGTATTCACATTGGAGCACCATGACCCAAATTTCACAAAAGCCTCCCATCAAGTATTTGTATTCTTGACATTAAAGCATCTACAAAAATACATTTGTAAAACAACCTCCACAAAAATCTCCAAACAAATATTACACAATACAACATGAAAACTATGTCAATGATGCAAGTGGCATACATGTAACTCATTCATCTGGACAATGGGTTATAGGAATGCAAGTCTCCATAATACGATCATGGCCATCTTTTGTCATCTTCCATCTCTTTGGCTCACCTCTCTTCACCTTGATTTCTGTTAGATGTATCCGAGCTGCCACCACCAAATGACTGTATTAACATGATATATATTCAGGCATAAAATCTTTGTAAATAATATGAGCACCTTGTTTTTTCACTTTTTCAAAAAAGTGCCCCATTATAACCCTGTCTCCAGTTTGGTATGTGAAGTCCCCATCTTGGTAGGGTCGCACCAACCTACTTTTTATTTGTGTGCATCGCATCAAATAGTATGCCACATTTTCTTGGTTGTGGGGGGATGCAATGAAAACGAATACATCACCTGCAGGATACATTACAAATATTATTCAAATGTCCTACGTGCATTTCTACAACATTTGTATATGTGTAACATATAATGAACTAATTAACTTAATGAAGACTCTTGTACCTTCCCTAACCATATCAGAAACTCGATCATGATCTAATGAGACCATTGCCTCTTCAGTGTGCATCTCTTGCCATGTTGGAATTGGATGTGGGCCCTTTGGATTAAGAGAAACATATTTCCATGGTTTCACATATACATCATTTTCACAGTGATCAAGCCCGCCTCCATTTGCATCAATGAAAAAATCGCAAAACAAGCATACTTCCTCGTTTCAATGGAAAATATGTCACCCATGTCTTTACTCGAACAGAATGTAATTCCCTCATACCAAGGATGGTATCACAATACCACGACATGGATTTATTAACATCTCCAGGGGCAACATCCCAAAAGAACCTGCATGGAATTCAGTTTGTCATATGTAAATTCCTATCGAGTATGTGTTCTTTTGGAAATGATGATATTGAATGTTATTATCTTATTAATTGAGTTTGGAGTTTATTACCTGCACACCGGCCTTGCTTGTCCACGACCTTGATGTCCCAAATGACATGTGCACCAATCAACTACTTCAGTGGAGCATTTGAGTTGGGTTGCACCATGACTCATCTGGTACCTCTGATGTGCTTGTTTCACACATGCACCTACACCATCATGTTCACCATTTCCATGCCCTATTTCAAAAAGGATCCAGGTGTTTCGAATTCCTGTCTGTTTGTGAAGGCGACTCAACCAATAAAATGAGCATATCGATTTGAATTGCCCTTCACACCCATCTGACCAAATCCATTGTTCAGTAAATGATACGCCTCTCTGCCTGAATGAATCATAAATCAACCCAAAACAATGTTGAACGAACAATGTGGCATGCTCACAATCATCACTAACATAAAAATGGTACTCCTTGATCACTTCACATGACCAAGGAGTGCTATCCCTACCATCAATGCTTTCCTGAGCATGTTTGTACAATACATGTACGAAGATAGACACCTGGTCGGAGTGATAGTACTCACTCTGTATCTGTCTATGAGGAGCAAAGGTGTAGTTCTCAGCAAAGTCCACCACTGATAAGATTGCGCCCAGCTCAAATACCTCATGAGAATGTTTGAATTTTGAAGCTTGCAACCTATACCTATGGGAGTGCTTTATGTATTTATAAATATGACTTTGAAACTTCTCCATGAAATATGAAACATGAATCTCATCATTGAGCAATTCGATCCTCTTGGATGGCACAGATGAAAAATATGATGGATTCATGGTGATGTACTCGTACCTCTTCCACCTAACAGTGATATCTGACAATCCATGGTGTGTTGGATCGATAGGAAAGTTACTATGGAAAAATGTCAAATCACCGCATTCATGACATTTTCTCCCACCTACACACCTCTTATTGAAAAACATGTGTTCAGGACTCCTGTTGCATAGTAGCATACAAATAAAATCTCGCACTATGTGAGGAGTTAGTACACCTTTCCAGTGCCTTTTGCAAAAATCCAAAAATGTGTCATAGTATAGTTGAAATTCAACGTGGTAGTGGCAGCAACAAGTTTCACGACTCGTATTAGGCCTAATATACCACGGTTTCAATTTGTTGAACATGCTAAATGATATTTGAACACCAGGATTGGTTTCTTGGAATTCATCGAAAGTGCAACTCCCGTCATCTCCATCACATGCTTACAGTGCTCCTGATAAATGCCTTTGAATAAACGTTGTCACAGGACATGCTTTCGATCTAAAACAAGGATAATTTTAAGGGAGAAATTTAGCCCATGGGATATTTTTCCATGATTTTTTCCAAAAAAATATTTGCCAATTTAGATTTTTTGAAGCCCCATTTAGCCAAATTTTGATGGCATAAATTTTTTTCACTCTAAAATTCGCCAAATTATTATATAAACCATATAAAATCCTTAGAAATTGAATTAATTTTAGAAAAATATTGTCAAATATTTTATAGTTGACATTTCAATAATTGGTAAGAATTGCCAAGGTTTATACACTTTTAAATAAGTATGGGTCCTTAAAATTATCCCTGATATGGAATAGCACGAGAATGGCTATCCCAAAACTCTATCACCTTCTCTCTAATGCCTGCTTCCATCCTTCCTCGATAGGGTTCCCTACAAATAAGAGCCCAACAAGCAGCTTCATCATTTTCATCTATCCGGACCCTGAATTTAGTATATTTGAGAAATGTTCTTTTTGAAACATTGAGCAATGATTCCATTGTTGATACCATTCGATTTCTTGAGGTGCTTTTTGCCACAACAGCCGTTGTAATTTTCCTACGAGTAGCTCGGGTATCATTGTTTCTTGGTTTTCCAAACGAAGATAATGCAGTTCTTACATTTTCTATTGCATTCTCGCATGTCTTTTTTGTTTTAACATCTTGAAAACCCAACAACTTTGTAGCACGTTTCAATTTTTTGTGTTTTATCAACTCATGTAGGATTTGAGCTTGTGCCATCGTTGAATGTTGTTGAAAATATGACTTGATTATGTTATTGACATGCTCTCTAACTCTCTGACCAAGGATCGAGTTCCCAATCTCTTCTTGTGCAGAAACAACTGCACAATCCTCTAGAAAATTTCCACCCCTTCCAACCCCACTACAACTCTCAATTATACTTTCAATGTGATAGGGAAAGGTGTCATGTGATGGCTGATCAAGATCATGAGGGGGCACAGGGTCATGTGATTCTTGATCACCATGATGTGATGTCTGACCATAATCTCTCCCTACATAACATGTAAATTAACAAATTGAAAATTGGTTACTTGATAGTTGTGCATTGAACTTTAAAATTGCTAGTAACTTGAATCTTGATGTGAAAAATGAAAAATTGAAAAATTGAAAATTGCATGTGAATTGAATTTTTCAACTAATACATTTAGCTTGAGAATTGTTCTAAGTAAATATTGAAATTGGTAGTAATTTGAAATTTGAAATTTCTCAAGTAACTTGAAATTGCTAACTTAATTAAACTTGAGAATTGTTCTAGAAGTAAAGTTTGAAATTGCTAGTAAAATTTTAAATTGCTTGTAACTTGAAATTGGTAGTAACTTGTACATTTAACTTTAACATTGCTAGTAACTTGAAATTTGTTGTACATATAAATTAAGAAATTGAAAACTGCTAGTGACTTGAGAAAAATTAGGTACAAGTATTGAAAATACATTAAAACAAGAAAATTGTTTGTAGCTTAATTTCAAAATAACTAAATATGTACATGTAACTCGAAATTGTACATATAGTTTGATAATTTTGCTAGTAAAGTTTGAAAATCAAGTATATGTATTTAACTCAAGATAATTATTAATAACTGGATAATTGTGAATTGAACTTTAAAATTGCTACTATAACCTGAAATTTGATGTAGAAATTGACAAATTGAAAATTGAGTGTGAATTGAATTTTCCAACTAATTATACATAACTATAAATTTTTAACTTTAAAATTATCCATTTAACTTGAAAATTGTTAAAAATTTTGAAATATAAATTATATAACTACTATAGGAAGAAAAAAAAGTTAACTTATCCCTACATTAATGCATAGAAAAAATTGGCACATGAATTGAAAATACATTAACTATGAAAATATTTTGAAGTGTAAGTTTATTTGATTATAAATCTAGGAAATTTAAATAAATAGGTGTTAAATGAGAGACATCATTTCATTCACAATGCATTAATTGATTGGGCTATAATTCATTCTTTTAAAGATCACTCTATACAATTTTAAAACCTTTTTTTTATATACATTCAATAAGTGATAAAGTGAACTTGTTAATGGTGAATGTTTTGCTAAAGTCTTGGGCTTGCCATTGAAACCATTACAAATTTACAACCCACATGAACATTGCACCCATTAAAATCCGTATAGAAATTAACCCTCAAATATTTTTGAAAATAGTCTCAACAAAAACACATTTCTCTCAAATAAAAAATGGAAAGAATAAAATATAATAAAATTCATAATTAAACCAATCTATGAAACCCTCGCTCACAATCTCCATAAATCAAACTCAATTTAAATAATGCTTCACATATCAATGCAAGGTTGCAAACATTGCAAATAATTATTTCCAATTTGTCCTAACAAAATATATGATTATAATCATTAATCTTATCATGGTAATATGTCATGTTATGTAAATAAAAGTATATGATAGATGGAACATTTAAATAGAATTTTTTTAAAGTAAACATTATAATTTAGCTCTTTGAACATTCATTTGTTTTCAAATATTCATAACTACGAAAATATTGCTAACCACCATAACTATGAAAATATTCATTCATTTGTTTTCAAATTGAATTTTCTAACAAAACAAGAATTGAAATTACATTTAACTTGAAATTGTTAGTAACTTAGAAAATTGCAATTAGTTAAATATGTACTATTTAACTTGAAAATAGTGTCCAAATGTACATTTAATTTGAAAATTATTCTAATAACATTGAAAATTGTTAGTAAAGTTTAGAAATTTGAAAATAGTTAATATGTACATACATTTTAATTTGGAAATAGAATCCAAGTGTACATTTCATTTGAAAATTGTTGGATAATAAAATTGAAAATTGTTAGCAACTTTGAAATAATTTGAAAATTGTTAAAGCAATTTTGAAACATAATTTGAAAATTGTTAGCAACTTTGAAATAATTTGAAAAGAGTTAAAAATATGTACATGTATTAACATGAAAATATAATCTAAATTTACATGTTTCATTTGAAAATTGTTCCAATTTAACATTTGTTATTCACCTGAAAATTGTTCATTTAACATAAAAATTGTTGCAAACTTTGAAATTTAAATAACAAATGGTTGAAATAAATAAGAATATCATTACAAATATATATGAAACAAATTAGATTATGAAATTTAGTTAAATTTATTTGAAAATTGTTACTAATTTTGTAAATTATGTAGCATGATATTTAAATTATGATAGCATGCAATTCAATAATTTACCTTGGTTGTCCTCCATTGGAATTTGTTGCACCAAATGTGCATCTTCTTCTTCTCTCAAGTTTTCTCTATGTTGTCTCATCCTTTCTCTAGCCTTCTCACGCTATTCATTGTCATTTTTTTGATGAGCATGCTTTCTTTGTCTTTTTCTCTTACTCCACATCAAACTACAATGAAAACAAACAAAGATTTATTCAAATTGTTATAACAAACAATAATATGTTAGTATGAAATATGTCTACAAAGAAATCTTACATGTCTAATGAACTCTAATTGAACAATATAAAAATCACCAAAATCTAACTGAACAACATCAAATTCACCAAGCTCTAAAATTGAACAACAACAAATTCAAATAGCTCTAATTGAAAAAAAACTAGCAATGAGTTAAATTAGTGTCATTAATCAATTCTTTAGTAATTATATAGAGATTGGTTGTCATTTTTACAATGGAATGGTGGTTAGAAACATTAATTGTCCAACACCTTTCCCGGGTTTTCTTTTATATATTCTTTACACAGAAAAACCCTCGATTGAAGTAATTTTACATACCCTCAATCGAGTTATTTGCTTGATCGAGGTCTTATTAGTACCTCGATCGAGGTCTTATTGAACCCTCGATCGAGGTCTTGTTAAACCCTCGATCAAGGTATTTTAAATACGTCGATCGAGCATATAGCTCAGTCAAGGGCCTTAAAAACAAGCCGAGAGCCCTTTTCACTGTAGAATGAAACTTTTGCCTGCCTTTCACAGGCTTAAACCATGTCATTAAATGCCCATTAATGGGCAGAATTGATACCATTGGATTCGTCAATGAATCCTCTATCCATATACATAAAATTTTCAAATTTTTATCTTCATATGTCTTTTGTTTTTTAATTTCTACTAAAACTTGCCCTAAAAAACCCTGCTGACAACTTCGATTGAGCTCAGAAATAAATCCACAACATTCAAAATACACATCCAAAAAAATTGAAAAACTACACAAGCACTAGATAAGGGCGTCCTCTTCAAAATGGTATTTTTAGTTTTGCAAATTATGTAAACAATCAAAATATTTGGTGCACAAACACACATGTGTGCAAAATGCGACTGAAATATTCATTGGTCAGTTTCAAAAAATAACAATAAATATAATTTTTTGAGAAAAAATAAAAGAAAAATAGGTAAGCACTAGTGCATTCTGTCTAGATCATGTTCACATATTTCTTTTTTTTAATTATTACTTTAACATTAAATTATTGTGCACGAACACAAACTACTTGTTAATTGCTCTTCAAATTTTTAAGTACACGCGTTTCATTAAATGAAAATTCTACGTGATAAATGACATTGGTATATTTCAAAAAAAACATCATTGGAAAGCCAACATTATTTTCTACATTTCATTTTTCAAGTGCATGTCAAAATTCATGTGGAAAATATGAGTTTCGAGGGCTTCAATTTAATATATGGGTAAAATTTTTGTTTTTCACCGTCATATTTGGCCAAAACGAGTTACCCATCTTCATGGAATCACTTGTACGAGGCATGTTACAAAGTTATCTCATTCACCCTGTAGTCTTTCTCCGAATAGATTTTACACTCCAGTTGTCTAAAATAAATAACAAAAAAAATAGAATTAGAAAAACTCAGGCATTTTATTCAACAATGCTTCCTATTGATATTTGTAAACAACCATAGAGAAAAAAAATTATAGTATCTCATAGAAAACAATTTCATTTCTAAACAGTGAAAAATAATCTATAATCTTCCTATTGATATTTGTAAACAATCATAGAGCAAAAAAATTATAGTATCTCATAGAAAACAATTTCATTGCTAAACAGTGAACAATAAGCTATATTATAAAAGAAGAGGTCAACAGTGAAGATCGAAAAGGTCAGCACCCAACCTCTAGCCCACCTCACCCCATAAATACCCATCAAAAGTAAAGTTAAAGGAAAATATTGTTACTGTTCAACTGCTTACATAACACCGGTATATGTCATATGTTCCTGGTCAAGTATCCAAATAAAAATCTCTATAGACCATTTCAAGAATAATTTCAGGGAGGGTGAGTTTTAGTAAAGTTGCTTAAATGATTGCCTGATAAATATTTTTGAAAGTACAATTGTTATAAGTTTATTATAGATATAATGTGAAGGTACTACAACCCCAAGAAGAAGGCTACTGCTACAACTTTTGAAATGTTTTAAGAATGGCACTTGCCCTGAAATATTTGTAGAGTTTTTAACCTCATATGTGAGGTGGCATGACTTGCAAGATTTTCTACGTTGTTATAGGAAGCTTACTTTTGTGAGGTGGCATGACTTGCATGATTTTCTACGTTGTTATAATAAGATTACTTTTATTTCCCAACTTGTGGTTTTCAAGTAAACAATTTTCTAAACTTTTGATTGATGTAGTACCAGATGGAAAGTTAATTAGTCATTTTGAGAATTCAAATTTAAATTTTTAGGTTGCACCAGGTGCATTATTTTCATATGTTAATTGAAAACTTTGCTTTATTTTAGTTTGTAGTTTACAAGAAAAATGTTTTCCGAAATTTTAATTGATGTTAGCAAACTAATTTTCTCTTTTTGATAATTTGAATGAATGTTTTTTATATGTGAAAAATGTATGCTCTAGATGTTAATAACTATTAACCAACAACATTGTTTCATTGAAAGATTTTCAATGATTTCATTTCAATTACATGTTTTCTTTTTATATTTTTACTTTATATTAATATTTGTTTTCTTTTTATATTTTTATTTTATATTGACATTTGATTTTAAGAATGTGCATGGGAAATTTCAGTTTTGTTTTTCAAAGTTCAAAATTTATGTTCATAATTAGATTTCAAACTTGTATTTTCTTTAATTTGCATTCTAAATTTGCTACATGTATATAAACAAACCCATCAAAATAGCTGTTTGTTAGTGATATACTCAAATTCTTGATTGGTATAAATTTAGTAGTAGTTTCAATTTTTGTAATATGCACTGTTAATTAATTTAAATACCTTATTATAAATAGAGTTTGTGCACACTTAGCATTACTCTTCAATCAGAATACCAAATATTCTCTAATATTTTACATAATATTGACAACTCTTCTAATTTCTCTAGATGTTAGTTTGTTTAAAAAAAAAAAAAATTATAGATATTAGCAAAACAACATCGTCAATAGAATCACTTATTAATAGAGCTTGTTCATAACTGCAGTAATTTAGTCAAATGTGGATATTGCACCTACTTGTTGGCTTTACTAAAGCTATAAATTTGTTTTTGAGGTACTAGTATCTTACTAGAAGTTTAAAGTTTAGGGCTGGTGCAAGCTAATGCTGGCCACTCATGACGCGTTAGTCGCAATGGACTTCTGGAAAAACAGAAATCTGAACGTCAAAAAGCAATATTAGAGCTACCTACACAACATTTTGGAATATGGCGCAAGAAGATCAAACATAGAAAATCGGATTACCTTCCGGAATATATAAATAGTATTTATGGAAATTAAGTATACCTCCCAAAAAATGGGGTTCTCCTAAGGTTGGTATGTTATTTTTTTAATAAAATATAATGAATATGTTTGCGTTAGCCCTCTGGTTCGATATTCAAATGGTGGATTTTTTTTAAAAAAATTATATACAGTCGTAGATAACAAGCCGTTCTAGTGCGGCGTTATTTTTTCATATTTATTTATGTTAATTTTAATTTTTTTTAATTAAGGAAGTCAACCCATCCCTAAAATGATTAGGCCGAGCGTTAGCCCTCGATATCATGGTCTTAACCTAATCAATAAACAAAAAAAAAACATTAGGATGTATGTTTTTGTGTGTACTTGAGTGGGTTCTTTTCCGTTTTCAAAATAGGTGAGCCAATAAAAAGTTATAGACGGAAGAAATAACCTACTCTTTGTGTAAGATTGACGTTAGTGCAATTGAAATTAACTAAAAAATAGGAACAAATAATAGTTTTAATAAAAAATTACATATTCGGAATCTGCACACATAGTTCTACAAGTGTGTGCAATTTCATTAGCAGTGGACAAGTGTAACATACACAGAATCATGCTCGAAACAGAAGAAGTTATAGAATATGATGTATTTTGTTATAAGATGTATTTTTTTATATTATTATATGTATTTTGGCAACCCGAACCTAAAACCATAGTAGCCAAGTCATCCACCACGTTGGTGGGAAACGAATTACCCGCCAAAATTTAAAAACTAAACTTGCGCGTGCGCATGTATTTAAAAAGTGCGTACACACAAAATGGCGCACACACGTACACGTCCAAATGCGCGCACGCGCAAAATGGCGCGTGCGCGTTGTTTTTACTAAAGTTTGAAATTTTCCATAGTGATTAAATAATTTTATAAAATATATATTTTTTAATAATTAATAATGTTTTAAATTGAATTAAATTAAATTTATATGATGATGAGGAGGAGGAGGGTGGGGATGATGACGATGATGTTGATGATGATGATGGGGATGATGACGATGATGTTGATGATGATGATGAGGATGATGGGGATGATGACAATGATGTTGATGATGAGAATGAGGATGATGATGCTGATGATGACGAAGATGATTATGACGATGACGATGGAGATGATGATGATGATGACATGGATAATGACAATGACGAGGATGATGATGATGAGGATGATGATGATGATCATATTCGTCATCATTAGCATCATCATCTTCATCTTCGTACCCATCTTCATCATCATCTTCGTCATCGTCATCATCATCATCATCTTCGTCATCATCATCATTATCAATGATGATGATGAAGAAGATGATGATGATGTTGACAATGATGATGATGACGATTGATAATGATGATGATGACGAAGAAGATGATGATGGTGATGATGATGATGTCAATGATGATGATGTTGATGATGAGGAGGAATAGGGTGATGACGACGATGATGATGATGGAGATGATGATGATGATGATGATGATGACGATGATGATGATGTTGATGATGAAGATGATGATGATGTTAATGATGACGACGATGATGATGATGGAGATGATGATGATGATGATGATGATGGAGATGATGATGATGATGATGATGACGATGATGATGATGTTGACGATGAAGATGATGATGATGTTAATGATGAAGACGATGACCAAGATGATGATGATGATGATGACGGGGATGAGGATGAGGATGATGATGAGCAAGTGGGTGATGATGATGATGACGACGATGATGATGATGTTGATAATGAAGACGATGACCAATATGGTGATGATGATGATCATGGCGATGATGATGATGGGGATGAGGATGAGGATGATGATGATGATGAGCAAGTGGGTGATGATGATGATCATCATCATATTTGTCATCATCAACATCATCATCTTGATCTTCGTACTCTTCTGCATCACCATCCATCATCTTCATCATCATCATCATTGATAATGATGATGATGACGAAGATGATGATGATGATGTCATCATTGATAATGATGATGATGACGAAGATGATAATGATGATGATGACGAAGATGATGGATGATGATGAAGATGATGATGATGACGTTGATGATGATGGTGATGATGATGAGGATGGGGATGTTGACGAGGAAGTGGGTGATAACGATTATGATGACGTGGATGATGACGATGACGAGGATGATGATGATGAGGATGATGATGACGAAGATGATTATGTTGAGGATGATGATGGTGATCATATTTGTCATCATCAACATCATCATCATGGATAATGATGATGATGATGATGTCATCATTGATAATGATGATGATGACAAAGATGATGAATGATGATGAAGATGATCATGATGGCGTTGATGATGATGATGATGATGAAGATGATGGCCAAGATGATGATGGTGATGATGATGAGGATGGGGATGATGACGAGGAAGTGGGGGATAACGATGATGATGACTATGGAAACGATGATGATGACGTGGATGATGACGATGACGAGGATGATGATGATGAGGATGATGATGACGAAGATGATTATGATGAGGAGGAGGAGGAGGAGGAGGATGATGGTGATCATATTCGTCATCATCAACATCATCATCTTCATCTTCGTACTCATTTACATCATCATCCATCATTAATGATGATGATGACGAAGATGATGATTATGATGACGAAGATGATGATGATCATGATGACGAAGATGATGGATGATGATGAATAAGATGATGATGGCGTTGATGATGAAGATGATGGCCAAGATGATGATGGTGATGATGATGAGGATGGGGATGATGACGAGGAAGTGGGGGATAACGATGATGATGACTATGGAAACGATGATGATGACATGGATGATGATGATGATGAGGATGATTATGATGAGGATGATGATGACGAAGATGATTATGATGATGAGGAGGAGGAGGAGGAGGATGATGAGGATGATGATGGTGATCATATTCGTCATCATCAACATCATCATCTTCATCTTCATACTCATCTGCATCATCATCAATCATTAATGATGATGATGACGAAGATGATGATGATGATGACGAAGATGATGATGATGATGATGATGAAGATGATGATGATGACGTTGATGATGATGATGATGAAGATGATGTCTAAGATGATTATGGTGATGATGATGAGGATGGGGATGATGACGAGGAAGTGGGGGATAACGACGATTATGACTATGGAAACGATGATGATGACGTGGATGATGACAATGACGAGGATGATGATGATGAGGATGATGATGACGAAGATGATTATGAGGACGAGGAGGAGGATGAGGATGATGATGGTGATCATATTCGTCATCATCAACATCATCATCTTCATCTTCGTACTCATCTGCATCATCATCCATCATTAATGATGATGATGATGAAGATGATGATGATGATGACGAAGATGATCATGATCATGATGATGAAGATGATGGATGATGAAGATGATGATGATGACGTTGATGATGATGGCGTTGATGATGAAGATGATGGCCAAGATGATGATGGTGATGATGATGAGGATGGGGATGATGACAAGGAAGTGGGGGATAACGATGATGATGACTATGGAAATGATGATGATGACGTGGATGATGACGATGACGAGGATGATGATGATGAGGATGATGATGATGAAGATGATTATGATGATGATGAGGAGGAGGAGGATGATGAGGATGATTATGGTGATCATATTCGTCATCATCAACATCATCATCTTCATCTTTGTACTCATCTGCATCATCATCCATCATTAATGATGATGATGACGAAGATGATGATGATGATGTCATCATTGATAATGCTGCTGATGATGAAGATGATCATGATAATGATGACGAAGATGATGGATGGTGATGAAGATGATGATGATGACGTTGATGATGATGATGATGATGAAGATGATGGCCAAGATGATGATGGTGATGATGATGATGATGTGGATGATGACGATGATGAGGATGAGGATGATGATGACGAAGATGATTATGATGATGATGGTAATCATATTCGTCTTCGTCAACATCATCATCTTCATCTTCGTACTCATCTGCATCATCATCCATCATCTTCATCATCATCATCATTGATAATGATGATGATGACGAAGATGATGATGATGACGAAGATGATGATGATGACGAAGATGATGATGATGATGAAGATGATGAAGAAGATGATGGATGATGATGATGAAGATCATGACGATGTTGATGATGAAGATGATGACCAAGATGATGTCGAGGAGGAGGAGGAGGAGGATGATGATGATGAGGAAGTGGGTGATAACATTGATGATGATGATGATGAAGAGGATGATGACGATGATGGGGATTATGATGATGATTAGGATGATGATGATGATGCTGACAATGACGAAGATGATTATGATGAGGAGGAGGAGGAGGAGGAGGAGGCTCCTTGTAGAGGGATAGTGTCATGGATTCTATGTGTTATTGATGATGTGTGAGGTCTAGAATTTTCAATTAGGGCCCAAGTGGAATTCAATTGAGATCAATATGTTTCAATAAGATCTCGAGGAACCGGTTTTCATTCTTCGATGATGTTCAATTCTTTTCAACATATCCACGGTCTTGCATGGTAGGCTGAGGATACATTCATGGCATTCGATCTTTACAAAAGATGTGTTTTGTCAAAATGAAATTCAATTTGCCTCTTTGATGAATCCTCCTCTACAAAACTTCATTTATTGCATGAATGCCACAGACTCACGGAAACTATAAACAACACTCAATGGCATACAACTATAACCACAAACCAAGCAGAGGTTGATTTTATGCATTGATATAGAGAGGTGGCAGTAGGCAGACAATATGGAGAAACAATGAGTTAGAAAAAACATTTGGACCAAAGTACCACAATGCTTATTAATAAAATTTTAAAAAACAATTTTTGGCTCAGGAATTGTGGTTTATCACCACATTTCTCTTCGACACTCGCCATCAAAATACATATAAAAATAACACGTCTTTACATCCTCTTCCTTTCAAATCCTCATCACATAGTAATAAATAAGGATTATTATGCATGCACATCCTCACCTTACAATGTCAATTAGGTCAAGGTGCATAGACAACGATAAATTATCAAATGTGTCAAAGAGTAAGCCTTTCCAATAAAAATTAAGACCCACCCTTCAAACTTTATCACCGAGTCCAATTTATGCAAATATTTTCGAAGTGGGGGAAGGTTTGGCATTGAATGGTGTAAATGCTGGGGAATAAATGGTTTATATGTTGTAAAAGGGTGCGTGCGCAGGTTTGGGCGCATGCACGCTCCTCACATGTATGCGCGAAAAACATGCGTGCGCGTGTTTTAACACGCGTGCGCAGCCCTGTTATCAGTTAAAAAAAACAGAACTCTATGTTTCCTGGGAATTCTACCAAAATCATGGGTTTCACTTCTTCTGCGGCTTTCAAGCTCTCACAGGTTTCTCATTGGCTCACACTCATTGATATTTTGGACACTCTTTGATCTATTGGACACAAAATCACCCTTGGAATCTATCAAACATCTTCAGTATTCTTGGAATCTAATGGATTCATTCAAGCTACCAGTTTCCATTGCAAGTGGAGATCATTTCTATAGAGGTATGGTGAATTGTAAATGAGTCTTTTCATTCACAAGATTTGAGATGAGCCCATGCATTTTTCTTTTTGTCATATTCCCACAACAATATCCATGCATAGACAACAATGAATTTGGCAAGAAGATTTCCCAAGTTCACATCTAAAAAAACTCATATGAACACTAGACAAGATGAAGTATGCAACCTCCTCATTGTGTAATTAGTTCGCAAGTTAATTTTGTTCTTTTCACCTCATATTATGCTAGCAAAAAAAACCACACACTCACTAAACATAACTAAAAATATCACTTCAACTCATCCACAAAACCTCAACTCTCTCATCTCTTATTCAATACCATTGTATGGAATGAGGATATATGTAGGTATATGCACCTTTCCTTTCTCTATGAATCCAAATATGATAATTTTCATCCATATTTACAATCCTTACAATATCCCCTCACCTCTAACAATGATTTTTTTTCCAAAAACCAAGACTTCCCCACTTCATCCTCTATTCAACATGATGATTGTTGGTATAGTCCCTAGTTCCCCACTCTCCAACACCTCCCCACCCTAGATATTGCACATTGAAAGGTCAAATTATATTTCTCCTAATCACCCTTCCCAAGACCATGATCTTTGTTAGAAACCTTTGCATCCTCCTAAAGGTTTTGCACAAAACAAGGTATACATTCATTCTATTGTGATGCATTGTTGAATTCAACCATGGGTATTTTAAACTCAAAACCACAATCTATCATCTCAAGGTTTATAGATCTAAGGAAATAGTTTGTTGTTGTTTCTTCAACTCCTTAATGTGTTATATAACCTAGTAATTTACGATGGTAAAGGACATTGCCTCAAATGGAAGGATATACCATTCCACTAGGAAGACAAAGCAATCAAACTAGGTGCAAAGTCCTAGAATTGATAACATTAAGGGAGAAAGCAAAAAATGCAATTAATTAAGGTTACCTTATTTGATGTAGAAAAAGTATCAAACTATTCTCGAGGCATCTCTAGCCATATCTGTTGTAGGGTGTTACTACCATAATGGCACTAATATCTTATTTGTTGTTTCTTTTGCAGGGGTAGGCCTGATAGTTGTGTTAAAGAGACTTTTGGAGATGGGAAACTCACGAAATGCAAAAAAAAAATAGAAGGAATCTGCCCATTGAAAAGGTCAATGACTTAAGAGAAAAGGCCGGGTTGGGAATGGAAAGATTAAGACATGGTCCTATCATTGACCCAAATCCTGCCACTGATCCTAACACAGTTTTTGACATGACAACCTCTTGTTCAAAACCACAGGTAAAGCGGTCACGTCCAACGGACCCAACTCAAAATCCAACATCAACACAATCTCCAACCAACAATCCATCACCGAGTCATTCTGAAGTTCCTCACAACACAAGAATTTTGGGAGATGCTGCATGTGTAGAGATGGACAGACAAGCCTTGCTTAATTTTCAATCTCCCCAAGAAGACCACAACCCTATCGACCACACTCCCATTATGGCCCAATCTATGAATGAAGCACCACAACAAACAAGCTCTGGTATTCATGTCTCATGTCCACCCTCCCTACCTCGACTGTCCAGTGCAAGAAGAAGAACTCCTAGACGTATTCATGTGGATGAGAGTGCCATGTCGAGGCTTGAAGGCAAGTTGCCAAAACGCACTATCGAATGGCAATGCAACAAAATTGTCAAAGAATATTTTGAATCCAAAGGTGATGTAGGTAAATGTCAATTATTGCTATGTTTGTTAAAGTCACATTCTTTAGCTGTTGTTAGGAGAATTTTGGGAATAAATATGGTTAAAAGTTCAGAGGCCAATAGTCATATTGTTAGAAATCTCCAATCTGCATTTAATGCGATTGGGAAGAAGTCTCGTACAAAATATATTTGTGCGGCTCGTCGTGTTTTAGCAGAATCAGTTGTAAGCAAGTCCACAAGGCAACGTCGCCTGCTATCACACACTTCTCACATACTCAAATTAAATAGAAAAACTATTAAAAAGTACTCTGTTATAATAGAAAATCTTGGCACTCCGGGTGGAAACGATTGTTGGGATTTTGTTGGTAGGTTGCCTCGTGCAGATAGGAAGCTAATTGATGTTGTTAAGGAGTTGGTACAAAATTTTTGGCATGATCATACTAGACCTTCATCAAACCAAAGAGACATGCTAAAACTGAGAAAAGGTTCTACTGAACGTGAGCCCCATGTTAAACACTTCCTTGACACCACACAGACTGAACTCTATGAGAGATTCATGAACAAGCACACACAATTGAACCTTGGCCAAAGGTCCTTTGAGAAATGCAAACCATGGTACATTCGTATATGCATTGATCGGAACACTTGTTGTTGTAGATACCATGTAGAATATGAATATTATTATGACACATATAAACATGTATTTTGTGATTTGCATACTAACATTGTGCAGGGCTGCAATGAATCCATACTACCACCGAATGCATCAGGAGACTTTATCCACAACATCATGTGTCCAAGGCCTGAAGGACAAAAGTATTATAAAAAATCGTGTCTATATGGGACATGTTCTATGTGCAATGGATTTTCTCTTTTGAACCGTTGCATTCATGAAAGCAAGGACACAAAATTTGGCATGATGGGTGTGGAGATGCAAAGCTTCAAGTACGTGACCTATCAATTAGACAGTGTAAGAGAATGTAAAAAGATTGCATTGGTAAAGTCACATGTACAAATGAATATTGCATATTTTTCATATTACACGTTCAATTTATGGCATATACAGTTTTTCAAAGGCCACATTGTAATATTTCCCTTGTTTCCATGGTAACAGGTACCAGTATGTGACTTCTTGACGGAATTCTACGAGAAAACTGAGCAATATGTTCAACATGTGCATGTAGCGCGATGGTAAGATGAGCAGTATAGAAAATGCAGGGACACATTTCCCGTTGGGACCATAGTGTCAATTGTGGATTTTGCAGAAAATTACACCCTTCAGCCACAAAATGAAATCCAAAGTCAATACTACCATTCAGACCAAGTCAGCATCATGGTACATATTATGTATAGGCATGGGCCAGAGAGCAGCAATGACAAGAGGATAATACTGAAGGAGACAAACTTTTACATAAGTGATGATAGAACCCATGATCTGCATTATGTGTTAAGATTTAATATGCTAAGACAGAAAATAGTAGCATTGCATTCCATTTCACAATAATAGCATATACAGGATCACTGAAGAAACAACAAGCACAGCATAAACACAAGAGACACAAATTTATCCTAGGAAACCCTCATGGGGTAGAAAACCCAGCAAAGCTTCCTCAATATAGATGACCAACAATATACAAAGATGTAACCCTAAGCATAAGCTCCTCCTTCACCATAGAAAACCTCTCCTCCACAAGTGCGCCACTCTCAAGTGAGTGAGTGTGTATAAAATGAGGAATACACCTCCTCTATTTATACACTACTCCGACTTGTCTTTTACACAAATCATGTAGGTTCGTATTTAACCATTGGGTTAAATACCCCACTACAACTGATTGATCCGACCCCTCTAGGGTGGTCTAATAACCCTTTGACCCACATAACACATACAGGGCCAACCCCCACTAGGGAAGTCTAATAACCCAAGTTACCACATTCCGACGGAGGAATAAACATCTCTGGATATACAATAAGATCTTCAAGGAGGAATGAAACATCTCCAGAATAATAAAGTACAAATATAATATTCTTTGAAGTTACAATATCTCAACACTCCCCCTTAACGAGAAGGATATTATAACAGCATCTGCATGAGCAAGAAGTCATCAACATCATACATGATACATCTATAAATCATTGGAAGCTTTCTCAACATCATCAGTAACTCAAGCAGTTACTAGAACATCTTCAATATTGGAACATCAACATCTTCAGTACTAAGTCTTTATATTCTTCAGCACTCGAACAGCTACAACAACATCAACATCAGGATCCTCACGATCATCAGCATCGTCATCATACGATCATCAGCATCAGGATAATCTCGATCTACAGCATCTGGATCATCTTGATCTACAGCATCTGGATCATCTCGATCTACAGCATTTGGATCATCACGATCTACAGCATCTAGATCATCTCGATCTCCAGCATCTGGATCATCTCGATCTCCAGCATCTGGATCATCTCGATCTACAGCATCTGGATCATCACGATCTACAGCATCTGGATCATCTCGATCTATAGCATCTGGATCATCTGTATTAGTATCAAAACATGTATTCTTACTAATACATATATCATCAAAAACATGTATTCTCACTAATACATCTATCATCAAAAGCATGTATTCTCACTAATACATCTATTATCAAAAGCATGTATTCTCACTAATACATCTACCATCACAATCATGTATTCTCACTAATACATCTATCATCAACAACATGTATTCTCACTAATACATCTATCATCAAAAGCATGTATTCTCACTAATACATCTATCATCAAAAGCATGTATTCTCACTAATACATCTATAATCAAAAGCATGTATTCTCACTAATACATCTATCATCAATACATAGCAGCATACCCTGCAACACACATGATCCAATTACAAGATGGCCAATCCCTCTCACTTTAGGACATAGGTCCAAGGATGATACAATCCTGATCCACTTACGGGATGATCAATCCCTCTCAATTTAAGACATCTCTCATGTTTATGGACGATGCAATCCAGATCAACTTACAGGATGATCAATCCTTATCCTTTTAAGACACCTCACCATCTCTAGGGATGATGCAATCCCAAATCAACTTAAAGGATGATTAGTCCTTATCACTTTAAGACACCTCACCATGTCTAGGGACGATGCAATCCCAATCTACTTACAGGATGATTAGTCCTTATCACTTTAAGACACCTCACCATGTCTAGGGACGATGCAATCCCAATCTACTTACAGGATGATTAGTCCTTATCACTTTAAGACACCTCACCATGTCTAGGGACGATGCAATCCCAATCTACTTACAGGATGATTAGTCCTTATCACTTTAAGACACCTCACCATGTCTAGGGACGATGCAATCCCAATCTACTTACAGGATGATTAGTCCTTATCACTTTAAGACACCTCACCATGTATAGGGACGATGCAATCCCAATCTACTTACAGGATGATTAGTCCTTATCACTTTAGGACATAAGTCCAAGGATGATGCAATCCTGATCCACTTATGGGATGATCAATCCCTATCTCTTTAGGATATAAGTCCAAGGATGATGCAATCCTGATCCACTTACGGGATGATCAATCCCTATCTCTTTAGGACATAAGTCCAAGGATGATGCAATCCTGTCACATACATTTTGAACCAAACGCTCAGGGACGATGCAGTTCTAACACATCCACTAGGGACCACTTTCTCGGAGACATATGTCTATGGATCTCTTTTAGGACATGTGTCCATGGATGATACAATCCCCTCGTCCACTAGGGACCACATTCTCAGAGACATCTATCTACGGATCACTTTAGAACTGAAGTCCAGGGATGATACAATCCTCTCGTCCACTTGGGACCACATTCTCGGAGACATCTGTCTACGGATCACTTTAGAACTGAAGTCCTGGGATCATACAATCCTCTTGTCCACTAGGGACTTCATTCTCAAAGACCATACATCTACGGATCCTTTTAGAACATGTGTTCAAGAATGATGCAATCCCTCTTCTTTCTCGGAGACATATGTCTCAGATCCTTTTAGAACATGTGTTCAAGGATGATGCAATCCCCTTGTCAACTTAGACCCTATCTAAGTACCATCCACCAACCTCTCTGTCGGCATCACCAATATAGGTATCCACATCATCGACCTCACTGTCGATGTAGGAAATCTCGTCATAAGTGACCACATCACTCCCCCTCTCGAGGAGGGTCCTACCAAGCTTGTCTCGGAAAATACTCAAACTTTTTCTTGAGGTAGAGGTATGGTTAGTACATAGGAAACTTGTTACAAATTCAAACTTTATACTTCCTTTCTACGCCATATCATGGAACACTGGATTCTCTGCCATCTTGATACAACTCTATTTGTCACATAGGATCATAGCTGGGTCTATCTCTAAGTCAAACAATCTAGAAGCCATACTGCTTCACAACTAGCAGAGCAAGCAACTATGTATTCTGCTTCAGTTGTTCTGAGAGCCACACTAGACTGCTTCCTGCTATACCACGAGATCATGGCTCATCCTCTCGATGTGTTCTTCCTGTATGATACACCTTCTGCCCAATCAACATCTGTGTAGTCATCTGAAGTCATGATCTCCAATATAGCATAGATCAAAGTCTATCATATCCTTTAGATGCCTCATCACATGCTTTTGCAACTATCAGGTGAACATATCTAGTTTCCACTAGATACTGACTCAAGGTGTTCTCAGCAAGGTATATATCTGGCCTGGTATTCGTCAGATACATCAACGACCCAATAATATGTCTGTATAGAGTTATATACACTAACTCTGATGAGTCATTCACTAATAGCTTCAAGTTGGAATCCATGAGAGTGGTCATTCCAACATATCAAGTCCTTTTAATATTTCTCAGCATACTTTCCCTGATTGAGAAAGATTCCTTCTAAGCCTTGCCATACTTCCAGACCTAGGAAGTAATGCATCAATCTGAGATCTTTCATTTTTCATTTCTGCAGCCATCTTCTTCTTTCTTTTCATGATCTGTTTCTCATTCCTTGTCAGAAAGAGATCATCTTCATACAATAATGGTATGATCCACAACCTTAAGGTAAAGGTTAGGATTAGCTTTACTTCTGGTAAAGCCCAAGCTTTGTCAAGAAGCTGTCAATTGTCCATCATTCACACTCTGCATTGAGTGATCTTCTACATATCTATCTGTGCCATCTCTCATCAGATGGGTCTATTGATATGAGCCTCAAAATCATTCGAACTCTGTGGTGAGTTCCTTCTTGCATCCATGTCATATGTGTATATAATCCATATTCAACCTTGTAGCAAAGGTTGAGATCCACATCACCCATGGTGATCATTAAGCTCATCAATTGATTATCGATCCTGGGAACCCATACAGAACCTGATTCACACTTCTTCTACTATTAAGAGAATGGTCTTATCTAGCCACTTGGAGCAAACATCTCATCATGATTCTCTTCCTCTTTCTAAGAGAATCTTCTAGCCACAAGCCTTCTATAGTGTGTTCGATTTGTAAATCCTTTTGTTGAACATCCATCGCTTGTTCAGTGTTCATCATTCATCATGATCTTTCCTACAAATCAAAATTAAGTACATGATTAGTAATACTTCATAATCATCAAATCATATTGACATGATGACCTATTATGCATACAGATATCATTTATATAGTTATGCAACTATTTTGACCAATACTTTGGCACAACACTTTCCCATATCCTGTATGCATACAGTGGCTATCTAGATGCCTTCCATCTCTACCAGAACATACTATCGAGAGTGTCCACAGCTCTCAGCATGTCAGCAAAGAGGTTTCATTCTAGACAAGCAACAATGGAATGTTTGTCCAACTTACCAATCATATGCATATTAGTAGTATACTGTCCAATGCTCTATGAATGTTTACATTCAGCATGATATATTCTAGGAATACAAATATACATACAAGCAATATCATTTACTATTTCAAATAACAACTCAAATACTTATCTTTTATGTTTGTGTGGTTTCCTCCCGCTTGATATTCTATATGTCTTTTGAACTTTTATTCATTCTGTACCACTGTGCATGCTCAAGTGTGCACTAGTGTCATCCTCATGATCTCATACACAAACATACATTCATTAGTATATTCTCAATATTATCAAAACATTCTAATTCTAAATAATCTTGAATATGTATAGTCATGATCATTAGTATTCAGGGTTTCAAGGAAGTCTTCTTTTACTCATGCATATTCTTGTTTGATCATAGTACTCTTCTGGTTAATTAAATCATCAAGATAAGAGACATAATATGCATAAACCCTTGATTACTAACTTTATGAATAAGCATAACCAATCATACCAAGTATACTTATCTAAGGGATCCTAACACAAGGTAAGATTCTAACTTGACATAGGAAAACATACCTGGATTAGTATACCTGCTTAGTTATGTACAACATACCTACACAATCTCTTCATTGATTTAGATATCCTGAGCTAGAACCTGCATGTCTCATAGGTTAAGCATATTATAACAAAGTCATACATACCTCGTAAGTAGAACAAATATTATGGATGAGTCTTTGTCTTCATGTTGTCATGGTCATGGAACTTGATTTGTCTTTTGTGATGTACCTGTATCTTGTTAGCAGACAAAATCAACCTCACACAACACCATAATGTATTAGTACAATCATATAGCCCTAATCAATGAATGTATGCATTCATACTGTTACTAGGGTGATAAGACAATTCTAACATTAATCAAGATTGTACTAATAAATAATATGAAGACAAATACATTATGAACTTAATCAAGAATCATATTTCAAGACATACCTGAACCTCCTTAAGTCATACCTGTCGAGACTTCTTGTAGTCTTCTTATGTAAGGCCTTAGCCTCAACTCCCCCTGAAACTTGATCTGGAGCTTGATTAGGGTTTTCTAGAGAAACCATAGAAATTCAATCTTTGACTTTCACACTTTTGAATGGATGGAAGGATGTGTCTTGCTGAGCTGATCAAACTAGCATACTTCAATTTTGAAATCTCCAAAATTTGACCCCTCAAAATTGCCTTCGAAACTTCTGGATCTTCTGGACAAGAACCCAAACTAGGGTTTGATGAAGCCCACCCTTCTTCCCAATCAAAAGGTTCGATCCAAGGCTCTAAACTCTTATTTTTCTGAGGAGCTTCCAGCCGTGGTTACAAACTTCAAACATTCCTACTTTTGCTGAAGCCCTAATTTTTCATCTTTCCGATCAAAATCCCAAACTGGGGTTTGATCAAGCCCGGTATTCTACCCAACCAAAAAATTCGATCTTGGTCTCTAAATTTTGATTTTCTTGAGTAGCATTCAGCTGTGGATTCTGATTCCAAAAATTCTAACTTTCTCCAAAACCCTAAATTCCGGAAGCCATGAATGAGGGTGCTCCAAAAATAATTATGTTTTGACAGAAATATGTACCTGATTGTTTCTGCTGTAACTCCAAACTTTTTGCTCCACAGGGTATGAAAACGGTTTTTGTGGTATCCTGACCTATCATCTTTCCATCCCGACAGGTCTGACCTCAATTGGATTTTCTGAGAGAGAGTTATGCCAAGTGTCGCAATGTGACCTGTTTATGGGATAAAACAGGAGAGCTAACTTGTATGGAGTGCCACACGTCACTGGTTCAGCTTCGGCCTCTAAAAACGTTTCTTGAGATAGTACAGTCTGTTTACTACCTGTCACGTTTTACGAAATTTCATTTGGAGCTTTCTAGCCCAAGTTATTCCAAGTGTCACAACGTGGCCTATTTATGGGATAAAACAAGAGAGCGAACTTGTACGGCGTGCCATGTGTTACTGGTTCAGCTTCGGCCTCTGCAAAATTTTTTGAGATAGTACATTCTATTTACTACCTTTCACCTTTTACGAAATTGCATTTGGATCTTCCTAGCCCAAGTTATGACCTTTTTTCCTAGGTCACCTGATTTTGACTGAGATCTGCAAGAGGCAGAAACCCTAACTTGTACTGATCATAACTCACAAGGTACAACGAATCTGAGGATTCCCTTTGGACATAAGGTACCTGGGGATGTAATATACGACCTGTAAAGGTTTTAGATCCTGAACCTTCGCCAAAATGGATTTATAGCGAAAGGTCCACGATGACTGGTTTTTGCTATATAAAACCCTAACCTTCAAATTGTCGCAAGAGAAGCAAGTGTCGTAAGTGCCATACATTGCCTTCCTTCAGGTTAGCTCTGATACCATGTTAAGATTTAATATGCTAAGACAAAAAATAGCAGCATTGCATTCCATTTCACAATAATAGCATATACAGGATCACTGAAGAAACAACAAGCACAGCATAAACACAAGAGACACAAATTTATCCTGGGAAACCCTCATGGGGTAGAAAACCCAGCAAAGCTTCCTCAATATAGATGACCAGCAATATACAAAGATGTAACCCTGAGCATAAGCTCCTCCTTCTCCATATCAGACCTCTCCTCCACAAGTGCGCCACTCTCAAGTGAGTGAGTGTGTATAAAATAAGGAATACACCTCCTCTATTTATACACTACTCTGACTTGTCTTTTACACAAATCATGTAGGCTCGTATTTAACCATTGGGTTAAATACCCCACTACAACTGACTGGGCCGACCCCTCTAGGGTGGTCTAATAACCCTTTGACCCAAATAACACATACAGGGCCGACCCCCACTAGGGAAGTCTAATAACTCAAGTTACCACATTCCGACGGAGGAATAAACATCTCTGGATATACAATAAGATCTTCAAAAAGGAATGAAACATCTCCAGAATAATAAAGTACAAATATAATATTCTTTGAAGTTACAATATCTCAACATTATGTGCAATATTGTTTTTGAATTTTCTATGATCAGTTGAAGGAGAGAGATATACAGATGGATCAGCATTGGATATGGTCGGATGGTTGTGCGAGCCAGTTCAAAAATGCTCGAGTATTCCAATGGATGAGTACTTTGCATAAGACTTGTAATGTGCCGCATATCTGGAACTATTTTGAGACTGGGCACGGAAAAGGAGAGCATGATGGGGCCAGTGCATGCATCAAGACCGCACTACGAAGGGAAGAGATGAGGTTTGACAGGGAACCTCATATCCTAGATGCAGAATCCATAGTTCAATGGTGCTTCGTAACAATGTCAGAACGAGCAAGAGATCAACAAACATCATCGGTGGCAGGACGTGTGGTGAGAAATTTTTGGCTAGTGGTTGACATAGATCGATCGCGTTCCTATAGTTGCGGCATAGTACAAGGAACACGTGGATTTCATTCAGTTCAAAGCTCAAACAACCACATATTTGAAATATGGACGCGAAAGCTTGCATGCTTTTGCAACCCTTGCAGCAGCGGCGAATGGGATGAATGCGAATGCATGGACTGGGTTGATAATGGGATCGTGTGTCACTTGCAGTAGACCAACGTGCAGTTGTTGAAACAACCCAGTTAGATGAGGTCCAGTCAGCGATTTCTACAGACTACGAGCATATCTCAGATCTTGTACAACCAAGACACATATACGCAGTTGTTGAACCGAAAGACAATGAATGGGGCGTGGATTATTGGTTGGCATGGTGCATCCAAGGTAAGCAAACCCTCTATGGATCATTAATCGATGATGAAGGAATTGAATTTCCTACTAGCTCGATGGTGGTTAAGGAGAAATATCTTACACTAGATGGGAAGTCAAGAAAGACTAGCGGGCATGTATTCATGGATTACAGACCAGGTTCAGTGGTGTATCACTTCACAAACGTGATCGTTGGAACAAACATCCATCTTTAGACAATGTCAAGCAAGAGCTCAACCAAGGTACGCTACTACCTACCTCATTCAGAGCACGAGAGATTGATGGAGACAATTAGCAACAGAGAGGATCCAGATGGATTTATTGAATGAGGCCAGTCAACTTTACGTAAGAGAAAGAATTGCATCAAAGAATGTTATGTTCTACATCGAGGTATGTGTAGTTTTATGTTATTTCGTTGGTACATGCATTTTTTGTTGATACATACATACATACATACATGTCTTTGCCTATGTTTTTTATTTTTCCTATATGTATTAAACTGTTCCATGCTTCTCTTTTATGTTGAATAAAATGGTGATGTGATTTGGATCAAATTTGAGTAAATTGAGTTAGTATTTTCTTAAATATATCTATTTATGTTTGTAGCATTTGAAGATAGTGGTTTTGATAGGTTCTCAAGATTAGAATTACCTAGGTTTCAGGAATTTTTTTGAAGTACATAGTCTATTACAATGGTCTTGAAAATTTAACTTGGTAGATGAAACCTTCTAGGAATCCATGTATGGATAGAAGGGTCTTCCACTTGGGGTAGGGAGTTATCATAAGGTTTCAAGGGTGGTATTTTTGAGATCTATACTTGAGATCTATAACTCTAGCCCCAACCCTCACCCAAACCCTAGAACTAATCCATCTTCATCATCACCATCACCATCACCATCACCATCACCATGACCGTCACCATCACCGTCACCATCACCATTGCAGATTTGACCCCCGTGTGCAAAAATTGCACACTCCCTCACTAAGAAAAACCCTAGTTTCCAAGATGGACGTTCAAGATGGCATCAAGGCCACGGGACCAGAGGAGAGGGGTGCCCCTGGCACTATCCTGGCGTCCTAAATCCAACGGAGTCGACGGTTCGTAGATCGGAGACACGGTCGTCATTCTATGGCTCATTCTATCTCGCATCCAAAAGGCCTTCAAGGACACCTGTTGGATACCTGTCGGGGGCATAGAAGTCCAACCATGTAGCAAACCTAGTCTCCAGGGAGTCCTACAGGTGTGTCTAGGTAGGTTCCGACTGGTAACGCTGGTCGTAAGTGCCTAGCGGACGATTTTGCAGAGTTGGCCCCCGTGTGCAAAAATTGCACAGTCCCTCACTGAGAAAAACACTAGTTTCCAAGATGGACGTTCAAGATGGCACCAAGGCCACGGGACAGGAGGAGAGGGGCACCCCCGGCACTATCCCGGTGTCCTGAATCCAACGGATTCGACGGTTCATCGATCGTAGCCACAGTCGTCATTCTATGGCTCGTTCCATCTCGCATCCAAAAGGCCTTCAGGGACACCTGCTAGATACCTGTCGGGGGCATAGACAACCATAAATTATCAAATGTATCAAAGAGTAAGCCTTTCCAATAAAAATTAAGACCCACCCTTCAAACTTTATCACCGAGTCCAATTTATGCAAATATTTTCGAAGTGGGGGAAGGTTTGGCATTGAATGGTGTAAATGCTGGGGAATAAATGGTTTATATGTTGTAAAAGGGTGCGTGCGCAGGTTTGGGCGCATGCACGCTCCTCACATGTATGCGCGAAAAACATGCGTGCGCGTGTTTTAACACGCGTGCGCAGCCCTGTTATCAGTTAAAAAAAACAGAGCTCTATGTTTCCTGGGAATTCTACCAAAATCATGGGTTTCACTTCTTCTGCGGCTTTCAAGCTCTCACAGGTTTCTCATTGGCTCACACTCATTGATATTTTGGACACTCTTTGATCTATTGGACACAAAATCACCCTTGGAATCTATCAAACATCTTCAGTATTCTTGGAATCTAATGGATTCATTCAAGCTACCAGTTTCCATTGCAAGTGGAGATCATTTCTATAGAGGTATGGTGAATTGTAAATGAGTCTTTTCATTCACAAGATTTGAGATGAGCCCATGCATTTTTCTTTTTGTCATATTCCCACAACAATATCCATGCATAGACAACAATGAATTTGGCAAGAAGATTTCCCAAGTTCACATCTAAAAAAACTCATATGAACACTAGACAAGATGAAGTATGCAACCTCCTCATTGTGTAATTAGTTCGCAAGTTAATTTTGTTCTTTTCACCTCATATTATGCTAGCAAAAAAAAACCACACACTCACTAAACATAACTAAAAATATCACTTCAACTCATCCACAAAACCTCAACTCTCTCATCTCTTATTCAATACCATTGTATGGAATGATGATATATGTAGGTATATGCACCTTTCCTTTCTCTATGAATCCAAATATGATAATTTTCATCCATATTTACAATCCTTACAATATCCCCTCACCTCTAACAATGATTTTTTTTCCAAAAACCAAGACTTCCCCACTTCATCCTCTATTCAACATGATGATTGCTGGTATAGTCCCTAGTTCCCCACTCTCCAACACCTCCCCACCCTAGATATTGCACATTGAAAGGTCAAATTATATTTCTCCTAATCACCCTTCCCAAGACCATGATCTTTGTTAGAAACCTTTGCATCCTCCTAAAGGTTTTTCACAAAACAAGGTATACATTCATTCTATTGTGATGCATTGTTGAATTCAACCATGGGTATTTTAAACTCAAAACCACAATCTATCATCTCAAGGTTTATAGATCTAAGGAAATAGTTTGTTGTTGTTTCTTCAACTCCTTAATGTGTTATATAACCTAGTAATTTACGATGGTAAAGGACATTGCCTCAAATGGAAGGATATACCATTCCACTAGGAAGACAAAGCAATCAAACTAGGTGCAAAGTCCTAGAATTGATAACATTAAGGGAGAAAGCAAAAAATGCAATTAATTAAGGTTACCTTATTTGATGTAGAAAAAGTATCAAACTATTCTCGAGGCATCTCTAGCCATATCTGTTGTAGGGTGTTACTACCATAATGGCACTAATATCTTATTTGTTGTTTCTTTTGCAGGGGTAGGCCTGATAGTTGTGTTAAAGAGACTTTTGGAGATGGGAAACTCACGAAATGCAAAAAAAAAATAGAAGGAATCTGCCCATTGAAAAGGTCAATGACTTAAGAGAAAAGGCCGGGTTGGGAATGGAAAGATTAAGACATGGTCCTATCATTGACCCAAATCCTGCCACTGATCCTAACACAGTTGTTGATATGACAACCTCTTGTTCAAAACCACAGGTAAAGCGGTCACGTCCAACGGACCCAACTCAAAATCCAACATCAACACAATCTCCAACCAACAATCCATCACCGAGTCATTCTGAAGTTCCTCACAACACAAGAATTTTGGGAGATGCTGCATGTGTAGAGATGGACAGACAAGCCTTGCTTAATTTTCAATCTCCCCAAGAAGACCACAACCCTATCGACCACACTCCCATTATGGCCCAATCTATGAATGAAGCACCACAACAAACAAGCTCTGGTATTCATGTCTCATGTCCACCCTCCCTACCTCGACTGTCCAGTGCAAGAAGAAGAACTCCTAGACGTATTCATGTGGATGAGAGTGCCATGTCGAGGCTTGAAGGCAAGTTGCCAAAACGCACTATCGAATGGCAATGCAACAAAATTGTCAAAGAATATTTTGAATCCAAAGGTGATGTAGGTAAATGTCAATTATTGCTATGTTTGTTAAAGTCACATTCTTTAGCTGTTGTTAGGAGAATTTTGGGAATAAATATGGTTAAAAGTTCAGAGGCCAATAGTCATATTGTTAGAAATCTCCAATCTGCATTTAATGCGATTGGGAAGAAGTCTCGTACAAAATATATTTGTGCGGCTCGTCGTGTTTTAGCAGAATCAGTTGTAAGCAAGTCCACAAGGCAACGTCGCCTGCTATCACACACTTCTCACATACTCAAATTAAATAGAAAAACTATTAAAAAGTACTCTGTTATAATAGAAAATCTTGGCACTCCGGGTGGAAACGATTGTTGGGATTTTGTTGGTAGGTTGCCTCGTGCAGATAGGAAGCTAATTGATGTTGTTAAGGAGTTAGTACAAAATTTTTGGCATGATCATACTAGACCTTCATCAAACCAAAGAGACATGCTAAAACTGAGAAAAGGTTCTACTGAACGTGAGCCCCATGTTAAACACTTCCTTGACACCACACAGATTGAACTCTATGAGATATTCATGAACAAGCACACACAATTGAACCTTGGCCAAAGGTCCTTTGAGAAATGCAAACCATGGTACATTCGTATATGCATTGATCGGAACACTTGTTGTTGTAGATACCATGTAGAATATGAATATTATTATGACACATATAAACATGTATTTTGTGATTTGCATACTAACATTGTGCAGGGCTGCAATGAATCCATACTACCACCGAATGCATCAGGAGACTTTATCCACAACATCATGTGTCCAAGGCCTGAAGGACAAAAGTATTATAAAAAATCGTGTCTATATGGGACATGTTCTATGTGCAATGGATTTTCTCTTTTGAACCGTTGCATTCATGAAAGCAAGGACACAAAATTTGGCATGATGGGTGTGGAGATGCAAAGCTTCAAGTACGTGACCTATCAATTAGACAGTGTAAGAGAATGTAAAAAGATTGCATTGGTAAAGTCACATGTACAAATGAATATTGCATATTTTTCATATTACACGTTCAATTTATGGCATATACATTTTTTCAAAGGCCACATTTTAATATTTCCCTTGTTTCCATGGTAACAGGTACCAGTATGTGACTTCTTGACGGAATTCTACGAGAAAACTGAGCAATATGTTCAACATGTGCATGTAGCGCGATGGTAAGATGAGCAGTATAGAAAATGCAGGGACACATTTCCCGTTGGGACCATAGTGTCAATTGTGGATTTTGCAGAAAATTACACCCTTCAGCCACAAAATGAAATCCAAAGTCAATACTACCATTCAGACCAAGTCAGCATCATGGTACATATTATGTATAGGCATGGGCCAGAGAGCAGCAATGACAAGAGGATAATACTGAAGGAGACAAACTTTTACATAAGTGATGATAGAACCCATGATCTGCATTATGTGTTAAGATTTAATATGCTAAGACAGAAAATAGCAGCATTGCATTCCATTTCACAATAATAGCATATACAGGATCACTGAAGAAACAACAAGCACAGCATAAACACAAGAGACACAAATTTATCCTGGGAAACCCTCATGGGGTAGAAAACCCAGCAAAGCTTCCTCAATATAGATGACCAACAATATACAAAGATGTAACCCTAAGCATAAGCTCCTCCTTCACCATAGAAAACCTCTCCTCCACAAGTGCGCCACTCTCAAGTGAGTGAGTGTGTATAAAATGAGGAATACACCTCCTCTATTTATACACTACTCCGACTTGTCTTTTACACAAATCATGTAGGTTCGTATTTAACCATTGGGTTAAATACCCCACTACAACTGATTGATCCGACCCCTCTAGGGTGGTCTAATAACCCTTTGACCCACATAACACATACAGGGCCAACCCCCACTAGGGAAGTCTAATAACCCAAGTTACCACATTCCGACGGAGGAATAAACATCTCTGGATATACAATAAGATCTTCAAGGAGGAATGAAACATCTCCAGAATAATAAAGTACAAATATAATATTCTTTGAAGTTACAATATCTCAACACTCCCCCTTAACGAGAAGGATATTATAACAGCATCTGCATGAGCAAGAAGTCATCAACATCATACATGATACATCTATAAATCATTGGAAGCTTTCTCAACATCATCAGTAACTCAAGCAGTTACTAGAACATCTTCAATATTGGAACATCAACATCTTCAGTACTAAGTCTTTATATTCTTCAGCACTCGAACAGCTACAACAACATCAACATCAGGATCCTCACGATCATCAGCATCGTCATCATACGATCATCAGCATCAGGATAATCTCGATCTACAGCATCTGGATCATCTTGATCTACAGCATCTGGATCATCTCGATCTACAGCATTTGGATCATCACGATCTACAGCATCTAGATCATCTCGATCTACAGCATCTGGATCATCTCGATCTACAGCATCTGGATCATCACGATCTACAGCATCTGGATCATCTCGATCTATAGCATCTGGATCATCTGTATTAGTATCAAAACATGTATTCTTACTAATACATATATCATCAAAAACATGTATTCTCACTAATACATCTATCATCAAAAGCATGTATTCTCACTCATACATCTATTATCAAAAGCATGTATTCTCACTAATACATCTACCATCACAATCATGTATTCTCACTAATACATCTATCATCAACAACATGTATTCTCACTAATACATCTATCATCAAAAGCATGTATTCTCACTAATACATCTATCATCAAAAGCATGTATTCTCACTAATACATCTATAATCAAAAGCATGTATTCTCACTAATACATCTATCATCAATACATATCAGCATACCCTGCAACACACATGATCCAATTACAAGATGGCCAATCCCTCTCACTTTAGGACATAGGTCCAAGGATGATACAATCCTGATCCACTTACGGGATGATCAATCCCTCTCAATTTAAGACATCTCTCATGTTTATGGACGATGCAATCCAGATCAACTTACAGGATGATCAATCCTTATCCTTTTAAGACACCTCACCATCTCTAGGGATGATGCAATCCCAAATCAACTTACAGGATGATTAGTCCTTATCACTTTAAGACACCTCACCATGTCTAGGGACGATGCAATCCCAATCTACTTACAGGATGATTAGTCCTTATCACTTTAAGACACCTCACCATGTCTAGGGACGATGCAATCCCAATCTACTTACAGGATGATTAGTCCTTATCACTTTAAGACACCTCACCATGTCTAGGGACGATGCAATCCCAATCTACTTACAGGATGATTAGTCCTTATCACTTTAAGACACCTCACCATGTCTAGGGACGATGCAATCCCAATCTACTTACAGGATGATTAGTCCTTATCACTTTAAGACACCTCACCATGTATAGGGACGATGCAATCCCAATCTACTTACAGGATGATTAGTCCTTATCACTTTAGGACATAAGTCCAAGGATGATGCAATCCTGATCCACTTATGGGATGATCAATCCCTATCTCTTTAGGATATAAGTCCAAGGATGATGCAATCCTGATCCACTTACGGGATGATCAATCCCTATCTCTTTAGGACATAAGTCCAAGGATGATGCAATCCTGTCACATACATTTTGAACCAAACGCTCAGGGACGATGCAGTTCTAACACATCCACTAGGGACCACTTTCTCGGAGACATATGTCTATGGATCTCTTTTAGGACATGTGTCCATGGATGATACAATCCCCTCGTCCACTAGGGACCACATTCTCAGAGACATTTGTCTACGGATCACTTTAGAACTGACGTCCAGGGATGATACAATCCTCTCGTCCACTTGGGACCACATTCTCGGAGACATCTGTCTACGGATCACTTTAGAACTGAAGTCCTGGGATCATACAATCCTCTTGTCCACTAGGGACTTCATTCTCAAAGACCATACATCTACGGATCCTTTTAGAACATGTGTTCAAGAATGATGCAATCCCTCTTCTTTCTCGGAGACATATGTCTCAGATCCTTTTAGAACATGTGTTCAAGGATGATGCAATCCCCTTGTCAACTTAGACCCTATCTACGTACCATCCACCAACCTCTCTGTCGGCATCACCAATATAGGTATCCACATCATCGACCTCACTGTCGATGTAGGAAATCTCGTCATAAGTGACCACATCACTCCCCCTCTCGAGGAGGGTCCTACCAAGCTTGTCTCGGAAAATACTCAAACTTTTTTTTGAGGTAGAGGTATGGTTAGTACATAGGAAACTTGTTACAAATTCAAACTTTATACTTCCTTTCTGCGCCATATCATGGAACACTGGATTCTCTGCCATCTTGATACAACTCTATTTGTCACATAGGATCATAGCTGGGTCTATCTCTAAGTCAAACAATCTAGAAGCCATACTGCTTCACAACTAGCAGAGCAAGCAACTATGTATTCTGCTTCAGTTGTTCTGAGAGCCACACTAGACTGCTTCCTGCTATACCATGAGATCATGGCTCATCCTCTCGATGTGTTCTTCCTGTATGATACACCTTCTGCCCAATCAACATCTGTGTAGTCATCTGAAGTCATGATCTCCAATATAGCATAGATCAAAGTCTATCATATCCTTTAGATGCCTCATCACATGCTTTTGCAACTATCAGGTGAACATATCTAGTTTCCACTAGATACTGACTCAAGGTGTTCTCAGCAAGGTATATATCTGGCCTGGTATTCGTCAGATACATCAACGACCCAATAATATGTCTGTATAGAGTTATATACACTAACTCTGATGAGTCATTCACTAATAGCTTCAAGTTGGAATCCATGAGAGTGGTCATTCCAACATATCAAGTCCTTTTAATATTTCTCAGCATACTTTCCCTGATTGAGAAAGATTCCTTCTAAGCCTTGCCATACTTCCAGACCTAGGAAGTAATGCATCAATCTGAGATCTTTCATTTTTCATTTCTGCAGCCATCTTCTTCTTTCTTTTCATGATCTGTTTCTCATTCCTTGTCAGAAAGAGATCATCTTCATACAATAATGGTATGATCCACAACCTTAAGGTAAAGGTTAGGATTAGCTTTACTTCTGGTAAAGCCCAAGCTTTGTCAAGAAGCTGTCAATTGTCCATCATTCACACTCTGCATTGAGTGATCTTCTGCATATCTATCTGTGCCATCTCTCATCAGATGGGTCTATTGATATGAGCCTCAAAATCATTCGAACTCTGTGGTGAGTTCCTTCTTGCATCCATGTCATATGTGTATATAATCCATATTCAACCTTGTAGCAAAGGTTGAGATCCACATCACCCATGGTGATCATTAAGCTCATCAATTGATTATCGATCCTGGGAACCCATACAGAACCTGATTCACACTTCTTCTACTATTAAGAGAATGGTCTTATCTAGCCACTTGGAGCAAACATCTCATCATGATTCTCTTCCTCTTTCTAAGAGAATCTTCTAGCCACAAGCCTTCTATAGTGTGTTCGATTTGTAAATCCTTTTGTTGAACATCCATCGCTTGTTCAGTGTTCATCATTCATCATGATCTTTCCTACAAATCAAAATTAAGTACATGATTAGTAATACTTCATAATCATCAAATCATATTGACATGATGACCTATTATGCATACAGATATCATTTATATAGTTATGCAACTATTTTGACCAATACTTTGGCACAACACTTTCCCATATCCTGTATGCATACAGTGGCTATCTAGATGCCTTCCATCTCTACCAGAACATACTATCGAGAGTTTCCACAGCTCTCAGCATGTCAGCAAAGAGGTTTCATTCTAGACAAGCAACAATGGAATGTTTGTCCAACTTACCAATCATATGCATATTAGTAGTATACTGTCCAATGCTCTATGAATGTTTACATTCAGCATGATATATTCTAGGAATACAAATATACATACAAGCAATATCATTTACTATTTCAAATAACAACTCAAATACTTATCTTTTATGTTTGTGTGGTTTCCTCCCGCTTGATATTCTATATGTCTTTTGAACTTTTATTCATTCTGTACCACTGTGCATGCTCAAGTGTGCACTAGTGTCATCCTCATGATCTCATACACAAACATACATTCATTAGTATATTCTCAATATTATCAAAACATTCTAATTCTAAATAATCTTGAATATGTATAGTCATGATCATTAGTATTCAGGGTTTCAAGGAAGTCTTCTTTTACTCATGCATATTCTTGTTTGATCATAGTACTCTTCTGGTTAATTAAATCATCAAGATAAGAGACATAATATGCATAAACCCTTGATTACTAACTTTATGAATAAGCATAACCAATCATACCAAGTATACTTATCTAAGGGATCCTAACACAAGGTAAGATTCTAACTTGACATAGGAAAACATACCTGGATTAGTATACCTGCTTAGTTATGTACAACATACCTACACAATCTCTTCATTGATTTAGATATCCTGAGCTAGAACCTGCATGTCTCATAGGTTAAGCATATTATAACAAAGTCATACATACCTCGTAAGTAGAACAAATATTATGGATGAGTCTTTGTCTTCATGTTGTCATGGTCATGGAACTTGATTTGTCTTTTGTGATGTACCTGTATCTTGTTAGCAGACAAAATCAACCTCACACAACACCATAATGTATTAGTACAATCATATAGCCCTAATCAATGAATGTATGCATTCATACTGTTACTAGGGTGATAAGACAATTCTAACATTAATCAAGATTGTACTAATAAATAATATGAAGACAAATACATTATGAACTTAATCAAGAATCAGATTTCAAGACATACATGAACCTCCTTAAGTCATACCTGTCGAGACTTCTTGTAGTCTTCTTATGTAAGGCCTTAGCCTCAACTCCCCCTGAAACTTGATCTGGAGCTTGATTAGGGTTTTCTAGAGAAACCATAGAAATTCAATCTTTGACTTTCACACTTTTGAATGGATGGAAGGATGTGTCTTGCTGAGCTGATCAAACTAGCATACTTCAATTTTGAAATCTCCAAAATTTGACCCCTCAAAATTGCCTTCGAAACTTCTGGATCTTCTGGACAAGAACCCAAACTAGGGTTTGATGAAGCCCACCCTTCTTCCCAATCAAAAGGTTCGATCCAAGGCTCTAAACTCTTATTTTTCTGAGGAGCTTCCAGCCGTGGTTACAAACTTCAAACATTCCTACTTTTGCTGAAGCCCTAATTTTTCATCTTTCCGATCAAAATCCCAAACTGGGGTTTGATCAAGCCCGGTATTCTACCCAACCAAAAAATTCGATCTTGGTCTCTAAATTTTGATTTTCTTGAGTAGCATTCAGCTGTGGATTCCGATTCCAAAAATTCTAACTTTCTCCAAAACCCTAAATTCCGGAAGCCATGAATGAGGGTGCTCCAAAAATAATTATGTTTTGACAGAAATATGTACCTGATTGTTTCTGCTGTAACTCCAAACTTTTTGCTCCACAGGGTATGAAAACGTTTTTTGTGGTATCCTGACCTATCATCTTTCCATCCCGACAGGTCTGACCTCAATTGGATTTTCTGAGAGAGAGTTATGCCAAGTGTCGCAATGTGACCTGTTTATGGGATAAAACAGGAGAGCTAACTTGTATGGAGTGCCACACGTCACTGGTTCAGCTTCGGCCTCTAAAAACGTTTCTTGAGATAGTACAGTCTGTTTACTACCTGTCACGTTTTACGAAATTTCATTTGGAGCTTTCTAGCCCAATTTATTCCAAGTGTCACAACGTGGCCTATTTATGGGATAAAACAAGAGAGCGAACTTGTACGGCGTGCCACGTGTTACTGGTTCAGCTTCGGCCTCTGCAAATTTTTTTGAGATAGTACATTCTATTTACTACCTTTCACCTTTTACGAAATTGCATTTGGATCTTCCTAGCCCAAGTTATGACCTTTTTTCCTAGGTCACCTGATTTTGACTGAGATCTGCAAGAGGCAGAAACCCTAACTTGTACTGATCATAACTCACAAGGTACAACGAATCTGAGGATTCCCTTTGGACACAAGGTACCTGGGGATGTAATATACGACCTGTAAAGGTTTCAGATCCTGAACCTTCGCCAAAATGGATTTATAGCGAAAGGTCCACGATGACTGGTTTTTGCTATATAAAACCCTAACCTTCAAATTGTCGCAAGAGAAGCAAGTGTCGTAAGTGCCATACATTGCCTTCCTTCAGGTTAGCTCTGATACCATGTTAAGATTCAATATGCTAAGACAAAAAATAGCAGCATTGCATTCCATTTCACAATAATAGCATATACAGGATCACTGAAGAAACAACAAGCACAGCATAAACACAAGAGACACAAATTTATCCTGGGAAACCCTCATGGGGTAGAAAACCCAGCAAAGCTTCCTCAATATAGATGACCAGCAATATACAAAGATGTAACCCTGAGCATAAGCTCCTCCTTCTCCATATCAGACCTCTCCTCCACAAGTGCGCCACTCTCAAGTGAGTGAGTGTGTATAAAATGAGGAATACACCTCCTCTATTTATACACTACTCTGACTTGTCTTTTACACAAATCATGTAGGCTCGTATTTAACCATTGGGTTAAATACCCCACTACAACTGACTGGGCCGACCCCTCTAGGGTGGTCTAATAACCCTTTGACCCAAATAACACATACAGGGCCGACCCCCACTAGGGAAGTCTAATAACTCAAGTTACCACATTCCGACGGAGGAATAAACATCTCTGGATATACAATAAGATCTTCAAGGAGGAATGAAACATCTCCAGAATAATAAAGTACAAATATAATATTCTTTGAAGTTACAATATCTCAACATTATGTGCAATATTGTTTTTGAATTTTCTATGATCAGTTGAAGGAGAGAGATATACAGATGGATCAGCATTGGATATGGTCGGATGGTTGTGCGAGCCAGTTCAAAAATGCTCGAGTATTCCAATGGATGAGTACTTTGCATAAGACTTGTAATGTGCCGCATATCTGGAACTATTTTGAGACTGGGCACGGAAAAGGAGAGCATGATGGGGCCAGTGCATGCATCAAGACCGCACTACGAAGGGAAGAGATGAGGTTTGACAGGGAACCTCATATCCTAGATGCAGAATCCATAGTTCAATGGTGCTTCGTAACAATGTCAGAACGAGCAAGAGATCAACAAACATCATCGGTGGCATGACGTGTGGTGAGAAATTTTTGGCTAGTGGTTGACATAGATCGATCGCGTTCCTATAGTTGCGGCATAGTACAAGGAACACGTGGATTTCATTCAGTTCAAAGCTCAAACAACCACATATTTGAAATATGGACGCGAAAGATTGCATGCTTTTGCAACCCTTGCAGCAGCGGCGAATGGGATGAATGCGAATGCATGGACTGGGTTGATAATGGGATCGTGTGTCACTTGCAGTAGACCAACGTGCAGTTGTTGAAACAACCCAGTTAGATGAGGTCCAGTCAGCGATTTCTACAGACTACGAGCATATCTCAGATCTTGTACAACCAAGACACATATACGCAGTTGTTGAACCGAAAGACAATGAATGGGGCGTGGATTATTGGTTGGCATGGTGCATCCAAGGTAAGCAAACCCTCTATGGATCATTAATCGATGATGAAGGAATTGAATTTCCTACTAGCTCGATGGTGGTTAAGGAGAAATATCTTACACTAGATGGGAAGTCAAGAAAGACTAGCGGGCATGTATTCATGGATTACAGACCAGGTTCAGTGGTGTATCACTTCACAAACGTGATCGTTGGAACAAACATCCATCTTTAGACAATGTCAAGCAAGAGCTCAACCAAGGTACGCTACTACCTACCTCATTCAGAGCACGAGAGATTGATGGAGACAATTAGCAACAGAGAGGATCCAGATGGATTTATTGAATGAGGCCAGTCAACTTTACATAAGAGAAAGAATTGCATCAAAGAATGTTATGTTCTACATCGAGGTATGTGTAGTTTTATGTTATTTCGTTGGTACATGCATTTTTTGTTGATACATACATACATACATACATGTCTTTGCCTATGTTTTTTATTTTTCCTATATGTATTAAACTGTTCCATGCTTCTCTTTTATGTTGAATAAAATGGTGATGTGATTTGGATCAAATTTGAGTAAATTGAGTTAGTATTTTCTTAAATATATCTATTTATGTTTGTAGCATTTGAAGATAGTGGTTTTGATAGGTTCTCAAGATTAGAATTACCTAGGTTTCAGGAATTTTTTTGAAGTACATAGTCTATTACAATGGTCTTGAAAATTTAACTTGGTAGATGAAACCTTCTAGGAATCCATGTATGGATAGAAGGGTCTTCCACTTGGGGTAGGGAGTTATCATAAGGTTTCAAGGGTGGTATTTTTGAGATCTATACTTGAGATCGATAACTCTAGCCCCAACCCTCACCCAAACCCTAGAACTAATCCATCTTCATCATCACCATCACCATCACCATCACCATCACCATGACCGTCACCGTCACCGTCACCATCACCATTGCAGAGTTGACCCCCGTGTGCAAAAATTGCACACTCCCTCACTAAGAAAAACCCTAGTTTCCAAGATGGACGTTCAAGATGGCATCAAGGCCACGGGACCAGAGGAGAGGGGTGCCCCTGGCACTATCCTGGCGTCCTAAATCCAACGGAGTCGACGGTTCGTAGATCGGAGACACGGTCGTCATTCTATGGCTCATTCTATCTCGCATCCAAAAGGCCTTCAAGGACACCTGTTGGATACCTGTCGGGGGCATAGAAGTCCAACCATGTAGCAAACCTAGTCTCCAGGGAGTCCTACAGGTGTGTCTAGGTAGGTTCCGACTGGTAATGCTGGTCGTAAGTGCCTAGCGGACGATTTTGCAGAGTTGGCCCCCGTGTGCAAAAATTGCACAGTCCCTCACTGAGAAAAACCCTAGTTGCCAAGATGGACGTTCAAGATGGCACCAGGGCCACGGGACAGGAGGAGAGGGGCACCCCTGGCACTATCCCGGTGTCCTGAATCCAATGGATTCGACGGTTCATCGATCGTAGCCACAGTCGTCATTCTATGGCTCGTTCCATCTCGCATCCAAAAGGCCTTCAGGGACACCTGCTAGATACCTGTCGGGGGCATAGAAGTCCAATCGTGCAGCAAAATTGAGTTTTGGGGAGTCATGTAGGTGTGTCTAGGCAGGTTCTGGCTGGGAACGGTAGCCATAAGTGCCCACTGGACGATTTTCCAAAGTTGACCCAAATGTGAGGGCCATCCAAATTTGCTCAAGGGAGCCATTTCTCGTCCGGATGCCCCTGGGCATGCATGGCCACTGTGGACAGGTCCACAATGTCCACGTGGACCTGTGGGGGCCGATGAAATCCAAGTCCGCTCGCCGGTTTGGGTTCCGTGGCCCCGGGGCAAATCCTCCGGGTGTCCCTGAACGGCCCCGCCGTGCCCAACTAGAATGCCCGTGGCACCCAGACCGTGGCTCGATTCGCAAATCCGTCGACTCCGGCGAGTCTGGGATAGCGGGTTTCAACTAGGGGACCCCCCACAGCATCCCTTGAAGACCCGGAAGTGGTGCCAACGAGCCATCTCTGGAGCTAGGGTTTTGCTCAGTGATGGCCATTCCAAATTTGCTCAAGGGGGGCATTTCTCGTCCGGATGCCCCTGGGCATGTGTGGCCACCGTGGATAGGTCCACAATGGCCACGTGGACCTAGGGGAGGTTATGGAAGCCAATTCCTCTCGCCGGGTTGGGTTCCGTAGCCCCGGGGCAAATCCTCTAGGTGTCCCTGAACGGCCCTGGGGTGCCCAACTAGAATGCCCGTGGCATCCGAACCGTGGATCGGTTCATGAATCCATTGACTCCAGCGGGTCTAGGATAGATTTTTTCAGCTAGGGGACCTCCCACAACGTCCCCCGAAGACCCGAAAGCAGTGCCAACGAGCCATCTCCGAAGCTAGGGTTTTGCTTAGTGATGGCCATTCCAAATTTGCTCAAGGGGGCCATTTCTCGTCTAGATGCCCCAGAGTGTGCGTGGCCACCGTGGATAGGTCCACAATGTCCACGTGGACCTATGGGAGCCGACATAATCCAAGTCCGCTTGTCAATTTGGGTTCCGTGGCCCCGAGGAAAATCCTCCAGGTGTCCTTTTATGGCCCCGGGGTGCCCGACTAGAATGCCCGTGGAACCCAGACTGTGGCTCGGTTCGCGAATTCGTCGAATCCAACGGGTCCGAGACGACGGGTTTCATCTAGGGGACCCCCCACAGCGTCCCCCGAAGACCCAGAAGCGGTGCCAATGAGCCATCTCCGGAGCTAGGGTTTTGCTTAGTGATGGCCATTCCAAATTTGCTCAAGGGGGCCATTTCTCGTCCGGATGCCCCTAGGTGTGTGTGGCCACTATGGACAGGTCCACAATGGCCACATGGACCTGTGGGAGGCGACAGAATCCAAATCCTCTCGCCGGGTTGGGTTCCGTGGCCCCGAGGAAAATCCTCCAGGTGTCCCTAAACGGCCCCAGGGTGCCCGACTAGAATGCTCGTGGAACCCGAACCGTGGCTCAGTTCGCAAATCCGTTAACTCCGGCGGGTCCAGGACGGTGGTTTTCAGCTAGGGGAGCGTCCACAGCATCCCTCGAAGACCCGGATGTGGTGCCAATGAGCCATCTCTGAAGCTAGGGTTTTGCTCAATGAGGGCCATCCAAATTTGCTCAAGGGGGGCATTTCTCATCCGGAGGCCCCCAGGCGTGCGTGGCCACCGTGGACAGGTCCACTATGGCCATGTGGACCTATGGGGGCCGACGGAATCCAAGTCCGCTCACCGTTTTGGGTTCTGTGGCCGCAGAGCAAATGCCCAAAATGTCCCTGAACGACCCCAGGGTGCCCAACTAGAATGCCCGTAGCACCCGGACCGTGGCTCAGTTCACGAATCCCTCGACTCTGGCGGGTCCGGGATGGAGGGTTTCAGCTAGGGGACCCCCCCACAGCGTGCCCCGAAGACCCGGAAACAGTGCCAATGGGCCATCCCCGGAGCTAGGGTTTTGCTCAGTGAAGGCCATTCCAGATTCGCTCAAGGGGGCCATTTCTCATCCGAAGGCAGAAGAAGATCAATTTTCGACAAAACAATGTAGTTATTACATGTGGAGGCAGCGGTTTCCCATGGAAAATGAGTGTAGGGTTGAGCAGAGGAAATATGTTGGGAAATGGACTATTACATTAGCTTTTCTGATGGGAAAGCGGTTTACAGAAGGAAATATGGCGGCTGTAGGTATCTATGCTTTTCTTCTGACGGAAATAGGATTTCCCTCGGAATAAAAGCGTAGATACCTACAGCCGTCAAAGCATAGATACCTACAGCCACCCATCAGAAAAGCTAATGTAATAGCCCATTTCGCAACATCTTTCCTCTGCTCAACCCTACACTCATTTTCCACGGGAAACTGCTGCTTCCACATGTAATAACTACATTGTTTTGTCGAAAATTGATCTTCTTTTTCTAACTACATTGTTTTGTCAAAAATTGATCTTCTTCTGCCTCCGGACGAGAAATGGCCCCCTTGAGCGAATCTGGAATGGCCTTCGGGTGCTATGGGAATTCTAGTCGGGCACACCGGGGCCGTTCAGGGACACTTTGGGCATTTGATCCACGGTCCAAGACCCGCTGGAGTCGACGGATTCATGAACCGAACCATGATCTCGGTGCCATGGGCATTCTAGTCGGGCACCCCAGGGTCGTTCAGGGACACCTAGAGGATTTTCCCCAGGGCCACGGAACCCAACCTAGCGAGAGGAATTGGATTCCGTTGCCTCCCATAGGTCCATGTGGCCATTGTGGACCTATCCACGGTGGCCACAGACGCCCGGGAGCATTCGGACGATAAATGCCCCCCTTGAGCAAATTTGGAATGGCCATCATTGAGCAAAACCCTAGCTCCGGAGATGGCTCGTTGGCACCGCTTTCGGGTCTTTGGGGGATGATGTGGGGGGTCCCCTGGCTGAAACCCGTCGTCTCAGACCCGCTGGAGTCGATAGATTCATGAACCGAGCCACGGTTCGGGTGCCACGGGCATTCTAGTCGGGCACCCCGGGGTCGTTCAGGGACACCTCGAGGATTTGCCCTAGGGCCACGGAACCCAACCCGATGAGAGGACTTGGATTTCGTCACCTCCGATAGGTCCATGTGACTATTTTGGACCTATCCACGGTGGCCATGCATGCTTGGGGGTATCTGGATGAGAAATGGCCCCCTTGAGCAAATTTGGAATGGCCATCACTAAGCAAAACCCTAGCTCCTGAGATGGCTCGTTGGAACCACATTCGGGTCTTCGAGCGACGCTGTGGGGGGTCCCTTAGCTGAAACCCATCGTCCCGGACCCACCGGAGTTGACGGATTCGCGAACCGAGCCACAGTCTGGGTGCCACGGGCTATCTAGTTGGGCACCCCGGGGCCGTTCAGGGACACCTAGAGGATTTGCCCTGGGGCCACGGAACCCAAACCGATGAGCGGACTTGGATTCCGTCAACCCCCAAAGTTCCACGTGGCCATTGTGGACCTACCCACGGTGGCCACGCACGCCCGGGGGCATCCAGACGAGAAATGGCCCCCTTGAGCAAATTCAGAATGGCCATCACTGAGCAAAACCCTAGCTCCGAAGATGGCTCATTGGCACCGCTTCTGGGTCTTCAGGGGACGTTGTGGGGGGTCCCCTAGATGAAACTTATTGTCCTAGACCCGCCGGAGTCGACGGATTCGCGAGCCGAGCCATGGTTCAGGTGCCACGGGCATTCTAGTTGGGCACCCCGAGGTCGTTCAGGGACACCTGGAGGATTTTCCCCAGGGCCACGGAACCCAACCCGGCGAGAGGAATTGGATTCCATAACCTCCCACAGGTCCACATGGCCATTGTGGACCTGTCCACGGTGGCCACGCATGCCCGGGAGCATTTGGATGAGAAATGGCCCCCTTAAGCAAATTTGGAATGGCCATCACTGAGCAAAACCCTAGCTCCAGAGATGGCTCGTTAGCACCGCTTCTGGGTCTTCGGGGGACGCTGTGGGAGGTCCCCTAGCTGAAACCCGCCGTCCTAGACCTGTCGGAGTTGATGGATTTGCGAACCGAGCCACGGTTCGGGTGCCACGGGCATTCTAGTCGGGCACCCCAAGGTCGTTCAGGGACACCTGGAGGATTTGCCCCAGGGCCACGGAACCCAAACTAGCGAGCGGACTTGGATTCCATTGGCCCCCACAAGTCCACATTGCCATTGTGGACCTGTCCATGGTGTCCACGCACACCCGGGGGCATCCGGACGAGAAATGGCCCCCTTGAGCAAATTTGGATGGCCCTCACATTTGGGTCAACTTTGGAAAATCATCCAGCGGGCACTTATGGCTACCGTTCCCAGCCGGAACCTGCCTAGACACACCTACATGACTCCCCGGAACCTGATTTTGCTTCACGGTTGGACTTCTATGCCCCCGGCAGGTATCCAGCAGGTGTCCCTGAAGGCCTTTTGGATGCGAGACGGAACAAGCCATAGAATGATGACCGTGGCTCCGATCGACGAACCGTCGACTCCATTGGATTCAGGACGCCGGGATAGTGAAAGGGGCGCCCCTCTCTTTTGGTCCCATGGCCCCGGTGCCATCTTGAACGTACATCTTGGAAACTAGGGTTTTGCTAAGTGAGGGAGTGTGCAATTTTTGCACACGCGGGCCAACTTTGCAAAATCGTCTGTCGGGCACTTACGGTCAGCGTTCCCACTCGGAACCTGCCTAGACACACCTGCATGACTCCTCAAAGCCTAGTTTTTTTGCACGGTTGGACTTCTATGCCCCCGGCAGGTATCCAGCAGGTGTCCCTAAAGGCCTTTTGGATGCGAGACGGAATGAGCCATAGAAAGACGACCGTGGCTCCGATCGACAAACCGTCGACTCCGTTGGATTCGGGGCATCGGGATAGTGCCAGGGGTGTTCCTCTCCTCCGGTCCCATGGCCCCGGTGCCATATTGAATGTCCATATTGGAAACTAGGGTTTTGCTCAGTGAGGGAGTGTGCAATTTTTGCACACGGGGGCAAACTCTGCAAAATCGTCTGCCGAGCACTTACGGCCAGCGTTCCCAGCCAGAACCTGCCTAGACACACCTGCAAGACTCCCTGGAGCCCGGTTTTGCTGCACGGTTGGACTTCTATGCCCCCGGAAGGTATCCAGCAGGTGTCCCTAAAGGCCTTTTGGATGCGAGACAGAACGAGCCATAGAATGACAACTGTGGCTCCAATCGACGAACCGTCGACTTTATTGGATTCAGAATGCCGGGATAGTGCCAGGGGCACCCCTCTCCTCCGGCCTCGTGGCCCTGGTTCCATCTTGAACATCCATCTTGGAAACTAGGGTTTTGCTTAGTGAGGGAGTGTGCAATTTTTGCACATGGGGGTCAACTCTGCAAAATCGTCCGTCGGGCACTTATGATGATGATGATGGTGATGATGATGGTGATGATGATGGTGATGGTGACGGTAATGGTGATGGTGATGGTGATGGTGATGGAGATGTTGATGAGGAACCTAGAGTTAGAGTTAGAGTTAGAGTTAGAGTTAGAGTTAGGGTTAGGGTTAGAGTTAGAGTTAATGATGATGATGGATATGGTGGTGATGATGAAGACGTTGATGATGATGGTGACGGTGACAGTGACGATGATGGTGATGGTGATGGTGAGGATGAACAAGATGTCTTAGTGCTAGGGTTTGGGTGACCGTTAGGGCTAGATTTATAGAAGGAAATTGAATTAGGGTTAGAGTTAGAGTTAATGATGATCATAAAGATGGTGGTGATGATGAAGATGTTGACAGTGGTGGTAATGGTGATTGTGAGGATGAAGAAGATGGTTTAGTGCTAGGGTTTGGGTGAGGGTTAGGGTTAGAATCATAGAAGGAAATTGAATTAGGGTTAGAGTTAGAGTTAATGATGATGATGAAGACATGATGATGATGGTGATGGTTACGGTGATGGTGATGGTGATGGTGAGGATGAAGAAGATGGCTTAGTGCTAGGGTTTGGGTGAGGGTTAGGGTTAGAATCATAGAAGGAAATTGAATTAGGGTTAGAGTTAGAGTTAATGATGATGATGAAGATATGATGATGAGGGTGACGGTGACGGTAATGGTGATGGTGATGGTGAGGATGAAGAAGATGGATTAGTGCTAGGGTTTGGGTGAGGGTTAGGGCTAGAATCATAGAAGGAAATTGAATTAGGGTTAGAGTTAGAGTTAATGATGATGATGGTGACAGTGACGGTGATGGTGATGGTGAGGATGAAGAAGATGGCTTAGTGCTAGGGTTTGGGTGAGGGTTAGGGCTAGAGTTATAGAAGGAAATTGAATTAGGGTTAGAGTTAGAGTTAATGATGATGAAGATGGTGGTGGTGATGATGAAGACGTTGACGGTGATGGTGATGGTGATGGTGAGGATGAAGAAGATGGTTTAGTGCTAGGGTTTGGTTGAGGGTATGTGCTAGGGTTTGGGAAGATGGTTTGGAAATAGTTCTTCATTGAATCTCATAATTTTCCTATAAATCAAAGCCATGGGATAGACTTAAAGAAGATAATAATTGTAAGGTCATGTGGGAAGAAAGAGCTTGGAGATCAAACACCTCCTTCTCTCATCTTTACCATTCATTGTATTCATTCTTACTTGAGTTATTTCATTAAGGAAGTAAGTGTTCTTCAGTCATTATAGCTAGAGAGAGATTTTAATAAGGAAAATGACCCATCCCAAGGAGAGTGTTGGAGCTAAATTGCCTCAAATCATTTTTTCTCAAATGATGTTACACACTTGTATGCTTTTCCATTTGAAGAATATATGAGTTTTGTTTTTTCCATCCATTTATTGTATTTGAATTACATTCTTGTATTTAATATTATGATATGATTTCTTGCATGCTTCTTAGTTATTTATTTTCTATTATAGTACTCTCATGCTTGTCAAATAAATAACCATTGTATATTGTCTCACTCACAACTTGGATATATTAACAAATTTTTCTCATCATTGCAACAAAATCCCTAAAATAGATTGACTACTCCATTTTGGGTTTAGAATCTAGATCAGTTAATCTTACTTACTAGGTTGTTTTTAGTTTTTTTCTAACCTCTAGTGACATGAAAAGTCATTAACTAGCATGCAAACTCACTTAGAAACCCTTGTAAGGAATCAAGGTTTTTGGAATTTTATTTTGCATGATCTTGGTGACTTGCACATTTTTTCTCTTTTTCTTAGAAGAGTTCAATGGTAGAATCCCTAATTTTCATTAGTGTTCCATAGTGTCCAATGTAATATGCATGCAAATTCATTTCATAGGAAGTGTAACTATTTACTTGTGTAGCTTGCATAGTTATCTTGGTAACAAGTCATGAATTTTTAGTTAGATTTAATTGTATGTTTTGTCAGTAGCTTAGCTTGAGGGAAACTTTAAATTTTCCAAGAATTGTAAGTTGATGTTCTTGTAATTTTACATCTCATCAACCACGATTATTAATTAAATCATTTAAGGGATAGAAGGTGGACTCATAATTCCTAAGTGTCTAATCACATAAATGGATTGTCATTTGTCATTTGCACATGGATTCATAACTAAGGGCAAACTCATTTGTCATTTGTCATGTATGCAAAAATGTAATCAAGGACAAACTCATATACACAAGTGCAGATCCATCTATTAATATGCAAAAATGATCCAATCATGTACAACTTTTGGAAAAATGGAACATCGTTCCTAGCGTCTATATAATGGCAACTTATGCCCCGTACAAAAAAAGGCAACTCATGCCCTATACAAAATATGGCCAATGGTGCCCTATACAAAATATGGCAACTCGTGCCGAAAATGCCACATCGTGGCTACTGGACATAGGAGGGTCTCTCAATCCTTCTGCACACCCTCGGAGCTCCCAGGTGCATCTCCAAAATCAATCTTCCTCTTCTTCGTGCTAGAGGAAGCTGGGTCCTTCCGGTTTCTTTGAGCACGTCCCCCTGAGCCCTGAAACGACAACAATAATATGTCAACTTTTCCTGGCAATTATACAAGTATAAAACATAATTTCAAACTAAAAATAGTTTTCAAATATTGGATAACTCACCGCATGCGAGACTGTAAGTCGTGAGGGGGTCTCCCTCCTCCATAATCCAAGTCTCTCGGAAATGCCACCCTACAACATTTAGAACAATCAGATCAATGCTGAAACTAGATGCATATAGTAATTTCCGTTAAAATTGAACAAGAGTTAAATGATAAACTAGTCAATCTCACCGTGAACAAAATCGGCTGGTCTTCGGGGCTAGCGGATGGAGCAGTCGACTAAACATCCTGCTCCGATGCTAGGGTGGATGGTAAAGGGGAGGATGTATCCACATCAATGGTGGCTACACCACTGGGGGTAACAGTGGAAGAAGGGGGCGTGGCAGGAGGAGGCATGGACTAGGGTGGGGGAAGTGGAGATGTACGTATAGGTCTATAAACCCCAACTGGCTGTAGTATGGATGGGCGCACCCTGGAAGGGGAAGCGAGTGTGGTGGGGGAATGTGGGGGGGGGCGAGGTCTATGTTGCAGTAGAGGGATGGATGACTGTGGATGGGTGGTGTGCCGTGGTCGGATGGGGGAGGGTGGGAACATGGGAAACTAATACAGAGGTGGAGTTGGATATGATGCGTAAGGGGGAGCTGGATGGAATTGTGGTGCTATATAGGAGGGGGGGGATGGATGGAAGGGGTTGGGGAATGTGGCATGTATTCCAAGGGATACAACTGGCATATAGGGTGGCCGAAAGGTCAGGGAGGGAGGAATAACGGCACTGGCAGGCCGAGGTGCTCGCACCTGCATACACATTTATAACCTCATAGTTTAATATACAAAAATATAAATATACACAGACAAGTCATCGTATTTGAAATTAAATTTATGCTTTAATACACACAATACTTGTGCACGGGGAGAACTGCTGGTTCCCGGTGGCGGTGGCTGGTCGCTGGAGCCCGCGGACACCTGAGCGAACACTACAATTTTTAGACTGAATTTACAAAAACAATATTAACAATATTAAACACAATGAAAATGAGAATGACAACGATGGTACTTAGAAAACATGACTGCAATAAATTTATATTCAAGTTAGATGATATCCAATATTCTGAAAGGATAGAATGTGGCATGGCATGAAATTAAAATTAAATAAGGTGAGAGGGCATAGAAGGTGACATGGTGAGCTTTTCCTTTTCTAGAGTCATCTCCATGAGTAGGCAAGCTTTTCCTTTTCTAGAGTCATCCCCATGAGTAGGTGAGCTTTTCCTTTGGCCCTAGAGAGATGTGCAGTGTCTCATAAGAAAATGAAATTCATGTCCATTTACAAATTTGAATTGGAAACCTATGTAATGTGTTTGCGTTCTTGGTGAAGAGTTCATAGGTTTTGATGTCTTCTTATAGATTTGTAGTTTCCTAGAAGCTTGATTCACCCAGTGGAAAAGTATTTGCATCCCTAGAGTGAGGATCTTGAGTCCCTTTATTTCCATAACATTTACATCATCAAATAAAATGGCATCTCATTGTTTAAATTTGCAAAGAGGTGCTAAATAGCAGTTAAGTTAGTGTGCATGTTATTTAATACACTTTAGAGTGTTGATCGTTAGAAAAAGGAATAAAGAGAAATCTTTTTCATGGTTAACTTACTTACAAGCTTGAATGTGCCATGTTATTTTGCATTGAATGAGTAATTATGTGTTCTTGATTGAATAGCTATGTTGTCAGAATGATATCACTCGATTGAAATCAAAGAAATCTTGAGTGAAATGAGTTAAATGAGTATTCTTGATGCCAAATATTTTACTGATTTGAATTTGAATCAAGATAATAGCAAGGCCCATAGACCATATTTGTAAGATTATCGCTCTTCCTTATGGGCCTTACATCATTTTCAAAAACTTTAGTGACAATACATGTGATAAGTTGTTTTACGTTGTTTATATGTCTTTCCTAATAGCACGTTCTAGGAGTAGTAGTATGATTACTTTCAGTCTCAAGTATTAGAATAAATTGGAAATCCTGTGATAATAAACTAGGGTAATAAGGACATGAGAAACATCAGGTTCTTGAATTTCTAGAAGCTTGGCCACTATGAAGATGTTGACAGTGATGGTGATGGTGGTGACAACATTAATGACAAAGTCTTGAGGAATGGCAAAGAAGATGATGATGTCGATGGCTTGAAGAACACACATGGCATGAAGAACCATGGAGGTGGGCATTGGAGCCATTGGAACACCTAATGAGACAAATGACCCATTCTGTAGTCATTTGTGGTTTGATGGGGAAATGGAACCCTTGGTGATGGTCCATGCTACCATTTGCTGATGGGATTGATGTCCATTGAAATCATGTTGATTAAATACTAAATGATTGACTCTTGATGGTGGAACCCACATTGAAACCCACATACAAATTGAATCAACCCTTATCTAATGGCACTTACGATAGATGTTGAAGCCCTTGAACCTTGAAGATGTCCATATGTAGAATCCTTGATGTATGGTGATGAAGACATAATGTATTGTTGCCTTGGGGTTCTTGGAATTGTTTGTGGTCTATTGTTGTGGGTGTGATGGAGCCCTTGCCCTTATAATTGCTTGACGAAACCTTTGATGCTGAAGTATTTAAACATGATGATGTAGAAGCCCACAAAAAAAATGAGGAAGTCCTAAGTTTATAACGTGGCCTTTGATGTGGTTGTGTGAAGTCAAACCAAAACAAGCATGCAAATAAAACATTGTAAGTGAACTATTATGTGTCCATTCAAAGGACAAAGTCGGCTCAACAATTAAAAATAAAAATAAAATGAAAATTACATAAACATGTCGATTGAATATCCTGTGATATGATGTGCATGTACAACAGAAAGACATGATGATGTAGACAGTATGAAGAGACTAATGATATTTTGGGCAGCAGTTTGGTTAAAGGAGAGAATGATGTATTTGTGTATATGCTGGTTAAAATTATGACAGAGTGATGATGAGCAGAAAGTGATATAAATGTGGATATGTTTGATATCTTGGCAACAGAATGATAATTTGCCTACGGTTAATGACATTTTGATGACAGGTTAAAGATGTGCATGTAGATAGAATATCAATATGTTTGAGAAGATGTTGGACATGATGTAACAGGGACAGAATCATGATTGAAGACAAGGTGTTGGCAACGGATTGTTGAATGAGATGATGTGAATAATGATATGATTGTGATATGTATGATATGTGACAACTATGTAATCGTAAATACAAGCAGGGTCTTGTATCCATTTTCTTAATACGATCTAAGAAAAACTAGGCTGGGTCCTAGATGATGATATGGTGCTCATTGTATCAGTTGGTGCTGAATTGCCTCATGGTTGTAGCCATTGAACCAAATACAAAAGATTACAAAAACTATATCTAGTCTCGTATTATGTGTTGATGTGTTTCATTAGTTGATATTTAGTTCATTGATGAATATGATGTGAATGTGAAATGATGATATAAGAGTTGGTGATTGAAGTTGAAATTAAATAAAGTATAGGCTCATTGATTCACCCTCCCCTCTCAGTGAGCATTGTGTCTAACACAAATGTTTATAGTTTTGTTACGTTTTCATGTTTTATAAGGTTTTTTTTTTTTTTGGGTGGTATTATACGAATTTATAGATCTCAAATAAATTAGACAATATTATAAACACAACTGTAAAATACGATGATAATATGGTAATTACTCAGTGCTAATTAATTTGTAATTACTGAACACAAATTACTCGTAACTGGATCTAATTATTCAAAGTAAAGAAGTTACCTGTGTGTATGGTGCTGCAATCTCCTCTGTTGTCGCCATGGCTCCATCGAGGTCAAAGGAACCGACGTCCTCCCACCTGGGGGATGGAGACCTGGCACCGAATAACTGAACATTAAAACAAATAAAGTCAACAATGTGTAATTCAAAGTTAAATATATTAAACAATATGATATCAAATAAAATACAACAAATACTTAACATTAAATAAAACAATAGCAAACCTGATCCATGAAGCTCCCTATGGCATGCTGCTGCGTATCACCGTGGCAAGAATGACCACAGTGAGAACAACGATGTGCCATTGTTCCAGCAGAACTAGAAGGCCCCGTCTGGGTTCCACCTATACCCGGCATGTCTCGGCCACCACCCATAGACTGTGCAGTTGTCTGTGTCTCATCGATGTCCTCCCGGTTGTCGGAAGACATGGCCACAAATTTGGTATGTCTAAGCAAGTCATGTGTGGCACGTCTGACGGAGTCATGAATCTCATCTAGACCGCTACCAAACCCGGGTGGCTAAGGAGGGGGGTTTGGCTCTCTCCTGGGTGCAGGAGGTCCTCTAAGCGGTTTGTCGTGCGCCTAAGGTCGATCTTGGGAAAAGCCAAGACCGACACCCTGAAACTCAGTGATGTCAAAATAGTTGACATGGTAGCCTAGCTCAAACTTAGCCCACAATTTTCGAAGGAAATATTGTGGGACGTCCAAATTGTTGCATGGGGGCCTGTTAAACACCATGAACCACCTTTGTCTCTAGTTATCTCTCCATGGCTGGTAAATGCACCAGTCCATACAAACCCGAGGCCTCGTCAAAGCTGGAGGCTATCCAGTCGAGGGAACTATGAACTTGCTATACAACTGGGATTTGTTGATGTTGAGATCTTTTATTTGCTCTTTGGACAACCCAGTGGAGTAGTGTTCTCTCATTCGAGCCCTGTATTGGCTCAAGTTTGTTATCTCACTGTGTGCAATATTGATTGATTCAATAATGTTTTGAAGTGATGAAGCCAAGGAAACCTGAGAGGGTTCCCTGGTACTGTTCAATTCATTACTTAGTGCCCTCAATTGATTTAAGTCTTGGTGTAATTGATCCTCAGGGTTTTCATTGGGTTCATTATCGGTTCGCATATTCTATTATGGAGGTCCAGTTTCATCGAATGGTGGTGGTGTGTCTGGCATCTTGTTAGGTGTGTAGATGGCCTGTAATTAAATTTCCTTGGTTTTTTAATGGATTGTAAAAAAAAAATTCAAATTCAAATTCAAATGGAAAACAAAAATAAAAACAAATTTGTGCTTTGAGGAGCACTTACCTAGAGAAATGGACGGTGTCGTGGTGTAAGGGCGACTGCTTGGTGTTGACAACAATGGGGGTGCACAAGGACGCGTTCGCGGGTTTGAAGGTGCGCTCGCGGGTTGGTGATTTAGCTCACGGGTCTGTCAAAAATGACAAAACCTGTGAGCTTTGTTTTTTTATATAAAAAAATAGAGGCGCGCACGCGCCACTAACGCTTGTGCGCCAATATGTGCGTACGCGTCAAGGGCGCGTGCGCGCCCCTTTTGTCCACGTGAGCTGAACCACATGGACGTTCGGCATTGTTGAAGCAAGGACGCGTGCACGCCTTTGGAGGCGCATGCGCGTCCCTTTTTTTTCGCTCACATGCCCTTGTTGCAGTTATTTTGGGTACCAGCTTCGTGCGGGTACCCTTTAATTACCTTTGCAGAGATGACACGGTAATTTCTAGGTAGTAGTATCTATGTTCTCTCCAAATTAAATGGATTTCTTTATTCTTATTAAAAACTTAGGTAAATTATACAATAAATAATTACTATTTTGCAAAAACCCCAAGTTATTTTATATTAATAATTTAGAGGGCTCATTTATACAATTTTTTTTTCATTTATTTTATATAAATATAAATACATCTAATTATTTTTACTTTAATTTTAATTAGTGTGAAGGTTAAGAAAAATATTATTAATGTTAGGGTGAAAACATGAAGTTGGGAAACAATTTTGGCTTGTTTTTTACAAATAAAACTGCTAATTTTTATGTTTTTCAACTTCGACCTCTTCAAACCCATATCTCCCTTAGGAATTTCAACTTGAAGTAAACACAAAGGTTTTACAAAATTGAATTATATTTCTACTCGTATTTTTTTTTTTTATGGACATATCGTGGGACAAATTTGTTGTCAACAAACGACATATACTTGAAAAGTTTACGTATGGATAATGAGTGACCTGTGTTGACGACGGTTTTTTGATAGATGGTTATTCATTTTAGGGAAAAACGTTGTATGCTCATAATCTACACACACTAAACTTGATCCTAGACTATATTTCGAGTTTTTTAAGACTTGGGAGCTATTTTTTATTATTTATCGAAATAGCGTATGTTCAAAAAATGGTGCATTATCGACACATGTTTTTGTCTTCGCATTTTATTTCAAATGTTACTCTTATCAAACAAACTAAAACCAACCCATTGAAGAGGACACTTCAAGGAACATCCTTGTATTTTTTTAAATTTTTTTGGCTTCGTCATTGTGATGATATTGAATTTTCATTGTGACTGATTTTTTAGACACTTAATTTTTTAATGATAAAGTTTAGTAAAAAAATAGAAAAAAATAGTAATCCTAAATGAAATTGAAAAAAACTTATATTACTAGAAAGTAGATTGAATGATGAATCTATTGGTATAAACTCCGACATGTAATTCTCATGTTTTGCAGTGGTCTGACCTTGTTAAAGTGACACATTTCGGAATTCTGCAGAAATGGTGCTAGAATTGTTGACCAAAAACTCTCAGGTGAGAAAATGTCTTCCAAACTATTGGCCTAGAGTTTAGTTCAAACTCTCATCCAAGAGTTTAGCGCGACGATTGGTTCAAACTCTCGGCCTAGAGTTTGAACTCTCAAAACTCTTGGCCTAGAGTTTTTTAAACTCTCGGCCTAGAGTTTTAGTTTGACTTTTTTCGCGTGATCATTCGCCCGCGCTCCGTTTTTTTCACTCTATTTGTCACAGAAGTGTTTCCCAGGTTCGCGATTTCACCCGTTATTAATTACATCTTTCCTATTATGTAAAATATTATTAATCATAATGCATACATAATTAATGTGCTCAAACTTATATTACAATTTTAAACACATATTGTCACAATATGTTTTGATACAAATCAGATTTTTTCACTAGTCTATATGGCTTTATGATCAAATTGACACTAAGACAATTGTTTTTCAACTAATGAATTCATCTTGACGTCCATCAACAAATAGCTATTATCCACAACTATAGGCAAACAAAGCAGGTGACAATGTCGGGACATTGCATCCTCATGGCTCTTATTTTATTAAATAATCAAAGAAAATAAAAATTTTGGATTGAAATTTAAAATACTATATTAATGTAATATAATCTCAATTCTATTATATTTTTAAATTAAAAAATAATTAAATTGATATCTATTTATTAATGGACATTTTTTTAAAGTAAAATCATGTGAGTTTTCAACCACTTGATAAGTACTCTCAATTGTTTTTGGTTTATTATGATATTTTTAATTAGAAAAAATAACAATAAATTTATAATTATTATGTTTTTTATTAATTTATTAAAAACACTAAAATTTATATAATAATGATATGTACATATTACAAAATTAAAAAAATTAATTAACAAATCATTTAATAAAAAATTTATCATTTTTTTATTAAAAATATTTAAATATTTTAATTACTAAATAATTTTAATAGATTTTTTTATTATAATTGTAATTATCTAATATTTGTTTACCCATTGTGTGGTTCATCATAAAAAGTTTACCCATGGTACATTGTGAGAAATCTTTCAAATCATTAAAAGAAAACTTTTCATTTCTTCTATCAATTTAAAAGCTAGAGAATTTAATTACCAATTATTTAGATTATTAATATCCCTTCATCATTTATTTTCAATATGTTTAAGCTATAAAATGGATTTAACAATTCTTAATCTTATTTTTTATTTAATAGCATTATCATATTTATAGTGATTTGGAATTTTTTTTATTGAAAGAATTGTTAGATAAATATTAAGGAAAAGTCTAACAATTTGGAAGGAAAGGTCCAGAAAGGAATGCATTATTATTGTTTATTATATGCTGAAGATGTCATCGTCAATTTGCACTTTTTGTTTCTCCAAAAAAAAACTTATATTTGCTATTTCATTGAGAAATATAAATATACATTTATGAGCCTTTGATTCTCTGTCCCAAACCACTAAATACTATAGCTTCTATCAAGCTTTACAGTCTTTTGACTCTGTACTAAAACACTACAGACACCCTAAAGGAAACAGGTCTTTACAAAACCGTTCATTATCTAGCTAGATTCTAATGAAACAAAGTTCAGTGAATGATCTAATGTACTGCCAAGAAGATGGAATTTTCAGTAAATTCTTGAGAGACTAAGGTTCTTTTAAAATAAAATTAATTTATTATATAAATTTCATTATACTATTTTAGATTAAAATTTTAATTTTGTCGAAATAAACTATTAACATAGTAAAATCATAAGTTATCCAGTTAGATATCTAAATAACTCAAATAAAAAATTAGTTAGTTTTCATATAATGACATTAAATCATTACTACAAAAATTGACATTAAATGATCTTAACTCAATTCAAACAATGTATTGCATCTTTAATGTAGATCACTGACACACAATACATTTTATAAATCAAACAACATTAGCTTAAAATGAAAAGATAGAAATATACATGAAAGATATCTACAATATGATATACATAAAAATCAACATACACTAATATGAAACAAGCATAACATATATGAACACTAATATGAAAATCATAATACATGACAAATATACATCTCAATACAAATATAAAATTTAGATATATACATGTGCTCAATAACTACTATGATCTAGTAGGGACACCACTGGAGCAAAAGGGATCAATACCTTCAACAGTAGAGTCATAGGCAGCAATACCTCCACCAATAGAGCAAGAGGTATCATTACCTTCACCCGCTAAAAATGTAGGATAAAATAGTTGAAATATATCTCCATGAGGATCTGTATAACCCAAGCCAATCATCGTATCCAAAATAGTACTAGGCGGTGATGTACTAGGAGGTGGTGGTGGGTTGACTGCATGAGGATGAGATGTTTTTTGGTCGGATGGGTGAGGAGGAGAGGGTGGTGGGACGACTAGGTGAGGAGAATAGGGTTGTCGGTTGACCTATGGTGGGTTGACTAGGTGAGTAGGAGAGGGTGGTCAGATGATCTAGCATAGGTTGATTGGGTGAGGAGGAGAAGGTAGTTGGTCAACCTATGGTGGGTAAACTAGGTGAGTAGGAGAGGGTGTTTGGATGACCTATGGTGGATGAGAAGGTAGTCAGTCGAATTGAGGAGGAGGCGGAGGAGGATATAGGGGAGGATATGGAGGAGAAAGGGGAGGTGGTGGTGGAGGATCACCACCCTCATTAGATGAATTGGAACTAGAACTCTCAGTTATCCATCACCTCTCTAGTGGTCTAGTCACATGCACGATATGATGCACCAACGATGTCATATCACATGGGAGGATCCTCCAAATATGAGAAAGTTTTGGGTCTCTCATGATCTCGTTGGCCCAAACAAGGTGCATTCCCTGCCAGGCCAACAACCCAAACAACTGATCTTCCATCTCTTGGCGAAATCTGGCATTCAACCTACGATGCAAGCAGAGTATCTATGACCTTGGTAGATCCTATGCCTCTTCCATGTTCTTGTCGGGTTGGGAAGGTACATGCCCAACATAACTATCGATATCTGCAAAATTGTAGAGAACAAAAATTAAACAATTTAAAGAAAATGTTATCATAAATTACATATGTAATAAAGTGGAGAATTAAACGCAACTAGATTAATCAAAATATAATGCTAATATTACCTCTACCATCTGGTGACTCATCAAGGATAACTAGAATGTTGGAATCCTTTTCAATCCAAACCTACGTATGAGAACGGTACCATATCTAGGGTGTTATCATCCTCACTCACAAGTAAATAAAGTGACTCCTGAGTGACCCTTCTAGGGAGATTGGGCTAGCCCCTCTTGGGAAACAACTTCCCCTACATCAACATACACACCTTGGCCATCAGTATAGGAGGTTGGATGCAGAATGAGGGACGAGTGTCCAAAAACCTAACAAAAATTAAGGAAAACAAGTCTGAAGCAAACTGGAATATTGTACTTCAATTGAACATAGTGCGACAATGATCCAGCGCAAAAAAAGAAAGGTCGCAAAAAATGACATACCACCTAATGCATCTAGGTCTCTACGCTAAAGAATCAACATAATGTAATAAGAGGAAACTAATGCATTTCCCATCATTTGTGACATGGGACACTATCATGACCAAAAGTGAGAGGCACCTAACCTCCCCTACCCGAAAAAAAGATATCCACAACTGGTCACCGTCTACCTAGAAATCTCCATGGGTAGTGGCATCCTCACTAAAAATATTTATGCATATGCAAGTTGAGTGGTTGTTAAAACTCTAGGTGGGACATCCAGGAAATGGGGTAAATCCTTCCCTCTCCTAGATAATCCTCTAATGAATTATGTGTCCTCCTTTATGGGATAGAACCACATATTAGGACCCACTCTAAAATCCTATTGACGTTGATCCCAACAATGGATCAACTACATAAGCATTTGGGAATGCCCCATCAATGATGTAGTCTCCTGATAAAAAAAATTGGAGGTCAACATGCTGTAAAAGTTGTCTGAGTCTATGGGATAATAGGATGAGGGAGCGAAACCCTCTCCCTCTCTCTAATCTCCCACTCACATATAATGTTGTACAATTCCTATTGCTGCTATCAGTCCTGTTGTTATTCTCATCATTCCTATCTCTGATTAAACACATAATTTTCATCTAAAACATATACATAGAGAAATATATGCATAAAAAACTAAAATACATTTACACTTATCAAAAGCATAAAATAAATTTGTTTCTCAAAAATATTGCAAACATCATCGATGCACCCACAAAATACTAATGCACCGTCTGCGTTCTTATGTAAACTAATTGCACCACAAGCACTACTTGAAAAACAAAATCACACTGCCCACAGTGCTCAAAAATTTATAAACCGCACTACAGAAATAAAAACACATTGTTTCCTAATTATATAACTTCATGTGCTCTATATATAAGCACACGCCAATGCATCCATCTATAATCAAAGTACCGATATAAAACATTTTTTATATATATATTTTATTGTGCTTATTATGAAGACGCACTAGTGCGTACTTAGCACGTTGCATCCATATATAAAGAGAGCACCGGTATGTTGTAAAATATATTACATGGCTTAAGTGTTAATATTTGTAGTGTGTCATTCCATATAAAAAACCGATATCCTAGAAAACAGACCATTTTTTCCTATTTGGTGAATGCGTTAAATATATAAGGGTGCACCGACAAAATAACAAAACATTACGACTAGTTTTCAAGGATATTGACGCTCTATATAGCATGACTCACCACCTACATTGCGTCCATATATATAAAGGGCTCTAATATCATTGAAAACTATACGGACAATTTTTTTTTAATTTAATAAGGTTTCTTGGACATGTTTTTTAAAAATATTATGGTACTCATTATGCAAAGGCACCGATGGTGATACATCCGAATATTTAAATAGAACCAATTATTTAAAAAAAAATATTCGGTTTGACTGTGCATTTGGTTTTAGGTGCATGCACTATCGATGATGCGTCAAGTTTATGGTCAGGCACCGCGAATGGTGCGTTAATTTTTTAATACAACACTCATTACTGGTGCGTTGTGTGTTTACACATAGTGCATCGATCCTAACGGTGTGAGACAAATAGCAAAAGTGCACCACACATATTTTAAATTTGATTTCATGTATACCTGGAAACCATGCCTCCCAGGAAAGCAAGTGTCTAGGTATTTGTTTTATTACCTTCTCATTTAATTTTTCAACGTATTAAAAATCAAAATTTTCCTTCAATTTTAAATTTTTTAAGAAAAAAGGCAAATTGAAGGAAAATTTTGATTTTTAATCCACTGAAATTTTTTTTGTGTGTGTAAGTTGCAGACTAAAATTTAATTGAAAGAGCCAAAAAAGATGGCGAGAAATACATAGAGAGCCGAAGAGTCTATAGCTTACTGGGGAGGCATCAGGTGATGAAGCCACCATCCCAGTCGCTCAAAAATGTTGAAATTACTATCATTATACAAAATTGAGACCCCTTGGGTGAGGTCTGCCCATAAAAAAGACTGGGACTTTTTACAAAAAAATGATTCATCCTATCTTAGGAGTGTTATATATCAAATTGTAAAGCAAATAAAAGAAAAAAAGCTGGAAATCACAAAGAGAACCCGAAGCTGGAGTAGCCCATCTAGTGGCGTGTAGGCGGTGCTGCTGGTTCTTCCTCAAGGATAGGGCATCCAGCATAGAAATCCTCAAAAGTCCTTGGAGGGGGGAGAGCAGGGGAAGAAGAGCCTAGGGCTCCATGGCCATCGTGCGCTGCATTGTTGGCCAGTGTTGCCGGAACGTGAGCCTGGTCTTTTCTCACCGTAGTTTTTTCCTTGGTAGTCCCATCATCCTGCGTTGCAGGTTCATCAACCGCTACATTATTTCCTTGAGTCTCCTGTTCATTACTGTGGCCCGGGGACAAGATATCCCAAGTCATGTTGGCTTCCAAGGTGTTCAAGCGTTCTGAAGCCTCTATCAAGATAAATTTGATATTTCGCATAATGTTGGTGTTAGCTTCCCAGCTCGCTTCCATTTCTTCGACCAAGGTGCTCATCATGTTTTTCAACAACCAGTAATGGTTTATGGCTCCTCCATTGCTTCCCGAGTCCAGGAGAGTCGCCATCCTACGAGCTTCCCAACCATCAATGAGACTGCGAGTCCGCGCCAAGATACGCTCTCCGTATACATTCATAATCGTCCAGTCCATAGAAACCTTAGGCCGCCTACCAGATTCAGAGCATTTTCTGCCACTACCACGACGAGGGGTGACTCTGGTGCGATTCATGGAGTTACGTCGTCTAAGAGCGCTCAAGAGCAGAGCAGAGTGAGCCACGAGGAAAAACCAAACAGATAACTCGACAGCAGAGCAGGAATGCATGTCAACAGATGGATTTAAGGAGCCAAGCCAAGCCATTTCCCTCCCATGGAGGTAATTAATGTCGCAGGCTATCATCCTTGATAAATGTTGCAGAATTAATGGTGCCTCGCACCAGCAGAGAACTATCATCGTCATGAAATTTGTGGAATGAGGTTAGGATCTTGGGGCTTAAATGAACCTTGTCTCCTTAGGGAGAATGCTGGCCATTGGAGTAAGCACACAGGTGGTCAGTACTCATAGTCACGTGGCCTGGAGCATGCTGGCTAGGGTCGATGCCACATGAAGACGGTTCCGTGTGGGAAGGAACTGAGGCATGAGCCACGTTGACACCCGAATCCGGGGAGGAGAGATCTTTCTTTGCAAGGATCCAACACCAATAATGTAGGTCCCCGTGATCCATGGTGGGTGGAGTGTCGACAGTAAGAAGGGAATTATCTTCGACTCCTTTGTTGGCCAAGAAGTCTACAATATATTTGGCTTTGTGTTTGACATGTTGGAAGGTAATGGTTCTGATTCTTTTGAGCAGCTTCATAAGATCAAAGAGATGCGGTTCCAAACACCAATTAGGGGAGACTTTCTTGATTAGAGCTTCATTTCCAAAGAGATTATGATTTGGGAGTCTCCTTCAATGATTAGAGGAGTGAATCTATTTGTTTCAGCAATTTTTAGGCCTTCCAACATCCCGGAGAGTTCAACAGTGTTGGCCGTGTCGTGGCCAAGCGATCCATGAAAGATACAAAGGATGCTTCCTAAGGAATCTTTGAAAACTACCGCAAATCTCGTCGCCCTCGGGTTTCCTTTCGAGGCTATATCGAAATTAAGTTTGAAGAAATTTGTCGGAGGGTTGCTCCAAAAGTCCGGATTAGCAGTGTTGGCTGAGGGCACATGACAAGAAAGATGGAGAAGTGGGATGGAAAGTTCCCATCTGCAAAGGACATCTTTTTCCTAGGAAGTGGTGGGGAGATCAACTGCATTCCAGGTCAAGATTGTGAGGGTCTCGGACTTGAAGGAGTGCCAAATCTCAATGAAGCTTCTGAGCTTGCCTTCAAAGATCCTCCTGTTTCTTTCCTTCCATATGTTCCAAGTGACGAAACCTGGAATGAGATCCCAGATGCGATCATTAGGGGAATTTTGAGGTAAAAAATGGGCCTCCAAACAAAAAATGTACTATCAAAATCAACTTTATAAGAACCAATAAGATTTTAGAGAATGACATCATCTCTTATAGTTGAGGTGGCATTGCTCGAGTTAAAGTTGTCTACTTGTCAAATTATAAATGGTGAATGAAAATCCTTGGTTAACCATACTCACAATGAAAAAAAATATTTATAAATTTAATATATATGTACTTAGTAATTTTAAAGTACTTTTACTTTAACTCATTTTCAATTTTGTATATAAATTATATATAAACAATTAAAAGTCAAACTTAAATTTGAAGACGAAATGAGTACATACTTTTCATTTATGGGATATAACGTGTACTTTGTACTCCTCGATGGTAAACATTTATAACATGGATTACCATTCAAATTCGTGATTATAATATATGAAAAAAATATTATATCGTATTGTAGAGTGTGTTATAGTTATAACGTAGGGTTATGGTTTAATGTTATAACATGAGCCCATTATAACTTATTCAAATTCGTGATTTTAGTATATGAAAAAATGTTATAACTTATTGTAAAGTGTGTTATAGTTATTATGTAGGGATATGGTTTAATATTTATCTCAAGATTATAACGTGAACCCATTATAACAAATGAAAAAGTTATTATAACTTTTTATATTGAGTTATATTATATTATAATATGTAACGTATGAATAAAGCTATTAAAACTTGTTGTAAAGCATATTATATTTAAATGTTATAAAGTGGTATTATAAATTTATAATATATTATATTATATGTTATAATAAATATAATATAATATATGTGATGTTAAATTTAATTTATGAATATAGAATATAATTTTATATTGAACAAGTTAATATATTTTAAGATAAATATTTATTAATGTGAATTATTTTATATAATTTATAATTTATTTATAAAAGTTTAAATTAGGGATACAATTTAAAAATAGAATATTTTATTTTATGAGTACTTTATTTTAGCACATCAACGTATTTCAAAGTACTCATGTTTGTAGTCATATTAAAGATGATTTTTTATTAATTTTATTTGTACAAAGTTTTTCACTTTAACTTAACCATAGTTACATGAATTGTAGTGCAAGAGGTGAGTTCTAAATATACTTTCTCCACAAAATGACAAACTCACAATATTTTATTATATCTCTTATGAGGCCCATTTTAGACCTCAAAATTCCCCTAATGTGAGCAGGTTGCTTTGGAACGGATGTCGATCCCAAATGGAGATGGTATGAACAATGTCTCTAGGCGTTCTGTTGGTGAATTGGAATTTTCCAGCAATTCGGTTCCAGAATTCCGCAGCAATGTCACAGGAGTCTAGAAGGTGATCAATGTCCTCAGCATGAGAGCCACACATGATGCACCAAGAGGATCCATAGAAGCCTCTTTTAAGGAGATTATCCCCGGTGAGGATCTTACAATGAACCGGAAACCAAAGGAAAGTTGCAATTTTTGGCCATAAGTTTAAACTCCAAATCTTTTTCCAAATTGGATTCTGAGGGTCATTATTTTCCTGAGTTTTGACAAAGTAAGATTCTTTCACAGTGAAAGTGCTTTTGGTGGAGTAACCCCATCTCAAAATATCATGGTCCTGATTAACCTTCTAATGTCTGGTCTACAATTTTGTCCAAATTAGCTTTGCGCTGTCCGGGGACACTGGAGGATCCCAGTTTCGTGGATCCTTCCCAATTATGTTGCCAAGTTGATCTGCTAGTTGCCAATAATTACTTATTTTTTCATTGCCTCTTTCCTGAGGATGCTAAAAAAGGTCCAGGTTTGCAGTGAGTGAGGAGAGACTTGGACGATGTTGCCAGGAATCATGCCAGAAAAGAGCCTGGTCGTCACTTCCCAGATATTGTGTTGTTGGAACAGAGCACACTGACAGTTTGAAGCTCGCCAAATAAGGGAGCCAGGAGGGTCCAGATTGTAATGTATTCTCTGTAGAGGGGTCCACTTTTGGGCGTATTTATTGTTCCAGAGTTGAATCCAGGTGGTGTTTTCAGCAGTGACCCAATTCCACAAAATTTTGGCAGAGAGAACTTGGTTACTAGACTCTAGATCCCTGAGGCCAAGTCCACCATTATTTTTAGGTTTGCAGACAGTCTGCCAATTGACTAGGGCCCATTTACGATTGTTATGATTCCCACCCCATAGAAAGGAGTGTTGAATCTTTTTCATATATTTGAGGACCCACTTGGGGGCAACCAACACTGAAAAAATGTAGAGGGGCATAGATTGGAGAACAAATTTGAGTAGTATAAGACAACTGGGGATGTTAAGGGTTCTGAAAGTCCAGGAGGGGATTCCAGATTCCAACTTATGAAGGAGCTCTCTCCGGGAGGAGTGTTTGATAGTAGTTTCAAAGAGCGGGGCACCAAGGCATTTAGATGGGAGGTGGGAGACCTGGAAGCCTAGAATACGGGATATGTTTCTTTGAGTGATGGCACTAGTGTTGAAAAAAAAAGAGTTGGGACTTATCAAGGTTGATAATAGAACCTGAGGCATCTGAGAAGGTGTTAAGGGTATTTTCTAGGGTTTGAGCTTCCTGCACCACGAGGTGTCCAAAGAGAAGATTTCCATCAACAAACTGTTGATGGGTAATAGGATTGCAGCCATGAGGGGAGAGGCCCTTGAGAGAATCTGTAGAAACCAGCTTTTTTAGCATGCGACTGAGGCCTTCCATCATTAGAATAAAAAGGAACAGAGAGAGCGGATCACCTTGGTGGATGCCTCTAGAAGGGGAGAAGGTGGAGGAAGGAAAGCCATTGACAAGAATGGAGAAAAAAAAAAAGAGGTAAGGGAAAGAATCCATTGTATCCATTCATTGCAGAAACCATAGGCTTGTAACATTTTCTCAATGAACTCCTAGCTAATCTTGTCGAAAGCTTTTGAGAGATCCAATTTGACAAGCATTCCAGTGGTTTTGGTGAGATTCAGGGAGTGAGTACCTCATGAGCCAGAATGATCCCAGCCAATATTTGTCTTCCTTCTACATAGCCGGTTTGCTCCGGCGAGATGAGGATCGGAAGCAGTGCTTTTAGCCTATTATCTACCACTTTAGTGATGATTTTATAAACAACATTGCAAAGGGATATAGGTCGAAACTTACTAGGGAAGGTGGTTCCTACTTCCTTGGAGATCAACGTGAGGAAAGTGGTGTTTAAGGCTGGGAGTACCCAACCTTTTTTCTGGATTCTTCCACAAGGTCCAGAATGTCCTGTTTTAGAAACATGCAACAATGTTTGAAGAAGTTGATCGTGAATCCGTCAAGTCCCGTGGATTTTCCCTTTTCTATATGATTAACCATGAGTTCCACTTCCTGCTGGGTGATAGTTTTCATAAGAGAGGCGTTATGCTCTGCCGTCAGAGTTTTTGGTATATGGCGCGTGACCTAGATGATAGCCTCAGCTCTGTTGGGGGTATTTTCCGAAAGGAAGCTATGCAAATGATTGGTGAGCTCCTGTTCAATGTCATCCTAGATCCTTAGAAGGTTTCCCTGATCATCCTTGATTGCAGAAATGTGATTGGTCATTCTGTGTTGGATAGTGTAACGATGGAAGAAAGCAGTAGTTTTTTCGCCTTCCTTTATCTAGTTGATGCAGGACTTTTGCTTCCATAATATTTCTTCCTATTTGCATCAGTCCTCAAGTCGCTTTTGAAGGTCCTGCTCTTTTTCTTTGAGGGGTTTAGTGTAACCTTCATCCTTAATATTTTTTTGGCTTTGTTTTAGCTCTCTCTCCAGAGAACTTTTGGCCTTGAAAATATTACCAAAGGTGGTCTGGTTCCAAATCTTAAGCTTGGATCTCAAAAGGTTAAGTTTTTGGTGCATGGTTGCCATTTTAGAGCGTCCTTCTACTCTGGTGTTCGCCCACTAGGAGTTGAACATGTCCAAAAAGGTAGGATAGTTCAACCAAAATTTTTCAAATTGGAAGGGGTGGAATTTGAGATTACCTAAGTTTTTCCAAACAAGAAAAATGGGCCAGTGATCAGAGCCTACACTACTACATTTTTGGCCTTTAGGGGGGGTTTTCTTCCACCCCCAAAAGTGACCTACGGGGGGGGTTTTGGCTTTGGGGGCGGTTTTGGAAAAACTGCCCCTAAAGGCATCGATGTTAAAAGTTTTGCCCTTTAAGGGCAGTTTTTGACAAGATTGCAACTGCCCCCAAAAGTGTGAATTTTGGGGGCGGTTTGTGACCCCCCTCGTAGAGGTCTACGAAAGTGGTTTTAAACCGCCCTCGTAGAATCCTTCATAGAGACCTACGGGGGCAGTTTTAAACCCCCTTCGTAGATACTTAAGAGGGTGGTTGTGAAACCCCCTCATAAGCCCCCTCATACAAACCTACAGGGGCGGTTTGGAACCCCCCTCGTAGAGGACTATAGGGGCAGTTTCAAACCCCCCTCATAGAGGCCTATAGGGGCGGTTGTGAACCCCCCTCATATAGTCCTATAGGGGCGGTTTGGAACCCCCCTTGTAGAGGCCTATAGGGGCGGTGTTGAACCCCCCTCGTAGAGGCCTATAGAGATAGTTTGAAACCCCTATATGGGTGGTTCTAAACCCCCCTCGTAGACACCGATGGAGGCAGTTCAAAACCCCCCCTAAATGTCCTTATTACAAACCTTTGGGGGCGTTTACAAACCCCCCTTGTAGGTACCTACGAGGGCAGTTACAAACCCCCCTTGTAGGTACCTACGAGGGTGGTTGCAAACCCCCCTCGTAGGTACCTACAAGGGAGGTTCTAAACCCCCCTTGTTGTAATATTACAAGGGCAATTTTGAACCCCCCTCGTAATGACATAAGAAGGAAGTTTAGAACCCACCTCGTAGAAACATACAAAGGCGGTTTGAAACCCCCTCTATAGCCATAATAAATCATAATAAAATATATTTTATTAAAAATATCAATATTGCAATATCAATAGGGAACAGAGGAATCGAACCACCAACCTCCTGCTTGTAAGGTAGGCGCTCTTCCATTGAGTTAGCAGCCTTTCAGAATTGGGGAGAGGAGCAGTGTGAACATCTAGATTGCATCATTTGTAATTCTAAGAAAAGACAATAATATCCAAAGACTACCATGCTTAAAATCCAACTTATTTTTCAAAACACACTGATAAGCACAAAAATATACCATAATAAGGCAACAAAATATCCAAAACAATTATACAATCTATTAAGGTGGTCTGCAAAAGGGTATAAATGTCATATTTTATTTTATTTTTCTACTCGTGTTGGATGATCTCCTAACAATGGGACTTTGAATTGAGAACCAAATTGCCTACCAATGTGAACAAGGATGCACTATCATGGCATGATTTACAACCATTGATATATCCCAAGAGAATCCAAAGAAAAATAGCTATAGATAAGATAAGATAAGATAAGATAATTTTATTAATGTCCAACAAATGACCATAGAAGTAGGTCAATGGGACTATGTGGTAACATGATTTCAATACAAAGTGGGAGCGCTAAGGCTATCTTTTTAATCAGTGGGCTATGAACAAAGTGGGAGCACTAAGGATATGAACATGATGTATGGAGGGTTGAGTCTGGGTGGTGAATTATCTAGTTGTCTAGCATAGTATTATCTACTCAAGGCTCGGGGGCCTCAGCTATCATCTAAGGGTTGGTTGGGAGGAGAGTGGTCCCCCCACATGTGGTTTATGTGTTGTTGATGTTATTGGAAAGTGGGTCAATCATGAGGAAGGGATCAAGTTAAAAAAATAAGGTAGGCTTGTGTTAGATTCGAAAATTCTGAGCCATTTTGAACACCCATTTTAAGAAAAAAGCCATTTAATTTCCATGTCTAGTTTCATGTTCTTCATGGTGTCATGACATTCAAGTGCTTTGAAGGAACTACAGTTTTCTTATGAAGCTAGCATCATGTTGCTCTTGGTTCAACAATTTCAAGAGTAGTTAACATTTGTATAATAAGTTCTTAGCCAAATAACTTGCATTGCAAAGGTTGTGACAAATTGCATTGTAGGGAAAAATGACGTAAGACATGATGACAAGATATAAACAATGGTGGGGCAACAAGAGGAATCCCTAGGACAACAATACTAAAGAGCCATGCAACAAAAATAATAGCAAGTGAATTCAACCATCACCATTTCCCAACCAACATCGAAGCTAGACACCAAGATCACAATATCTTATTTCGATGGCTCTTAATAAAGACAAGTTGGATTCCTAAATCATAATTCTCAAATCTTATTTCAAGACCCAACAAAATCTAAGCAATCCCCAAGAGATAATGGTGGTTGAGTGCATATGGATTACCAAGAGATTACTTGGTGGGAGTTTGATGCTTGGTTGTTTGACCAACAAATTTATAGAAAAAACTATTCACCTATAGAATGATTTCAAAGTTGTTATTGAAAGTAATTCTACCCACTTGAATAGAAGTATGCCATGTTCGTGTGTTGATTTCAAAGTTGTTATTAAAAGAAATTCTACAAAATTCTCTGAAAATGAAAAAGGGTTGTCAACCACGGTATGGTTACTCCAATAATTTCCTGGCACACCTATTCACTACCGTTGCATTGATTGGGCCATTCTAGACCAACTCATTTAATTTTGCATCTTTATTGTTAAGTTTGGAGTTCGTGTTAAGGCTTTGGGCCAATCCTTCCGGATGAAAAGGATAAATTCGATGTTTTTTATTGCACAACATAAGACATTAGGGTCTGCAAATGGTTCCCTGTTCTTCATGGAATTTACAGCAACCGCAGTCATTCTCTTTACCTTTTTGTTGCCACTCCCCCCTTGGTATAAAGCAATTCGCAAAAATATTTCATTATTTCCTAACTTACCAAGGATTCTTGCAACTTTATTTTTATGCAAATTTACAATCTCTATACCCAAGAGCATTGTATAAAGAAGAAAATTATAGCTTGCATAATGGGGCATCACTTTTGTAAATCTTGTGCAACCTCGAGACTCATCATGTCCGTCTTAATTTCCATGTAGGAAACCAAAAGACTCAAATACATTGATCAGGTGAACCCTTTATCTGGAAACTTAAGTGGGCAAGGGGTTCTGGTTTTGTTGATCCATAAGTTGGTCAGGCAAAGAATCTTGGAAGGGAACTTGGCAAGGGAAGGTAAGAATGTTACTACAGACTAAGTCACATGGCTCATTTCAAGTTTGAGTTCAGCAACCATTTGATTGAGTTCAAATTTGATTTTTATTAGGTTTGGCATTAGATTCACCCACACACACACACACACATGAACATAAATGAAAGTAACATATTAAAAAATTAACATCAATATATGAGTAATAATCATGATTATATGATTATACGAGTAATAATAATGATAGTGGAGGGATCTGCTTGTGCCCTGGACTCTAGAAGTTATACGATATATCGATGCCATTATCCACACTGCATAGTCCAGATAAGTTATAATTTATAATCTCCCAAGCACCCGCCCTCGCTGCTTAATGAAAATGGGTTGTGACAGTCTGTCAACTCTGTCCATATATCAGTTAGTTGACATTGATCCTTATTGATGAATCACTACTCCACTTCAGTGCTAAACCAGTGTCACCTTTCAAGGTTGTTGAAGACTAGAGTTGGGAGTTAAACACAAGCCAAAGACTGAAGATTGAACTCTTGGAGTATTTACTCAACAATGAAAATTGTAAGCAATAGTCGAGCAATTGAAAGTGATAGTCAAGCAACAAGTGGGGTAGCTTGCAAATGATATCGGTTGACTGCAAGTGACCTCTTCCACAAACATGTATTATATATGGAAAACAAAATGGAAAAAAAACTTGACTGGCTTATAGATGACCTCATGGTCTTAGTTGGGCACATGGACTGGGCAGACTTGTTGTGGATACACATTATCGGGCTCTCTTTGAGTGCATGTTGCCAAGCACACATTGGTTGAGAGTACTTGGGCACACATCTGGGTGCACTTCATTAGGTACACATGTGGGCACACATTTTTTGGATGATGGCACAACACCATTGGACACAGACATCATCATACACGTCAAGAAGAGGGAAAAATGCACCTTCAGGCATAGATGAAGATGGCCAATTAGGCACTTGTGTCCACTTTGACTTGGAGGGGCTTGCACACTGACTTAGAAGGAGTACAAATGCAAGGCCAATCTCATATAAATAATAAAAGGACACCTCAAATGTTCTAAGGCAATCGAGCATTCATCTTTGGTCATTCACACAAGTGCTCAAAGACCTTTGCAATAATGCCAAGTTCATGGGTTGGCACAGTAAGGAGAAATAGCATATGTTGAGTGAGCATTCAATACCTGTAGGAGGTAGGCATGTGGTGGCACAAGCTGAGTGAACAAAAGAGAAAGAAGATGGAACCTTCAGGAGTCAAACCTTTAGACACTTCAAGGGTTGGACTATGCAAGTCTGTTGGGCATAAGAAGAAGGGTTCTCTTGTGTCAAAGAGGTATGGAAGGAAACTCTGTCCCTAACTGGAAACAAAGTCAAATGGGATGGTGCAAATTTGATTGAAGGTTTGAAGAACTAGATGGAATACATAGCTGTAGCAAAACATGAGACTGTTCCCTCTACAGTTACGTGGGCTTTATGGATTACTCGAGTGCCACTCTTTTCAAGGATAAAGCTTACTTTCCAGTGGAAGTTTCTCTTTTATCAAATATATCTATAATGACATTAGGAAGACCCCTAAAAATAAACCTGAGACAAATAGGGACATCACAGATTGACATATCTAGTGCAAGATGTTTCTTTGACATAAGAAGTCAAGGAAATCCTGGGAGGTGTAGAGCTGGAAGTGCATTGTTTCTTTCACATTCCATTGTTTTCTCTTTCAAAGTTGGGGTATGGTAAGGGTTATGATAATTAAGCAGAAATGAAGGCTTTGGCAGCTATGTTCAGAAATGCAGTGAAGAAAGGATTAGCCTTTGGGTATATGGAGATTCAAAGTTGATCATTGAATGGGTATATATATATCTTCAATCAGTTCTTGATCAGATAAAGCTTCCAATTGGCAGATTTAAATTCATTTCCTTCACTCCTGTATATAGGGAACACAACATGCGGGCTAACAGTCTCTCAAATCATGGTTTAGAAGCTTCTGAAAAATACATGGTTCTAGTACGACACAAGGAGGATCAAATGATTCAACAATTGATGATAGTAGTTTATGACTGTCAGGCTAAATGGTTTTTGTATACATGTCTTGTTGCACTTGTGAAATGTAACCATCTGTCTCCTTGAAATATAAAGTTGAGATTTTTTCCTTTGATCATTTGATGACAATGTTCTAAGCTAGGCCATGCCATCCCCTATGTTTGGGTTCCCTGATGTCCCCTAGGCCATGCCATTCCTGAAATTTGGGGGGTTTCTGCAAACATATCAAGTACATGTCCCAACTTACCTGCATCCACACGTACCAGAAACTTGGTGGAACATTTTTAAGAATCAAGTAACCATCTATGATTCACCCCTATTGAATTATGCTTGGAATTACTGGAGTTATTCTTCTTTGCCTTCAACCATTGATTTTTCCAATTTTGGAGGTAGCAATTGCCTCCTTTAAAGTAATGGCTATCAGCATTATCTATGGAGTTACAAGATTATTTAATCCCTCAAGGGTTGCTAAAGTAATGCCTGCAAAGATAGGGTTTTGCCTTGACAAAAGTGAAGAAAAGACAAAAGGTAAAGGTAAACATAAGAATGCTTCATCGAACAAAAAGAGACAAAAGCATAGAATTAACAAATAGGTTCCTTGAACAATATTTTCCAGAAAAATCAGATGAAGATAAATATCTTAGTGGTCTTAGCAGAGTAAAAGACACAGTTACAGATTTGATGATTGCACACACTTCTAAGTTGCCAGAATATTCAAGATGTCTTATGTTAGTTTTCTTATCTGATCTAGACATGAGATTTATATGGTTGTCTACAGAGGGAGACATTTGGAATGCTTTGAATCCTAGCATTCCATGTTTGCACACCTTGTTATCTCTTGATATTTCTACTGACCTGTTAAAGTTGGTCCTTGGTAGTGAGTGAGGCTTATCAGTGACATATTGTTGAAGCTTTTCAATCTCCACCAGTCTCTAAATATCAACATAATGCAACCTATGTTTGAAGAGAAACTTAGATATATTTCACCATTGAAAAGTGGTTACATGGGCTTGGCCCCATTTCTATAGGAATTCTTAAAAAATAGAAAGGTAGTGAGCTATTGACTAAAAGGGATTTGTTTCACTTTATCCTAAACAACACCTATGCCTACTTGAATGTCGACAACTATGAATGTAGCAAAGGATGAACCTCACATTAAACCTACTCCAACAACCAAAAGGGCTCAACAAGTTCAACTTGAAAGTGAAGAGATTGATAGTGAACATGAGGATGCATGAAAAAAAAAACTAAGGAGAAGCAACAATGAAATGAAGGGCCAGTAAAGCAAAGGCATTGTTAAAAAAGAGTTCATAAGATTTACAGTCACCTATATAGTGTACTCTCGGTCATGTTGATGTCAGAAATTTTAAATTGCTCGATTGTATTCACTACACAAATGTGCACTAACGTGAGGCAGGAGGGATCACTTAGTAGATTTGAGCAACATACTTTTCCATGGAAAATATAAGGGGAGAGAACCAAAGAGATAAACTTTTGTAGCAAACCACTCACCCAAAAATCCCAACTTGTCACTGAGTGTTTCTACTTCCACTGGAGGGGCGAGTGTGGACTCTATTAAGATGAGACAAGATAAAATAAGATAATTTTATTAATGTCCCTGAAAGACCAATAAGGTAAGTCAATGGAGCATAAAAGTAGATTACTAGTGATAAACTGTATGAGTCTGAGCCAGATGTTAATGTCAAGCATCCCATTTCTAGTAGTGGTGATGAGTTTGATTATTGATCATTGATCATTGATTATTTATTTTTGGATTGTGGAGGCTATTCAGATAATAGAGCCTCATTGATATTGTATTTTGTTTCATAATCTGAGATAAGTACTATGTAGAGAACTTGGTGCCATTTTGTATCTTCCAAATGATGAAACAGACGTACAAAAAGAGATGTAATTCAAACAACTGCCTCCAAAAATTCAACTGCCATTTTGTATCTTCCATGAGAATTTGGATTTTAGGGGGGCTTTTCAAACAACTACCTCCGAAAATTCAATTCTCATGACTTTTAAGGGGAGTTCCAAACAAACCACCTCCCAAATTTCAATTCTCATAACTTTTAGAGGGGGTTTTGACAAACTGCCCCCAAACGTTATGAGAATTGGGCTTTTAGGGGGGGTTTTCAAACAACCGCCTCCAAAAGTTCAATTCTCATGACTTTTAAGGGGGGTTCCAAACAAACCGCCTCCAAAAGTTCAATTCTCATGGCTTTTAGGGGGGGTTTTGACAAACCGCCCCCAAAAGTTATGAGAATTGAGCTTTTAGGGGGGGTTTTCAAACAACCGCCTCCAAAAGTTCCATTCTCATGACTTTTAAGGGGGGTTCCAAAAAAACCGCCTCCAAAAGTTCAATTCTCATGACTTTTAGGGGGGGTTTAACAAACCTCCCCAAAAGTTATGAGAATTGAGCTTTTACGGGGGGTTTTCCAAAAACCGCTCCCAAAAGTCAAATTTCAGGACTTTTGGGGGCGGATTTAAAAAAATGGCCCCCAAAAGTCCAATTTCCATGACTTTTAGGGGAAAGACTGCCTCCAAAGGTCTGAAAAAATTTTAGGGGGGGTTTTACCAAGACCCTCGCAAGCCAAAACCGTCCCTAAAGGGCTATTTTGTTGTAGTGCTACGGAGGGAAGGACGGTGGTAGTAATTGTTCCAAGAGCTTCGATGATTTCATGAGTGATGAGGAAGTGATCCATTCAAGAGTCGATCTGATTATTTCCCCCTCTTTTGTTGTTCCAGGTCATGAACCCCTCAGAAGGAAGAAGATCCATGAGGTTACAGTCCTCGATGCAAGCTTTGAAGCTGATATCCTCATTTGAGAGAGCATGATGCCCACCTCTTTTGTCTTGGAAATAAGTTATCATATTGAAGCCGCTACCTATGATCACCATTTCCTCCAAGTGTTGTTGAGAGAACCAATTGATATGATCAAGAAGATGAAGTTTCAAAGCAGGGACTTAAGGTCCATAAACATTCATGACATGACCGGTGATGTCCATTCCTTCCAGGTGAAAGGAGGCAGAGAGAGAGTGTGCAGTGGAAGAAAAATCATTAAGCCTGATCTGAGAAGGGTTCCGGGCTATTTCTAAACCACCTAAGGCTCCGTAGGCATCGATCGCCATTGCTTGGAAACCTCTCCAAATTTTAGAAAAGGGATTTTGGAGGGTGGATTCATAGCATTTGGTTTCTTGAATGAAGATTACAGTGGGCTTGTATTGCATAACTTTTCTTTTCAGCATACTAATCCAGGTGGATATCGGTGGCGGCCCACCTCTTACAACTGGCTCAAAACAATCTTCTGGCAATTTTGGTAAATTACTATTTTTAGCAGTTTTTCAGGTCCTAAACTTTCGGAGCCATTTTGAGGCCCTAAACGACATTTTTTGGCGATTTGGGGGACCAAATGTTTGCCAACAGCATGCATTTGGACGCAGTCAAAAGTTGTAAATCTTGGATAGACCTTTCCAACGGGCTACCAAGCGCCCCAACGGAGATCGTATGCAAAAGTTATGACCCCGGGAAGTTGACTGTTCAAGTAATCACCTTGGGGCCGCAAACTTTATGACGGTTCATCTTCTAGGGTTAGGTTTTGGGATGTTTGGGATTCTTTCCCTCATGCTTATGATAAATAGGCCCTTTCGGCCTCTCTTTGTATTCATCTTGGCACGAATGAGCGTAGCGGCCACATCTATTCTCAGAGATAGATACCACCATTCTAGCTATTGTATTTTACAGTCTGTTCTATTTCCTCTATTTAATAGAATATGTGTTTACTGTATCACTGTGTTATTTGCAATATATCTCTGTATATGATTCTGTATATGCTATCTATTGTTTCGTTCCCACATAAATCCGGATCAGTGGTATCAGAGCGGTCTGCTCTTTGATTGTTTCTCGGTGCATGTCCCCGATGAGGTCAGGATACAGAGAGTTGGATCTCGAACTAGTTTCACTTGGGGAAGATCACTCTCGCCGCCCCAAATGGCCTCCCATGGCGGAAGAAAAGAGAGATGACAGAGCAGTAGATCCTATCAAGTTGTTGCTCGAGGAAGCCCTGGCGCGACAGAGGAACGAGGTGATGGATAATTTCGCCCATATCCTTCAATGCATGCCAACAGCGGCAAATGCACCCTCACCAAGCAGCCATTTCGGAGATACGACTCCCTTCAAGGTACAAGTTAATTTTGATATCCCTTTATTTGAAGGCCAAATCGATGCCAATGCCCTAGATAAATGGTTGAATCTACTAGAAGGGTATTTCTCTGTCCACCAATTTTCTGATAGGGAAAAGATCATCTTTGCGCTCCTTAAGGTCGTCCCCCATGTCAAAAATTGGTGGGAAACTTATTGTGAGCAAAACTCATCAGACGAGTCTAGATTGTTTGAATATTCCAATCCCACTTGGGCCTCTTTTATAGATGCTGTCAAGGAACAATATTACCCTGTTGGAAACTATGATGACCAGTACACAAAATGGACCATTCTGCATCAAGAGAGGGACCAAACGGTGTCGGAGTACACCAAAAAATTTCATACCTTGCGCACAAAGCTAGCTATCAAGGACTCCGAGCGGCACCTAGTATTGAAATATCGCAGTGGCCTGCACCGGTACATCCGAATAGAGATGGATTTCCTGGAAATCTCTTCACTCAGATCCGCCTATCGATATGCTGTCAAAATTGAGCAGAAATTTCAGTAAAAGAACAAGCGTGACTTCGGACCTGCACAGAAGCAGGGCAAGGGAAACTCTGGCTTGCAGAGCACGGGGCAAGAAAAGGACAACCAGTCCCAACCACAGGCGAAGAAGGGTAAAGAAAAGACAAAGAAGGACACCAGGAAGTGGTGTGAGTTCCACAAAATCCCTTGGCACAACACTGATGATTGTCGCTCAAAACAGTCATTGGTGGCTGAGATCAAAGCTTCAGAATCAGATCCCAGTTCCGATTTTGACTCGGAACCTAATTTCACAGCCGTGCAAAAAGGGAAGCAGATCATTGATGCAGAACCCATTGCCGTTGTTGCCACCACGCAGATTCGGCCAGAGGAGCCTGAAGAGTCGGAGGCAGAGGAGCGCCTTTTCCACTCACATATGTGGGTGAAGGGAATTCCCCTACACTTTGTTGTGGACAGCGACAGCCAGAAGAACTTGATCTCAGAAGAAGTCATCAAGAGATTGGAGCTACCAATAACGCCACACCCATAACCATACACCATTGGATGTCTAAGCCAAGGACGAAGGATCCGTGTCAGTCACCAATGTCACCTACCATATGGCATCAAGCCCTTCAAAGATGAGGTATTGTGTGATGTGGTCCCACTTGAAGTATGTGATGTTCTTCTAGGACAACCATATATGTGGAAGCGTCATGCTGTATATGAATCACGACCTCGTAGTGTCATTGTCACTTTGGGAGGACAACTCTATCGGATACCAGAGATAGTTGCACCTACCCCAAATGAGCAGGGAAGGAAGATAATCTCCCACACTGGGAAATTTTCCCTATTCGCAATTTCCACTAAAGGTGAACATCAGATCGCGGAGACATCCACAACCTTTGCAGATTATCCTTCTACTCAGCAGAAACAAGAAAAACACAAAGTTAGTGCAGCATCGCCTAATCGGGTACCTCTATAGTGCAAGGCCACGCATTCAAGGGGCCCCTCCAAAAAGAAACCATCCACACCGGTGCATACCAAGGATACCAAAACAACCAAAACTGTTGAACAACTCCAGCGCATCCATCAACAACAATTACAACCCTCTGAAGATGTCAAACTAAGGCAACCTTTCCACTTCATCAAATGTCACACCAAGAGCTCAATTCAACACACAGCTCGACATATGATAAGGGATTTAACGCAATGGAGACCATTGCTTCCTAAGGAGGGAGGATTGATCCAGGTGGATATCGGTGGCGGCCCACCTCTTCCAACTGGCTCAAAACAGTCTTCTGGCAATAATTGGTTGCCAATGGAATTCTTTTGGGCCCAGTCAAAAGTTGTAAATCTCGGATAGACCTTTCTAACGGGCTACCGAGCACCCCAAACGGAGATCGTATGCAAAAATTATGACCCCGGGAAGTTGACTGTTCAACTAACCACCTTGGGGCCGCAAACTTTATGATGGTTCATCTTCTAGGGTTAGGTTTTTGTATGTTTGGGATTCTTTCCCTCATGCTTATGATAAATAGGCCCTTTCGGCCTCTCTTTGTATTCATCTTGGCACGAATGAGCATAGCGGCCACATCTCTTCTCAGAGATAGCTACCACCATTCTAGCTATTGTATTTTACAGTCTGTTCTATTTCCGCTATTTAATAGAATATGTGTTTACTGTATCACTGTGTTATTTGCAATATATCTCTGTATATGATTCTGTATATGCTATCTTTTGTTTCGTTCCCACATAAATCCAGATCAGTGGTATCAGAGCGGTCTGCTCTTTGATTGTTTCTCGGTGCATGTCCCCAATGAGGTCAAGATACAGAGAGTTGGGTCTCGAACTAGTTTCACTTGGGGAAGACCACTCTCGCCGCCCCAAATGGCCTCCCATGGCGGAAGAAAAGAGAGAGGATGGACCAGTAGATCCTATCAAGTTGTTGCTCGAGGAAGCCCTCGTGCAACAGAGGAATGATATGATGGATAATTTCGCCCAAATCCTTCAACACATGCCAACAGTGGCAAATACACCCTCAACAAGCAGCCATTTCAGAGATACGACTCCCTTCAAGGTACAAGTTAATTTTGATATCCCTTTATTTGAAGGCCAAATCGATGCCGATGCCCTAGATAAATGGTTGAATCTACTAGAAGGGTATTTCTCTGTCCACCAATTTTTCGACAGGGAAAATATCATCTTTGCGCTCCTTAAGACCGTCCCCCATGTCAAAAATTGGTGAGAAACTTATTGTGAGCAAAACTCATTAGACGAGTCTGGATTGTTTGAATATTCCAATCCCACTTGGGCCTCTTTTATAGATGCCGTCAAGGAACAATATTAACCTGTTGGAAACTATGATGACCAGTACACAAAATGGACCATTCTGCATCAAGAGAGGGACCAAACGGTGTCGGAGTACACCAAAACATTTCATACCTTGCGCACAAAGCTAGGTATCAAGGACTTCGAGCGGCACCTAGTACTGAAATATCGCAGTGGCCTACACCAGTACATCCGAACAGAGATGGATTTCCTGGAAATCTCTTCACTCGGATCTGCCTATCGATATGCTGTCAAAATTGAGCAGACATTTCAGCAAAAGAACAAGCGTGACTTCGGACCTGCACAGAAGTAGGGCAAGGGAAACTCTGGCTCGCAGAGCACGGGGCAAGAAAAGGACAACCAGTCCCAACCACAGGCGAAGAAGGGTAAAGAAAATACAAAGAAGGACACCAGGAAGTGGTGCGAGTTCCACAAAAGCTTCAGGCACAACACTGATGATTGTCACTCAAAACAGTCATTGGTGGCTGAGATCAAAGCTTCAGAATTAGATCCCAGTTTCGATTCTGACTCGGAACCTAATTTCACAGTCGCACAAAAAGGGAAGCAGATCATTGATGCAGAACCCAGTGCCGTTGTTGCCACCACGTAGATTCGGCCAGAGGATCCTGAAGAGTTGGAGACAGAGGAGCGCCTTTTCCACTCACAGATGTGGGTGAAGGGAATTCCCCTACACTTTGTTGTGGACAGCGGCAGCCAGAAGAACCTGATCTCAGAAGAAGTCATCAAGAGATTGGAGCTACCAATAACGCCACACCCACAACCATACACCATTGGATGGCTAAGCCAAGGACGAAGGATCCGTGTCAGTCACCCATTTCGCCTACCATATGGCATCAAGCCCTTCAAAGATGAGGTATTGTGTGATGTGGCCCCACTTGAAGTATGTGATGTTCTTTTAGGACAACCATATATGTGGAAGCGTCATGCTGTATATGAATCACGACCTCGCAGTGTCATTGTCACTTTGGGAGGACAACTCTATCGGATACCAGAGATAGTTGCACCTACCCCAAACGAGCAGGGAAGGAAGATAATCTCCCACACTGGGAAATTTTCCCTATTCGCAATTGCCACTAAAGGTGAACATCAGATCGCGGAGACATCCACAACCTTTGCACATTATCCTTCTACTCAGCAGAAACAAGAAAAACACAAAGTTAGTGCAGCATCGCCTATTCGGGTACCTCTACAGTGCAAGGCCACGCATTCAAGGGGCCCCTCCAAAAAGAAACCATCCACACCGGTGCATACCAAGGATACCACAACAACCAAAACTGTTGAACAACTCCAGCGCATCCATCAACAACAATTACAACCCTCTGAAGATGTCAAAGTAAGGCAACCTTTCCACTTCAACAAATGTCGCACCAAGAGCTCAATTCGACACACAGCTCGACATATGATAAGGGATTTAACGCAATGGAGACCATTGCTTCCTAAGGAGGGAGGATTGATCTAGGTAGATATCGATGGCAGCCCACCTCTTCCAACTGGCTCAAAACAGTCTTCTGGCAATTTTGGTAAATTACTATTTTTAGCAGTTTTTCGGCTCCTGAACTTTCAGAGCCATTTTGAGGCCCTAAACGACATTTTTTGGCGATTTGTGGGACCAAATGGTTGCCAATGGCATCCATTTGGGCCCACTCAAAAGTTGTAAATCTCGGATAGACCTTTCCAACGGGCTACCGAGCGCCCCAAACGGAGATCGTATGCAAAAGTTATGACCCCCGGAAGTTGACTGTTCAACTAACCACCTTGGGGCCGCAAACTTTATGACGGTTCATCTTCTAGGGTTAGGTTTTTGGATGTTTGGGATTCTTTCCCTCATGCTTATGATAAATAGGCCCTTTCGGCCTCTCTTTGTATTCATCTTGGCACGAATGAGCATAGCGGCCACATCTCTTCTCAGAGATAGCTACCACCATTCTAGCTATTGTATTTTACAGTCTGTTCTATTTCAGCTATTTAATAGAATATGTGTTTACTGTATCACTGTGTTATTTGCAATATATCTCTGTATATGATTCTGTATATGCTATATTTTGTTTCATTCCCACATAAATCTGGATCACATACGTTGTTTAGAGGCCCCATTGAGCCCTCTTACATTCCAAGAGATTAACTGCATTAAGAACCGGAATTAAAAGTAGGAAATAATTCCATAAGCTGGGCATATTGTCCTGATTCAATCAACCTTGTGCCAAGCTGGATGATTCTTTGAAGGTATGTTTTCCTACCTTGTTTCTTATTGTCTCTCTAAAGCTTCTGCTTATCTTTTTGGGAAAGATTCAGAACTCCCAGTTTGTTATTCTTTACCTTTTTAAGACTTCTGAAAGAAGTTGGATTTGCTTGGGTGGGATAAAGTGGAAGGATTTACTGGAGCATGCATCTTCTATACCCAAAATGTCTAGATCATTGAATTCCAAGTCGGTCATTGATTTGTCCATGAGGATCTCAGGGTTGATATGATCACCAATTTCTTGGGCAGTAGCCGACTTTGCTCTTGTTTTGTTCTGTTCAGTCTCCCGAGGTTGAGATGTGGTCCCAGGATGGGTTTCAGTCAAGATGGGTGCTTCATTCCCAAGATTGTGATCATTGGGGTTCGGTGGATCAGTGATCTCTTTTCCTGGTTCCTCGATAGGGTTTTCTAGTTTCTCATCGAGGACATAAAAACTGTTGCTGGTATTGGGTATGTCTGTTTTTCTCCTTCCTGTTGTGGTATGCGGTTATGACGTCTTCCTTTGCTTATTTTCTGGAAGCCTTCCTCATCTCTTGCCATTTCTTGGACAGATTGGCTGAGAGGGAAGTCTCTGTATAGATGGTCATTTTCATGGCACTTTCTACAGTGAAAGGGAATGTGCTCGTAATCTAGGGGTTGGATCCATTCAAAGTCATCATGATTAAGACTAATGGAGTCGGGAAAAGATTTAGCTATGTGCATATAGACACATATTTGAGCATAGGAGGTATACCTGTTATGTCTTGTCTATTTAGAAACTTTGATGAAGCTTCCTAGAGAGTTACCAATATCTATGAGGGTACCCTCATCCCAGTATTCCCACGGGAGTGAGTACATGCGGATCCAAACTGGTGCCCATTTGAAATCTTCCTTCTCAGGACTGAATCTTTCTGCCCAGTTTTTTAGATAGAGACCGGTTGAGTTGAAGAAGTAAGGTCATCCTTATTGCAATCTGGCTTTGTCATCCAACCTTTGGAAAATAACAGTGAAGAAACCTTTGGATCCTAACTGAAGGTCAAAGTTTGCTTTAGGCTTCCATTTAGGCATGATCCAGCCTCGTAGGGCTTGTTCTGTGGGCCAGATAAACATGAACTTCCCTAAGAGAGTGTGATCTTTCATTTGTTGTGCTCTGGCATTTATGTGTTCCGATGGGAGGCAGAGGGTCGAATGCTCTCCATTTTTTTCTATGCAAGTCGTGGTACCCTTCGCGGATGAGGTGTTTTCCGTAACTTTCAAATCCGGCAGAGAGGTGTCATTATTTCCGAGAGGTACGTCGGAGGAGACGATCCGTATGGTTGCATCATTCAGAGAGATATGAGACTTCTGATTTGGGTGAGTAAAATGATGGGAAGGGCCTTCAGCCCCTCTCAGGGAGGATTCCATTGTAGCATCCAAGGACAACAGTCGAGAGACTGCCGCACCAGCATAGAGAGCCAAGGGAGAGTTAGAGAAACCCTATCGAGCACATCTGCAGAAACCCTAGCTAACTCAAGTATGCTTGACAAGACCCATCTAATCTCATCTTTTACAGAACAAAGGAATTAAATTTGAATAGTAATCCACTGAAAACTTAAATGAGAAGGTAATAAACAAAATATCTGGACTCTTGCTTTCATGGGAGGAATGGTTTCCATGTATACAAGAAAACAAATTTTCCAACTCTGTGCAAAAAATTCAACTCCACCGACTAATCAAATTGAGGTAGAAATACAAACACTAAGGGGCACTGAGTTCGGGGGGGATCATTGTTGAAATGAAACACAGGTTCTTAGGTGGTCCTAGGTAGTCTCTAGCAGTAAGAAATGTGGAAAATGAAATTTCCATGTTTTTTATTTTTATTTTTATTTTACCCTATTCTAGTGTGCCTACTGTAGTGGGGCACCAGTGCGTAATGTGTAGTATGTGCACCATTGCACTTAGTTTAATATCAAGCATCACTTTCCATTCTATTTTTTAAAAAATTTAATGTTTTTATTATCATCTGGTGCATTATATTATGTTATGCACTAGTGTGTCCTAATATCTGGAATGCACCGAGGAGCCTTAACGAGAAAATAAAATAGGATTTTTCAAGGGTGGGGCGTTGCAATGTTGAATGTACCAGTGATTCCATCTCATCTCCACCCACCATAAAAGGTCTACTGAGAAATAAAAACATATTTTTTTAAAAAATTGTCGACTATTTTGATACCGATGCTTTTTTACTGATGTGCAATGGTGCGTCCTGATATATTTGGAGCACTGTACGTTTTATAATAATAAATTATGTTTTTTCCTTTTGGTTGGTGCTTTAAACTTCCACATGCACCACTGTATCTATTTCCGCATCACGCACCATCAAATTTTGATGAGAAAAAAACCATATTTTTTTTAATTTGCATCCAGCTATGGTGTCTTTGGTGCGCATCAAAATCAGTCGCACTGGTTCGTTGGTTCTCTTACGGTTTGGATGCATCAGTGCATCCTAAAATTAGGTGTACCTGTTTGTTTTGTATGTTCAGGTGCATCGATAGAAAACCTATGCCCGAATTCCTCGACCTCCGCTATAAATGGATGAATCGGATTTTTCTGTGAAGGGTCTGCAAAAACCTCCGCTATATGGTGTTTTCCTTGTAGTGATATACAATCCCATTTCCCACAAAAAAATAGATTAAAATCCACCTCTTATTTCATAACCATGGATCTATTTACCTCTTTCCAGAGACAATATATTTGTACATGCAAGCATAACAATAACCATTGAATTGCTTATCTAGTTGTACTAATTTCTGTAAGCCTTGATAGATCATTTTTTGTTATAGTAGTCATTAATTGTTTAAGAAAACTATGCTATTTTACTTTCTCAACATGATTCAAATGAAAACCATGGTGAATGTTCTAATCTTGAATTCTATTTTTGTTATGAGTAATTATTAAGGTCGTAACTAGTCCTCAATCAAATCTCAAAAGAATCAACATAATGTAGAGTTAAACTAGGAATTGTTTCCATGATTCTTACCACTATTTGATATCATTGTAATATCTCACAATTTACTTATGAAGAAAGTGAGTGTGGTGAACCAAATATCAATGTGTGTGTGGAAGTTTTTTGGATACCATTATGAAAATTAATTGGAAATTGTACTTTTGAGAGAACCATGGTTCCTAAACAAGCCTTGACCACTTGAATACAATCCATTATTATTATACTCATTTTTTCAATGTCTCAACTCAAATTATATGTTGCATCCTTATATAACTTCTCTATATATCCTCATATTTTCTACATTGATGGTTTTGCATTCATTATTGCAAGGAGGTATCTCAAATAATTTATTTGGCATATTTTGAGCATTGTTTTGGTAAATACAAAAAAGACAACTAAGTGTTGCCAAGTTTCCCTACAATTTAAAACTTTTCTACCTTAGACATTAAAACCCTAACCAAGTCCCTACTCCAACGGAAATTGTCCTCTACTTTAAACCTAAGTCTTTAACTAGCTTGAATTCGTCTTAGATCCCACCACTTGTTGATATATTGTAACTTCAAAGAATATTATATTTGTACTTTATTATTCCGGAGATGTTTCATTCCTCCGTGAAGATCTTATTGTATATCCGGAGATGTTTATTCCTCCGTCGGAATGTAGTAACTCGGGTTATTAGACTTCCCTAGTAGGGGTCGGCCCTGTATGTGTTATGTGGGTCAAAGGGTTATTAGACCACCCTAGAGGGGTCGGCCCAGTTAGTTGTAGTGGGGTATTTAACCTATTGGTTAAATACGAGCCTACGTGTACTTGTGTAAAATACATATCAGAGTAGTGTATAAATAGAGGAGGTGTGTTCCTCATTACATACACTCACTCACTTGAGAAAGGCGCATTTGTGGAGGAGAGGTCTGCTATGGAGGAGAAGGAGCTTATGCTCAGGGTTTGCATCTTTGTATATTGCTGGTCATCTATATTGAGGAAGCTTTGCTGGGTTTTCTACCCCATGAGGGTTTCCCAGGATAAATCTCTGTCTCTTGTGTTTATGCTATGCTTGTTGTTTCTTCAGTGATCCTGTATATGCTATTATTGTGAAATGGAATGTAATGCTGATATTTTATGTCTTATCATATTGAATTTCAACATGGTATCAGAGCTAACCTGAAGGAAGACAAGGTATGGCACTAAAGACACTTGCTTTACTTACGACAATTTGAAGGTTAGGGTTTTACATAGCAAAAACCAGTCATCGTAGAACTTTCGCTATAAATCCGTTTTGGCAAAGTTTTCAAATCTGAAATTGTTACAGTATGAAGATAAAACCTCCAGGTACCTTTTGTCCAAAGGAAAACCTCTAATTCGTTGTACTTTGTGATTTATGATCTGTACAATATAGGGTTTCTGCCTCTTCCAGATCGGAGTCAAAATCAGGTGACCTTGGGAAAAAGGTCATATCTTGGGCTAGGAAGCTCCAAATGAAATTTCGTAAAAAGTGACAGGTAGTACACAGTCTGCACTATCGCAGAAAACGTTTTCAGAGGCCGAAGTTGAACCAGTGACACGTGGCACTCCGTACAAGTGCGCTCTCCTGTATTATCCCATAAACAGGTCACGTTACGACACTTGGCATAACTCTCTCTCAGAAAATCCAATTGAGGTCAGACCTGTCAGGATGGAAAGATAACAGGCCGAGCTATCTCAGAAAACTTGTTCAGAGGCCGAAGGTCAAACAGTGACATGTGGCACGCCGTACAAGTTAACTCTCCTGTATTTTCCCAAAAATAGGTCACGTTGCGACATTTGGCATAACTCTCTCTCAGAACATCCAATTGAGGTCAGACCTGTCAGGATGGAAAGCTAATAGGTCAGGCTATCTCAGAAAACGTTTTCAGACCCTGTGGATCAAAAATTTTGGAGTTACACCAGAAACAATCAGGTACATATTTCTGTCAAAACAGAATTATTTTTTGGTACCTTCATTCATGGCTTCCGAAATTTAGGGCTTTGAAGAAAGTTGGAATTTTTGTAATCGGAGACCACAGATGGATGCTACTCATCAAAATAGAAATTTAGAGACCAAGATCAGAATTTTTGGTTGGGCAGAAGGCCGGGCTTGATTAGACCCTAGTTCGGGACTTTGATCAGAAAAGTGGAAAATTAGGGCTTCTGTAAAAATGGGAATTTTTGAAATCTGTGACCACGGCTGGAAGCTCCTCAGAAAAATAGAAGCTTAGAGATTTGGTTCAAACTTTTTGATGGGGCAAAAGAGTGGGCTTCATCAAACCCCAGTTCAGGGTCACGTCCAGTGAATCCGAAAGTTTCAAAGGCAAAATTGAGGAGTAAAACTTTGCAGTTTTCAAATTCTAAATATATCAGTTTGATCAGCTCATCAAGGCGCATATTTCTACCCTTTCGGAAGTCTGAAATTCAAAGTTTGAATTTTTGGGGTTTCTCTGACAAACCCATATCCAGCTCCAGGTCCAGTTCTTGCAAATCAAGTGGATAGGGTTAATCCTAGAAGAAGATGGATTGGTCACCTACATAAGTGAAGGAGTTCATGTTTCAGAGGGAGATGAGGCTAAGGCTTTACATAAGGAGATTACAAGCGATCTCGATAGGTATGACTCATCGAGGTATGTTTTGAGATTTGTTCATGATTAAGTTTATGGTATGTTTGTTTTCATGATTATTACAGTTAGTACAATCTTGATTTTAGATTTGTTGTATCACCTTAACAAAATTATGAATGCATGATAGAAGATATTCATTGGTTAGGGTGTTGACACTTATGATTGTACTAATGCATTATGGTGTTGTGTGAGGTTGAGGTTGTCTGCTAACAAGATACAGGTACATCACAAAAGACAAATCAGGCTTCATGACCATGAAAACATGAAGACAAAGACTCATCCATAATCTTTGTTCTACATACGAGGTATGTATGACTTTGTTATATTATGCTTAACCTATGAGACATGCAGGTTCTAGCTCAGGATCTCTAAATCATTGAAGAGGTTGTTTAGGTATGTTGTACATAACCAAGTAGGTATACTAATCCAGGTATGTTTCCCATGAATCTTACCTTGTGTTAGGATCCCTTATATAAGTATACTTGGAATGATTGGTTATGATCATTCATAGAGTTAGTAATCAAGGGATTATGCATATTATATCTCTTATCAATGATATGCATGAGTAAAAGAAGACTTCCCTGAAATCTTGAATACTAATGTTTATTAACTATAATCATGACTATACGTTTTCAAGATTATTTAGTACAATAATGTTTTGATAGCATTTAGAATATACTAATGAGTGTATGTTTGTGTATGAGATCATGAGGATGACTCTTGAGCATGCACAGTGATACAGAATGAATAGAAGTTCAAAAGACATACAGAAGATCAAGCGGGAGGCAGCCACACAAACATAAAAGATAAGTATTTGAGTTGCTATTTGAAATAGTAATGATATTGCCTGCATGCATATTTGTATTCCTAGAATATATAATGCTGAGTGTAAACATTCATAGAGCATTGAACAGTATACAACTAATGTGCATATGCTTGGACAAACATTCCATTGTTGCTTGTCTAGAATGAAACCTCTTTGCTGACATGCTAAGAGTTGTGCACACTCTCGATAGTATGTTCTGGTAGAGATGGAAGGCATCTAGATAGCCACTGTATGCATACAGGATATGGGAAAGTGTTGTGCCAAAGTATTGGTCAAAATAGTTGCATCACTATGTAAATGATATCTGTATGCATAATGGGTTATCTTTTGATGATTATGAAGTATTACTAATCATGTACTTAATTTTGATTTGTAGGAAAGGTCATGGACACCGTACAAGTGGTGGATGTTCAAACAAGAAGATTTACAAATCAAACAAAATATAGAAGGCTCATGGCTAGAATATTCTCTTAGAAAGGGGAAGAGAATCACGACAAGATGTTTGCTGCAAGTATGGTGTAATTAAAGAAGAAGTATGAATCAGGTTCTGTATAGGTACCTAGGATCGATAATATTTTGATAAGCTTAATATGGGTGATGTGGATCTCAACCTTTGCTACAAGGTTGAATAAGATACACATATGACATGGATGCAAGAAGGAACTCACCACAGAGTTCGAATGATATTGAGGCTCATTTCAGTAGACCCTCCTAACGAGAGATGGCACAGATAGATATGCAGAAGTTCATTCAATACAGAAATGAAAAATGAAAGATCTCAAATTAATGCTTTACTTCCTAGGTCTGGAAGTATGGCAAGGCTCAGAAGGAACATTTCTCAACCAGGGAATGTATGATGAGAAATATGACTTGAGGTGTTGGAATGGCCACTCTTATGGATTCCAGCTTGAAGCTGTTAGGGGATAACTCATCAGAGTTAGTGGATATAACTCTGTACAGTCAAATTATTGGGTCATTGATATATCTAACATATACTAGGTTAGATATATGCTTTGTTATGAACACCTTGAGTTAGTATCTAGTGGAAACTAGATGTGTTTACCTGATAGTTGCAAAGTATGTGATGAGGCACATAAAGGACACGATAGAATTTGATCTATGCTATCTTGAAGATCATGACTTCAGATGGCTATTCAGATTCTGTTTGGGCAGGAAGTGTATCAGACAAGAAGAACACATCGAGAGGATGTTATTGTCTGGGATTAGCCATGATCTCGTGGTTTAGCTGGAAGCTGTCTAGTGTGACTCTCAGCACAAGCGGAATATATGGCTGCTTGCTCTGCTAGTTGTGAAGAAGTTTGGCTTTAGGTTACCGTTGTACTAACCAAGCCTCTACGTCAAGTGAAGAAGTTACCAACCAAACCTCTGTCTCGAGTGAAGTTTGAATACTTCCGAGACAAGCTTCGTGTAGTTCAAAAGGACCCTCCTCGAAAGGGGGAGTAGTATAGTCACTACTGATGAGATTGTCTCATCAAACAACAAGGTCGTTGATGAGGTAACCTGTTCCCTACACCCAGTTACTTAGAAATATTTAGATTTAGGACTCTTATACTTAGAATACTTAGCTTTACTTATACATGTTTTGATGTATTAGTAAGAATACATGCTAGTTGTGATGTATACATGTTTTGTTGTTAGATGTATTAGTAAGAATGCATGCTAGATGTGATGTATACATGTTTTGATGTATTAGTAAGAATACATGCTAGTTGTGATGTATACATGTTTTGATGTATTAGTAAGAATACATGCTAGATGTGATGTATACATGTTTTGATGTACTAGTAAGAATACATGCGAGTTGTGATGTATACATGTTTTGATGTACACATGTTTTGATGTGATGTGTACATGTTTTGTTTAGTGATGTATACATGTTTTGATGTACACATGTTTTGATGTGATGTGTATATGCTTTGATTAGTGATGTATACATGTTTTGATGTACACACGTTTTGATGTGATTAGTGATGTATACATGATTTGATGATTTGATGTGATGTGTACATGTTTTGATTAGTGATGTATACATGTTTTGATGTACATATGTTTTGATGTGATGTGTACATGTTTTGATATAATGTATACATGATTTGATGTACACATGTTTTGATGATATGTATACATGGTTTGATATGATACATGATTGTACCTGTATGGATAAGAATAAAGTTGAGGGGATTGGATCATCCCTGGACTTTCAGTCCTAAAGAGAGCCGTAGATGTAAGGTCTCTGAGAATGAAGTCCTTAGTGGACAGTTGAGGGGATTGGATCATCCCTGGACTTTCAGTCCTAAAGAGAGCCGTAGACGTAAGGTCTCCGAGAATGAAGTCCTTAGTGGACAGTTGAGGGGATTGGATCATCCCTGGACTTTCAGTCCTAAAGAGAGCCGTAGACGTAAGGTCTCCGAGAATGAAGTCCTTAGTGGACAGTTGAGGGGATTGGATCATCCCTGGACTTTCAGTCCTAAAGAGAGCCGTAGACGTAAGGTCTCCGAGAATGAAGTCCTTAGTGGACAGTTGAGGGGATTGGATCATCCCTGGACTTTCAGTCCTAAAGAGAACCGTAGACGTAAGGTCTCCGAGAATGAAGTCCTTAGTGGACAGTTGAGGGGATTGGATCATCCCTGGACTTTCAGTCCTAAAGAGAGCCGTAGACGTAAGGTCTCCGAGAATGAAGTCCTTGATGGACTTGAGGGGATTGAATCATCCCTGGACTTTCAGTCCTAAAGAGAGCCGTAGACGTGAGGTCTCCGAGAATGAAGTCCTTGATGGACTTGAGGGGATTGGATCATCCCTGGACTGTCAGTCCTAAAGAGAGCCGTAGACGTGAGGTCTCCGAGAATGAAGTCCTTGATGGACTTGAGGGGATTGGATCATCCCTGGACTGTCAGTCCTAAAGAGAGCCGTAGACGTGAGGTCTTCGAGAATGAAATCAGTGGATTAAATCATCCTTGGACAGTAAATCCAGTAATTCCGAAAGGAAGGATAGTCCTAAATGAATTGTGGTTGGATTAAATCATCCTTGGAGAGTAAATCCAGTAATTCCGAAAGGAAGGATAGTCCTAAATGAATTGTGGTTGGATTAAATCATCCTTGGACAGTAAATCCAGTAATTCCGAAAGGAAGGATAGTCCTAAATGAATTGAGTGGATTAAATCATCCTTGGACAGTAAATCCAGTAATTCCGAAAGGAAGGATAGTCCTAAATGAATTGTGTTTGGATTAATCATCCTTAGACAGCAAATCCAGGAGGGATAGTCTTAAATGAGATTGTGATTGGATTAATCATCCTTAGACAGCAAATCCAGGAGGGATAGTCTTAAATGAGATTGTGATTGGACTAATCATCCTTAGACAGCAAATCCAGGAGGGATAGTCTTAAATATGATTGTAGTTGGACTAATCATCCTTAGACAGCAAATCCAGGAGGGATAGTCTTAAATGAGATTGTGATTGGACTAATCATCATTAGACAGCAAATCCAGGAGGGATAGTCTTAAATATGATTGTAGTTGGACTAATCATCCTTAGACAGTAAATCCAGTAATTCCGAAAGGAAGGATAGTCTTAAATATGATTATGATGAGATTGATCCAGTAATTCCGAAAGGAAGGTTCATGTATGATGCTGCTGATCGTGTGATGACGATGCTGCTGATCGTGTGATGACGATGCTGCTGATCGTGTGATGACGATGCTGCTGATCGTGTGATGACGATGCTGCTGATCGTGTGATGACGATGCTGCTGATCGTGTGATGACGATGCTGCTGATCGTGTGATGACGATGCTGCTGATCGTGTGATGACGAAGCTGCTGATCGTGTGATGACAATGCTGCTGATCGTGTGATGACGATGCTGCTGATCGTGTGATGACGATGCTGCTGATCGTGTGATGACGATGCTGCTGATCGTGTGATGACGATGCTACTGATCGTGTGATGACGATGCTGCTGATCGTGTGATGACGATACTGCTGATTGAGTGATGACGACGCTACTGATCGTGATGCTGATATTGATGTTGACATTGATGTACCAGTAACTGTTTGAGTTACTGATGAAGACAAATTGAAGAAAGCTTCCAATGATTTATAGATGTATCATATATGATGTTGATGACTCCTTGCTCGTGCAGATGTTGTTATAATATCCTTCTCGTTAAGGGGGAGTGTTGATATATTGTAACTTCAAAGAATATTATATTTGTACTTTATTATTCCGGAGATGTTTCATTCCTCCGTGAAGATCTTATTGTATATCCGGAGATGTTTATTCCTCCGTCGGAATGTAGTAACTCGGGTTATTAGACTTCCCTAGTAGGGGTCGGCCCTGTATGTGTTATGTGGGTCAAAGGGTTATTAGACCACCCTAGAGGGGTCGGCCCAGTTAGTTGTAGTGGGGTATTTAACCTATTGGTTAAATACGAGCCTATGTGTACTTGTGTAAAATACATATCAGAGTAGTGTATAAATAGAGGAGGTGTGTTCCTCATTACATACACTCACTCACTTGAGAAAGGCGCATTTGTGGAGGAGAGGTCTGCTATGGAGGAGAAGGAGCTTATGCTCAGGGTTTGCATCTTTGTATATTGCTGGTCATCTATATTGAGGAAGCTTTGCTGGGTTTTCTACCCCATGAGGGTTTCCCAGGATAAATCTCTGTCTCTTGTGTTTATGCTATGCTTGTTGTTTCTTCAGTGATCCTGTATATGCTATTATTGTGAAATGTAATGTAATGCTGCTATTTTATGTCTTAGCATATTGAATTTCAACACCACTTAGGGATGTCTCTGAGTCTTATAAAATATCCTTTGATTTGCATATGGTGTTTCTAATAGTGGGTTGACGGTAGTATTGTGTTTTCAATATATGTGGCAATGCATGTGTTACATGATGGCAAGGTGAAGAATTCATGTTTAATGGAATATAGAGTGTTGTATGGGTCTCCATTAAATATAATCATTTCAAAAAATGAAGCAAGTTACTCAACCTCTCACATGCATAATTCACATTGGAAAATCTCCTTATTTTGTTTCATTTTGAATTGGTATATCAAGCAAAGTGATGTCCTTGACATCATCCATTTAACCATATAAATCACCACACATTACATAACCACCAATTCTAAACCCATAGATTACCATGTCATAAATGTTGTTTTGACTTGTGATAATATATCACTTGCCATTGGAAGATCTACCAAAAATTTGCACTTGGCCTCATCTATTTCCATATGCCCTTTCCCAAGCCCAAATGCCTCACCATAGTCCAACCAAATCTCAAGTCAAATATAAAGTCAAACTTGATCCCAATGTCGAGGAGCCATGCCTTGTGCACTACACATTGAACAAGATGGTATCCACTTGCTCATATAAAGTACTATAAATCCAATCACATTTTGCATGTGATATTTCAATTTGATTATAAACAAAAGGATTAGTGGAATCCAAATTTAGAGGTTATGAAGGAATGAAATGTGTGACACAAGGATTAGTGGCATCCAAATTTAGAGGTTATGAAGGAATGAAATGTGTGACAAAATGTTATAAGAGGAATGCATTAAAACAACATTATGCAATGATTTTGAAGATTTGTCTATATCTTGCATACTTGGTGTTAAGGACACGTGTTCTAGTTTGAAACAAGATTTACTAGCAAATTTTCAAATGATATGGTGGACTTCACTAGAATTGATGGTCTAATAATAATGTTGTATACTGCAGTTTTGCACAGTGCTTCACTCTAGTAGAATCCAACTTCACATTGCTTCAATAATACTTGGGTTTGTAAATATTTTATCACTTATAGGCTACATGCTATTGATCATTGGTATTAAAGCTTCGATCAAAGGTAAGGTTTGTGGATTTAGAATCAAAAGGTGACTACAGTGTCATCACATGCAATTCCAAGACTAAAGCTATCAACTTGGCCATCTTTCATCCAAATTGTTATTTTTGGGAAAAATCCTCAAAAGTAAACTCTAGTTAAATGTGAAGGTTAACTATCCATATGCCATAGGGATACTCATAATCACTTGTGTATATTGTGGAAACACAAAATATGGCATGGAAATTTTAGTTTACGTTTTGGTAAGTGATTCCCATCAAGGTAACTGAGAGATTTTTAATAAAGTTATTATGATGTTAAGAATACACCATCAGAACCTTGTTGCTCTACTTCAAGATCAAGGGATGAATACTCCTATATATAAATACATGCATAATGGAACTTTGCAAGGTAATCTCCATAGTCTTGTTAGTAAAAAAATTAATTTGATTGGATCACTTGTCTCAAATTTTTCAAAGGTACAACAATTGTTCATCTAATTTTCTTACTGACAAAACAATCAATATACTCACATCATGGAAGATTTGTAATATTGTCTTGTCATTGGAATCTAATTTTTGTTTCTTCTAATATGAATTGTATTTCTAGCACCATATTATTAGCAAAGGAATTGGATGTGGTTCAATACGTCAACGATAAATATCATGAAGTAAAATGTGAAGTTCTAGGGATTGAAGATGCAAAGCTTTGATCAGAAGTTGACTTGAGGAAGTTTTAGGTTTTTTGCAGTGGTTGTGAAAAAGAGCACGGTGAATATGATCTACAATTGGATTCCATTCTTGGAAATATTTACATATTATTGATATCAAGATAAAGAGCATTGATTCATCCTTTGTTATAGCTCAAATTCGCACTTCTCTATCTGTGACAACAGTTCCAAAAAAACAACACTTGAATGTCACTGATCATTTACAGAAAAGGACACTTAAAGATGGAAGAGCCTATGATTTCAATCCTAATTATGGCCCCAATCATTAAAAGCATGATCCCAAATCCTTTTTCCCTCAATCCCATAAATTTGCAGCTAAAAGAGCCCATTCGACCTTTACAAACAAGCAAGGCACAAATCATTTGCACATTGCCCTTGACCAAGGTGTGAATACAACAAAAATTTCCAATTTTCACCTTGCACACTAACAAGGTGCGAACCATTTGCATGTTTCCTTTGGTAAAGGTGGGAATTACTAAAAAATATATGAAAAAATTAATAGAAATTGGAAATTTGGGGACTTATGAAAGTTTTTCAAATTGTTTGCATCGATTGTAACCCTCTAAAATACTTGGAAACCATCTACAACTATCTCCATTAAAATTAAAAGGATATGAGATCAACCAAGGAAGGGGCACCCGTTGAGATGGGACAAAGTTACAAACTATTAGGAATCGAGGAAGAGTGAGCCTGCTTTGTGGAGGTACGAGTGTTGTAAAAGATAGAGGGCGCAACGAGGTTAAAGGGAAATTAGTTTAAATATATGATGGAATATTACTAAGGGGTTCGTTGATTCCTCCAAAGCAAAATACTAATGTACCTTAGGGCCTGTTACGTGGTTCTAGTACTAGCTCACTTTCAGATATCTACCCAGGGAGAGGGGTTGTTTTTCTTCTTTAGGGCTAGGATGGGGTGTTATTTGCAATTCCTGAGGGGCGGTTATGGCCGGACCCCTTGATTATTCCTTTAGGATTATTGTGTCTTAGTGGCATTGCTGACTGCCTCATTTTAGGTCTTGTAGACCTGAGGTTGGTGTCTGGGGCTCCTAGGGGCAGGTCGATAGGTCACATGACCCCCTACTTGATCTCCACACAGGTGACAAATTGAAACTTAGAGGAAATTTCCTCCTCTTCCAGTCACACCAGGCACCCCTCCTAGACTCCTTTCAGCACAACGCCTCTCTCTCTTTGGAGCCTTTAGATTGATGACATCATTCTTGCTACCATGAATTCAAGCTTGATTGAGGGGAATGTTGAGGGTTTTTCAACATATTTGGGGTTAGATGGAGAATAACGTTCCCCCCTACACACTATCCTTTAGAGTGGATCCATTTGTTTACTTTTATCTATTTTCATTAGTTTTTGGTGACTATGTGGTAAAATACCCCAAGTTACCTAGATCTTAGATTATTTTATATTATTTTATTATATATTTTTACATTAACATTGTAAGGGTTTGTCGGCCTGGTTAATTGTAAAAAGTGAGGGTGAGAGGCTATAAATAATCCATCCTCACTCATTTGTAAATTATAAGACATGGGATAAAACATAATATGATACTCTTTTCTCTCTCTATTGGGGGTAAGTGAGGCGCACTTCTTGAAGATGGCTTGTTTTTATTTTTCAAAGTGAATGTGGATGATTCTAGGACTTGCATGCTTCTACAATTTCATGCTTGAATGGCTTGATATAACTCTTGCACATTGGATGACCTAGATCCTTGAGGTTTGCTCATTCTTTGTATAAAGTTGGTAAGTTTTTCTCTACTTCTAGTTGAGTGGTGTTGATTTTGGTACATTCTTCTAACTTCGATAGAGTTTCTTGCTAATTTTTTTTCATCTAGGTTGGAGGACATCCATTGTTGGAATATTTCTTAGCATCCAGCCTTAGACCTCCATCTTTGCTTGATTTAGGTCCTTACAACGAACCCTAGTGTTTGTTGTAGGACCCCTAATTTGCAAAATTAGGAGAGTTATTCTTTAGAAGTGATCTTGAAACCGATCCCTTCTAGGTTGGGATAGAGACACAATCACATCCCTTCTCTTCTCTCCTTCATTATTCAAATTTTCATGCATTTTCATGTGTAAGTATTGCATTTTCATGGTAAATTAGGGTTAGTTTTTAGGTCTGCAATTTTTTTTATTTATTTCTAGAAAAACCCTAATAAATTGATTTTCCCTAAACCTACCCTAGACCTACCATCAATATTCTTCCTTAAAGCCTCAACCTCCCTCTTTCATCCCCTGACCTGTATTCTTCAAGCCTCAACCCTCCTTTCTTCATCCCTAAATCCCTTCCTCAACTCTCGGCCTCCTCCTATCCTCCTCGACAACCTTCTCCAAATATTTATTAGCCTTCACTTTCCTCCTCCCAGCCACTTCCCACCTCCATCTTAGGTTTGCTAAGATTGCAGCCTATCAACTCCATTGTTTCCCTAGACCTACCACAAATAAAACACAAAAAAGGGTTAACAATAGTCAGATTACACTTGTGAAAGGAACACCTAATTATTGCTTAATAAAGGTTGACATAAAAGGCTTGGATTGCTATTGTTTTGCATGCTATAGGATTGGTTAATCAGGTCCAATTCAAGAAGTTAGTTTGTTCAGATACTGCTTAAATACTACAGGACAACCTTTTAATGAAGACTGATTTTATCCACTTTTATGCACTTATTTGAAGATCCCAATTATTCTTTTGACCTCATAAATGAGTGACATTAAGTGAATGAATTTTTATTATTAAAGTGTACTGCTAGATAACTGTATCAAACTAGTTGATTGGTTCATTACTAATAAATTTACACAGGGAACACTTTCTACATTAAAATTAGCAGTGCACATGCTTATGTTTGTTTCTTATGTAGATGATGTTTATCTAGTTTAGCTTTACATCCAAGGCATTGGTCACTAGTGAAATTGCATAGATAGAGAGTGGCTTTGGTTTTTAGTTGACTACATATATAGTAAAGGGATCTCCCCTTGGAGGTCAATATTCTCCCAAGAATTTAAAGGGGTGTGACTGAGTTGACAGTGGGTCACAAATCCTTACATGTGCTTGTTGGGCATTAACCCTGCTAACTTGATCAATAACATTTTTGGCACAACTTTTGGGGACATCAAGGTTGTTGAGGTGATTTATCCGAGAAAGAAAAACATTTGTTAAGTCTTGAGGTAAGTCCTTATTGATATTAATACATATGTATTTCTTGTAAGGGCTAATTTGGAAAGCTTATCTGGCGACTCCACCAAGGACTCATCCCATTGATCAAGTATGCTCCTTGTTTCGTACTTTGGTGAGATTTGTTTAATTTGATTTCACAGGTCCCTCCTGGAGACTCCACCACGACATGATGCAAAGAGGTACTCGACAAGGGAAAACTTCAAAGGTACGCTTCTTCTTGATTTCAGTCATATATTACTTAAAATAAAAGATAGTATCAAGGGAAGGTTTGTAAGTGATCAACAAGCTTTAGATACTTTTCTTGATATACATGGATTATTTGTTCATCCTATTGCTCGATTAAGTATGCCTTTGGTATCTTTTGATTTCAATAACATTACTGGTTATCCTAACCAAACGTTGAAGTTTAAATATCTCAAGGAGTTTCCCATTTTCATTGATCGAGATGCCATTACTGCTGCCCAACATTGGGATGAGCTTGAACATTGCTTAACAATTACTGATGTAAGTCATCTTGATGTTAAATTTAAAACTTTTGTTGCTTATTTAAAGGGTGAGGCTCTAGAATGGTTAATTTATTTTCCTTTTCAGATTATATCTACTTATGCTGACTTAAAAAATTGGTTTTGGATAGATGGAAGGAAAAGAAAGATCATGTTTTGTTCAACAATTCTCTAATGACGATAAAAAGAAATGAAAATGAAACGATCGATGCGTTTGATCGCAAGTTTGAAAAGATTGTAAAAGAATTTCCTACAGATTGAAATCCTCCCAATCAGATGATTATGTCATACCATTTAAATGCCTTCTCAAGTAAATTTTTATTTCACCTAAGTATGGACAGGCCCCATGACATGGCAGCTACAAAAAAGAAAGTAAGAATTCTAGATGACAATTGGAAGGCTTCTAGTAGGCCTAATACATCTAGGCATTCAAGAGAAAGACCAAAACCAAAGAACAAAGTAGTGTCTTCTTCCGATCATTCTCCACATGTGATGCATTTATTAATTGAATAAATGAAATAGTTAAGAGTTGATATGAACCAAAAAAATACTACTATACAGAACCAGATTGTGTAGTTGGAAAGGAATCAACAACCCAAGTTCCCTACATATAATTTCAACAAGGTCCCTCCTCAGCAGCAAAGGCCACGATCGTCCCTCGAACCAACTAACATGGTAAGTGAATTTCCATACTACTGTAGAGCATGTCATGGATTCCATGATGAACGAACTTGCACCTATTACATGGAATACATAAGAAACAATATCCCTTTCAAAGAATATGACTCTGAGGTATGTAATTTATTTGAAGGAAGGTAATTCAACTTATCTAACTATCAGATGCAGGAAGTTAGAAGAAACTTTTTGATTCTAAAAAGGTAAACAAAATTCTTGGGGAAATGCCTCCTTGAGAACAAATTAAAAAGTTGTATGAAAACAGATTTGAAGATGAAACTTACCAAAGGTGCAGGAAGCTCGCTTCTGCGATTACACTAAGAACAAATGCTCCTCTTCCACCACAAGTAAGTACAGGTAAGATTATTTTTATTTGATTACTTACGAACCTTTGAATATTGATATCACAGGTACTCTAAGCTCAATGAAGGTTCCAATTCCGTTGTCTGAATTAGCAAAGATTCCCGCAGTAAGAGGGAAAATCATTGAACACTTTCACCTTCAAGAGAAGCAACTAGTAATGAACCAAGCTAAAGAAAGCGAGTACACCCAATCATCTAATTAACATGCTTCCAACAAAGAATAAGAATCATTGACACAAACCTTTCTTTATTTCTTTATGCATTGGAGATTTAGTTTTGCATAATTGTATGTTTGATTCTGGAGCCTCAACTAATGTCATGCATCTAGCTATGATGAACAGGTTGGGGTTGAAAATATCTAGGACATAAAGGAACATTTATGCCATGGATTCCCATGAAGTGAAGGTTTGTGGAGTTGTGGTTGATGTCCCGATATGTCTGGTAGTGCATCCCATCATAATGTTAAAAATGGACATAATGGTCATTGACCTACCAGAATCCTGGGGGATGATTTTAAAAAGGAAATTTGGTTCAGATCTGGGAGGCAGTTTGCAAATGGATTCATCATATGCTATGGTTCATACTCCTTAAGGAAACTACATAACTTTGCAAAGGGAAACAATGAGAAAGCATCACGTTGAGGATCCTGTAGAGCCAGAGAATGAATTTATTTGTGAGAATGATAATGGGTCTTATGTAGTGTTCGCTACAGATGTTACTCCCCAGATGGACACAAACAAATTCCAGACTATGCATTTCGATGGGGCTAAGTCCCAAGCAGGTATGTGTGCAAGTATTGTCTTAATCTCTCCTAAAAATGAAGATCATTGTTTTTCATTTTGATTATAATTTGATGTTAGTACTAACAACATAGCCGAATATTAGGCTCTTCTAATTGGTTTTAATATCGCAAAGGTTTATGGTATCAAGGTGTTGCACGTTATCAGTGATTGTGGCCTTATTGTATGTCAAGTCAAAGGAAAATTTTCTTTTGAAACAGTGAAATTAAAAAGGTATAGGGATGCAGTAAGATTGGACATAGAGGACTTCCATGCTTTATCTTTACAAGTGGTTCCAAGAGAACAAAATCAAACAACAGATTCACTTGCAGTTTTTGCCTCGACTTTCGATCCGGCAGATGCAATCCAAGATATAGGAAAAGTGCAAATAATGTTCTTCCCTTCAGTACCCGACAATTTCGGTGGATGGGAAGTGTTTGATGATGATAAACAGATCTATAAATTCATGAAAAAGATAGAAGAATATTCAGGTAATCATATTGATTGGAGAAAAGAAGGGTCCATGGAGGATCCTGGATACAATCCAATCCCAATGGAAAAGGTTTCCATGGAAAAGATATTTAACAGAAATGGCAGGTGCGAATAGAAGAAAGAAACAACTCAGGATTCTGATTATGAAGAAGTAAATATTGGTTCTCCAGAAGACCCTCATCCTATCAAAATTGACAAGATAATGGACCCTCAAGAAAGAAAGAAATTCATAGATTTGGTTCGGGAATTTAGGGATGTGTTCTCCTGGTCATACCATGAGCTCAAAAATTATGACAAAAACATCATTTATTATGCTCTACCATTGGAATACAATGCTAAGCCTCATCGACAGAAGTTAAGAAAGATAAACCTGAAGTTGGATCTACTCATAAAGAAAGAACTACAGAAAATGGTTGAGGCAAAGATTATAGCCCCGATAAGGTATTCCAAATGGATTTCAAATCTGGTACTGACCAGAAAGAAGACAGGTGAAGTCAGAGTATGTGTGGACTTCGGACATTTGAATGTGGTTTCCAAGAAAGATAACTATCCGCTCCCAAATATGGATCTCTTGTTACAAAGGATTATAGGTTCACAAATGTTATCTTTCCTAGATGGTTTCTCAAGTGTTAATTAGGTAGCAGTTAAGAAAAAATATCAACCTAAGACAACCTTCACTATTCCATGGGGCACCTATCAATACTTGCGCATGCATTTTGGTTTGATGAATGTTGGGGCCATGTTTCATGATGGTTTAGATACAAGAGCTAAATCGATTACAAAGATTCAGGAATATGACTTGGAAATCTAACCCAAAAATTTAATTAAGGGCATATTTTTGGCTCAGTTGTTGGCAGAAGGGAATGAAGAGGCTATTGACTTAAAAGAAGGACATCCTCCTATGGTTTCGACAATTATGGAAGGAATAGCACAGTGTGACTGTTATAAAGACATCGTTTACTATATGAAGAATGTTTCATGCCCTAATGACCTTCCATATCATAAGAAGAGGGCCTTAAAATTGAAAGCATCCAAATATTGCTTCGTGGATTATCTTGGAGAAGAACTTGGGTGGAGGAACCCAGGCGGGGTCATTCATAGATGTGTTGAACTCTCCAAGGCATAGGAGTTAATGAAAGAATTTCATAAAGGACTTTTTGGAGGTCATCATGCAGCTTCTACTACTTCCCATAAGATCTTGAGATGAGGATATTATTGGCCCAACATTTTCCAAGATGTGTACAAGTATGTGCGAAATTGTGATCCTTGTCATCTTTTTACAAGAAAAGAGAAACGTGCATCCTTGCTGCTTCAACCAATCATAATTGAAGCATTGTTCCAGTAGTGGGGTCTCAATTTTATTGGTGAATCTAAGGAAAATTCAAGTAATGGCCACAAGTGGATACTGACAGCCACAGATTATTTTACTAAGTGGGTTGAGGCTATCCCAACGAAACAAGCTACAAGGAAAGTGGTAACAGATTTCTTGGAATACAAAATCATCACCTGCTTTGGGACCCCCACCAATATCATTACAGATAATGTGCAAGATTTCAATGGTGGTGAGTTATCTACCTATTGTTGTAGCAACATCCCCCCCAACTTTTGTGTAGACATTGGGGCCCCTCCTTTTGTTTTCCTAGAAAGTTTGTTTAGGGGTTAAGTCTTCTTTGGAAAGTTTATTGTACTTAGTTTTGTTTCAATGAGAATCCTTTTTTAAGTTGCAGTTTTCTTCTAAGTCAAAACTCAAGTTTTTCTCCCGAAACAGCGGAAGCACTTACGTTTATCCGAAATTTTAGAAGAACTCGAGATGTTCACCCGCAATGGCGGAAGCACTCATGAAGTTTTGCTGCAACGGACGTCTCCTCACAAAGTCCCTCGAACTTTCAATTTTTGGAAAAAACTTACCAATTTCATTCGACATTGCAGAAGAACTCGTCAAGACTTTCCGCAATGGCGGATCAACTCAAGAACTTTCACCACAACAGACTATTGAATTGTCAATTTTGGAAGAACTTGTCAAGTTTTCCCACAATGGCGGATCAACTCTCTTTTCTTTGCTGCAACGGGCGAATACCTCGCTCAAACGCCAAGTCCCCGCGTAGCGATAGGAACTCGAGAGTGCCCCCCGTAACTTTGGGAGAACTCAACATTTCATGCCGCAACGACGGACAAAACTCGCCCTTTCCGTCCAGTTTTGATGGTTAGGCTTAAATGTCGTTTATGACAATTTGACCCGCCGTATGCACCGTTTTAAATTACCACCACCTACCCATTAATTGCCAAATGCGTGGACCTCACTATAAAGGTGGTAGAGGTTGTTTTTGAACCCATTGGTTGAATCGAGTTGCTAGAAGATGCCGATTAGAGATTATTCAAGTTTGCTCCAGCTCATCTTGGTCGCTGCATCAAACCCTGTTAGGATGTCATCTCATCGCCAGGTAAGTGATTCTACAGTTAATTTTGTCCTAAATTTACGTCGAGATCTTCTCGGATAGTTTTCACAGTGTCGATTGCATGGCTTGTGGGCATTCGTTGTATACCGTCTTTTGTTTTCAAGTTGCCCGTATTTGTATATTTTAGCAGCCACTTCAGCCCCATACGTTTCCCAATCTGGTTAGCCAGCAAAAGGTTCTAATTTTGGCAACGCAAACCTATAACCACGCTCATGTGCCCGCTCAAAATTTATCGAGCCCAACATATCCTCCCTAGAACGTGCAAGTTAGGTGGCCTTGATGTGTGTTTCTTGAGTGATTTGGGGTTTTTTTGTTTTTTTCCCCAGCATGCAGCATTGTAGTTTATTATGATTATATGTTATCATGCTAAGTCCTGTTTCTTTCCGGCCTTGCTCTGTTCTACATAATTATTTGCAATCTCATGTTCATTCACGTATGGTTGCTTGACAGAGATAAGCTACAATGCCAAAGGGTAGCAGAAAGAAAGCTAAAATGATGGAACCAGAGCAAATAGAGCCAAGGACTGAAACTCTCTTTCAAGACACCAAGTGCACCACAGGCGTCCCTCTTGAGGTCCGATGGGGAGACATTTACCGGATGATCAGAGACCAAGATATCCCATAGGTACTGGTAGAAGAAGAACAAATCTACCTAAACATCAGGACCTCTGGCATATCCAGGGCTTCTACTCGCCCTGATCTTTTCCCTTGATCAAAAGTAATCAGGTGGATATTGGAACATGCCAACCCAGAAACAAGAGTGTTGCAGGACAGCAAGGGAGAGGCATTCGATTCATTCCATCCAGCTTATATTGTAGCAACCTACAAGTTCTCACGTCCCCAGTAGGCGCTGAACGATGCATGGTTGGGACAGACGAATAATTTCGAAATGGCTAAAAAGCTGTTAATCACGGGAAAACAACTAAGGAAGAGGGACAATGATGAGTATGACGTTTAGAGCCTGAGATCTCCTCTTAGGTTGATTTCCCTTATGTTAAGCAGAATTTTCGGCATGCCTGGTGGAACTATATATAGGATACAATGGCCCCCCATAATGCACTACATAGCATTTAATGGAACTATTTTTGATTGGGCTACTATCCTCTCAGATAGTTTGGCATCCACTATGGCCACAACTAAAGAAGGTTTGGCCCTTAAAAAATTTAGAGTTTTACATGTCTTCATACCTCATTGATTGCATCTTGGCAAAGCTCCCTTTCCCCAGGTTAGGTTGATCATGGGATCAGTCCAACACCCCGGTATACATTGCTTATAAAATACTATGGGATCAAAATTACAGAATGCACTATAAGCTCATATGTGAAGAATTCATTATGCCCCTGTATGAGCAGATGTTCAATGAAGAACCCAATTTCTTGTCAGAGAATGCCATGGAAGTCATGGAAAATTATGGAGATTTCTACTTCTCAAAAAAGGGTACCTATATCAGAATGTTCGGAGGTACTAAGCCACCATACATCTTACCAAGATATGCCACTGATTACATAGTCCTAAAAGAAGCAGTCAAATAAGTTTTCCTTGATGGAGTGGGAGGAGTTATTAATAAGCAACATAAGGATTCCTTCCCTCCTTTTCCTTTATGTATAGGAGCCTATAAGTTCTTGGGGGTTGCAGCAGCCAAAGAGTTCATTCAAGAGTTAAGAGGTTTCCACTTTGGAGAGGCACTCTTTCATAGAAATGACCGACGGAACAAAGTTGCAGAGCATTGCAAGGAGTTTTATGCTTATTTTGAGTATGCCCATTACTATGATGACGAAGAAGAAGTGTTCAGAGGAATCAGTAATATGATTGAATTACATATTTGTCGTCACAGTGGTGGAGCTAGCTCTAGCTATGCCACAACTCGAGAAGCCAACCTGTAGAAAGAAAGGGAAGCGGCGGAGGTCATAACCCATGAAGAGCAAAGGTTGAAATAGGAGGTAGAGAGATTCCAGAAAATTACTACCAATAAGTTGCAAAGGGAGCAGGAAGAGGCTCTTAAGCTTGAAGAAGCTAGGTTGCAGCAAGCTGCCAGGGATCAAGAAGAGAGAGAGAGGATTGAGAAAGAGAAAAGTGCTGAAGAAGAAAGAAGGCTTAAAGCTGAAGAAGAGCAAAATGCTGGAGAAGAAAGAAGGCTTAAAGCCGAAGAAGAGGTTAAGGCCAACCAAGATGCACAAGCGGGTGGTTCTAACACCCAGGAAATGGAAATAGACTCATCTCAGGTGGTACAGACTCCACCCGCGGAGGCAGACATCCATATAGGAGATATCCCAATCATCCCTTTCACCCCATCCAAAGATCATACGATGTCTCGATGGGATATATTTGTATATTATAAGAAGAGAAAGTCTGTGGTCCTGATGTTAGAAACGAGGTTAAAGAGACCTTTCCATTCAGATATTGTCACCCAACGAGAAACCACGGTTATGCAAAATACAAATAAGGCTCCCGTGTCCATGGCATCGGCCGCCGTGGCAGCAGCAAAAGAAACCAAGGACAATGTGATCGACATGGTTAAAGAGTTCGAGTCAACAAAGAGAAGAGCCCGTATGTTGCAACATACTGTGGCTAATGAGCAGGCCTATAGGGACCTTGTGGTGAACAAATATAATCGCCTGTCTGCTAACCACAAAGAGTTGTCAGATAAGTATCGACACCTTGAAGAAGAAAAGGAGCACGTGGCAATCTAGATGATGGTACTAGAGGCAGAAAAGAATGATTCCGAAGCTAGCTTTGTTCAGTTGGAAGTAGATAAACAGTCAATGGTTGAGCAGCTAGAGAAAGCAAAAAGCATAGCGATGCATATGTCTCCTTTTCATGAGCAGTCCTGTGACATCTTGAGACAAATGCATGCCACACAAGAACTGATTACTGAGGAGGTTTGCAAACACAAGACCATGCTGGATAGGATGAAGGAAGTTAATGACGAAGCCGTTAGGATTAAAGGAAAATACACTCGGGTAAAAGCAAACATTTTGAGCCAGATGGAGTGGAGAGAGGGGAAGGCAGATTTCCCTAAACATCTCCCGTTCAAATCTATCGACGGTTTTAGGGAAGATGTAGCCCTCATGGAGTTTTGGAGGAATTGCGGTGCCAAGATAATGGCTAAGATCCGGGGAACGGTGGGGAAAGGTAATAGCTTGTATCAAAAGATTCATGAAGTACATGAAAAATGCAAGATTGTTTTTCCTCATATCCTGGATGAATTTCCAAGCAAAGAGCAATGCCTATTAGATTTAAAGGACGAGCTGGGCATTCAAATGGAGTATGTAAAGAAAATTGATGTGTTGGACACCGATGATCTTCATCACTACATTGGGATATCATTAGTACACAATCATATGATCGAGGAGATCCACCAGACAACAATAGCAGAAATTCAGAGTATTGAACCAGAGCTTGGTAAGCATGTGACTTCACAGAAGATCCTGCTCCCCTCACCAGCAAATGTGGTTATAAGAGACACTGGTGTATGGTTTAGTTATATAGCAGAGGAAGAGAAGAAGGCAGCAGCAACAGTAGCAGCCAGCACAGGCACATCATCACTAGCAGAGGTGCCACCCCATGGATAGCTGCACCAGCCATGATGCGTTGTTTTTTTTTTGTTTATTTCTCTTTGTACCTATGGTTAGAGTGTGGAGTCACAAGGGCAGCTGTCTTTTTTCTGTTATGTAAAAGAGGCCACGAATTGTTTCATTTTTTAAAAGTCTTTAAAGACAATTGTAAAAGGCCAGGTGGCATCCCTAAAGGCATTTTGTAATCTTATAAATAGATGAATAGTGAATAGTGTAAGGGACTTTTGGCAGGGAAAAGGAATTTTCTAAGCTTGTACGAACTGCTTTGCACTTGCTCCAAGAAAGTGAATTTTGCCTAATAAGAGCCTGGAGAGGATGTGTTTTGCCTGGAAATTTGTATTGGATGTTTAATGGATTATTCTTGTGACATTCATATATTACAGTGAGATCTTTCTTTGTTGTTCTGAATTATTTCTGTGCAATGAATGATTTTACTATTTTCTGTACAAGGATGTTTCTCCTAAATGATTAATTCAATGTATTAATGTGAATTAAAGCTATCTTTAATATCTTTAATCTGCTGTTGAAAATGCTTCTTTATGAATCAAATGGCTATCCATGTAATCTTTAGAGGTTTCTTTCAGTATATTGCTCATATTCACAATTTGCTCCTTGCAAGGATAGATTAAATTTGCTTATACTGTTCTAGATTAATTTAGATTAGTTATCTTCATTTAGCTTAGGGAACTTGTATATCATATTTAAAATAAAATACATAAATGGTGGATCGGGCCGCAACTGGTATAAAGAATAAGAAACTTTAAATCTTACAGTAGCAAGAACCGTTTACCGGACGGATTCCTCACACCAAACGGTGGACAATCTAATTGGGACTGCCCATCGGGGAGAATCCCTCTCTACTTGATGCTACGATTCTCGGGGAATCAACAGTTTTTGGCGCTAGAAGGAGGGCCTGAAGTGCATGGCTGATAAAGGAAATTCTCCCATTGTCAGAAATGTTACTGAAAACCCGCTTGGAACAATAATTTCAGATAGTCCAAATCTTGAAGTAACAAATCAAGAAATCCCCAACTCTGACTCTGAACATCAAGAAGTATTGTATGCTGTACCTTTTATAGAAATAGAAGATTTCAGAAGACATACACGATCTTATGTTAGACAACTGGGTGGTTTAAATGCAGTAGCGTGTCTCCCTAGGAAAAGCACTCCGAGAAAAGAAAGACAGTACACCCGTGATTCAATTCTTGTGTAGGATTTTGAAGAACTTGTAAATTTATCTTTGGAAGAGATCACAGAACCTATGAAAGAAGTTGATATTGAAAACCCAAATTTTTTTGAAGATCCAGAAAATCTTGGAGAGCTTTTTACTCCAAGAAATACTCCACTTAATTCACCACACGATTCTCCACCCAATTCTCCGCAAAGAACCATGGTTTTACCTACTTGGAGAGCAAGGGGGGCATTTAATCTAGCTGGGCCATTCCACAATTTGCCTAAAAACCCAGAGAAAGTTTTACCCAAATTCGACCCAAGGAAAGGTATATCTATCGAAGATAATCTTAAGAGTTTTTATTTAGCATTGAATCTTTTAAATGTACAGCATGAAGATGTAGTCTGTAGGCTATTCCCATACACATTCAAACCAAAAGTTTCTTCCTGGTATTTTAGCTTACAAGCTAGCTCAATTTCCAATTGGGAAGAGTTTGAAAATTGTTTTTTAAAGAAGCATGGAAATAAAAAAACTATAGCTACACTCATGAAATAATTATTGTCCATGAGAATGGAAAAGAAGGAAAATGTTCAAGACTTCAACCAAATGTTCACTACACTCTTGAATAATTTCAGCGAAGCAACTAAACCAGCTGAAGAATCTTTAGTTGAATATTATACAACATCGCTTGAAGACCCCATAGCAATGTTCGTTAAAAGAACTAAGAAAACCACCTCGATAGAAAACTTCAAAGAAGCAAGAAAAGTGGAAGAGGAAGTAGATAGCATTGCTAAACATGCCTTAGCTGCAGAAGCAAAGCTAGCAACTAATAGAAAACCTCTACTGCTTACCAGGAATAAAGAAGAGTCATCAGCAGACATGGAAAACGTAATTAAGATAATGCAGAAATTATTAAATAAGATTGTAGATCTCGAAAAAGATAAGGCAGCTAGTACATCTAGGAACCTTTCAAACCTTTCTACAAGAAAAGGGAAGACAATGACCAACCTCACCCACCTATGAACACCTTCCCTATCCTAATCTAAATGAAATAGGAATGAAGCACTTTTGTACCTTTCATTAAGAGCCACACTCTGAAAAGAGCTACCCACAATGGATTAACTCTATGAGTTTAGTCATGAACCAAATGATGGATTCGCAGATTCCAGATCAAGATGATCCTCCAGAGGAACCAAACCTTGAAATAGAGGAACCATCCCCAGACACTACTGTTAGGGTTAACCTTGACTCGGGATTGATTCAAAGTTGGTTAGGTCTAGCACATGGTTTTGGGCACATGGTTTTTTGTAGCCCATGGTATTGGCCCAAGGTATTGCATACAAAGAAGCCTTTATAAGGCTTGGAGAGGCTCCATTGTAAAGTGGCCTAGAGGTGAGCGGGTAAGCTCACTTGGCCCGGTTGGCCGGTTTTGGACAAGGTAATGAAGATCTTCATTGAGTGCTGGTTTTCCCCACATGGGGTTTCCAGGGTAAATTATGTGTCTATTATATGCTTGTTATTTTGTTTATTTCTCTCGCAAGTTAAAATATGTATGCTCTTGTATAACCCAACAAGTGGTATCAGAGCAATGGTTTAACCTGGTTGTGCTCGGTAAGATTGCTCTAACTATAAGTGTGAAGAATAATATCATTGTGGATCTATGTAATGTCCCTTGTTAGGAATTTTATTAAAATTGCAATTTTCCACTTTTTTCCTTTGTTCGACCTTTGACTAGTTTCGATCTCTAGGTCCCAAATTTGCCCCAAATGATCCCAAATCTTCTGAGAAGGTATATGAATGATATTAGAACATAAATATGTGTGTTAGGGATTCCTTTGTACCTTTAAAACACTTCTGCAAATACTCTTTCAATTCTGGTCAATGTAGGTAACTTTACTAGTGATTTCCCTTTGACTAGTATTGGTCTCTAGGTCTCAAATTGACTCCAAATGCCTTCAAATATTCAAGGAAGGTTTATGAATGATATTAGGAATTGAATATGATGTTCAGGGATAACATATGGCCACCAAAAGACCTCTGAAAACTCTCTTAAGATTCTGGACCAAGTATGCAATTTTACTAGTAATTTGGGGTTCAAATCCCCCTAAGGTAAGTACTGAAAATGGCTTCCCAAATGCCTCCAAACCCACTCAAATTTATGAACAGAGGTATGTAATGTGTTAATTATGTTATTAAGGTCTCATATTCACCATTAATGGTTTATTACAACTGTTCTCACCCTCTTCCATTCAACTGCAAAAATCCCCAATTCGACCCTTGGGGAAATGGCACTATTTCTTCTCCCAATGCAATTAAACTGAGTAAAAATGCTTCAAATGCTCAAGTACAGTACATGAAACTTTTATAAGACATCCATGGCAGTATATTTATCACAAATATATCAGATAATCATCCATTCATTCGAAATCATCATCAATACATTGGCTCACAACAAGGTAGTGGGGAAATGGCATTGTTCTTCCATTAAAAATGAGATTTATACATTTCTACTTGGAATTTCGACCTGAAACTTTTTGGAGATGAAGAAAAGAGTATTTAATTCATATTACAAAACAAATGGGGCATTAGAATCTCCCCCAAAGAGTACAATATCTCACCAAAAACGCCCTCCCTCAAGGATCAAGAATATGCCATCAAAATTGGAAATGGTTGAAGGAGCGAGCTGCAATAGAAGAAACCATGAGCTGCCATGTAGCTTACACCTGCAAATAAAGACTCCATTAAAGCTCCAAATGAAATGTCTGAATGGCCTTTCCAATTGCCAACTTGGATGGGAATCTTTCACCCTCGAAATTGGCTAAGGCAAGAAACTAGTCATCCACTAGCTCTCCCTCTTCACAAATGCAATTGCAAATTCTACAAATGATCAAAAGCCATTCTCATACTTCATTTATACATTTTATAACCAAAATTAGCCTTTTAAGGGTCGAAATCCTCTCAATAGATTCAATAGATTTTCATTTAGGAAATATTCCACATTTGCCACTTGTCTCCTAGTTCCAACCTTCCATCTTCTCCCAAATTCGATTTTGAGTCTCTTTGGCTTCTCCCACTCCCAAATTCGCCTTCTTTGAGCCTATTTTTGGGGCTGACATGTCATAGTGGTCAGATTTCAGAGGTCAGGTCTGCAATTTGTCATAGTTGTCATAGATGCTCCATCATTGGTGTCATAGGGCTAGGGAATCTAGCCCAAGTGTCCACAAACTTCCACTTTGACTCTTTATCTTCCATGGAGGTTACCAATCCTTCCAAATTCGACCTAAGATGCTCAATGAAATGTGTTATGACTTACCAACTCACCCAAGAGTGTTCACATTCCCATTAATTCGAATTTGCAAAAGAGAGATACCATGTATTATGAAAAATCAAGCTAGTGTGGGTCCCACATCCTCCATATGTCTCCAAAACCATTTGTCACTTAGGATTTCTCTTGAATTTCTTTATTCACTCTATTTATTAAATACTTGAACCCTTCTAATGTCTAAACATCATTTATTATCCCCCTTATTCCAAATCCCAAAGCTTCCACCCCAAACCTAGGAAACTAGTAATTTTCCTCCTTGGCAATTATTTGACCCTTAACACCAATTTTACAAACTCTAATGAATATGGCTAATGTGATTAGGCCATTGTGACCCAATTCCAAATTTGGGACATGACAATCTATCAGATCTGGTTGATAGAGAGCCGAACGGATTCACTGGATTTGTGGATCGTGAAGGGTGTGAAGAGAGTCAGAACCCATGAGCATGAGAACCAATGGTGTGAGAATGCACTGAGGAAAGAGTCTCGTGCATAGAGGTTGCGCACTTGAGGAAGCCGAGTGTGAAATCAGTGCTTGCATTGAAGAGATTTGCTCGCCTGGAGAAATGGCTGGCTGGATAATTGTGGATATTCAAATTGCTAGACGTGAGAGAGGTCGTTGTTTGCATGATGAGAAAATATCCTCATTGAGTCGTCATTCAGAAGACCATGGCATTATCCCGATGAAGAGATTAGTGTAAATTCATATCTGCGTGAATTTGTGGAGGCTGCAGAAGAAGGCGTCCTTTGGCTGGATCCATAAAGCCTCCGCTTGGTAACTTCTCCTCAGGAGAACTCTGCATAAAGAGAAGATGCCAATATTATGAATGCCAACGAAATGTGGAAGGTAAACCACATAAATAAAGTATGAAGAGAAGCCATGGAGACCGTTTGCTTCCAGATCTATGTGAAGCCGCATTGCAAAAGATGGTGGATAAGTGTTGTTGCACAAATCGGTACCTCAAGGAAAAACCTAGATCTAGCGCCGTATGTGGGAACCTGAGTTGATGGAGAAGTTCTGCTCATGAATTTGCAGACAGTGTGAGAAGGAAGGATCCATGGGATAGCCCATGTGAAAAGAAGCCAATAAAACCGAAAATTGATGGAGAGAATCCGATGACAAATAGATCGCTGTCAAGTTTTGGAGCCCCATATTGATGCTAGATCGATGCTGTTGGAGGGATGAAGTCCAGATCGCATGGAGAAGATATGCGTAAGCCTCCATTGTGAAGAAAATCCGATTGGTTCATGGTAGATCCACTCACATGAAAAAAGGTAAAAGAAAAAACAATCATTTAAAATGTTTTTTTTATGACGTCATATTCCATGTTATGTGTAAAGTAAAAGGAAAAAGAAATTCATGTTATGTGTGAGGTAAAAGGAAATTCACGTGGATAAATGTGAGGTAGGAACCATGTAATTTTGAGTTATAAAAGGTATATTTTTCTCCCACATCATGTGAATGGATTTTATGGAGGGTGGACCTATGTTAAAATGGAGAAAATGAATTCATGCAACTTGATTTTACAAATGGAATATTTTAAAAGAATTAGTGGTTTAAGTTTGAGAAGAGCTTCATAATGGTTGATGGTTCATGAGTTTTGGGTATAGAAATGATGGTTAATGGTTTTAAATCATGGTCAAGAATGTGGGGCATGGAATATGAAAATCATGGCAAGCACATGAGCTAGCAATGGAAAAGCAAGATGCATGTCAAGAATGAAAGGCATGGCATGATGAGCAAGAAAACGAGCATGGAAAAGTGAGGGGATGAAGAAATGGATGGTGATGGTGTAGTCACCATGAAGACACATGAAAAAAAAACAAAAAGGAAACAACATAATGGAGCGGCTTGCATGTAAAAGGGCATATGGCTGTAAGACCTGGTAAGGCATGCATACCCCTGGTAACTCACCGGTAAAGTCGGGAGAAAGACCTAGGTGATAGGGGGGTGTATGTGAGATTCCTCGGTTAGAACTTTGAGGGGGGTTGGTGATTACTCCAAGTCAAGTTTAAAGGGGGGATTGTTAGGGTTAACCTTGACTCGAGATTGAGTCAAAGTTGGTTAGGTCTAGCACATGGTTTTGGGCACATGGTTTTTTTGTAGCCCATGGTATTAGCCCAAGGTATTGCATACAAAGAATCCTTTATAAGGCTTGGAGAGGCTCCATTGTAAAGTGTCCTAGAGGTGAGCGGGTGAGCTCACTTGGCCTGGTTGGCCGATTTTGGCAAAGGTAATGAAGATCTTCATTGAATGCTGGTTTTCCCCACATGGGGTTTTCAGGGTAAATTATGTGTCTATTATATGCTTGTTATTTTGTTTATTTCTCTCGCAAGTTAAAATATGTATGCTCTTGTATAACCCAACAACTACCATGGTGCTATGGGATTGGGTACCTTTAACTAAATTGATAGAAGACGATCCCGTGGAAAGACCAGTCTCTGATGTAAACATTAACACTCGCAGTAAAGGTCCCATTGCAGATCCAGTTCCAAGCTCAATTATTCCCAAACCTAAAATTTCCAAAGAGTTACCTAGAAGACACATAACAGTCATTCCACCACAACCTAAAGCTAACCCAACAACGACCAAGCAGTCGAACATTGACACAAAAATTCAGCAACCAAAGGTCACACTAAGTAAGACAGGAAATCAAACTGGAATTGTAAAAGAATGTGATATGGGATATGACATCATTGAAGACATAAAGAAGGTAAAGGAAAATGTCTCAATATTCGATATGTGCAGTTTGCCCCAGCAATGAGACAAATTGTTGCAAGCTCTTCAGTCCCAGCCTAGCGCCCCATTAACAGACACTCAAGAAGACCCTAAAATTAATGAATCCAGTATCGACGGGAAATCCAAACTCAAACGTTGCCTTTCCTTTTAATTTTTGAAATCTTCAATCACAATGTGCACAATTGTCTTGTAGATTCTGGAGCATCTTCGAATGTCATGCCACTGTCAATCTGTAAAAGGATTAACAGTCAACCAATTCCATCTCCCGCCCAGATTATTCAGTTAGATAGGACCGTTGTCAAAGTTATCGGGGAAATGAAGGATGTCCTCATTAGGTTGTCAGCAGATTCTAGAGTGTGTCAGTTCATTGATATAATGGTAGTTGACATTCCCGAAGCCTATGGTTTGATCCTAAGTAGGGACTGGTCCACAAAGTTGAATGGTTACTTTGCAATTGATTGGTCCCATTTATGGCTGCCATATCAGAATAGACAGAATCAGATCAAGGTTCTGAGAGAACCACACATGAAACAAAATGTAACTCAGCTAGAAGGAAAGAACGAAGCTGTAACCTTCTCGTCTTCAGTTTTGGGGAATTACTTTTTAGAAATTGATCCAGGTAATTATCAATCTGAAATTATTAGCCATGAGTCATATAAATAATCCAATCTCCTTCATTTCTCTCGAACTGATGATATTGACTGTAACATAGTTAGCTTAGTCACTTACTTAGATCATAAAGACACTAACTTAGTTAAACCAAACAATCCTTTTTGGAATTTATACTTTGACGGTTCTAAAACTTCGTAAGGGTCCAGAGCCGGTTGTGTTCTGATGGATCCAGAAAGAAACAAATACTTCTTGTCCTATAGATTAGAATTTGACTGTACTAATAACACTGCTGAATATGAAGCTTTAGTCCACGGATTGAAGAAAGCCATCGGTTTAAATGTTAAGTACCTGAAGGATTTTGGTGACTCAGAAATAGTTGTGAGACAGGTAAGAGATACCATTCACTGTCTTTCACCTCATTTGAAGAGTTATCAGGCTGCGTTATGGGATCTAATTATGCATTTTGATGCTTTCAACATAAAATCTATTCCTAGATTGCAAAATGTTGCAGCTGATTTATTAGCAACATCTGCTTCCAGATTGGTGCCAGCTAATAACAAGTGCTCAATTGAATTGGTTTTCAGGCCTTCTGTCCCTGACAACGTCACAAACTTCAGGGTTTTCTATGATGATGATCATATTATCAGTTTTCTAACAAACGAAGATGTGTTCGAAGAAGCTGTGATAGACGAAGAAGAGCATGATTTCAATTTACAAAAGGAATATGTAGCTAAAGGAAATTTAATCCCCAAAGGGGTGAGATCACTTGAAATGTTGTTCGATCTACAGAGCAAGTTCAAAAGGCCAGCAAATACCAAGACCAATAGCTCATCAATGCAGCATGAATTAGTCAATATGGGTACCAAAGCTGAACCAAAGTTTGTTAACCTTGCAAATGTTGTTCACCAGGAGAAAGAGATAAGTTCATCAAACTATTTCGACAATATAAGGATGTTTTTGCATGGACTTATGAAGATCTAAACACCTATGAGACCTGCATTATTCAGCATGTCATACCAATGAAGGCAGGTGTCAAGCCATTTCAGCAGCAATTAAGAAGGATGCACCCTACTCTTGAACCTCTGATTCAAAAGGAGTTGAAGAAGTTACTTGGTGCTAAGATAATCTTTAAAGTCCAGCATTCCGAGTACCTAGTTCTCGTAAGAAAGATGTCATGAGAGATAAGGTTATGTGTGGACTTTAGAAATTTGAACAGAGCTTCAGATAAAGACAACTATCCCGTTCCTTCAATGGAACAAATTCTCCAGATGGTATCAGGATCAGAACTCTTCTCCCTTCTTGATGGTTTCCCTGTTTACAATTAAGTATTAGTAGATGAAGAAGACTGTCTTAAGACTACTTTCCGCACTGAGTGGGGAACTTTTGCATACCGAAGAATTCCATTCGGCCTAATAAACGCAGGAGCCACGTTCCAGCGAGCGATGGACATCGCATTCCGAGGATTGGGTGGACATTGTGTCGTGGTTTATCTAGATGATGTGATAGTTTTTTCAAAGAAAAGGGAAGATCATGTTGTTCATTTGGAGCATATTTTTTATCGTTGTCGAAAGTATCGTATTTCTTTAAACCCCAAGAAAAGTGTGTTTGATGTCCCTAAAGGTAAACTGCTGGGTCACATCATTTCAAAAAGGGGAGTTTCGATAGATCAAGAGAGGGTACAAGATATCAATAAAATTCCCATGCATCATAACAAGAAATCCATGCAGTCATTTATGGGCACTATCAATTTTGTCCGAAGGTTTGTCCCCGATTTCGCTCAAATTGTTAAACCTTTGCAGCAAGTGGTCAAGCAAAGCGTACAGTTCAAGTGGAAAGACTTAGAAAAGGATGCATTCATAGACATTAAGGCAGCCATAGCTAAGGATCCTTCCTTAAGAATCCCAGATTTTGACAAAGATTTTATCTTGTATACTTTTGCTTTAGACAACTCTCTCACAACTATGCTCACGCAAACGATAGAGTTAGGGGACGAATACCCAATCTCGTTTATGAGAACTGGTGTGCAAAGTGCTGAAATGAACTATCTGATGGTCGACAAACAAGCATATGCCGTGTTCAAAGCAGTAAAACAGTTCAGACCGTATATTCTTAGTAACAGAACTAAAGTTATAGTTCCCCACCCAACTATTAGATCCCTTTTCGTTCAAAAGGAATTGGGAGAGAGAAGGGGAAAATGGGTTACATCTCTTCAAGAATATGATTTAGAATTTAAACCGACCACCATCATCAAAGGACAAGGCCTGTGTAAGTTGCTTATAGAACATCTGATTGATGAAGAGCAGCATTGGAGGAATGAAGCTGAGCTGAATTCAGTCGAAGTATGTCCTATTTTCACAGCTCCTGAATCATGGTATAGGGATCTAGTGCATTATTTGCAGCAAGGATACCTACCTGAGCACTGGAGTTCTAAGCAAAGAAGGGCACTCCATTTAAAATCAGCAGCCTATCAGATCATTGACAGAATACTTTTCAGAAAAAATTACGATGGAATTTTTCTCAGATGTTTAGAGAAAGAGGATGCAAGTAAAGTTGTCAAAGAGCTACATGATGGTCCTGCTGGTAGACATTATTCAGGGGAGACAACAGCTCACAAAATACTCAGAGCTAGATATTACTAGCCCACTTTATTTTGGGATGCCCATACTTATGCACGGAACTGTGATATATGTCAAAGGAGTGCCGGGAAAGTACCAAAGGCAGCAGAGCCCTTGCAGCCAGTTATCATCTCAGGACCTTTTGAATAGTGGGGTATGGATGTCATCAGAGATATAAAGCCAAATTCTTCTATGCAACATCGATACATCCTGACAGCCACCGACTATTTCACCAGATGGATGGAGGCTACTCCATTGCGCAAGGTCAATGAAGACGCAGTCATCACTTTCTTGAAAGAGAACATCATAACCAGGTTTGGGGTTCCAATTTCTTTAGTATTTGATAATGCCACTTATTTCTCTTCTTTTAAAATAAATGAATTTGTTTATGAAAGAGGAATTAAATTACATTATTTAGCCAATTACTACCCCCGAGGAAATGGACTAGCCGAATCTTCAAACAAGAACCTCATCCGAATTCTCAAGAAAACTGTGATTGAAAATCAATGAAGCTGACACATAGCTCTCCCAAATTCCCTATGGGCAGATAGGGTGACTCCAAAGAATGTGTTAGGGGTTTCCCCTTACACCCTCGTCTATGGCAAGGAAGCTATCCTCCCTCCCAACATATTACTTCCATACTTACAGTTGTCCCAAGCCTCTCGAGGGTCTGGTAGTCAGGTTTTACAATCCAGGATCGATACCTTGCTTTAACTTGAAGAAGCCCGACAGAAAGCCAAAGACCGTTTTCATCAACATTAAGACATAGTCAAAAGATGGTTTGATAAAAGGAAGTCTGGTAAAAGAATTATTGAAGTGGGTGATTTAGTTTTGAAATGGGACCATAATCATGAAGGCAAGGGAATGCACACGAAGTTCCAACACTTATGGGTAGGCCCTTACCAAATTTATGCAAAGCTCGGACCATCCACTTATAAGCTAACAGACCTCCAAGGAGAGGAAGTAACCCTTCCTCTCAATGGCCTGGCCTTGAAACAATACTTTGCATAGTCTCGTTGAGGCTTTCTGTACATAAACAAAGCTTTTTCTTTTGTTTTACTTTAGTCTCTTGTTCTCTTTGTTTCAGCTAAATTGTTTTCTTTTCTCAGCATTTGAGCCTTTTGTACAGTTTTTTTTCTGAGCCTCTCGTGAAGGGAGATCTCTTAAGAAATCTCACAACTCGTGAAATTGGGAAGACATCCTCAAAAGGAATTTTATCCATGCATTTTTGGCTTTTGCTGATCATTCTCTAGAATGAAGAGATCTTGTTCTGCTGGTCGCACTAACCCTTGTTTAAATAGCAGAGATCTATGATTATCTTTATCACTTTCTTCGGGCTCCATCTACCCTCACACTTAAAAGCATCTCAAGATGATCGCTATAGTTTGACCCACAGAAAGGAAGCACATCTCGAAGGCATAGGGTATTGAAATGACTCCGTGCTGCAAATCAAAAGCCAAAAGCTTATAATCAAGGGTTTGTTTTCCATAAATTCTCGCCTCAATCAAAGCATGGCTGAGATAAAGTAAAACGTACAAGTCAAGAAAGTTGTCCAAAAGACTTAGATCAAGCCAGGTTGTTCTCCGTCCGTGAGGCTTGATAAATCAATAAAATCTCCCGCTCACACAAAAGGACATTATGGATTGAGGAACCAAAACCAAAGATCGTGATTTTAAAGAAAATATTTATGGAAGGCTCAAACAACAAAAGCTGTCAAATATATGAAACATCCAAATGGATGCAAGCAACATGAGAATGAGGAACAAGAGCAATAGTGTCTACGAGATGTTGTTACAATCCTGTGGAGTCCAATAACAGTGGCCATATGAAAGATAAATCTCTTAAAATGAACCTCATATTCTGGCCCTTAGAAATTTTTAAGGATGTCTTCATCAAAGCTCCCCTTCCCCAATGACCAGGAGATAAAGTAACTACTTCCTTTGCCAAGATTCGAACGCTCAAACCGATTGTTGCACCTAGGGTAAGCATCTTTTAAAATAATTTCCGATGAACGAGAAGAGTGTTTTTCAGAGATCTGTGTTCGCCAGTGATTCACCAATTGTTGTTGCAGCAACATCCCTCCCCAACTTTTGTGTAGACATTGGGGCCCCTCCTTTTGTTTTCCTAGAAAGTTTGTTTAGGGGTTAAGTCTTCTTTGGAAAGTTCCTTGTACTTAGTTTTGTTTCAATGAGAAGCCTTTTTTAAGTTGCAGTTTTCTTCTAAGTCAAAACTCAAGTTTTTCTCCCAAAACAGTGGAAGCACTTACGTTTATCCAAAATTTTGGAAGAACTCGAGATGTTCACCTGCAACGGCGAAAGCACTCATGAAGTTTTGCCGCAACAGGTGTCTCCTCACCAAGTCCCTTGACCTTTCACTTTTTGGAAAAAACTTACCAATTTCATCCGACATTGCAGAAGAACTCGTCAAGACTTTCCGCAATGGTGGATCAACTCAAGAACTTTCATCACAATGGACTATTGAATTGTCAATTTTGGAAGAACTTGTCAATTTTTCCCGCAACGGCGGATCAACTCTCTTTTCTTTGCCGCAACGGGTGAATACCTCGCTCAAATGCCAAGTCCCTGTGTAGCGATAGGAACTCGCGAGTGCCCACCACAACTTCGGGAGAACTCAACATTTCATGTCCCAACGGCGAACTAAACTCGCCCTTTCCCTCCGGTTTTGACGGTTAGGCTTAAATGCCGTTTATGATGATTTGACCCGCCGTATGCACCATTTTAAATTACCACCACCTACCCATTAATTGCCACACACATGGACCTCATTATAAAGGTGGTAGAGGTTGTTTTTGAACCCATTGGTTGAATTGAGTTGCTAGAAGACGCCGATTGGATATTATTCAAGTTTGATCTAGCTCATCTTGGTCGCTGCATCAAACCCTATTAGGCCGTCGTCTCATCGCCAGGTAAGTGATTCTACCGTTAGTTTTGTCCTAAATTTACGTCGAGATATTCTCGGATAGTTTTCACCATGTCCATTGCATGGTCTGCGGGCATTCATCGTATACCATCTTTTGTTTTCAAGTTGCCCATATTTGTAGATTTTAGCAGCCACTTCAGCCCCATAGGTTTCCCAATCCGGTTAGCCAGCAAAAGGTTCTAATTTTGGAAACGCAAACCTATAACCACGCTCATGTGCCCACTCAAAATTATCCGAGCCTGACATCTCCTCCCTAGAACGTGCAAGTTAGGTGGCCTTGATGTGTGTTTCTTGAGTGATTTGCGGTTTTTTTGTTTCTTTCCCCAACATGCAACATTGTAGTTTATTATGATTATACGTTATCATGCTAAGTCCTGTTTCTTTTCGGCCTTGCTCCGTTCTACATAATTATTTGCAATCTCATGTTCATTCACGTATGGTTGATTGACAGAGATAAGCTACAATGCCAAAGGGTACTAGAAAGAAATCTAAAATGATGGAACCAGAGCAAGTAGAGCCAAGGACTGAAACTCTCTTTCAAGACACCAAGTGCACAACAGGCGTCCCTCCCGAGGTCCGGTGGGGAGACATTTACCGGATGATCAGAGACCAATATATCCCATAGGTACTCTTAGAAGAAGAACAAATCTACCTAAACATCAGGACCTCTGGCATATCCAAGGCTTCTACTCGCCCTGACCTTTTCCCTTGCTCAGAAGTAATCAGGTGGATATTGGAACATGCCAACCCAGAAACAAGAGTGTTGCAGGACAGCAAGGGAGAGGCATTCGCTTTGTTCCATCCAGCTTATATTGCAGCAGCCTACAAGTTCTCACGTCCCCAACAGGCCCTGAACGATGCATGGTTGGGATAGACGAATAATTTTGAAATGGCTAAAAATCTGTTAATCACGGGAAAATAGCTAAGGAAGAGGGACAATGATGAGTATGACGTTCGGAGCCTGAGACCTCCTTTTAGGTTGATTGCCCTTATGTTAAGCAGAATTTTCGGCATGCCTAATGGAACTGTATATAGGATACAATGGGCCCCCATAATCCACTACATAGCATTTAAGGGAACTGTTTTTGATTGGACTACTATCCTCTTAGATAGTTTGGCATCCACTGTGGTCGCAGCTAAAGAAGGTTTGGCCCTAAAAAAGTCATAGTTTTACATGTCTTCATACCTCATTGATTGCATCTTGGCAAAGCTCCCTTTCCCCAGGTTAGGTTTCTCATGGGATCAGTCCAACACCCTGGTATACACTGCTTATAAAATACTATGGGCTCAAAATTACAAAATGCACTATAAGTGTTAACACCCAAAAAGTGTTCACTACCTCATCTACCACATTATATGGCTCATTTGTCCATTTTCCTACCATATTTCCCTTAAAATCCCAAAAAATCCCATTAAAATGCCTCCAAAAGGCCTAAAATGCCTCCAAAAGGCTACAAAACCATCAAAATAGCCTAAAAAAGGCTAAAAAACCCCCTTTTCCTCCAAAAATAGCAAAAATCCCCTAAAAAGGGAATAAAAATATAAAATAATGAGGAAAAGGAGGAAAAAACCCTATACAGTTGCCCAAAACTATGTGTTTCCTAAAACCATGGGTCAGCACTCCACCACCAAAAAACTATAAATAGGTGATGGAGATCCCTTATTCCATATCCACAATCACAAGCACCCTTACTCTGCCAAAATCTCTCTCGAAACCCTAGTTCACCATTGAACTACTTTCACCTTGAGAGCCACTTTTGGCCCATTCCCATCATTGGAGAAGGAGAAGGAGCATCTTGAAGCTTGGAGCATCCTCTTGGACACTGCAAAGGGCTTCATCAAACCTTCTCATTGAAGGTAATATCAATACAAAAAGCCATTCTTTCAATTTGATGTTTATGTTTCATGCATGCTTCAGAAGTAATTTAATTTTTGTTTTAGCTTAATTAGTTTAATATACTGAACTGCTACTAAGGAGTCCATTCTCCTTAGTAGGTGCTCATTTGCACAAGCTAGGGGTAAAACCCTAGCTACAGTTTTGGCGACTCCCCTAGATTTTGAATTTCTGGTTTCCGTTTTGAATTTTTTACTTTCGGCTGTCCCTTTCGGCCGCCGCATACCGCGTCTTTTCCCTCTGCAGTCGCGTCCCGACCGCGCCTTTCAGGACTTTACCTGCGATCCGACCGCGGCTCTCAGACTGCTTCCGACGCCCCGCCGGCGGATTCAAGTCTGTTACCTGCGATCCGACCGTGGCTAATCAGCCTGTTTGCCGCGATCTGACTGCGCCTGTCGGCCTTTTTCCTGCGTCCCGACTGCGGCTTTCTGCCTCTTTCGGGCGTCTCGACTGCGCCTGTTAGCCCTTTTTCCGCGACCCGACTGCGTCTTGTTCCCTATTTCCTGCGTCCCGACTGCGTCTGTTGGCCCGAAAGCCGCGACCTGACCGCTACTGTTTCCCCGAAACCCGCGGTCTGCCTGTTCTGTTTCGCCACAGACCCGCGGTCTGATTTCTGCTCTTTTCCTGTTTTGAGCCCAGCCCCTTTTGCTGCAATATTTTCTGCATTTGAACAGCCCTCTGTCCCACCTGCAGCCTCACTACCTTACAGCCTTTCTGCAACATAATTTATGTGCCCTTTACAGAATTCTTTTAAAATTTCGTTATTTTTAATTCAGAAAATTTTGCAAGTTAAAATTTCAATTTCAGCATTATTGATAGTTGGAAGTTGCACCCCTTGTGGCACTTCTATATTTTGGGTTCATCACCTCACGAGCACACACTCTGTCACATAAATCAAGTGAGCCTTAAAAAGTACCTAATTGAACCAACATTCTAACCCCACTTGGGGAACACAAAAGAATCATTGTAGTTAGGTAGGGTCGGGGGGATAGGCTTCCAATAACACCCCTCGATCACTTTCACTTGAGACATAGTTGTTGTCCAAATAGGGAACCAAAATCCCCTAGTACTTTTTGGCACGGTCACGACCAGTTTGTCAGAGGGCCTCTCCCTTAGGAGGGTTGAAGTCGGGAGACTGGTTCCGGAGGCCTGAGTGGAATACCGCACTCCATTCAGTAACCGAAGGGCTACCTTTCGCGGTTCGCCGGATATCCCTGTATAGGGGTATTGCGGTCAACGAACTAAACAGCAGATTCACTTTTCTGGACGTGTCATGAACGGGGTATCTTAGTTGCCATTCTTCTAGGATTGACTACCTGGTGTCCCTCCCGGTAGGGGGATGTCATAGCCACTTGGCTTTCCTACTCATATTGTCTGACTTGGATTTCATCACCTTGCAGAGGATATGTTTAGTTGAGTCAGAATACTTTTAGTTAGGTGTTTGCATGCTCCTTTACCTCCCTTTGGTTTAGTGAGTCCACCATTTTTTCTTTTTAGGAAACCTGCTGCTTGTTGGTATTCTGACCATCTTTGTTATTACTCCACCTATTGTAGCACAGCTGTTGCAGTGGGTGTTTTGAGTTGGTTGTTGGCCTGAGTGCCTTGCTTTTTAGCTCTCCTTCTGCACACTCGGTTGCATTAGGCCTTTTTTGAGCTGTTTATACTCACCTCAACCCACAGAGATTAGACACCATCTGTCACCATTGAGTCCCCGAGACATTCTCGACGCCTCAGGGGCGAGCCCCCACAGCACGGTTCTCTTGACACCACTCGTCATAGATTCCGATCATCATCCGTTGATACCACCCATCACAGATCTAGAGCCTTGTCACTTGACTCCACTCGTCAGCGACGTAGGTCTCCGTCACCAGATAGTGACGCACCTTACTTTACCTCCGATTCTGAGACAGAGTCTGAGAACCCTATTTATACTGCCCCTACTAGCCCCATGGCTGGCACGACTTCCACTCCATTTGTCATAGGGACCATTGGTGGCACATCCACCACTACACCAGTTACTACACCTATTTTGGGTATGCCCTCCATGGGGAACCCATCTACCGTTCCCCTCACAGTACCTATTCCCGCAGCGGGAATTCCTATCCCCACTACATCAGTGGCTCACACTATCAATGGTGGTGCTGGACCATCCTCCACTACCTCAGTTCCCCCACTTGGGGGCACCACCCTAAATCTTGTCCCTCCACTTGGGGGCACTGGCCCCAACTTGGTCCAACCCACTACAGTGTCTCACCCTTCTTCCAGTTTGCCATTCATGGCTAGCCTCAACCTACCTGACCTGGCCAGATTGACCAACGATCCTATTCGACACGACCCTACGTGGCCTCATATGCCTACCAAGCTCCCCTCTGATATCCCTAAGTTCGAGGGGAAGGCCGGTGAGGACCCACAAAACCATATCATGTCTTTCCACCTATGGTGTTCCTCTAACTCCATCGTGGATGACTCTGTTCGCCTCTGTCTCTTACAGCGCACCTTCACTGGCTCTGCAGCCAAGTGGTATATCGAGCAACCTCATGGGACCCACGCCACCTTTGCTTCCCTTGCCTCGACCTTCCTGCAGTTCTTCCAGTTGCCTGTCCGCTATGACGCGGGCGTTGAGATCCTTCTATCTTGTAGACAAAACACGGCTACCCATATCACGGACCACATCCATGAGTGGCGTCGACGCCGTAGCTTATGCAAGATTAAACTAGACGACCGTATCTTCCTAGATTGGTTCCTCAAATCCCTTCTCCCTGTTATTGCTAAGGATGTGGCCTCAGAAAGACCCCAGTCTGAGGAAGAGGCCATCCTTAAGGCTCAACAGTTCGACCTCATTTACGCCCAATCGGGTTACCTTTATACCATTATACCTGATGCCCCTCGCGGCGAGTCCTCCCAGCCTGATGCGCCGGGGGCATCCCACGCTGCAGATGGTATCATTGGCCGTGTTTCTTCGCATCCCCAACCATTTTCTATAGCACGTCCTACCCCTGGCCTCGACCTGTCGCGGGCTACTTCACAGTCTGGAGCAACCAACTAGTATGTTCCTATGACACATCACCATTCCCATGGACCCTCATGTCCACCTCAGTGCTTCGGGTATGCGACTCCTGCTTATGCTCCTCCAGTCGCCCCTCAGCCTTACTACCATCAGCAGGTTGCCTCAGCTCCTGCGCCTTCACAAGCCCCACCAGCTTATTATCCGCCACAGGCAACCCCTGCGGCACATCCACAACCCGCTCCGCAGCCATATCAGCAACCCCCTCAGGTTGCTGCACCTGCTCAGCCTCAACCTGCATATCATCCACCGCAGCCTGCTCCCGCACCTGCGCAACCTCAAAATCCACCTGCTGCCCAAGGGCAAGTTTACGCCCAACAAAACCCGCAGCAAAACCAGAACAACCAACGCAACCAGGGCCAACAGAACCGCGGCAAGGGCCGTAATCGTGGAAACAACCAACCTGCAGACCAAGCTGGTCAACTGGCTAATCCCCCCGACAACAACAACGCGGCCCCCGCTAATCAAAACCCTGATCGCCCACCCAAGCAGGCTAAAAACCCCAATTTGCGAACAAACCATCCTTGTTCTATTTGCGGGGTCTATGGCCATTACACACATGCTTTCCCACACTTAGAGCGAGCTCGGCAACTCTGGGTTGACGAGGCCCATCGCCAAGGGCATGCGGCTCCCCAAGCACCGCCCAACCCCCCCCAACCTCAACAACCCCCTTTGGTGCTGCAAAACCCCTTACCGACCCAAGGCGTAGTGAACACTCAGCCGTTGGCTCCCCATCAAGCCAATGCGCCCCAGCAACAACAGATCACTTACGCTGCTCCTGATCAACCCATGTTTGACTCAGGTACCCACCACTTACTGATGATGTCATCTGCTGATGTCAATCTCCAGACCCGTCGGAACCAATATGGCTCCACCTCTGAAGCCAATCCCACGGATAAACCTACTAACTCCCATCCAACCGACCAGGCGTTACGTATACCTCCGCCTCCCATAGACGGCGCTGCAAAAGCCCCTCGTTTCCCACTTCGCCGAATCAACAATAACCCTAATGCGCGCGCTGCATCAAACTACAACATTGTAGACGACCTAGCCCAATCTCCCGCAGCCATGTCTGCATTAGAGGTCTTGAAGAACTGCCCTTCCCAGCGCAAGACTTTACTTTCTGCCATCGGGGGGATTGACCCAAATGATTCGCATTTGATGGCATTTGATTTAGACCAGTCTGAACCACGCCTACCTTCCAGCTTAGCATTCCAAGTTACTGTCTCCGTTAGGAATCTTGTCATCCACCGGTGCATCATCGATGAGGGTGCCTCCACATGCGTTATGTCTACATTCGTATGGCAGAAGCTAGGATCCCCTCCTCTCCAGCAGTCCACCACTGCGTTACGTGCCTACGACGGTCGTTCGGCCCAGCCCCAAGGCCTCCTACCCAACGTACCCGTCCAGTTAGGTGGTAAAACCGTCCTTATTGACATAGAGGTAATCAATGCCCAATTGGATTACAACCTTTTACTTGGCTGCAGCTACATGTATGCCATGCGGGCGGTTGCCTCTTCCGTCTTTCACACCATGATGTTCCCCCATGAGGGACGCGTGGTTAAAATTGACCAGCTCACATACTATGATCCCAGTGCTCCCGCAGCACCTGAAAACGTTCTCCCCATGGTTGAACAACCTGTTTCTCCTGCCACCACTTCGTTTGTTTCCTCTTCGGGGCCTGGAGTCTACTCAGACGCGCCGATGACCTCCACCTTTCAATCCATTCCTCCGCCGTCATCTACGCCCGAAATGTCTGACTTATGTACCTTGTCCCATGACAACCTACCACCTAATACTCAACCACCCTTGTTGCCTAAACCACCATTGGTACCTAGCCACATTGGTGTTACACCGATCCATACGATCCCCTTCCTAGTCCCTCCATCGGGAGTAGTAAGCGCCCCGGTCATGGCTACCCTTAGCCTCCCTGGGTTAACCTTGGGATTACCTGTATGGTATCTTTCGCCTCCCGTTCGCCCGCCGACACCAGATGTCGTCCTCCAACCGGTGCAACCCATGGCTACTACCACTCAGCCACCTCCCGGTGTCTCTACCCCTTCGTCCTCCACGATGCCCCCTCCTCCTCCCCAACCCACTGGGGGCAGAGGTCCACAACCTTACACTGCTGTACCACCTCCAAAGACAGTCAAAAACCCTCCAGTATTTCGTGCTCCTCCCAAATGCTCGCTGTGCGATGAGTTAGGCCATGCCACTCACCAATGCCCACAGTTACCAGCCTTGCAGAAGCACATGCAGATGCTCGACGATGACCCTAACATCCCAACTGTCGAACTCAACCCCACTCCCAAGCCTAAAGATAAGTCCCTACGTACCAACCACTCCTGCGCCATATGCGGTATTTACGGGCATTATTCACATCATTGTCCCGATCTCCCGGATTACAGAGCAGCTCTCTATGAGATGAACAATCTGGATCTTGAGACGGCACCACCTACCATCGAGGAGATCTACCCCCCGGTCTCTCCCCCTTCTGAAGAGGTTAATATCATCTATATGATCTCTTCAACTACCACTTCAACCACTACCCCCTCGTCAACCGATTTGACGACGCAAACTTTCCGTACCGATGAGGAAGTTCTTGAGGCCTTGACTGCCCTGGATTATCCCTGGGACGATATGCACCATCGTTCCTATTTCATCCCAGAAGAATCCTCCTCTAGCACAGCTAACCAATTCACAGTTGAGTCTAAAGACTTCCTCCCCACCAAGGTCGACTGGCTCAAGGACCCTATCCCTGCTCCTGATGCCTTCGAGGAGGGTAACATGGCCAACATCTCACCTGTCATCCAAGTTGATATCGCTGCCCCAGGACGTGCCCCTGAACTCATCACTTTAGGAGCATTCTGCAGTAAACAAGAGATTGAGGACTACATAAACCTTTTTAGAGAATTCCGTGATGTCTTTGCCTGGTCCTATACCGAAATGCCTGGTCTTGACCCTGCCATTATAGAGCACCACATTGACACATGGCCTGATGTACCCCCCGTTCGTCAGAAACAGCGTCCCATTCATCCCTCACAGTTCTCAGATGTTAAAGCTACAATTGGGACCCCTGAAGTCATCACTTTAGGAGCCTCCTGCAGCACGCAGGAGATCGAGAACTACCATCAACTCTTCCTAGAGTTCCGTGATGTCTTTGCTTGGCCCTCTCCCGGCATGCCTAGGTCCAATCCCGCCCTTCTCGAACATCACATGGACACACGGCCAGCGGAACTTCCTATTCATCCTGAATCCAACTCTGAAGGCCTTCCTTTGCACAACCCCCATGCTGGGTTGTATCCTACAAAGTCTCTATCCCTAGAATAACTCGCGGCCTCATTGGTCCGCATTGTACAGTTTGCTCTCTTTTTGTTTTTCACCTTTTTTACCATCATCTTACATTCATCATTTCTGCATGATTACAGATGGACCATCTTCCACCTTGTTACACTGGCTTCGCTGATGGCGCAAGCCGCTGGTCTCCCAACCTGGCTTCTGCAGCATGGGTCTTGTACTCCCCTTCCAACGAGATGATTCACCTTGACGGAATATGTATAGGCGCTGCTACCAATAACCAGGCGGAGTATGATGCTGTGACCGGTCTCTTGACTGCTGCCCTCCAAATAGGCATAAGTCACCTTCATGTGTTCCTTGACTCCCAGCTACTTGTCTCCCAGCTCAACAACTGCTACCAGGTGCGTGATCCCTGCCTTTTTAGAAAATTCCTGTGCACAAAACAACTCAGTCGACAATTTGAATCCATCACATTCACACATGTCCCCAGAGCCCAAAATAGTGTCGCAGACCAAATGGCCAACAACATCCTAGAATGGCATATCAATCATACCATGTAACATCATGTATCATCATCACATCGCATCTCATAAAAATATATCAAAATCCAAAAAGATTGCATCGCATCCACATTTGCATCCATGTACATAAACCACATACATAACCATAGGGGCATCCACATGCCTAAACATACATATATCATGTCGCATTACATAAAATACACAAGGGGCATCCATGTGCCTCACATCCTAACCTACTTGCATCCACGTGCAATGTAAACATATAAACTCATAAAGCGCATCCACGTGCATACAAATAAAACAACATCATACAAAAAGGTGCATCCACGTGCATATATATATATATATCAAAAAATATACATGTTCACTGCTATACATGTCCTGACTACCCCTGTACTCAGCTATACAAAAAAAAATGGCTATACATCCCTAAAGCCTCATCAAAATACATGCCGTAGCTACAAAAAATCTGGGGGGAGTCCCCTGCACTCCCTAATGAGAGTCGTATCCTGCATCACTGCCTGCGTCGGCTGCCTCTGAGTCCTCCCCTCGCTCCTCCTCTGGCAAGTCCTCCTCTCCTCCGGCCTCCTGTGCCCGGACCCGGTCCACCAAGATCGCCACCCGGATCGCGATGGATCTGAACTCTCGGGGTGCCCCCATGCAATCCCGTACCACATCAGGATCGACATCCCGCCATCCCTCGTCGGTCACCCCTATCAATAACCGATCTAGTAGTGCCCGCACTGACTCCAGTGTCCCCTCCGCATCACGGCGACGGACCTCCCCTCGCCCCAGCAGAGCTGGGACAGCCACAATACCCCTCCGCGCCACATGTCCTGGAGGCGGCCTCGGGCCCACATCTGCAAGAACACCCATATGTCAGTCACAGGATATCAATCTCCTATCATATAAATAAAACCTGACATACATAACATGCAACAAAAACACATACGTACCATCGGGACCCCATGCCTGTCCTGGTGCTCGTGGCGCCTCCGGATCTCCCATGAAGTCCATGTCCCGATACGGGAAATCATCCAGTGTCAGTGGTATCTGGAGCCACTGCAGGTACAACTCCTGCGTGAAGTACCTTCCCACATCGCCGCCACCACGGCGGCGCATCATCTCACCCCAACGAGCCATCCTCGGCTCCCTCATCCCTCCTGGCCTGATCGGCACCCGTGGCCGCAGTGTGGGTACCCTCTCCATGAAGAAGGCACATAAGAAAGACCCAAAACAAAAGCCCTTGCCATCTTCCTTCGCTGCCGTCAGCTGTCGCTGAACACAGGTCAGGAACATCTGGCCCCACGCGTAGTACACCCCATCCAGTACGCGCTCTACCATCTGCATCTGACCCCCAGACACCTTCTCAGGAGACTGGGAACCTAATACCCGCACCACACACGCCGCCATGGCCTGCACGGCCGGCTCCTGTAGATCCCTCACTAGGAGTGCATTCCTATGCACCCTCGCGTCAGGACCGCAGTACCTCTCTAACATGTCCTCCATGTCGACGTCCGCGGAAACCCGCGGCTGTGTGTCTGCCACCCTGCCCAGGCAGGGCAACCCCGTCAGAAAGTACACATCGGTCAGGGTAAGGTCCACCCTCTCACCCTGTACCCGGAAAGCCTGTATGTCCGGCTCCCAGAAGCTGATCAGACGGTTCAGCAACAATGTTGCTGTCCGTATCATGGGTACTTGTGCGAACTTCAGAAGTCCGCACATTCCCAGCACAGCTCGCACATGGTCATTCTCTCGAATGAAAACCATGGTCTCATCCGGGATCTCCCGCTCTCTCCAGAGCACCTGCGGCATCCTGTCAATCACACAAAGTAAACTCATCAGACTCATGTCAACTAAAATAAAGTACTTTTCCCTCTCCCAGAAGACCCTAACAGCTCGGCCCAAAACCGCGGCTTTCGAGCTTCCTGCCGCGGTTTCTGACCGCGGCTGTCAGACCTATCGTCGCGATCCCCAACCGCGCCTGTCAGCCTTAAACCCGCGGTTGGGAATCGCGTGTTCCTCCTTGGAACTCGCGGTACTCGACCGCCGTTCCATCCAGGAAACACGCGGTCTCCAACCGCATGGTTCAAACCGAAACACGCGGTCTCCAGCCGTGCGTTTCACCCCGAAACTCGCGGTCGGCAACCGCGGTTTCGACCCCCTAACCCGCGGTCCACCCCACGTGGACCGTACAAATAAACCCTAGGACCCACTACCCAACCCCTGACCCTAAAAAACATGCAGGTATGAGTTTAATGAAATACCTGTATCTCACGGATCTGAAATCAGCCAGACGGATCGTCCAGAAATGCCACCTAAGCTCTGGTCCACTCTAAACACAAGTCAAAGTCAACAAGTACAAATGACACATGTCATGTTGGACCCACCACTATTTATAGTCCGTTGACTTTTTCTTGTTTCGGTCATTCTGGCCCCATACGGAATCCGTTTTACAAACCGTTTCCACCATTGGAATCAGCACGACGATACCGTCATAATGGTCACCTCGTTGCATTATTTTCGTTTCGTTAATTTTTTTTGCCCATTTTTCAGACACCCCTAGTCGCCTCGGTTTGCGTGCCACATCGGCCGTTCTCCGTTTTTCACATGTTTTATATCATCGGATTCATTTTTCCGAGCCGGTGATGACGCTTGAGATCATTTCTCGCTCTCACCTCCAGATTTTCTGGGCATTTTTCCAAAATGACCACGTCACCTCGGTTTGCGTGCCACATCGGCCGTTCTCCGTTTTTCGAATTTTTTATATCATCGGATTCATTTTTCCGAGCTGGTGATGATGCTAGAGATCATTTCTCGCTCTCACCCCCCGATTTTTCGAGTATTTTTTCAGACGCCACTAGTCCTTCGGTGTGCGTGCCACATCGGCCGTTAACCGTTTTTGACATCCCTTATATCGCCGGATTCATTTTTCCGAGCTCGTGATGATGCTTGAGATCATTTCTCGCTCTCACTTGGTACAATTTCAACATTGTGTCCCGACACCTTGCTGCCTCGGTTTGCGTGCCACATTGGCCACTATCGGATTGTTCCACTTTTGCACATGAGCCATTCACTCCTGTCATACTGCAAATGTTTCGTTATTTTGCCACCATTTCATCAACCCCGCAAGGAGGCCCACCAGTGTTCCCCCCATACCCTAGTTCTTGGTCACCATTATTGATCCTTGATTGAACACTTCCTCCTTGCCTGGCCATTCCCTTTGTTCGGTATAATTTTATCCCTTTTTCGGGCCGGACAAGTCCTTTACGAAAAAGGCACTTAGGGAGTTTCCGTTAAGCTTTTTTCTGACTCCTAAAAGAATGAAAAGATCACCGAGCAATCTTGCTTCCTTTCATGCTCGTTAAAGTACCTGAAAGGGCGTCTATCTGGTATAAGTTTAACCCTTTTCCGGACCTGGTAGACTAATTACGAAAAAGGAATACTCTAGTCACACCGGCTAGAAGAGTTCTTCATTGCATCCTTTTATGCTTCTTTGGGCCTTGGAGACTAAATCTACGAAAAAGCAACCCCCTGGAGTCTTCTTACTTGCTTTCAGACTCTCTAAAATTGAAAGCAACCACGAGCATGAACTGTCCTGGGCTCGTAAAATCCACACGACAGTACCAGTCCATTACTTCAGAGTCTTCTTATCGCTTTCAGACTCCTTAAAATTGAAAGCAACCACGAGCATGAACTGTCCTGGGCTCGTAAAATCCACACGATAGTACCATTTTACACACACTTCTTCTAGTTCCATCACCCATGAAGAAGTTTTCCCTCGTGCCTCCTGGCACTTTGATCTATCATATCGGCAGCACCCCCAATCAGGTCGCATTTGTTCAGAGTATTCTGCAGTCTCCTGCCATTGTACCCCAACTTGAGTCTCCCTCAGTCTAGTAACCTTCCCAGATCCCATACAGCTATGATCCCTCTCCCCTTAGTCAGTTTCATATGCTGCCAGATCATTCCCATTATCATACTCTGAACAAAGGAAGTTTGAGTCCATCCACTCTACTTGCCCAGTTGTCCCCCCACAGTTTATTAGTCCTACCATCAGTACTATCACATTTCAGTCTTGTACCTCGCGCTCCTGTCAAGGAAACATCATTGCCTTGATAGTTGCAGGTCTCCCTCTGTCGACGACAGCTCCTCTATTCCAGAGGATAGGCCCAGAGGTCCCTACGCCTTGGACTTATCACCATCTGTGGTAAGTGCCTACGGATCATTCTGAGAGGAGACATCATTGCCTCTCCGAGTGGTTGTTCCTCACATGCTCGACTTCAGCACCTTGATCGCATCGTTGAGGCTCGCGTAGGATTATATCCCATCAGTTTTTAGTCGAAGACCCCGGATTTCCCCCGACTCTAGCACATTGGTGAGTCACTTTGGAACGCCCAGTTATATGTTCCCGTGGATGTCCGGGCTGCGTTGGCGTTTGTATTCGGAAGCCATCCAGTCACATGCTTCCTCGAGTACCCAGTTTCAGTCCCAGATCAGTTCCAGTTCAGTGTACCATGGAGAGTATGACCCCAGTCACTATGATCCAGCAGCTCATCAGTTCCTTTGGTACCACACTCAGTAGCACTGTTGATTGTTCCAGTGCACTAGTTCTGCAGTTCACACATGATCCGCTCAGCAGTATGTCCCAGATTTGTGTCCCCTCTGGACTCTTATGATGTACACAGTGGTCATGTATCTTACAAGTCCCCCTTTTCGGGCCTCACAGTTATGTTTATGTATCTTGATACGAGCATGGGTATGCCCGCCTCGTCCATATATTGAGATTATTCCTCAGTCAGTATTTGAGGTCATGTATATTCCAGGTCCCCATTTTTTGGACCCCATTGTTATTATGTTATCTCCTGATACGAGCATGGGTATGCCCGCCTCGTCCATATGATCAGATGATTCCTCATCCATTATTGAGGTTATGTACTTTTAGTTCTTGCAGTTGTTCGGGATCGTTGTTCTGGGCTCCAGTTTGTTTCTTCTCTTCTCTCCACATCCCAGGAAAACCATTCATGACTTATGATGTCCATCGGCCATACGATGAGCTCCTGACCTCGCACATCAGGGGGCAATCTGTTAACACCCAAAAAGTGTTCACTACCTCATCTACCACATTATATGGCTCATTTGTCCATTTTCCTACCATATTTCCCTTAAAATCCCAAAAAATCCCATTAAAATGCCTCCAAAAGGCCTAAAATGCCTCCAAAAGGCTACAAAACCATCAAAATAGCCTAAAAAAGGCTAAAAAACCCCCTTTTCCTACAAAAATAGCAAAAATCCCCTAAAAAGGGAATAAAAAATATAAAATAATGAGGAAAAGGAGGAAAAAACCCTATACAGCTACCCAAAACTATGTGTTTCCTAAAACCATGGGTCAGCACTCCACCACCAAAAAACTATAAATAGGTGATGGAGATCCCTTATTCCATATCCACAATCACAAGCACCCTTACTCTGCCAAAATCTCTCTCGAAACCCTAGTTCACCATTGAACTACTTTCACCTTGAGAGCCACTTTTGGCCCATTCCCATCATTGGAGAAGGAGAAGGAGCATCTTGAAGCTTGGAGCATCCTCTTGGACACTGCAAAGGGCTTCATCAAACCTTCTCATTGAAGGTAATATCAATACAAAAAGCCATTCTTTCAATTTGATGTTTATGTTTCATGCATGCTTTAGAAGTAATTTAATTTTTGTTTTAGCTTAATTAGTTTAATATACTGAACTGCTACTAAGGAGTCCATTCTCCTTAGTAGGTGCTCATTTGCACAAGCTAGGGGTAAAACCCTAGCTACAATAAGCTCATATGTGAAGAATTCATTATGCCCCTGTATGAGCATAAGTTCAATGAAGAACCCAATTGCTTGTCAGAGAATGCCATGGAAGTCATGCAAAATTATGGAGATTTCTACTTCTCGGAAAAGGGTACCTATATCAGAATGTTCAGAGGTACTAAGCCACCATACATCTTACCAAGATATGTCACTGATTACATAGTCTTGAAAGAAGCAGTCAGACAAGTTTTCCTTGATGGAGTGGAGGAGTTCTTAATCAGCAACATAAGGCTTCCTTCCCTCCTTTGCCTTTATATATAGGAGCCTATAAGTTCTTGGGGGTTGCAACAGCCGAAGAGTTCATTCAAGAGTTAAGAGGTTTCCACTTTGGAGAGGCACTCTTTCATAGAAATGACTGACGTAACAAAGTTGCAGAGCATTGCAAGGAGTTGTATGCTCATTTTGAGTATGCCCATTACTATGAACCGAAGAAGAAGTGTTCAGAGGAATCAGTAATATGACTGAATTACAGATTTGTCATCACAACGGTGGAGCTAGCTCTAGCTCTGCCACAGCCCGAGAAGCCAACCTGCAGAAAGAAAGGGAAGCGACTGAGGTCTTGACTCATGAAGAGCAAAGGTTGAAAGAGGAGGCAAAGAGATTCCGGAAAATTACTGTCGATAAGTTGCAAAGGGAGCAAGAAGAGGCTCTTAAGCTTGAAGAAGCTAGGTTGCAGCAAGCTGCCAGGGATCAAGAAGAGAGAGAGAGGGCTGAGAAAGAGCAAAGTGTTGAAGAAGAAAGAAGGCTTAAAGCTGAAGAAGAGCAAAATGCTGGAGAAGAAAGAAGGCTTAAAGCCGAAGAAGAGGTTAAGGCCAACCAAGATTCACAAGCGGGTGGTTCTAACACCCAGGATATGGAAATAGGCTCATCTTAGGTGGTACAAACTCCACCCGTGGAGGCAGACATCCATATAGGAGATCTCCCAATAATCCCTTTCACCCCATCCAAAGATCATACGGTGTCTCGATGGGATAGATTTGTATATTATAAGAAGAGAAAGTTTGTGGTCCTGAAGTTAGAAACGAGGTTAAAGAGACCTTTCCATTCAGATATTGTCACCCAGCGAGAAACCACGGTTATGCAAAATACAAATAAGGCTCTCGTGGCCATGGCATCGGTCGCCGTGGCAGCAACAAAAGTAACCAAGGACAATGTGATCGACATGGTTAAAGAGTTTGAGTCAACAAAGAGAAGAACCCGTATACTGCAACATACTGTGGCTAACAAGCAGGCCTATAGGGACCTTGTGGTGAACAAATATAATCGTCTGTCTGCTGACCACAAAGAGTTGTCGGATAAGTATCAACACCTAGAAGAAGAAAAGGAGCACCTGGAAATCTAGATGATGGTACTATAGGCAGAAAAGAATGATTCCAAAGCAAGAGTTGTTTAGTTGGAAGTAGATAAACAGTCAATGGTTGAGCAGCTAGAGCAAGCAGAAAGCAGAGCGATGGATATGTCTCCTTTTCATGAGCAGTCCTGTGACATCTTGAGACAAATGCATGATACACAAGAACTGATTACTGAGGAGGTTTGAAAACTCAAGACCATGCTTGATAGGATGAAGGAAGTTAATGCCGAAGTCGTTAGGCTTAAAGGAAAATACACTCGGGTAAAAGCAAACATTTTGAGCTTGATGGAGTGGAGAGAAGGGAAGGCAGATTTCCCTAAACATCTCCCGTTCAAATCTGTGGATGGTTTTAAGGAAGATGTAGTCCTCATGGAGTTTTGCAGGAATTGTGGCACCAAACTATTGGCTAATATCCAGGGAATGGTGTGGAAAGGTAATAGCCTGTATCAAAAGATTCATGAAGTACATGAAAAATGCAAGATTGTTTTTCCTCATACCCTGGATGAATTTCCAAGCAAAAAGAAATGCCTGTCAGATTTAAAGGACGAGCTGGGCGTTCAAATGGAGTATGTAAAGAAAATTGATGTGTTGGCCACCGATGATCTTCATCACCACATTGGGATATCATCAGTACACAATCATATGCTTGAGGAGATCCACCAGACAACAATAGCATAAATTCAGAGTATTGAAGCAGAGCTTGGTAAGCATGTGACTTCACAAAAGATCCTTCTCCCCTCACCAGCAAATGTGGTTATAAGAGACACTAGTGTATGGTTTAGTTATATAGCAGAGGAAGAGAAGAAGGCAGTAGCAGACAACATAGGAACATCATCACCAACAAAGGTGCCACCCCATGGATAGCTGCACCAGCCATGATGCGTTCTTTTGTTTTTTATTTATTTCTCTTTGTCCCTATGGTTAGAGCGTGGAGTCACAAGGACAACTGTCTTTTTTCTGTTATGTAAAAGAGGCCACGAATTGTTTCATTTTTGAAAAGTCTTTAGAGACAATTGTAAAAGGCCAGGTGGCAGCCCTAGAGGCATTTTGTAAACTTATAAATAGATGAATAGTGAATAGTGTAAGGGACTTTTGGTAGGGAAAAGGAATTTTCTAAGCTTGTACGAATTGTTTTTCACTTGCTCCAAGAAAGTGAATTTTGCCTAATAAGAGCCTGGAGAGGACGTGTTTTGCCTGGAAATGTGTATTGGATGTTTGTTGGATTATTCTCGTGACATTCATATATTACAGTGAGATCTTTCTTTGTTGTTCTGAATTATTTCTTTGCAATGAATGATTTTACTATTTTCTATACAAGGATGTTTCTCCTAAATGAGTAATTGAATGTATTAATGTGAATTAAAGCTATCTTTAATCTGCTGCTGAAAATGCTTCTTTATGAATCAAATGGCTATCCATGTAATCTTTAGAGGTTTCTTTTAGTATATTGCTCATATTTACAATTTGCTCCTTGCAAGGATAGATTAAATTTGCTTAGGGCACTTGCATATCATCTTTAAAATAAAATACATAAGCGGTGGAACAGGCCGCAACCAGTATAAAGAATAAGAAACTTTAAATCTTACGATAGCCGGAACCGTTAACCGGACGGATTCCTCACACCAAACGGTGGACAATCTAATTGGGACTGCCCATTGGGGAGAATCCCTTTCTACTTGATGCTACGATTCTCGGGGCATCAACACTACCTTTTGTTTTGATTATGGTATCATGCTGTCACATTCTTCGAATTATTATCCTCAAGGGAATGGATTAGCTGAGTCAAGCAATAAGAATTTAAAGAATATCATAAAGAAGACTGTTGGCGACAATAAGATATGCTGGGATAGTAAATTGGAGTATGTGGTATGGGAAGATAGAATTACCCCTAAGGAATCAACTCGTAAGATCCATTTTGAGTTGGTATACAACCTGGATGTCATCTTACTAATCAATTTGAAGCTTCCTGCATATAAAATCCTCCAACAAAATTTTATTGATCCATATATATTCCAATGAAGAATCAACAGCTTGATAGAACTTGATGAAAACAAAATAAAGGCCTTTGATCACCTAATAGAGCATCAAGATAAATTTAAAGGAAAAATCGACAAGAAGGCCCGTTAGCGCAACCTCCAGAAAGGTGCCCTTGTCCTCCTATGGAATAAAAGGAATGAACAACTAGGTAAACATGGTGAGTTTGAAATTGTTTGGTTAGGCCCATACCAAATTACTAACATTGCAGGTCCTAATGCATTCCGCCCGAGCCACCTAGATGGTGAAAAGATTCCTTTACCTATCAACGGGAAGGCACTGAAGAGGTATTATACAGATGATATCTAACCTTTGTTGTGTTATTGTTAGTTAGTTGGTTAGTTAGTTAGTTGTTTCTTAGCTAGCGGTTTCTTATCATTTGTTTCTTGGTTAGTTGGTATTTCATGTTTACATGTTTCTATAGTCAGTTTGCTTGTTTATTTAGTTAGCTTATTTTTCATGTCATTATATTGAGCAAGGTAGGATGAAAGTGTCTTCCTCATGATGCTTTTAATTCTCTTGGATATTTGATATGTGTGTAGGTATACAAGTACTTAGAAGATTCACAGGTTCTCAAGCACTTCTGAGAAGAGCACTTGTCCCGCAGTTGGATCCAGTGTTACGCAGTACCAATACCAGCTCACTTTCAAATATCTGCCCAAGGAGAGGGGTCATTTTTCTTCTTCGGGGATAGGATGGGGGTATTATCTGCATTTTATGAGGGGTGGTTAAGGATAGACCCCTTGATTCTTCCTTTAGGAGTACTGTGGCTTAGTGGCATTGCTGACTGCCTCATTTTAGGGCTTGTATTTTTGAGGTTGGTGTTTGGGGCTCCTAGGGGCAGGTCACTGGGTCACATGAACCCCTACTTAATCTCCACACAGGTGAAAAATTTCCACTCAGAGGCAGTTTCCTCCTATTCCAGTCACCCCAGGAACCCCTCCCGGCCTCCTTTAATCACAATGCCTCTGTCTCCTTGGAGCCTTCACATTGATGACGTCATCCTTGCTACTAGGCCTTCAAGCTCGATTGCGGGGGGACGTTGAGGGTTTTTCAACACATTTGGGGTTAGATGGGGCATGATGTTCCCCCTTGCTCACTCCATCCTTCAGAGTGGATTCATTTGTTTAGATTTAGCTATTTTCACCAGTTTTTTGTGATTATGGGGGGGAATATCCTAAGTTACCCAGATCTTAGATTATTTTATATTATTTTATGTTATATTTTTACACTAGAATTGCACTGTCTTATTGGCCTGGTTAATTGTACAAAGTGAGGATAGATGCTATAAATAATCCGTCCTCACTTATTTGTAAATCATAATACCTGGGATAAAATATAATATGCTACTCCTTTTTCTCTCTCGATTGGGGCTAAGTGAAGTGCACTTCTTGAAGATGACTTGTTTTTCTTTTGAAAAGTGAATGTGGATAATTCTAGGGCTTGCATGCTTCTACAATTTGATGCTTGAATGGTTTGATAGAGCTCGTGCACATTGGATGATCTAGATCCTTGAGGTTTTCTCATTCTTTGTCTAAACTTGGTAAGTTTTTCTCTACTTCTAGTTGAATGGTGCTAATTTTAGTGCATTCTTCTAACTTAGCTAGGGTTTCTTGCTAAGTTTTTGTCATCTTGTAGGTCGGAAGACCTCCATTATTGGAGTCTTTCTTAGCATTTAGCATTATACCTCCATATTTGCTTGATTTAGGTCCTTACAACGAACCCTAATGGTTGTTGTAGGAGCCTTAATTTGCAAAAGTAGGAGAGATATTCTTTAGAAGTGACGTTGAAACCGATCCCTTCTACGATGGGATAGAGACACAATCACATCCATTCTCTTCTCTCCTTTATTATTCAAAGTTTCATGTATTTTCGTGTGTGAGTATTGCATTTTCATGGTAAATTAGGTTTACTTTTTAGGTCTGCATTTTTTTATTTATTTCTCAAAAAACCCTAGAAAAACCTTAATAAGTTGATTTTCCCTAAACTTAGGCCCCACACCTACCCTCAATCTTCCTCCTTAATGCCTCTGCCTCCCTCTTTCATCCCTTGTCCTATCTTCTTCAAGCTTCGACCCTACTTTCTTCATCCCTAAAACCCTTCATCAGCCCTCGATGTCCTCCTATCCTCCTCGACAGCCTTCTCCAAGGATTTATCATCCTTCGCTTCCCCCCTTCCAACCACTTTCCACCTCCATCTTAGATATGATAAGAATTCAACCTGTCCACTCCATTGTTTCCCTAAACCTACATCACAAAGAAAACACAAAAAAGGGTTAGCGGTAGTCGGATTACACTTGTGAAAGGAACACCTAATTATTGATTAATAAAGGTTGACATAAAAGGCTTGGATTTCTAATTTTTTGCATGCTATAGGATTAGTTAATCAGGTCTGATTCAAGACTTTAGTTTGTTGAAATACTACTTAAATACTACAGGACTTCCTTTTAATGAAGATTGATTTTATCCATTGTTTGGCACTTATTTGAAGATCCCAATTATTTTTTGAACTCATAAATGAATGACATTAAGTGAATGAATTTTTTAGGATTAAAGTATACTTCTAGATAACTGTATCAAACTAGTTGATTGGTTCATTACTGATAAATTTACACTACTTACACTTTATGCATTAAAAATAACAGTGCACATGCTTATGCTTGTTTCTTATGTAGACAATGTTTGATTGGTTTAGATTTGCATCCAAGGCACTAGTCACTAGTGAAATTGCATAGCCTTAGAGACTGGATTTGGTTGTTAGTTGACTACATATACAGTAAAGGGCTCTCCCCTTGGAGGTCAAGATTCTCCCAAAGGTTAAATGGGTGTGACTGAGGTGACAATTGGTCATAACTCCTTACATGTGCTTGTTGGGCATTAGCCCTGCTAATTTGCTTGATAACAAGGCCAAGACAACTAAGCCAATTATAGTTCCAACTAATGCCGAGTAAATTGGACTTCCTAGGATTTGAAGCTTCCCAATTCCCGCAAAATAAAGTATCCTCTATTTTACTTCAACATATAGATAATAAAAATTTTTGAAATAAATTTACACAGGACTCAGTTCATAAAAGTATGATGCTCATAACTGTCTAGAATCTATACAACAAATAACAAACTATATTTGAACAATATTAACATCCTGTGGAGAGATTTACAGAAAATGACATAAAATTGTTGTTACATAACGTTTTTTTTCATAACCTGTATATGCTTCTCTAGGAAGAGGCTTTTACAAGAACCCAAAGATACATTAAAAAAACTATTCTTCTATCTATGTAGAAAAAACAAGAATAACTGAACTAAGTGCACACAGCTTCCTTTTGAGACAAAAATGGAAGTTTGTTGACATTATGCTAAAAATAGCTAAAAACAAAACTCTAATAATAGTGAACTAAACTAACTGTATCCTAATAAAATGAAGCGATGAACGTAGTCATCAAAGTGAATCACCAAGAGAATCATTAACTCCTCCATTTCCCCCCTTACTGATTAAGGGAATCATTCCTAGTTGTCTTCATTGTTTTGTAAATTGTTCCTTTGGAATGGCTTTGGTGAAAATATCAACTTGCTCAGTTGTTGACAAAATTGTAACTACACTTGTCCATTTTGCACCATGTCCCTGATATAATGAAGAAGGATTCATTATGTTTAGTTATAGCATGAAACACAGGATTCTTCGCCATTGCAATCGTACTCTTGTTGTTACAATTGATTATGATTGGATTTTCTTGTGATTGATTTAAACCTTTCAATATTTTCCTAAGCCAAATGGCTTTCAACAGTTTGTTGTTGTTACAACCACGTGTTCAACTTTTGCAAAATAAAGAGACATGGTACTTTGCTTTTTGTTGTTCCTAGATATAGCTCCAAAAAACATAACTTGAGGTTTATCTTTTATCATCCAATGAATCAATCCAATCTGAGTCTATGTAAGCTAACAATCCAAACTTGTTAGTAGCTAGAATACATTATATACCAAAACTTGAAGTACCACTGACATACTTTAAAATTACTTTTGATGTGTGCCAATGGGATTCACGAGTTTCCTACATGAAACAAGATACAAGACTCACTGCATACTATCTGCCCCGGTTGTAGTAAGATATATTAAAATCCTAGTCAAACTTCTATACAAAGTAGCATTTACTATTGGACTTGTATCTTAATTTCTCGCCAAGCGCTAATGGAATTGCCACCACCTTGCGTGCCTTCATCCCAAACTTTTCTAACAATGTTGCCACATACTTGGCTTGAGAAATAAATATTCCTTTTGTTGCTGCACTTGCATACCAAGAAAATAATGCAATTGTCCTAGATCTGTCATTTCAAATTATTGTGTCATCTCCACTCGAAAATTTTCCATTAAACCTTCAGTATTGCATGTATATATCAAATCATCAACATAATTCAGACAATAAGTATTTTATTTTCAACATGTTTGATATACAAGGTTAGCTCTTAAGTGCTTATGTTGAAACCATTCTTCAATAAATAATTGTCAATTCTTGCATGCCAAGCATGAGGAGCCTAATTCAAACCATAGAGAGATTTTTTTAATTTATCAATCATTTTTTTCTTTTCCTTCAATTTCATAGCCTGCTGGTTGTTCTACATAAACTTCCTTATCTATAATACCAATTTAAAAACACAGATTTTGCATGCATTTGAGATACAGTCCACTTGTTTTGTGCTACAATTGCCTAATTTTTTTTTATTAGGGTGACCTTTGGGGGATGCTTAGGGCAGCTTGAGATGCTTAGGGCAGCTTGAGATGCTTAGGGAAGTTTAAGCTACTTAGGGCGGAAAGCAGGGGGGCAGCTTGAGCTGCTTAGTTGGAGGGAAGCCACCCATGCTATTTAAACAAGCCCTCACCCCCCATGTAATTCATTCATTTTCATTGATTTTTGAGAGCTAAGGAAAGAAAGATTTATGCCATAGTTTACTGTTGTCTTATACCTGAGTATATGCTGATATACTGTTGATTCATGAGCTGATATCTTTTGGGTTTGATGTTGTCCTGTACCTGAGTTTACTGCTTTAGTGAAGATTGAAGAAGGTTGTCCCAGATTCTAATTTTGTTGGTCATATAGTCAGGTATTTATTTTCTTGGAAAAACTCATTGAAGAGCATAGTTCATGGTGATTTTTTAATCTGGGCCTGATATACTATTTATATAAGGAAGATTGTTTGTTGTAGTTTTTCTCCCTTCTAAGGGTTTCTCCAGGGTAAAACTACTGTGCTCATGTGGAATAAATTTGCGCACTTTGATTACGACATGTAATTGATGAAAACGGAAATTTGAATACTATATTCTGCTTGAATTAAAGCTTCACATGGTATTGTGTCAAATCTTTCCACATAAGCAAAAGTTTATGAATAATCTAATCTTGTTTTTTGTGAAAAACCTTTGGAAACAAGTCTTTCCTTATGACAATCCATAGAACCATCTGCATGTTGTTCTATTTTGTAGATCCATTTGACACCAATTACATGATTGTCTTTTGGAAGATCAACTAACTCCCACATGTTATTTCTTCGAATTGCTTCCATCTTAGCATTGGCAACATCAACCCACACTTTCTATTTTGTTGCTTCTTCAAACACAATGAGCTCAGTTGAAATACTACTAAATAAAACATTTTTCTCAAATTGATTTGAATTTCTTTGATATATATCACCGAAAATTCTTACCTTTCTTGGAGGACTTGGACTAGAATTCGAACTAGAAACAGGACTTGAAGTAGAGTTTCCCCTAGAACTTGTGCTGCTTATTGAACTTGAGCTTTGATTGGAGCTTGTGTAAGGAGGTGGTGTAGAGATTACATCATCTTCTGTTAACACAATGGTTGGATTTTGTTCTTGTTCTCCTTCTTTCCATCACCATAATCCTTCTTCATTGAATAATACATCACAACTTACAAACAATTGCATGGTTAAAGGATAATAAAATTTTAAACCTTTAGTTTCTTCAGAGTATCCCAAAAAGATACAAGAGTGAGATTTTGCATCCAAATTTTTCCGCTTTTCATCTAGGATGTACATATGCCACACAACTGAACACTCGAAAATGACCCACATACGGCGTAGAACCACTCCATGCTTCATTTGGAGTGAAGTTTTTACTAACTTAGTGGGGCAACAATTTAAAATATATACTAGGGTAGCCACTGCTGCTAGGAAGATTTTTTTGTCTTTAAAATACTTTGTACCATGTCCATAATATTAAGATTCTTCCTTTCCACTACTCCATTTTGTTGGGGGCTATAGGCAGCAGTCAACTGTCTTTTGATGCCATGTGATTTACAGAAATTGGAGAATTCATTTTAATTAAACTCTCCCCCTCTATTTGTTGTAAGGACTTTGAGATAGTACCCAGTTTGCTTTTCAACTATCATTTTAAAGTGTTGAAAATAGTTAAAAGCCTCTCATTTTTGTTTTAGAAGATAAATCCATGTCTGGCAAGATAAATCATCAAGAAATGTTAAGAAATAAATATTCTTACTCAGCGAGGGAGTTTGCATAGGGCCACATATGTCGGCATGTACGAGCTCAAGAGTAAAATTTCTGCATGCCAAATGCCAAATGCACAGCCGAAACAAATTTCTTCTCTTGATTGAATTACAGGTAAACCCTTAACCGTTTATTTCTTATGAAGCATGCTCAAGCCTTTAAAACCCAAATGTCCATATCGTTTGTGCCATAACCATTGAATCATCTGTGGTTTCTTTGAGGACATGCTTGGAATTAGATACAATTTTCAAAGGAAACATCTTGTTTCCTGTCATTAGAACTTTGGCCACAAAATGATAGTTACCAGATTTATAAAAAAAATTGGAACATTTATCTTCAAATACAACTTTATAAATTTTGTTAATGAGTTTAATGAGTTGTCTTACGCTTAGAAGATTGTATTGCAATTTTGGCACATGCAAAACATCATGTATGTATGTTGTTTCTCCTTGCTTAGTGTTAAGAGCAATGGAACCTTTTCCCATTACTTCAACCTCTTTGTCATTGCCAAAATTTACTTGACTTCCAACTGATCATTCATTTATCTTAACAAACAAATCACAATTTCCTGTCATATGATTTGAGCAGTCACTGTCTAGAAAACCATCTATTGTTACCATCTTCTGTTGCTAACCTATATCTGAAAAATGTGAAGTGTTGAGGACATTCAATAGATTCATCAATATAGTCAGCCCTTGACCTATTCAAGTTGGATTTCTTCTTCTTGCATTTAGACTCATAGTGCCCAAGGCATTGGCAATACCCACATTTAACATTTCTACTTTCTGCATAACTCCTGCCTCTTCCTCTACCTTTGCCTCTTCCACGGTTATTATTAGTGGAAGGCTCTCACTGTGTTTTATTTTGTTAAGGAAAAGAGGAGCACTTCTCATCAATTTTAACAAATTATTGGAAGGCTTGTACCAAGTTCTCAGTAGAGTGTTTTATACGCTCCTCGTATGACTGCAAAGAACCTACTGGCTCAACCATTTTCAATGTGGTAAGATCTATGCTTTCTTCAATGACTATAGCAATAAGATCATACTTTGGAAGAATATACCTCAAAAAAATTTCAACAATTCTCTGTTATATTACAGATTCCCCTTGAGACCTCAATCCGTTCACAATATCTTGACCCCTACTGATAAATACTTGAATTGACTCAGCTTCTTTTCAAAATCTCTTCTTAAAGTTTGAAGTCTTGCCAATTTTACTTTCTCTGAACCATGGTAGACAGATTGCAAGGTATTCCAAGCATCCTTTGATTGTGTCGCTCCAACAATCCGGGGAAAGAGAGACACGTCCAATGCAAACTGTATAACAAAGAGGGCTCGATTATCTCTTTTCCTGTTATCTTTTAACTGATTTCTTTGATTTGCAGTTAAAGCATTTATGGCATTTTGATCTGAAAGCTCAGCAAACCCTGTATCCACTAGTTCCCAAAGATCCCAAGACATCAACAGGGTCTTCATTCTGATGCTCCAATATTCATAATTTTCTTCTGCAAACTGTGAAATCTGCAAGGTAAAATTTCCATTTGTCATTCTTCTTTAGCAAATTCTGCAAAACTCTTCTTGAAACCTGCCCTGATACCAATTCAAGGAGGAAGAGTTCAAAAACCAGAGTATGCTCTGTTTTACTTCAGCATATAAATAATGAATATTTCAAATAAATTTACATAGGACTCAATTCAGAAAAGTATGACGCTCAGATCTGATTGGAATCTGGAATACAAACAACAGACTAAATTCAATATTAACATCCCTGTGGAGAGATTTACAGAAAATGAGATAAAACTGCAATTACAGAGCTGCTTGTTCATAATCTGTGTATGTTTCTCTAGGAAGAGGCTTTTACAAGAACATAAAGATACATAATAATAAAAAAGACTATTCATCTACCTATATAGAAAAACAATAACTGAACTAACTGCAGACGGTTTCATTTTGAGACAAAACGAAAGTATGTTGACATTATGCTAAAAATAGAAATCTGATAAGAGTGAACTAACTGTATCCTAAGATTTCTGAAGCGATGAGCTTAGTCATCAGGTGAATCATCAAGGGAATCATTAACTCCTTCACGGGGACTAAGACTGCAAATGAGGTAGAGACCTTTAAAACAATATGATGGAAAGCTTAATGCATTATCCACGCAGAGATTTGCTTCTGAGACTGTATGTGGTTGTAGCAATATGGTTATAAAAGATGAGCTTTGTAATTATAAAAATATCTAGGACTGTATGTGGTTAACATTTAGGTCAAAAGTTCCTTAAACTACTAAGGGAAAGCACCATTGAGGAGTTTGTTCAAGTTGAGTTGCAATTAAAAGTTGATGGTCAGAAAATGTTAGAGAACGGGACCATGGATAACAGTTGATAATAGATATTAATTCAAGAACATAACTATGAAAAATGTAGAAAGACACAGTCAATTATATTAATCCAGGACCATAACTGTGAAAAAATGATTCTGAAGATGAGCACAACGAAAATATATATATAGAGAGAGAGAAAGGTGTGTCTCCGAATGCAAAAACTGGAAATGGATCAACCAAATTTAGCGCAGTTTGTAGCATTCAACAATAAGCTAAAAGCTTGTAGCATAAAACAAGAAGCTAAAAACTCAAGCTGGAATTTGAGTTTTCGAATAATCTGTACTATAGATTAGACTTATTATCTATATATATGCCTGAAATACCAATTCTAGCTACAAATTATTGATGACCCATGACGCCTGTGACGTTTGGTCTATAATGTGCCACATTTGCACGTAAGGCATATAAAACCAGATGTTGTCATACAATACAATATATTAGTATTAGAATCGAGGATTTGGAATTGCCACAAGTTCATGCTTCCTTAGAAGAGTGAGACCATTAAACATTTCAGTCATGTCCAATTCTTGACCATTCATCTCGTCGGGAAGGCTCCAGTTGAAACAGTGCAAGAGCTGCGCCACTGCAAACTCTACAACAAGGGTTCCCAACTGCTGTCCTGGGCATCCTCTCCTGCCTGCTCCGAATGGAAGCCACTCAAAATTTTTGGTATCCACCAGCTCTGAGCTGCCAGCTGTTGTTGCTTCCACGAATCTTTCTGGCTTGAAACTTTCTGCATCGTCCCCCCATGACATTGGGTTCCTCCCAATGGCCCAAATGTTGACCAGAACGCGAGTGTTTTTGGGGATTTCATAGCCCAACACAGAGCAGTCCTCCACAGACGGGTGAGTTGTAAGTGGACCCGGTGGGTGGAGTCTAAGTGTCTCTTTCACCACAGCTTGTAAATAAACGAGACGAGGCAGATCACACTCGCGTACGATTCTTCCCAGCCCTACAACACTTTCCAACTCGTCCTGAAGCTTTTTCAGCACTCGGGGGTTTCTCAGCACTTCCGCCATTGCCCACTCTATTGCAGTAGAGGACGTGTCCATGCCCGCAGCCAGCATATCCTGCGAACATTCAATACAATATCATACGTAAGCTTACCGTGAACTTTGAACTTGTCTAAGGCATCAAAAGATAACTTTAAAATCAGAGCGAGACGGAGGTTGTGCAGCCATCCCAATAACATGAAACGTAAATGTAATCGCAGGCTGTTTCAAAATGCACAAGAGAATCCCTTAAAGAAGCAGAAGATTAAACAAGCACAAGAGAATATATGCGGGAGGCTTGAAGGATGAACCTAAAAAAATGGAGAGGAGTTTGCATTTGCTGCTGGGATCTAGGCAATTGACTTATCCTACACCAACTAAGACACCAGGTCAACAATTCCAGCTAAACCAAATGACAACTACCAACTTTATGGATAAACATTAAGTGAAACTCAAGTACCAACTTTATGGATCTTCAAGGGAAAACTTAGGTGGAGGCATTAGAGGAATTAATATTATTGATCAATAGTTGATTAGCACAGTCATAAGTAAACTGGTTGGTGAACATTTATAGGTATAGTTAATTATTTGGTTTTGTGGATATGGCTGGTTGTTAAATAAAAGTTAAATACTAGCACATTAAGTGGCAAGTGAACACCGATAGGCACAATCAATCCTTTAATTTTGTAGAGATAGCTAGCTTTTAAACAAAGATTAAAGATTAAATTAATTAATATAAACATTAAACTAATTAATATAAACATAAAACAAATAATCAAGATGCATTTAAGCATGACTAGATACGTTTGACAATTAGACAATCATATCTAGACAATTAGGATTTATATTGAGATTGTAGAATGAAACAATGATTTTTCAAAAGATTGAATTCATTTTTTAATTAAAAATAGATTTTTAATAGTGAAAATACAAATTAGATAAACAGATTCCTCAATAAATCTAAATATAACAAAAACTACTTAATTCATTCTCATTGTGTGGTCACATTCTTCAATAAACCAAATTATAAGAACAACTACTTAGTTCATTCCCATTGTGTATTATAAATATAAATACAGTACTTAAAAATTATAAATTCAAAAAGTTGCATTCAGATGTCAGATGATATAAACTAATTAGAAAGCAATATGCACATAGCAACATTGTATTTAATGTTAATGTTGATAGTCTAAACCTTAAAATTTTAATTGTTTGGGACAGTTTTTTTTTGGCAAGTTTTAGATAGAATCTGACACATATTTTCAAAAAAATTTCATAATTTAGAAAATCAATGTTTAAATTTTAGAGAATATGGATACCTTGGAATTCTTGGAGTTTTTGAAGATATTAAATCCATTTATAAACTCAAAATCATGATTTAAACATCACAAAATTAAGATTTTGAAAACAAAATCATCAAATTTAAACCAAAATTTCATAGAAAAATCAAAATTCATTGCCTTATTAAACTCTTTTTAATGTTTGTTAAAAATTAAATCATTAAATTTAAAAATATTAAAACTACGATTCAAATTTAATAATATACATCCCAATAACATTAAATACCCCAATGCTAAATGCATATCGCTTATTCCTTTACATTTGAAACAAACTGACACGGATTAGAAGTTAAAAGAGTCAGCCGAGGCATATATTTAATCCATATAAATTTTAGTCAACTACTTAAAAGTTATCCAGGTGTTGTTATGAGGCTTTTCACATATATGGAAAACATTCAACTCAATCTTACCTAAGGTATACTAAATTATTATAAGTTTCAAATATATGGAAAGGACACCTCTTGAATTTTACTTTCACTATTTTGAAAATATATTTTCAAATAAATTATTATAATTTTCAAATATATGGAAAGGACACTACTTGATTTTTTCTTGAACACTATTTTGAAAATATATATTGAAAAGATACAATCAATTCAATCTCAATCCAATTACTTAAAAGATCTTTTCCAATATACATTGATGGATCATGAATGATTTTAAAACATATGTTGAATGTAATTACGAAATTTTATTTTATTTATAAATAAAACTATTACAATTATTTAATTTGTGGTTGGTGAATATTGATAGGTCGTAAGTTAAGCATAGTAGCATAATTTGGTTCTATTGATATTTTGTGTATTAGAATTGGTCAAATATTTTGTTTAGATGTAATTAGAATAAAGATTTTTAATAGTGAATAATTTAATTTTGAAAACCAATTTAAAAAATAACAAACTTTAATTATTTAAACATTATAAAATAAAATTACAATTCAGTTTCATACTTTCTTATTAAAATAATTATTAATAACTCATTAATTATTAGACCAATATCATTGGGTAGTCTGAAGCCTAGTTAATCAATGAAGAATTACGTTAAGCCTGGTTAATCCTTAATTGGGGAGTTGTTCGAGATTGGGTCATAATGACGTTCGGAGTAGGGTTACCAGGATCCCCAGGTAATGGCTCTTGTGAAGGAGTCCCTCTTGGTCACTCATCATTCCTTGTTGCGGAAGAGAAGGGTGATGGGAGGATCCTGACTAGGGTTTTGAAACGTCCTGTGAAGAATCCGGAAGCAGGTGGTGGTAACAGGGTCCAAAAGCTGAAGAAGGTAATTAAACAGCGGCTAGGGATCAAATTGACTGTAGGGGAGGATGTCAGAGTGGAGGGCATTTTGCAGCTAGTTGGTAAAATGCTGGTCGGAAGGTTTTACGGTATTCGTATGATGGAGGAACCGTTAAGGAGATGGTTGCAGGAGCATTGGGAGACGGTTATATAGCATGTCCCGGAGTTCTTTATAATGACTAAAGGATGGTTGGGGTTTAAGTTTAAGATGGAGGCTGATGTGGCCTTAATTTGGAAGAGAACGTGGATGTGGGGGAACACTGTATTGAATTTAAAGCCCTAGCATCCTTGCTTTGATCCTCGGTGTGAGTGCTCTTCAAGAGCGTCGGTTTGGGTCAAAATTCTCGGTCTCCCGTTGGAGTTTTGGAACGATGCTTTCCTCTCAGATCTGGGTAACAGCTTCGGCAAGATGTTGATGGTTGATCAATCTTATAATTTTATTGCGCAACGGTCGGTGGCCAGGGTATTGGTGATGGTGGACCTTTCTTTAGGGTTTCCCGAGAAGATAGAAATTGAGGTAGGCAATTTCAGTTTCCTATAGGTTCTGGATTTTATCAACTGGCCTTTTCACTGTGGAAAGTGTCACGTGTATGGACATGTTATCTAAGACTATCATATGGCCTTTACTAATAGGGTTTGGGTCAAAAAAGGTGGCTCGGGGAAGGCTAAGCAAGATGGTGCTCCTGACGAAGGTATTACTGATTCGGGTGTGAAGGCCATTTCGTTGAACGAGCGTTTGGTTTTTCAGGAGAATGAACTGAAATCTAATAAAGTTTCTAAGTTGGTTATTGGGGCTGCTGCAGACGTCAAGTTTTTATATAACGAACTTGGATCTGAAGGGTCTATCGAGCTACTTAATAACTCGGTCTCCGAGTCTAAGAATGCAGAGCCTGCTGAGTGTAGCGAACCCTGGGCGGCGAAGAAGCAGAATTTTGTGGCCCTTGCACAGGACTTAAATGGCGAGCTGTTATGGATTTGGAGAATATAAATGGTAAGATTGAAATCCTCATGTCTTTGAATTATTTGAAGGACCTTAAAATGGATTGTAAGTCTTTCTTGGTTATCCCTCTGGCCGAGATAGGGTTTGTTAGTCTTGTCCTGAATCTGCGAAGACCCAAACAATTGTTGAGAAGTGGGAGCTTACAGTTTAGGGATGTTGGGGCTCGGGAGAGGTCTAGGCAATAAAGTGACTCCATACACCCTTACGGTTTAATATCTTTGAGAAAGAGTGGGAACGAGCTGTTAAACCCTAATTCTGGCCAGACATATATCACAGGAGTAGTATGGTTTTTTACCCGGAAGGAGCATCCATGAGGCAATAGGGTGTGCACAGGAATGTATAGACACTATAAAGTCTGGAAAGATATCGGCGAAGGTGCTGAAGGCGGACCTGTCGAAATATTATGATCGTACCTACTGGAAATATCTCAGATTGGTCCTTATTCATACAGGATTCGGGCTCCCTTTTGTTAATTGGATTTGGTCTTGTTTGTCTTTTGTAAGTTTCACAGTTCTTATTAATGGTTCTGCTTCTAGATTTTTCAAGACAGCTCGTGGGCTTCGCCAGGGATGTCTGTTATCCCCGTACCTGTTTTTTCTTGTCATGGATGGATTGAGTAGACTAATTTCGGAGCTTGTGGCTAATAATGAGTTTGAAGGTCTATGTTTTAGAGCCACTTGGATCACCCATATATTTTTTGTAGATGATGCTTTATTGTTTCTGGGAAATTATGTCGGTGAGGCACGAGCTGTAAAGGACCTGTTCTGGCTATTTAGTAAGGCCACATGTATGGAGGCAAATCTTGATAAATCAGCTTGTTATATTAACAATTTGGATCCTGATGAAGTGCTTGATTTTTTAGAGTTTTTGCCTATGGATATTTGTCCTCTCTTTGGGGGTTTTAAGTATCTAGGATTTCACCTCAAACTGAACTGTTACGGATTGGCAGATTGGCAATGGCTTGTGGCGAAAGTGGAGAGGAGAATCCACTTCTGGTGTAACATGTTCCTTTCTAGGGGAGGGAAAGTTGTTCTGATCAAAAGTGTGCTATGTGCGTTACCGGTGTACTGGATGATAAATGCCAAGCTGCCTCAGGGAATTTTGCATAATCTCTGGAAAAAAAAATTCAGCTTTCTTTGGAAGGGCAAGGAGGATAGAGGGTTACATTGGACCTCCTGGGAGTCGATATACAAACCTAAGGAAGTAGGGGGGTGGGGTTTTAAGGATTTATTCTCTTTTGGGAAGGTACTGGCTTCTAAATCGACGTGGCTGTTCATTTCTAAAGAAGGAAAATGGCAATCTATTCTATGTTACAAATATCTGGGTAATGGAACAATCATAGATTGGTTAAGGAACCCTGTTAAGAACAACTGTCGGGGCTCACTGTTCTGGAAATCGATTGTTGCAGCTTTACCGGTAGTAGAGGAGAGATTGGTATGGGAGGTGGGAAATGGACAATTGGCCAGGATTGGCTGTGAATTCTATAGAGGAGTCAAGAAAATTCATGTCTTTCCTCAAGAGGTTATGACTTTCTTGTAGGCGAATGGATATGTGGTGTTGGCCGATGTGGCGGTGCATGGGATGGGAATCACACAGAATTGGCTCCAGGCGGAGGAGATGAGGATCCTGGCTAGATGGACGACGTTATGGACCGAATGGATAGTAGCGATGAGGAGTGGTTTGATCAGATTGCGGGAGGAACAAGATTTGCTACGCTGGCAGGGTATCAAGGATGGGGGGAATTTTTCAGTTAGTGCTGCGTACGATGGAATTGTTAAACATAGAAATGTGGAAAAACTGGGGTGGGGATCTTTGCTATGGAAAACTTTGGAACCTCATAAATGTAAGATTATGGTCTATCTATTAATACAAGGCAAAGTCCTCACATGGGACAAATTAAAACAAAGGAATATGGAAGGCCCTGGTCATTTTAGCATGTGCAGAAATGCTGACGAAGATGCTGATCACTTATTCCTTAGATGTCCTGTTATACGTCAGGTATGGACCGAAGTTATGGAGAACCTTTAGTTGGGGATGATGAAGGATATAGACAATTTCGATGGCTTTTTGAAATTCTGGTTCGAGGAGAAGCAGCTGAAAAACTTGAGATGCATTCCTTTTTTGGTGGTCTGGTAGGTATGGGTAGCACGAAATATGGCAATATTTGAAGATAAGCTATATCCTAGTTTCTTTGTCTCAGCACAAATTCTTTCAACCTATAAGCTTTTTCAGGGTCATGATCAGGTATCTAAGCCTGGAGTGATGAAAATGATGAACCATGGAGATGGAGATTCTATAGGTTTTTTTGATGGTGCATGTGTGAACAAAGGATGTGGTCTGGGAGGCCTCCTATCTCATCAAGGTAAGGAAGTGCTCTACCAAGCCAATGGAGGAGATGGGACTAATAATCGAGCTGAAGGACTCACACTTTTACTTTTCCTTCTGCTGGCGAATAATCTCTCTGTGGTAGTACTAAGAGTTTATGGAGACTCTAAATTATGGATTAAAAGAATGAACAATGAAATCATTTTTCAAAATCACTCCTTGTAAAATATAGGACTTCGGATTGTTTTGTTAGCGCAAAAGTTTAGGAAAGTGGAGTTTGTCCATATTTTCAGAGAACAGAATGCCAGGGCTGATAGACTCTCTAAAGCAGGTCTTCTTGAGGAAGAGGGTATGTGCAAAACATCATCAAACATTCAAGACACTATGGTGGATAGATGGAGTAGTTTGGACTCCTTCTTGTACTAGTTTATGTGGATTTTGACATATGTAAAAGTAAAATTATGAAGCATACTCAGCTAAAGTAGACTCTTTTTTGAAATTTAGAATTACAGACTTTTGTAAAGGTTTTAATATGGCTGATAATTCAGCAATGGTAGTTACTTGTATCGTTTTTATAGTACCGACTTAGTACTTGAGGAATGTATTCAGAACTCTTTATGATCAATGAATATGACTTTTCTTCTGGGAAAAAAAAACCTCCTTTATTCTTTTATTTTTTAAGTATATGTTTGATTTAATTATATAAATGTCTATGTACATTTATGTTATATTTTTGAATATTTAATTAAAAGTATTATATATAAGGAGCCTACTTTTAGTACTAGATTTTTTTATTATGTATTTTTTCAGTATTGAATCATAAATTCGTATCTGTATTCCTACTCGAATTATGCTGCTATGAATTTAAGTGCCACCATAAGTTATCTGTTACTAGTTATCAATGCATTCATGCATCAACCATCAATTATTTTTATCTCTCACATTCTTCTAGTTGTCGGCCATGACTCATTGGTTATCCATTCATCAGCTATGAGTTATCCATGCACCCCCTACCAGTCTATGGTAATTTAGTTATTTAAAGACGTTATTATTATTATTATTGGAAATATAAAAGCTCTCTATATATATTTAAATTTGTATTTAGTTATTTTTAATTACTAAAATATATTAGTATTATCTTTAAATATATAAGAGTTAAAACTTTAGATGAATGGGGGGATTTAGGATGACAACATCCAACTTGTAGATTACTCGATAGATGATCAGTCAAAAGACGAGATATTGTGTTCCCCACCAAGTGTGGCTTCATTGGTCGAAAGGTTGTCATGTACCTTAGAGAGCATTGAGGTAAATTCTCCATAGTTCAAGACTTGGGGTGGGGGTATAGCTGTCGATGATAGTGTGAGTGACACAAGGGTCATAAAATCTAGGGTTTTACCACCAAATGTGGAGCCTTCTAGGCCTAGTACCGTGGACTTGCAAGAGGGAAACATGTCCCCAATGGTATCTCAAAGAATGGATCTATATTTTTACTTAGGGAAAATCTAAATGTTGTATAGCTCTCTCTGGGTCCAGTGCAAAGTAAGGACTCCCTAGTTGGAGAAGATGTTGTTTAGTGAGCTCAAAGATTGACCTTGCATAGTGCAAAGGGTTTGGTTTTGATTGGTTCCAGGGTTAGCTTTGAACATTTGTAGGGTGGATCTGGTAAGGGGGATACGCAATCTAAAAGAAAGAGAAAGTAGAAGGTTCTAAAAAACCGACGAGATGATATTGCTCTAATAACGGAGAAGGACATTTATGTGGATCAGATCTTGGACTTAGAAGGGAAAATTTTGGTTGGAAAGTTCATGGGGCGATGGGTAGGGATGGACATCTTCTGCTCTGAATGGAATATGTGTGGGGTCTGGGGATTCGATATATTTTTACGATCCATCTTTTACCAAGAGGGTGTCTTGATTTTATTTTCTGCTCGACAAAGGATGTAGTCTTTGTGATCGAAGAAACATGGAAGAAACATGGTTCATGGAAAAATCATATTTTTCCCTGAAACCATGGCATCTGTATTTTGACGCCAAAGTAGAGCCAATGGTGCCTTACCCCTATATGGATCAAGTGTCCAAGAATTCTAATGAATTTTTAGACAAATCAAACCCCTAGGGCCATAGGTAATCACAATGGGAACTCCCTTCTAGTTAATGAAAGCTACTATTATGAAGGTTTTAGATTAGTTGCTCACATTTTGGTTGAATTGGAATGTAGTTGAGGATTCTTTGAATCAATTGAGATGATTTACAGCGTGAAAATCTACACACAAACCTTAGAATACACCAATATACCTTTCAGGTGTTCAAGATGTCATCAGTATGGACATTTAATGAAGGATTCTATTCAGTCCTTTACAAAGAAGATTTGGCAAAAAAAGGTCAAATTCAGAAAGTTGGTGGAGGAATATTCGATGTTGATGTCACCATAATTGTCGAAGGACCATTGTTGAGGTCACGATACAGTGACTACAACTAATTCTAATCGGGTAGAAAAGAGTTATATGCATGGTGAAGCATATTTATGTATTGGTGATGTCTATATACCCTTAATAGTAGGAAGTTGTTTGCACCTAGGTAAACAGGTTAATTTTCTTGGGGCTTCTAGGACAAAAATAGGATTCCTCAATCGACAAGGTGATTTAAAGCTCCTAGGCATAAGCTCTTCAGTGAATATGGGTAAGTTAGTAGCCTCACCCTCTTGTTCCTTCTCAAATGTTAAATTTGTGGGAGGACTGGATAGGTGTATTTCTAGTATTCCTAGGGTGGCCAAGAAACCATAGGGAATGCCCCCTAAAATTACTAAAACTTTTTCTAAGTGCAATTTGGACTCTCTCTCGGATATCCATTTGGATAATGTATATTAAAGTCTTGAATGGGGAAGTGAAAATTTATGCTCAAACCCTCAGTTGAGAGTAGGTGGTCACTATCATTTCCATTCAAAAAAAGGGTTTTCCTTTAAGCTCAAAATGGTCTAAGGGATAGGATTGGATCCCACGGTAGACGGTCAGAACCTTGTTGTGGGTAGGCCATCAACTATACAGTGGGGTAAAGACCACGAATTAAAAGATATAAACCAATGAAAATATCTCATTACTATGGTCCTTATAGTGGGATAAAACCCATCGAGCAAGTTAATATGAAGATTTTGTCTATAAATGACCATGGCCTAGGGGAACAAGCCAAGCAATTATCCCTTAGAAGATTGGTGGAACTTGAACAATTGGCGATAGTCCTTTTACAATAAATGATGGGTGCTAGGGAAATGTTGATTTTTGAACTTAAAAATATGTTAAAAGGATGGGACTTCATGGGGTTTGACTCAGAGTGTTTATTAGGGGGTATTATTAATAGATGGAACAAAGACATCTACAACTAACTAATACTAATTATAATGCTTCAGGGTTATTCACAAAATTCTACAATAAGGAGATGGGTATTTCACTATAATATTTATCGCCCCTACGAAGGGTGCTAACAGTTCTGGGATATCCTTACAAACAATCATTTTTCAAGGTCGACAATTTAATCACTCGCGGAGATTTGAATCTCATTGTGTCTAGCAGAGAAGTGTGGGGGAACATCTCAATGACTCATATGTCGGGGATTCTTTCACTCTTTGTTCAATGCATCCGAATGGGTGGACATCGAACCTATAAGGATTCAACCTACCTGGACAAATAATAGAGGTAGACATGATGTTGTTGCAAAATGACTGGATCATTTCCTTGTAAGAGATACCCTCATGCAAAACCTGGATGTATATTGAACCATTATCCAATATGGATTGAAATTGTTTTTAGTGAAACTAAAACTGGAGTGTTGTTTAAATAAAACCCTAGTTTGTTAAAGGAAGTGGAATTTCGATTGCTAGTATTTAGGATAATTGGTGTAAGCTTTATCCCAATGTCAATTCCTCGACACATGAACATTTCTCATCATTTTCTCAAACGCATTAAGGTGAAGGTGGAAAAAATGGGAGAGAGATAGATTCTAGAGTCGAGACTCTAAGTTGGCTAAGATTGAACAATCTTTGGAAAAGATGGTTCTTGATAACAAACACAGTTTGTTTAGTGAGGCTCTAGGATTTTAAGAACCTATAAGCATGTCAATCCAACATAGTACTAGACAAGGAATGGGATTGGTGTCAAAAGAACCAAGCCACATGCCTCACTACACATGACCAAAACATGAAATTTTTCCAATGCTATGCTAATCACAGGAAAAGTATTAATACTATTTGGGAGATGTTCAATTTGGAAGGCACTAAAGTGAGAGGTTTTAGATATTTAGCAGAACTTGGTTACTGGCACTTCAAAGTAATTTTCGAGGAGCCTATTGGTGCCAACCTCATCATGATCATGAAGGGAATCACTTTCTTTCCTAGTTTTCTTTTTAAGAAGATAACAAATGGATATATAGGCACGTTACCTTGGAGGATTTGCTCGTTTTATTGAATTCTTTCAGAAAGGATAAGAGCCCGAGGCCGAATGGGTGGATGTGGAATTTATCTTCAATTTTTTTAGTTGCTTAGTGATGATTTACTATGTGTGATCGAAGAAGTTTGAAGATCAGCATGATCCCTCTGAATATTAACACCACGTTTATAGCCCCGATCCTCAAGGAGGACTACCTCAAGAATTTTGAGGGATTTCATCCCATTTCATTATGTAACTTCATGTACAAAATTGTCTCAATTAGGTTAGTGAACAAAATCAATTCATTACCTTGTAATGTCATTTCAGCCGAACGTTTTGGATTTCTTGAATGTAATCAAACACATAAAGGTATTGGTGCAACACAAGAAGGCCTACACTCAATGAAATAATAAATTGTCCTCGGATCTATCTATTGTGGTCAAGCTCGACCTATTTAAGGCATACAATAGTATTTTGGCTCTACCTTAGACTATTGTTGCATATTAGTTTCTCACTTTATATTGTCAATTGGATAATGCCACATGTTACCACTGTATCTTTTGTGATTCTTATTAGTGGGGTAGCCTCTAGTTTCTTTTGATCTTCTAGGGGACCAAGACAAGTATGCCCCCTCTCTCCATATATTTTACTTTTGGTATCCAAAGTTCTTAGTCGAGGTTTGGTGGATTTATGTAGGAGGGTTATTGTAAGGCGAATCATGATTGGTATTCAAGGAAAACTTAGACACCTATTATTTTTTGATGAGTTTCTTCTCTTTTGTTTTGAGTCTATACAAAAAAGAAATGCTTTCCATGATATCATAATTATCTATTCCAAAACAATGAGAATGGTGTGTAATGTGAACAAGTTAGCCATATTTACATATAATCTAGATGTGGACTTGGTTGTTGATATAGACATATAAATTCCTTTTCAAGTCTTGGACTTTAATGTTGGGTTCAAGTATTTGGAATATTTCCTCGAACCAAATTCTTGTACAAAAAAGGGACATTGGGCTTGGTTTGTTGATGTATATGTAACTTCAGAATGTATTTCACATATATGCATATTGTATTCCTATAGAGATGTTATTATTCCTCTATACGAAAGTGTCGTCATTTATATTGTAAGTGTCGTAACTTATACTTGATGGGTTATTAGACCACCTTGTTGGGGTCGGCCCTGTATAAGTCATGTGGGTCAAAGGGTTATTAGACCACCCTATTGGGGGTCGGCCATGTGGGTCAAAGGGTTATTAGACCACCGTAGTGGGGGTCGGCCCAGTCAGCATTATGTTAAGTGGTTAAGTTGAGGCCGGCCTAGTTGAGTAAAGGTCAAGTCAAGTTAGTGTATAAATAGAGAGTGTGTCTCTCTCATTTCACACATTCTATTCTCTCACTCACACTTGGGAGAGTGGTGCACTTGTAGAGGAGGAGGCTCTGCTGCTAGGAGAAGACTATCTCTTGTATTCTAGTTGTATCATTGCTCTATCTATCTCTAAGGAAGTTATTGGGGTTTTTCACCTTTACGGTTTTCCCCAAGTAAACTCTGTGTCTCTTGTGTGCTTGCATTATTGTGTCCATGATTGATATGCTGTAGATTTGCTGTACATGTTATTCTCTCAGTTAAGATCCTAGATCAGATTGAATTAAATTCTAAAAATTTAACATGGTATCAGAGCTAGCCTGAAAGAAGGCATGATATGGCATGTATGACACTTGTTGCACTTACGATGCTAGCGCTTGATATAGCAAAAACCAGTCATCGTAGAAATTTTGCTATAAATCCGTTTTGGCAAAGTTTTCGGATCTAAAATATTTATAGGTTGAATATTAAATCCCCATGTACGTTGTGTCCAAAGGAAAACCTCTAATTCGTTGTACTTTGTGATTTATGATCTGTACAATATAGGGTTGCTGCCTCTTCCAGATCTGAGTCAAAATCAGGTGACCTTGGGAAAAAGGTCATAACTTGGGCTAGGAAGCTCCAAATGAAATTTCGTAAAAAGTGACAAGTAGTACACAGACTTCACTATCTCAGGATAATTTTTCAGAGGCCAAAGTTGAACCAGTGACATGTGGAACGCCGTACAAGTTCACTCTCCTGTATTATCCCATAAACAGGTCACGCTGCGAAACTTGGCATAACTCTCTCTCAGAGAGTCCAATTGAGGTCAGACCTATCAGGATGGAAAGATAACAGGTCGGGCTATCGCAAGAAAAATATTTAGAGGCCGAAGTTGAAACTGTGACACGTGGAATGCCGTACAAGTTCGCTCTCCTGTATTATACCATAAACAGGTCATGTTGCGACACTTGGCATAACTCTCTCTCTGAGAATTCAATTGAGGGAAGACCTGTCAGGATGGAAATATAACAGGTCGGGCTATCTCAAAAAACATTTTTAGACCCTTTGGATCGAAAAGTTTGGAGTTACACCAGAAACAATCAAGTACATATTTTTGTCAAAACAGAATTATTTTTGAGTACCTTCATTCATGGCTTCCGGAATTTAGGACTTCGGAGAAAGTTGGAATTTTGGTAATAGGAGACCACGGCTAGATGATACTCATCAAAATAGAAATTTAGAGACCAAGATCAGAATTTTTGGTTGGGCAGAAGGCCAGGATTTATCAGACCCTAGTTCGAGACTTTGATCAGAAAAGTGGAAAATTAGGGCTTCTGTAAAAATGGGAATTTTTGAAATCTGTGACCATGGCTGGAAGCTCCTCAGAAAAATAGAAGCTTAGAGATTTGGATCAAAACTTTTGATTGGGAAGAAGAGTGGGCTTCATCAAACCCCAGTTCAGGGTCACGTCCAGTGAATCCGGAAGTTTCAAAGGCAAAACTGAGGAGTGAAACTTTGCAGTTTTCAAATTCTGAATATACCAGCTTGATCAACTCATCAAGGTGCATATTTCTATCCTTTCGGAAGTTTGAAACTCAAAGTTTGGATTTTTGGGGTTTCTCTGACAAACCCATATCCAACTCCAGGTCCAGTTCTTGCAAATCAAGTGGATTGGGTTAATCCTAGAAGAAGATGGATTGGTCACCTGCATAAGTAAAGAAGTTCCTGTTTCAGAGGGAGATGAGGCTAAGGTCTTGCATAAGAATATTACAAGCGATCTCGATAGGTATGACTCATCGAGGTATGTTTTGAGATTGGTTCATGATTAAGTTTATTGTATGTTTGTCTTCATGTTATTACGGTTAGTACAATCTTGATTTTAGACTTGTCATATCACCTTAATAAAATTATGAATGCACGATAGAAAATATTCATTGATTAGGGTGTTGACACTTATGATTGTACTAATGCATTATGGTGTTGTATGAGGTTTATGTTGTCTAATAACATGAAATGTACACCAAGAAAGACAAATCATGTTCTGGTTCAAGAACATATGATCATGATGACATGAGGACAAAGATTCATCCATTGCCATGGATCTCATAGAAGATCCATTTATGAGGTATGTATAACTTGGTTTTATAATGGTTAACCTATGAGATATACATGTTACTAGCACAAGTCATTGAAGAGGAACAAGAAGACATAATGTGAGTATGTTAGAAATAACTAGCTAGCATGCTAATCCAGGTATTTTTTTCCTATATCAAGATAGAATCCTACCTTGGGTTAGGATCTTATACTATTGTGTTGTTGATAATGATTATTCATGAAGTTATAAGGTTGAATAATCATGGGTATATGCATATTATGTGTCTTACCTTAATTAATGATATGACTAACCCGAAGAGTCATAGGTTTGAGTAATTATAGGTTTAGGCATGTTATGTTTCTTATGATTTGACTAACCATAAGAATCCTACATAAACCTTGAATGCTAATGCTTATTATTTCTGTTTGAAATGATCATGACTATACATGCTTGAGATTATTGTGTTTTAATAGTATACTGATGAATGCATGATTTTATATGAGATCACAAGGATAATACAATCATGATACTAATAAGCATGCATAGGGACCAAGGATGAATATGAGTTCAAGAACAGGTAATCCAGGAAGCAAAGATCAAGAGGGAGCACACTCCAGTTGTTCCTGCAAGAAAGAAAAGGAACACACTTCAGTAGTTTCTGCAAGGATGCAGATATTCAGAGGGAGTTGACCATCTCTCTACATTCCACAACAGAAAGGTGTAGAAGAAGCTACTTCAGATTAGGACTCCGGTAGCTCCTGCAAGGAAGCGCAGACTCAGAGGGAATCCACCCAACGAGCAAACAAAGATTGAATTGTCATTTCTTAAATAATACTGTTCAATACTGTATATATTGATGTTCCTATAATTAGGTTGTGTATTATGCATATTAGAATAATTGCATTGATGAACAGTATACTACTAATATGCATGGGTAAGTGGCCTATGGCACTGTACAACATTCCATTGCTACTTATCTAGAATGAAACCTCTTTGCTGACATGTTGGGAGTTGTGCACACTCTTAACAATGTTCTGGTAGAGATTGGAAGGCATCTAGAAAGTTATGGGATATGGATAAATGTTGTATTGAAGCATTGGCTAAGATAATTGCATGACTGTATGACATATTTCTTTATGTGTAAGAATTTGTTCTGAAAACTATGAGATGTTTTCTAATCATGCAATTTAACTTGTTGTGTAGGAAAGATCATATGCCATCTCCTATAAAAGAAGAACTACAACATTTGTTCCAGCAACAAAGCTATCTATTGAAGATATTGAAGTTCCGAGGATCTGGGATGAAGAAATGGAATGCCATGATCCGTCGATAATGAAGAATGATGTTTGGGATGTAGTCCCAAGACATGAAGGGAAGTTTTTTATGACTTCCATATGGATATATCAAGATCAAGCATGTTGTAGATGGCAGCATAGAGAAATATAAAAGTGATGAAATAGAAGATACACCAGATGGATTTCAAGACAGCTTTCTTGAATGGTGTAGTTGAAGAAGAAGTGTATGTGGAGCAGCCACTTGGTTCTGAGACACATGACAGGAAATCATATATGTGCAGAACTTGGTATGGTAGGATAGGAAGCTTTCTATCCAGTTTGGTTTTTACCAAGAGTAAAGTGGGTTCCAACCTTTACTATAAGGTTGAGGAAGGAAATCCAGTGATACTACTATGTGGATGACCTATTTGTATCAAGTGAGGATAGATTGATTGCCGACACACAGCGGAAGCTTGCTGCCAAGTTCGAGTTGAAGAACTTGGGGATGATGCATTATTTGTTTTTGGCATGGAGGTGTGGCAGAGTGCAGATGGAATCTTCCTTGGACAAGGGAAGTATGCAGTAGAGATCCTGAAGTGGTTCGGGATGATGGATTGTAAGGCCATGCCCACACCTATGGCATCGAATCTGAAGCTTCTTTGTGATGCTTCATCTGAGCCAGTTGATGTCTCTATGTATCGTCAGATGATTGGGTCCTTGATGTACCTGATGAACGCGAGACCGGATATTTTCTTTACTGTGAACACATTGAGCCAGTTCCTGACGGATCCGAGGAGTGTTCACCTGGTTGCTGTAAAGCATGTTCTTAAGTACCTGAAGGGTGTAGTGGATTATGGGCTCAAGTATGAAGTGAATCAAAAGTTTAACTTGCAGGGTTATGTTGATTCAGATTGGGCTGGAAGTGCTACAGATAGGAAGAGCACATCTGGGTGCGGCTTCAGTATGGGATCAGGTGTGATCTCTTGGTTTAGCAGGAAGCAGTCTTGCGTAGCACTGAGTATAGTTGAGGTAGAGTATGTTTCCGCTTGCTCAGCTAGTTGTGAGGTAGTATGGCTATGGAAGCTACTGTCTGAGCTATTTTGATATCCCGTTGGATGCTACTGGTATCTTCTGTGATAACCAGAGTTGTGTGAAGTTATCCGAGAACCCAATGTTTCATGACATGTCGAAACACATAGATATCAAATATCACTATATCAGGGATATGGTGCAGAGTGGTGTTAGAAAAACAGGATCGTAGAGCAATAACAATAAACAGAAATGCAAATATAATAACACATACACATTACAAGAGAGACACAGATATATCGTGGTTCACCCAACTTGGGCTACATCCACACTGAATTTGCCAGTCATTATTATTACCGTCCAGCAAGGTGAAGGGATACAACCTGCAGCACAACCGCTGCACTTCCTCTTCACTGTTTCACAGTCTCTCTCCTGATCTCAGAGATCTTTACAATGCATAAAACCTAATACATCATCTGCCCTAGCCGTATTACAATGTCTTTATTTTATAGGGGAAATACAATGGGAAAATACCATGGGATACCCAAATGTAATACCCCCAATTCGACCCTTAGGATATATGAGTCTTTAATGTAAATAAGTGTACATGTGATGTATGTTTTCCTAGCATGGAGCTCAAGGCCAAGGCCCCGCTAGTGAAAGCCAAATTTTATTTAAAGGGCAAGTATTTGATATTTGATACCATGTGCTCTTAAGCCATGGAAATTGTAATAGGATGTAAATAAACATCAGGCAATATAAAAATCCAAGACTGGCTATGGAGGCAACGAATGAGAAGGGGCCACGTGTATCCACTAGGGAGTGGTGAGGGGGCTATGGGAGTGATCCATAGGTTGCCATATGTCTCTATGAGAACCCATTTGACTTCCTTAGGTGACATTAATGCCAATTGTAAGGAAGTGGTTGAGATTTCAGCCCATGACTTTGATGGGGTATGGGAAGCCCTGAAATTCGTATGGGAAGGTATGGGCTCTTTTGACTTGTCCCACAAGTCACTCTACATCTTGGGGGTTGCTCCATCCTTATCCCCATTCCATTGTGGAAGTATGGGACATCTTCCTCCACCCAAAAACGAGCTCCCAACAGTTAAAAAAAAAAACCAGAAATCGCGACTGTGAGAGAACCCACGTTTTTGGAAGCCAAAAACGTCCCGATTTGGTATTGGACAGAGAAATCCAATGGGGGATCCATTGGTAGGAACCTTGGGGCGAATTTGGGAGCAATAGCTACCCCAAAAGCCATGGGAAAACCCAGTTTTAATGGCCCAGAAAATCAGTGACGGATTTGGGATGTTTGTGACAGAGTTGTGAGAAATCCAGTTGTGGATGTATGAGCAGAGGATGGGATTGCTGAGTCTAGCTTGAAGAGTATGTGGCTCTGGGATTGAGCTTAGTGGACTAGCATCCTCCTCCATCTCCTATTTACATGCTTGAGAAACCCAACCGTGTGTTGGCTTAGCATGGCTGTTTGAGTGAAACCCTGACTGTGAGTGAGCCATCTAGTTCCTCCTTAGTGGATACACAGCCCAGCTCGGGGGTGATCTCTCAGCTGAAAGAATACAGGCTGGACAGAGATCTATGGTTGGGTGGAACGTTGCTCTCACGTAGCCAGTCGTTGGACATCATCTTCTCAAGATAAGTGTTCTGTGTATTATAAATTATTCCTTTTTGCATTCTGCAATATGTTAAATTGCCCATGTTTAATGAAATGAATTAATATAGAATCCATGCATGGCATACGAATGAGATTGGGTCTCTGTATGTTGAATCATTCCTTGCTGTGATTGATATGATTGCAATTACTGTCTATTTGAGTGCTTGTTAGCATGTTCATTCCGCTGTGTTTATATTGGAACGAATCTGCATATAGAAGTTTTAAAATGTTAGTCATTTATGTGCAAAAATTATTGGGGCTAAATTTACAAAAGCCCGGTATGTTGTTAATGTCTCCTTCCCTGTTGTTCTAAGGAGAAGGGGACGTTACACCAAAACCATGGGCCCACAAAACAGTTGGCGAAAACAGCCCCAAAAATTTTCTTCGGGGGCGTTGCCCCCGAACCCCCATTTCTCGAGGGTACTGCCCCCGAACCCCCACCAGGCGACTGCTGGCCCCCGGACCCCCCTAGAACCCCGCTGGGGTGAGTGTAGTCCACCTACATATCATATAGAATTGGGGTACAAACACAGCTAATACAATATCATCTATGAGACTAGAAGATCTGGCTCCACAACCAACAAGAGGAGCTGTGAATCTCTTGTATGTTGTGATGGATGAGCAGCTTCCAGATGTGTTGACGAAGCCACTATCCGGGGTGAAGTTTGAGTACTTCAGAGGGAGGCTTGGCATTCTTCAGATCGAGGACACTTCGAGGAAGAAGTGATGGACACATTTGCTGAAGCCATTCCAAGCATGTTGGAAGGAGGATCCTTCACATGGCTGTCGATGTAAGCACTAGATGACGAGCATCAGGATGATGTTCTGGTTTCTGCTTGGATATGATCAGTTGGATCATTTTTATATATGTATGTATGCATCATGTTGGATGTTGGATATGATCAGTTGGATCATTTTTATGTATGTATGTATGCATCATGTTGGATGCTAGATATGATCAGTTGGATCATTTATATGTATGTATGCATCATGTTGGATGCTGGATATGATCAGTTGGATCATGTGTATGTATTTTGTATATGCATCATGTTGGATGCTTGGACCATGTATCTCTATATGTATCAGGTGGATACATTGTATGATCAGGTAGATCATGTATGTTGATATGTATCATGTATTTGTATTTGTATCAGGTGGATACACTATATGATCAGGTGGATCATGTATGATGATATGTATCAGGTAGATACTTGGTATGCATAAGGTAGATGCATTGTATGATCAGGATGATCGTAGATGATGAGATTCAGGATGTTGCTCGAGATGACATGCAGCAGGATGTTGCAGTGATGATGATCAGGTTGATCATGTGTACATCAGGATGATGTATGGTGAGTATCAGGTTGATACTCTGTGGTCGTGGAATAGGTTGTGCAGATAAGCATGTAATTTGTGCCCTGGGAGATTTGAAGATGGTCTTTCGAGTTTTTGCCTATGGCATGTAATTTGTACCTTGGGACATCTGGAAAATGCTCTTTCGAGGTTTTGCTTGGGAGGACATATAATTTGTGCCCTGGGATATCTGCAGATAGTCTTTCGATGTTTTGCCTATGGCATGTAATTTGTGCCCTGGGATATATGGCAGATGCTCTTTCGAGGTTTTGTCCTATGGCATGTACTTTGTGCCCTGGGAGATCCGATAGGTTGAGCCGTGTGCTCGTAATCATTCCTGGGATGCTCTTTCGAGGTTTTTCCATGACCACATGTAATTTGTGCCCTGGGAGATCCAATAGGTTGAGCCTTGTGCTCGTAATTAGTCCTGGGATTCTCTTTCGAGGTTTTGTGGTGGGGTCACATGTAATAAGTCTTGGAGATCTGAACAGGATGAAAAAGGCCTCAGATACTCTTTAGGGTTCTTGCTAGTCAAGAGACTCTTTTAAGGTTTTGTGACGCACGTAATAAGTCCTGAGATTTCCACAGTATGGCCAGTGATGACGAAGACCTGGAGGTGGTGGGCCTACATCCAGTATGAAAAAGGATTGGCTCTGTAGAACTTCCTATGATAAGTAGATTCAGAGATTGATTGAGATAGTAGCAGCAGTGATGATGATGATGACTCGATGACGATTATCCAGTGACGATGATCCAGAGAAGATGACTTGTGCTAGAAGACCTATGTCAAGAAATACCTTCCTAGTTAAGAGGGAGTGTTGATGTATATGTAACTTCGGAATGTATTTCACATATATGTATATTGTATTCCTATAGAGATGTTAGTATTCCTCTATACGGAAGTGTCGTCATTTATATTGTAAGTGTCGTAACTTATACTTGATGGGTTATTAGACCACCTTGTTGGGTCGGCCCTGTATAAGTCATGTGGGTAAAAGGGTTATTAGACCACCCTATTGGGGGTCGACCATGTGGGTCAAAGGGTTATTAGACCACCCTAGTGGGGGTCGGCCCAGTCAACATTATGTTAAGTGGTTAAGTTGAGGCCGACCTAGCTGAGTAAAGGTCAAGTCAAGTTAGTGTATAAATAGAGAGTGTGTCTCTCTCATTTCACACATTCTTTTCTCTCACTCACACTTGGGAGAGTGGCGTACTTGTGGACGAGGAGGCTTTGCTACTAGGAGAAGACTATCTCTTGTATTCTGGTTGTATCATTGCTCTATTTATCTCCGAGGAAGTTATTGGGGTTTTTCACCTTTATGGTTTTCCCCAAGTAAACTCTGTGTCTCTTGTGTGCTTGCATTATTGTGTCCATGATTGATATGCTGTAGATTTGCTGTACATGTTATTCTCTCAGTTAAGATCCTAGATCAGATTGAAGTAAATTCTAAAACTTTAACATGGTTGAATGGTAAGGTGGAGACGCATGTTACCCAATGGTGTAATAAATGAATGCCACGAGGAGGATGATTAGTTATGGTAAAGACCATTTTGGTATCCATTCTTGTTTTTTGGCATTAGTTGGCCCACATTCCAAAAGGTACCTTGGATAAGATTCACCACTATTGTTTCAACATTTTGTGGCATGGAAGTAGTGACTGTTGATGTATATGTAACTTCGGAATGTATTTCATCTATGTATTTCATATATATTTATTGTACCCTTATTAGAGATGTGTTATTCCTCTATAAGGAAGTGTCGTCATGTGGATTGACAAGTGTCGCAAGTGTGTGTACTTGGAGACGGGTTATTAGACCACCATGTGTGGGGTCAGCCCTGAAATATATATTATATTGTGGATGTACCTAGCTAGACAAGTCGGCCCCATAAGGTCACTGGGAAAACAGGTTAGTATAAATAGAGATCGGGAGATCTCTATTTTCATCATTCGAAAAGTCACACTTCTCTCACTCAGAAAGTGGCGCACTAGTGAGGAGGAGGATCATCTGCTACTAGGAGACTATATCAAGTGTATTTTGGTTGTACTTTGGTTGAGCCATTGCTCTCTCTATCTCTGAGGAAGTTGTGGGGTTTTTCACCTTACGGTTTTCCCCATGGAAACTCTGTGTCTCTTGTCTCTCATGATTTTGATTCTTGTGATGTTTATTGTGATTGTTATGCATTGATATACTATATATGTTATTCTCTCAGTAAAGATTCAAGAGTATTGCGAATTAATGCTCAAAATTTAAGAGTCACTATAATGGTAATCTTTGGGTGAATTAGTGAAGTATAGCTTCTCCAAAGGTGTTTGATGGTTGGGTAATCAAGGACATTCATGTGTTCAATAAATCTCATGCAATGAAGTATTTATGAAATATGATCGCTAAAGAGAGCCTTTGGTAGAATCTCTTAATCCAAAGGGATATTGCTCATGATACTATAATGAATTGGATTCGAAAGGAGAGGAAGAAACTTTAGAACTTTTCAAACCAATGGAAAGTGATGGCTTTGGCTTTCCCTATCACAACCTAATTTTGACCTCATTGCATTTAACATGTAAATGATATCATATCGTTATAAAATCATGGTGAGAATCTCAAGGCCAAGGCCCTGCCATCAATTCATCATTATGTATCGAAAATTAAAAGTCGATGCATGTGGATTGCTTGTTGGCATGGCATCATGGAAAATCAGAAATATGATGTAAATTTATTTTAATAAAAGTACCCACAACTAGTTATTCAAAGAAACATGAGTATGGGGGCATGATTTTTACAAGGAATAGGGAGGGAAATATTCAAACCCTTGAAGCCAATAGTGTCAATCCAAGTGTCAATGAGAGAACCCATGAACCATTAACTACCCATGTTGACTTATGCACACAATCATTTAATTCTTACTAGAGGTGGTTGAGGTAGTTATTGTTTTGGGAAATAGAGAGTATGGTTGTCCAAATTTCATGTATGGGAAAACCATCATTTTGGAAAAACGTAGAAGTAGGATTACACACAATATTTTTACGTGGAAACCCAAACAAGAGAAAACCACAGAATGCTTATTTATCATGAGAAAGAATACATTTGAGGAAGCACCGAATTCCTAAGTTTACCAGCACCAACTAGAAGGAGGCACTAACACCCTGGTTTTACAAGTACTAACCTGAAGGAAGATACAACTCCCTGTGTTTTCTCCAGCACCAACTGGAAGGAGTCATTGATCCCCTGTCTCCTTTGTTTTACAGGAACCAACCTGAAGGAAGCTCTAACTCCTTGTCTCCTTCCCCCGTCCGACCGCCCTGATGTCGAATATGTGTTGATGTCTTACTAAACTCCTATTCTGTGCACTCTTCTAAACTTATGTTGATGATTTCGTTGTGTGTTGTCTTCATATGCAGTCTATACTATGTTACTATGCTGCATACATCACTTGACTTCTAATTCCTCTCAAAACACACTTCTACTGATGACTTACTTCATGTACTGTGTGCTTCATTGATAATGCAGTTTGTGTCTATGGTTATCTCAATGTTCTGCTTTGTGTGACTGCTATGATCAATTGATACTGTGCTTTTAATTAATAGTTTGTTATTCTGAAATGAAGCACTAGTAACAGATGGAATTGCGCACTTTCTGATATGTCCATTCTAATTAAGTGTTGCAGTCTCTCAGACAATCTGCGACGTCCTGTGCATCAAATGATTCGTCCGTTTTGTTTAACGCAATTGTCTTAGAACATCTGCATCCCGATGCATGTATTATATCCTGTTAGTGTTCTGTCTTTGCACATCAAATGGAGTTCTCAACTTCACACACTTTCACTTCTGCTCATATGCATCAACAAGACATCTGCAATTTGTCTAATAAAATTCGATCCTATCTCTGTGCTTCTGTCTTTACAATGTCTGTGACTATTAGCGTGTTGACTATAATATTATCCTTCGAAACATCAAGCGCTTGTGCATACTTCAATATTTTTTCCTTTTAGTACTCGCTCATTTGTCATAGATATACAACATCATTATGCGCACCATCAAAACTTCATTCTGCTGCATGTGCGCATTCGAATCCTCTCTAGATCATTCTATTCTATCCACGAGCCCCTTGATGCCCCAAAAATTAAACTGAAACTTACACTCGAAGCTCTTATTCTCTCTCCATCAAGATTACTTCCAATCTGCAACTTGCATCTCTATTTATATAGATCCTGCATAGATTGTATGTTCACAAGTTGTTCATGGAATCCCTTCTTCCATACTTCACGGATTTTGCATATTCCATGTGTCATCTTCTGTGTTGTTGATATGTCATATGATATGTGTCTTGCGCCCTCATGGTCCACAACTTAGTGGTGTTGGAATATTCTCCCCATCATTTTTTAGTTTTGCATGCATCTAATCATCATCATGGTGGACCGCCCAACTCTTAGAGCTTCATTCTAGCTCTCCACAGCCTGTCTACAGCCCCCAGGGTGCCTCCTACCTACCAAAGACACCCTTCTTCATGCCAAGTGCCCCTTTCTCACCTACCACAGCCAGTTAGGCGCCATTCTCACCTACCAGTCAGTTACCACTCAGTTCTTCCTTGATTTGAGGCTAGATTGACTCCCCCATTGACTGTTTCACTCCGACAGACCTCTAATGAGACTAATCTGTCCATAATGACTCTAGTTAGCTCCTCATGCACCCTTCACTGATCCTCCTTCATTCAGTTCATGCCTACCTCAATCAGTTAGACTCTTCATGTGCCCTCCACTGAGCCTCCTTTATTCAGCTAGTACCTACTTCACTCAGTTAGACTCAATTTACTGACTGTGACATCTGATGACTGATAAATTGACTGGATGATGACTCCACTATCATTCAAGCCACACTCTGAGTCAGGAATTCGAATGCCCTACTTGGCCTAATCGAATCCTATATTATGCAGCTTACTATTCTATTGTATTCATTCACTTACATTCTTATTCATTGTAGAATACTGAGATTATGTTCTATTCTATTGTGTTTATGAGTGATCATTGAGTGTCTCCTTCTCTTCTTCTTTGCAACATATTTGTGAGTTTGATTGTGAGTTGCTACAACTGTCAGATCATTGCATATTATTACATGGTATCAGAGCAGGAAGCAGCTATTCGAATTGCATCAGTTGCAGCATTTCTTTGAGCAGCTATCTTTCACTTGTGCACCAGAAGCATATGAGTTTCCACAGTAAATCCTGGTGCTATTACTTGATTTCATTGGAGAAATCCATTGAGGTATATCCAGGTGTGAAGGACTTAGTCCATGTGTCAAGTGTCCTTAAGGTAGTGTTCAGTCGAAGTGTAGTATTCTCCATCAACACATATTTTATTGTTTTGCAAGTTCATTCACCCGTTCAGAATATTCTTCAACTATTGACTTTCTCTGTTCAGATGGATCTAAAGCTTACATCTTCCAACTATGTTGAGTGGAATTCCAAGATGGATCTCTTCATGAGATCCAAGAGCTTCACCCGAATACTCAACGGAACGATGGTAGAACCTCTCAGTGCAGTTGAAAAGTCCAAGTACTTGGATCGGCTTGATGAAGCAATTTGTCTCCTCCTTCTCTCAATTTCTGATGAACTACACTTTGATGTCATCGATCTTACATCTTCGAAAGAGGTGTGGGACAAGGTCAAATATGTCTTTGGGCCAAAATATTATATGGTAGCACACAAATTGGAGAATGAGCTCATATGTTTGAGTCCTAGCAGCTTCAATTCTATCAATGCCTTTATCACCAAGTTCAAAAGCTTGATATCAAAGTTGAAAAGGAATGAGATAGTGAAGGAAGATAAGCAGCTTATACTTACCATTCTCTCAAAGTTAGGGGAAAATTTCTCAGTTTTTGTTTCTACTTTCCAGTCAGCTAGGTTATCCATTCCAAGATGGAAGCTTCCCTCATTTAATGATTTCACACAATCCCTTACCCAAGAGGAAGAGAAGTTGATTTCAATGGGAATGCTCATACCCAAATTGGATTCAACCCTTACAATTGTAGAGAGAGAAAATCATATAGGAAAGCTAGAGCTTCCTGGTAATACAAGGCCTACACACCAGTCAGATAGAGCTTTGAGCTCTAAGAAGGACAAACATTCTAAAAAGGTAAAGGGAAAATGCATGTATTGTCATGGAGGGCCTCATCACGAGAGTGCTTGCATACGGAAGACTATAGATTTGATGGCAAGATTACTTGAAGAGAACAATCTTCTTGTACATGCATGTGCAAAGAAGAAAGATCCTGAATCTTCTAGATCCAAAGACAAAGAAAGATGTCATGCCTACATGGCAAGTGCATCAACATATTCTTCCTTCATCATAGATTCAGGGGCCTCAAGACACATGCCTTCTTCGAAGAACCTCTTCTCAGATTTCAAAAGCTCATTTGGCCCACCTATCACGATGGGAAATAATGCAGAAGTCTCCTCTCAAGGTATTGGAAAAATCAATCTTGACCATGGCTTTTTTGCTGATGTGGTTTATGTTCCTTCTCTTACAGCTAGCTTGCTTTCAGTATATCAAATGACTCATATTGGAAACCCCAAAAAGGTGATCTTTTCTCCAAATGAGGTCGAGATACAAGACATGGTCTCAGGTGAGATCATTGCAAAAGGAATTGCAAATCACAAATCCAAGCTATATGAATTCTCACACTTTCTATCTCTCTCGAAGTAATCATCCCTCCATACTCATGCCAATGAAGAAAGTAGGTTATGGCATGAAATATTTGGGCATCTCAACTATAAATACTTGCATGACATGCATGCAAAGGATATGGTTGATGGGCTACCCAAAATCAAATTTACCAAAGGTAACTGTCATGGTTGTTTGATGGGAAAGCATCCTGAGAAGAAATTTAAAAATGGAAAGGCTAGGAGAGCTTCTCAACCCCTTGATCTCATTCATAGTGATCTGGCTGGTCTGTTTCCTAATCTGTCTCTAAACAAGGCAAGGTATGTGCTCACTTTTGTTGATGATTATTCCAGATTCACTTGGGTATATTTCCTTAGATTGAAATCAGAAGTATTTGGTTTCTTCAAGTTTTTCAAGTCTTCTGTAGAGAAACTTTTAGAAAGGAAGATAAAAGCCATTCACACGTACAATGGTGGTGAGTACATCAAGGGTGAGTTTCAAGATTTCTGTACTGAAGAGGGCATTGAAATGCAACACACTGTTCCCTACACACCACAACAGAATGGTGTAGCTGAAAGGAAGAACATAGCATTGAGATATGGCCACTTGCATGCTAAAGTCAAAGGGATTGCATCCCAGTATTTGGGCAGAAGCCATCAACTCTGCCACTTATCTTTAGAACAGAGTTCCTCATAAGGATCTCAGTGAATCTACTCCTTTTGAAGCATGGATGGGATACAAACCTGATGTATCTCATCTTAATGTATTTCAATCTAGAGCATGGGAAAGGATTCCAATTGACAGAAGGAGAGCTATTGATTCTCAAAGCAGGGAATACATTATGGTGGTCTATGCATCTAATGCAAAGGCTTACAAGTTACTTGATCCTTCCTCCATGACCACATTCTTGGAGAGAACTGTTCAGTTTGAGGAATGGCCTCTTCATGACATTCCTTCTATTGAGGAAGAAATCTCACCGAGCACTCCTCCTTTGGTTGATGAGAGTGATACATCTTCATATGATTCATCAAGTACAGAATCCGAAAGTGGAGATGATGATAGAATGCTAGATCCGTATCCACAAGAACCTGAAGATCTAGTAACTGATAATGAATATGAGAGGATGAGAGATACAGATCCACAAGAACCTGATGCTCCTCCTCTCCCACGATGGGCTGCCATTACACTTCGATTTACGGGAGATTTGGTTGGTGATCCACATGATCATAGAAGAACCAGATCAGATTTTGAGCATGTAAGGGCTCATCCCCCTCACAATGCAGATCCATTTCAGGTTGATCGAAGCTTCCTTGGAAAGGAAGGTCACTTGCCTCCTTCAGGGGTAACTCATGATATGCTACTTTAGCTCCTTTGATCTATTTTGAGGGAGGGCTTTTTCCCACTGGGTTTTCCCTCTTTCCTCACTTAGTTATTTTAGATTGATTGTACGGGGTGACTTTTGGTCTTAGTTACCAAGGCCCTACTCTTCATTTATTTCTCATCGTATAGTTTGCGGGGGGGTCTTGGAATATTCTCCCCATCATTTTTCAGTTTTGCATGCATCTAGTCATCATCATGGTGGACCTCCCAGCTCCTAGAGCTTCATTCTAGCTCTCCATGGCCTGTCTACAGCCCCTAGGGGGCCTCCTACCTACCAAAGGCACCCTTCTTCATGCCAAGTGTGCCTTTATCACCTACCACATCTAGTTAGGCGCCATTCTCACCTACTAGACAGTTACCACTCAGTTCTTCCTTGATTTGAGGCTAGATTGACTCCACCACTGACTGTTTCACTCTGATAGACCTCCAGTGAGACTAGTCTGTCCACTCTGACTCCAGTTAGCTCCTCATGTGCCCTTCACTAAGCCTCCTTCATTCAGTTCATGCCTACCTCACTCAGTTAGACTCCTCATGCGCCCTCCACTGAGCCTCCTTCATTCAGTTAGTACCTACTTGACTCAGTTAGACTCAGTTTAATAACTGTTACATCTGATGATTGATACATTGACTGGATGATGACTCCACTATCATTCAAGCCACACTCTCAGTCAGGAATTCGAATGCCCTACTTGGCCTATTCGAATCCTATATTATGCACCTTACTATTTTATTGTATTCATTCACTTACATTCTTATTCATTGTATAATACTGAGATTATGTTCTATTCTACTGTGTTAATGAGTGATCATTGAGTGTCTCCTTCTCTTCTTCTTTGCAACATATTTGTGAGTTTTATTGTGAGTTGCTATAGTTGTCATATCATTGCATATTATTACAAGTGGGACCTTACACCTTGGTGGTGTACCTTTGCACTCTTAATGTACCATTTCCTTAATGTATGTGTGTAATATTACACTTCATCTTGATGTGTCTATAACTTGTGTTGTATCATCCCTTGTGGGTAATGCGCCCTTGACATATTGATAATTTATAGAACCTGCGCATTCTCCAACTTCTACTTGGTGGAATGATGTCCCTTGCTGCTTCATCACTTGTGGTTAATGCATGCTTAGTGTATTGATACTTTGCGGATTCTGTAGATACACCTACTTCTACTTGGTGGGACTTTGACTTCTGCCTTATCATCACTTATGGGACTTGTGCGCTTATTGTACCGGCAACTGTGGAATTTGCTCATAGATGGTCTTCAACGGTTGTATCCTTCTTGGAACTTGTGCGCGTTACACTTATTGAAAGCATATTCTGATTGGCTATGCTTGCACGCTTTCAAGATTGTCCGGCTATTAACTACTTGCGCACTTCCAACCATTAACCAAACAACTCTCAAGCTTGCTTGTGCATTCCAACAAACTTGCGCACTTGTACCATTTTCTCAACCAATCTCCTTGGATGCTTGAACACATGTACCATTGTCCATCCAAATATTTTGACTACTACCATGAAACAATATGACTTGGCTGACTTGCACAATGACTAATGTTGTAGGATACATTACTTTTGTTCTTTGTTTAACTGGATATGCATGATGTATTTTCCTTATGTATTTCTTCAAACTTGTCATGCATGATGTATCCTTGGAAACACATCTTAATACTGAATGCACTTCTAGATATAATCCAAAGTTGCATTCATATCTATCACCTTCACCATTTGCACATATACTACTTCAAAGTGGCTTCCATTACTCTTCATACTTCTATGGGAATGATGTATCCACTTTGACTTCAATTGATATCAATGACTTAGACTGAATCATATGACATCCTCTTTGACATTAGTTGACACTCAGACAATTGACATCATCCTAAATTGACATCAATGACAACCAATATTCAACACTATGGAGTAGTGAAGGGGATACTTTCTTGTGTTGGGTGTGTAGGTATTGTGGGTGTCGAGCTAGCTAAATCTTGTAGAGGTACTGATGGCTCTATGGTTGATCTCAATAGATTAGCAATTCCTTCCTTTTACTACCTTAACAACCCAATAAACCTAGTTGTGGACTAGATTGGATGAGATATGGTATATACTTGGCTATGTGTTAGTTGTTGTTCCCATTTCCTTTTGGAAATAATGCCTAGCTCGGGGGTGGCAGCTATGCTAAGATATTGATGAGTATAGTTGGCCTATGGTTGGGTGGAACGTTGCAGTTGCATATCCAGTTACTCAGGACAACTTCATATCAAGATAATTATTCACTTGTATTAATTATGCAATGTATTTAATTGATGACTGTTATAATTATGTTGGAACATTGCACGCCTGATGTGTGTATCAGAGTTTACTTCTGTTGTTTATTTGTATTATGCATCTGCACACAAGTAATTTATTTTTTATGAAATTGAGAAATGATGATGGGGCTAGTTTTGGAATGTCAGATTTAGTGTCATGTTCCCTCCCTTAATTCAGATTGATGAAAGGAGATCTGATAGTTTGGTATCAGAGCTACACATTGCAACAATGGGCCTGTATGGGATATGTCATGCAACTTGTAGTGTAAGAAAGCTTCTTGATCACCATTGTTTATCAGAATTTTTTTTTTCTAAGTTTTTGGCCTAAGTGTGTGTCGGTGTATTTGAGCGAGTTCTGCCGACACATTCAACAAGTTTTGGAGAAGTTTTCCGAAAAAAGGAGTTTCACTAAAAAATGGAAAAGTCCTCCGAAGTTTTAGCAAGTTTTGTAAAAAATTCACTGAAGTGTTCGGCAAGGCTTGCGAAAATATGGCGAAGTTTCAGTGCGTTTTGTGAAAATTCACTGAAACAGTTTGGCGAGTTTTGGAAAAGTCACAGAAAAAGGTGTTTCGGTGCAAAATGAAAAATTCTGCCGAAATAGTTTGGTGATTTTTGGAAAAGCCACCGAAGAAGGTGTTTCGGCAGAGAATGAAAAAGTCTGCCGAAATAGTTCGGCAAGTTTTGGAAAAGTCGTCGAAATGGATTCGACAAAGTTTTGAAAAAGTCATCGATGAAGGCTTTCAGATAAAAAATTGGAAAAGTCGTTGATGAAGGCTTTTGGTGAAAATTGGAAAATTCGTCGATGAAGGCTTTTGGTGAAAATTGGAAAAGTCGTCGATGAGGTGTTTCAGGGAAGAATGGAAAAGTCCATTGAAACAGAGAAATTGGGTAGTGTCCATGGATATTTTTCAGGTGCTGGAAATCGAAAAATGTCATTGAACTTATGTGCAAGATTGCACGAAATCAAAATATTTACAAAAAAAACTGAGGGCGCCGCAAGAGGGCAAGCCCCCTTGACCCCCATCACCACCCTGAAACATCATTGATTGTGAGAGAATTATGTGACTTGACATAAATTGTCGATCTGGATTGTTCTCATAATGTATGAAATGAATTTCTAATTTTCTGAGAATATAATGCAACTAACAAACATCTTTATAAACACTTTTGCAGATCCAAAATCCTATGAATGACAATTAAGTATCGACATTCAGTGTATTTTAGGTTGAAACATTTGGTCTTGGTTGGACTAAGAGGATCATCATCATGGATGATGCACAAGATCTCTCTTATCCTGACACATATACCATGGGAGAGAACATATAGGTTGAAAATGCAGAGACAAAATCCAATGGGAGAAGAAACCAAGAGACTCCCCCAGATATTGCAGCTACCATGAAGAGCCTAAGGGTGGAACTACAAACTTGTAGAGAAGACAATGAGAGGGTTATTAAAGCTCAAGAACAATAGAATCAATTGAATGCATCTATGCTGCAAATTTTGACATAAATTCAAAGGAGGATTAACTCTGGGAATCACTCAACAAATCTATAAAATAGTGGGAGTAGTTCAAAGAGAAATTCATGCAAGAGGTCCAATAGCTCAATAAGAGTTTCAAAAGATAGGACATATACTCCAGAATAAGAGGAAGTCTCACAGGAATAAGAGGAAGAGGTATTACAGGAATAAGAGGAAGAGGTATTACAAGAACAATTCACATGGGAAATTTAAGAAGGCCAAGCCTCATACAATTGATGGTGAGGTAAAATATGGTCAAGAAGCTGAATCTTGGATTCTTGGGATGAGGAAATATTTCCAAGTCAAAGACTACTCTAAAAATATGAAGGAAAGGGTGGCCATATTCAATCTAAATGGAAGAGAATCTATATGGTGGGATCGCCATAGACAAGTGAAGAAGTTCAATGAAAGGAAGATTGTGTGGAAGCAGTTCAAGAATTACTTCAAGCAAAAGTACCAAACAGATGTGTACTATGATGATACAATCAAATAACTCCATGAACCGAAATTGAACCAAATGACCAGCATGGAAGAATATGCAAACAAATTCTTGGAGCTACTGAGCTATTTCAAGTACATCAGAGATGATAAGGTGAAGATTTAACGTTTTCTAAGTGGATTACCTCAGTCATATAAAGAAAAAATTGAGTTTGATGAACCTCAAACTCTAGATGAGGCCATGAGAAAGGACAATTATTGTTATGATTAAAACAAAATAAAACTTGATTTCTATAAGGCATGGAAGGACAAGAAAAATGAGAAGTTTGACCAAAGGAGGAAGGGGTTCAAACCTCATTATCTAAGAAATCAACAAAGGAATCCACCACAGGGTGTGCCTAAGCCAACTAGAATGATGGGAGACAAGCCAAGAGATTGAAAGGATCCAGGAGAACCACTTCAATGTTGGGGATGTGCATTGTGGAGAGGACCATATGCTTAGGAACTATCCACATCAGAATGGGAGTGTAAAGAAAGTGCACAACATCCAGGGAGCTAAAATTGTGGGTCAAGTGGCAAGGACCATCCCTAGAATCTATACAGCACTAGAGGACCACTAGGAAGACCATCAATCAACTGTGGTTGAAGTTGAAGGTAAGATTGCTAAGCAATCTATTTTTATTTTTATTGACCTTGGATCTACTCACAGTTATATCACTCCTAAAATTGTTGAGATTTGTGCTTTTAATAAATAAAACCATAGTAAATCATGGTTACTTCAACTAGCCATTGGAATCAAGAGAAAAGTTAGTGAAATGGTAGAGAAATGTCCATTAGAAATGGATCGACTATTCACTTCTGAAAATATGAATATTCTGCCACTTGGCTCCTATGATATTCTCATTGGAAAGGACTGGTTAGAAGCACACAAAATTAAACTTGACTGCTACAACAAGACTTTTGAATGCATGGATGAAGAAGGAAACCCTAGGGTCATAAAAGGCATTCCAAAGGTGATTTTTGTTAAGTAGAATTCAACCATGCAACTGAAGAAGTTTTGTAGGAAGGGTTTTCAATTGTATGTAGCCCATGTTTTGGAGACAACAAAAAATGAAATTTCCAAGTTGGGGGACTATCATGTGTTGCAAGAATTCAAGTCCATGTGTTTCCTTATGATATTCTAGGACTCCCTCCAAAGAGAGACATTGATTTCACAATCGACCTTGTGCTGAGATTTGCACCAGTTTCCAAGACACCCTACATGATGAGTACATCAGAATTGCTAGAATTGAAAATGCAATTACAAGAGCTGTTGGAAAAGAAATATATCAGGCCAAGTGTGTCCCCATGGGAAGCACTTGTGCTATTTGTGAAAAATAAATATGGTACACTCAGGATATGTATTGACTACAGTGAGTTGAACAAAGTCATTGTAAAGAACTAATGCCCATTACCTCGAATTGATGGCCTTTTTTATCAAACGAGAGGGGCAAAGGTATTTTTTTGACTTGAGGTCTGGTTACCATCAGGTAAGAATAAAAGAGGAATTTATTCATAATATATCCTTTAGAACAAGGTATGGGCACTATGAGTTTGTGGTGGTACCATTTGGTCTCACGAATGCACTAGTTACATTCATGTGTCTCATGAATAGTGTTTTTAGCAAGTATTTGGACAAGTTTGTTCTTGTTTTTCTAGATGAAATTTTTATCTATTCTAAGAATGAAGAGGAGCATGAAGAACATTTGAGAATGGCCTTGCAATTTCTAAGGGAGCATAAGTTGTATGCAAAGTTGAGCAAATGTGACTTTTATAAAAATAAAATCCATTATTTGGGTCACATTATTTCAAAGGAAGGAATATCAGTGGACCTTGAGAAGATTGAAGCCATTATGAAATTAGGGTGATGTTGTTATGTGATGTGACGACAAAGTTTTCTTATTGGGGGAGTTGGTACACTACATTCATAAATTGATAAAATCACTCTTAATTTTGTTTCCAATCCAACCTTGTCTTCAATTTTGTCTCGGGACTAGTTGAGCACAAAATATCTTAATCTCAAGAAGAGTGGATGCCAAAGTGGAATGAATTCACTGCCTCCCTACAAAGGTCCCATACCCATTTAGTGTTGTTTGAGGATGAATTCATATGGGGGCGTAACGTAGTTGGAGGTAACTATACTACAAAACTTGGTTATGATGCTCTATATGGCCATGAAAATTAAGAGGATGTCTAGTGGTGGAAGTGTCTTTGGAAGGTTGGAGAGCCTCCAAAATCAACCTATTTATGTGGCTTTCTCTGACTTACAAAGTTCTGACTTGGGATTTGTTGTAGAAACAGTTTAAGGAGGGATTGGATATTTTCTTATTATGTTGAGAGAACGATGAAATGAGTCAACATCTCTTTCTAACATTCACTTATTCTCGTCATGTTTGGAGGGAAATTGTAAACAACTTGGGTTTCTCCAATTTTGTGTTGGGTTCTTTAATAAAAATTTAAATCTCTTAAGAGCACTCCCATATTTGGTTCTATGAGGAATTTCATTGGCACATAATTCTATGGTTTTTGAAGGGATTTTTTTTTCCTAGCTTTAAAATTTCTACTCATTGTCTCAGTTTACTTCCTCATTTTGTGCAAGCTCAAAAGAAAAAAGCTGCCAAGAGTGATAGGCAACAATAAAATCGACCACTCTCGACCTTGGTGCTTCTTTAATGGTGCATGCAAGGAGGCCATGTGCTACTATGGTTTTGTCCTACATGTATTTGATTAGAACGTTTTTCATATACAAGCAAACATTAGAAGGGGCTTTGACAATTTCAGTGACTTTATGGCTTTGTTCAATGGATTGAATTTTACCATGTGGAAGGGGCACAAGAGGTTACAAGTCTTTGTTGATTCAAGACTACCCATTAATGTCTTAGCTAGGGTCTCTCTACCCTACAACATAAATCTACGACCTTTGGTTGATCATCTCTAGGACATTACAATATCATTTTCATTGATTGAATATAAACATATATAAAAAGAACTAACTTGTGATCTCTCCAAAGCAAATCTCCTTCTTCAAAAAAACCAACTATTGATAACATAAGTTGATGGAAAAAGAGAACTAGGCCAAACTCAAATTCCTATTCAAAGCCTTTAAAATTATGTGGTATTGGTTGTGTATTTTGGCTGCAAATACTATATATATATAAGAGGATGAGTTTTTTTGTATAAGGAGAATATTCAATCTATTTTATGGAATTAATTTACACTTCAAAAAATTTGATCCATATCTACAAATAATAATAAAAAAATAAACTATATAACTTTTATTTAAACTTACAAAACCTTAAAACATAATACTAACTAATTCTACTTAGCATATAACCTTTCACTACGAGGGAATTTCAAATTGAAAACTGCATATCCTAAAATGTATTGTTATGAGCTGAGTGCTTAATACTAACTCTTCATGCATATCCTAAAATGTATTGTTATGAGCTGAGTGCTTAATACTAACTCTTCATGCATATCCTAAAATGTATTGTTATGAGCTGAGTGCTTAATACTAACTCTACTGATCATAAAACCTTTCACCATGATGGCATTTCAAATTGAAAAATGCATAGCATTTATTTGTTAGATGAAATCAGAATTTCCAAAATCCTAAATGGTAAAGTACGGCATACGAAGAGGACGGCCTTTATATTTTCTGTTGTAAGTTGGAGATCCGTGTCATTATCCGCAGCAGCTGCCAGTAAAACGTCCACAAGATCTCGCGTTTCCTTGACTTCATCATTCTGCGCCGCATGTTCGTCTATTACTTTCTCGAAGAAGTCGTCCACTGTCTTACGTATGTTCTTCAGCCGATCGTTCAGACCTCGCAGATGATCGATCCATGCCAAGTAAGGCACGAAATCTCCGATGTTAAAGGAACCACATAACATAAGATGTTCATGGATCATGGAATTGAAACCTGTGCTGCCAGTTAAATCATGATCAGAGTACCTTCTGCCGAAGGTCATCCTGCATATTATAGCGTTTGCTAGGGCTGACACCGTTTTCCCAATGCTTACGGGACGACCGGAATTTGAATGAACCGAGCGAATCATGTCAGAGACTTCCTCTTCTCTTATGGAGTGGAAGGAATCGATGCGTCTGGAGCTCAGTAACTGTAAAACGCAGACCTTACGCATTTGCCTCCAGTAAGGTCCATAGGGCGCGAAGACTACGCCAGAACAATTATACGTCAAGTACTTAGCAGCGGCAGAAGGAGCTCTGCTGGCGAAAAGCTGGTCATGAGTCTTGAGAAACTCCTTGGCCATATCTCCGGAAGAAACCACCAATGTGAGAGCGGACCCGAGGCGGAAAGACATGAGGGGCCCGTATTTCAAAGCAAGAGCTGCCAGTGCTCGGTGTGGAAGCTCTCCCAGCAGGTGGAGGTTTCCGATAATGGGCAGCGGAAAAGGGCCCCGGGGCACTCTCCCATTGTTAAATTTTCTGTATTTCCACCATGTGGACACTACTAATACAAGCAAAAGAACAGCAGCAACCTTAACACTAGAAAACCCTACTGAGGCTAACTCCTTTTCCGCCATTCTCAAACTCACATCAACAATTATGTTCTCCACACGGCTTACACAAATTTCAGTTCGAAAGGAGCTGGGTTTAAGTAATTGTTAGTACACTCAAAGTTTGGTTCGGAACAGGTGACCTAACACAGCCTTGTGTGTCTTAATAGTAAACTCAGGTGTGTTTTAAGTAAACTCATTCAATGTATTCAACGCAGTAAATTCATTCAACATTTAATGTGAAAATTGATACAGATGACCTAACATTTAATGTGAAAATTGATACAGATGACCTAACACAAGGAGTGTGTTAACAATACACTCATTGACCTTGAAAATTGAAGACCATAGAATTAGAATTTTCAAACTTCTTAAGAAAATGTATAAACTTTATAAACTTGAAGGAGATTTGATAAAGGTAATTAAAATGCCATTTTAGTCAGCAAACTGTGTTGGAATGCATTTGACAATGGCGACTAAAATGGGATTTTAGTGGGCAACGCCGCAACCATTGTTGGAATCCAGCGGGAGAAATCGACAGTACATCCATGGATCCGGTTGTAAAGGCATGTTTTAGGTCGAAGATAGATCCCTCATGAAGAATAAAAAAAAACACTCCAGCAAATTTCTCTTTTCAAAATTATTGCTGAAAAGGCGGGGCATCAAACGTCACAATTCATCAAAATTCCATCAGATTTCTCTTATTAGAACGATTGCAGAAAAGCAGTGGTATCAAACGTCACAAACCATTTACATTTTATTGGTGAGAGGTTTTATTAGATGAACACTGTAGATTTATAAAATTGAATGGGCTAAAGTCTAGATTATTTGTATTTTTTTGGGGGAGTTTGGTGGGAATTCTCCAATCAATTTTGATTGAAGAAATGGATTCAGTGTTCTCGATTACCCTTGGGGCACCCCAATTATGCAATTCCAATTTCAACAATTCTCACCAAATTTTAACCTAAAAATTTACTAAATAACCAATACAAATCATCTAAACTTCAACCCACTAAACTTCAGAAGCCACTGTATTGCTTAGAATCACCTTGACGTACATTCAGAAAGTTGGGTGCCCCACTGCCCCTCATGATGGAACACAATGACGGAGGGTGACTTTGACGTACATCCAGGAATTTGGCTGCCGCTCGTTGAGACACAATGACGAATTGTATTAGATACCTTTATACTACTTCAGCATTAATAAAGTTTAAAAAAAATACAGCTTTAGAGTGTTAATGTTATGTCCTTTTCTATGTTAGTCCAAAATATAGTGAATTATGTCCCTTTCTATTTTGGTCCAAAACATCGAGGAATTTGGCTGCCCCTCATTGAGACGGAATGACGAATTGTATTAGATACCTTTAATTTTATTTATAATGGCGTTTATAGTACTTCAGCATTAATAAACTTTAAAAAAAAAATACAGCTTTAGAGTGTTATGTCCTTTTCTATGTTGGTCAAAAATATAGTAAATTATGTACCTTTTTATTTTGGTCCAAAATATAGTGCTATGTCCTTGTATTCACTAAAATTATGTGTATATATAATGAAAAAAGCATAAAGATATATATATACAATGAAAAAAGCCTAAAGATATATTCAAACAAAAAATATTCACTATTCAACAAATATATATATGTATATGTAGTCATTTCTCTTTTCCTATGGTAGTGGAGGACACAATCTCTTTTGGCTTTCTTTCATGATTTCATTATATACCATATCTTTAGGGAACAAAATACTGAAGCAAATACTCTATCAAAGAAGCTCTTGGTACACATGAAGGTGTTTTCATTGGGAGACGTTTTGGAAGGAACACTGACAAATAATAGTTCTTTTTTTTTTAATGCCAATGTGGGCTTCAACTAGATGGTTGCCACTTTAGATGTCTCATATATTTTTCTATTTCTATACTTCTTTTAGATAATAAAGGGTTTTCTTTAGGTTCTGTGGTTTTTCGATAATCAGGTTATTGATGTATTATGCAACTTGACTGCTATTTTGGGTGGTGTCTTGAGAGGTCTTTAGACTCTTTTTGTTTGTTTGTATGACCTAGATCTAGACCATACTAATATGAGCTTGATATTTAGCATTTTGATATGTACTTTTTTATTTAATGAATAATAAAAGTACAATATTTTTCTAAATGAAATTTATAATTGTTGTCTAAATTCTATCATATAAATGAAAAAGATTACTTTTATACTTTTTGTTTATTTATAATGATTATTATTTTATAGATAAAAATATTACTTTTATATTTTTGCTTATATTGTTTTATAAAGATTTTCATAATTAATAAATTTGTTTAATGCACTTTCTAACTAAGATTTTAAAGAATTTCTTTCTTTTTAAGTTTTTTTTATACAATTTCTAACTAAGATTTTAAAGAACTTCTTTCTTTTTTATCAACAGAAGATCTTATTAACTAAATAAAAGATCATTTTAAATTAAATGCAATGAACAAGATTATATATTTTGTTATAAAAATTGTGTATATTAAATTGTTTTTTTTTATAGTTATTCACATTTATCTTTTTTAAAACTTTAATAACTTTTACAAAGATTAAAAAAATATTTTTTTTACATGAAAGTTTACTCAAAAGAATGTGATTTGATAATCTAAAAAGTATGATGGTATAAGAGTGATTGAAAAAAGTAGTTGTGTTGTAGGTATGTGTCACATTTCCCAATGATATATTTGTTATTTATTTAATGTTTTAAACAAATTATGATATTTGAAGGTGATTTGTATGTAATCATTAAAAGTAAATCAATATTGTTTTTTAAAGTAAATAATATTAAATATTGCTTATAAATTAAATAATGAAGTATTATAGTGAAAGTACAATTAGGGGATCAAATTCTTAGTTTAATTGCTTTCATCTTGGGTAGCTTTGGAATCAAGATAAGTATTCAAAATGGTGTATTCCATTCAACAAGGTTTCTATTCTCAAAATAGAATAAAACTGTTGGTTTCACATGGGAGATTTACAAATTCCAAGCTTCTAAATTTCACCCCATGGCCATATTACCAATTCATAAACAATAATAAAATGCCTATATGCATATGTATAAATGTAAAACACAATGAAAATATTTTTTATCCACATGGACAACATGCATATACAAGCATATTAATCACATGCATGAAATAAAATCATTTCACATTGAAATACAAAGAGAATAGTAATATTCAAACAAAGAAGGCCCAAGCAATTGTTTGTGTAAGAGCGATTTTCCACCCAATCATAGGCACTCTATCCAACATATACTCTTTTTGCTAACATGCCACCCCCAAGTTGGACTACCATGGTGAAGCACCTACAATATTCTTTCTCTCTCTCTCTCTTCCCACAACCCATTCTACTCTCAACACTTAACCAAATGCTCATCCATATTTCTATAGGAATATCACTCAACCATCAAAACCATGGCACTTCATCCAATTGCTCCACACAACACAAGAAAGGCATTTTCCTTCATTAATCCATGGTCCCTCAAGAAATCCAACCCTTACAATGCTTACCAATGTGTGCAGTAAGAGTCCAATCTGTTGTATGATGTTGGAGAAACTCATGTAGCATTAATCTGTGGCTTCTCAAGCATGCAGAAGTAGCAAAACTCAAGATGCAAAGGTTCCTAGCTTGCCCATCCTCTATGATCACCTACAACCATTTCTTTTTCCCTCAAATATGCATCTCTATTTCCAAATTTGAATTTTTGGTTATGCACAGTTTGGTAAGTGGTAATGACAATGGAATGAATAACAAAAGAAATAATTGTATATAGTGTAAAAACTATTGTCCCAAAATCTGCATAATGAAAAATTGATGGTAGACTCCAAAATATGAGAGAATGGTGGAAAAGAAAATTGACATAACTTGTGAATATAGAAGGTATGACCCTTATAGTAGTCATAGAAGTATATTCATCCCATGCTTTAATAACTACATGAGAAGACTTTCCTTGCCAACCTCACACATGCATTGAATGCTTGGATTTGACAGTCAAAAGGAAGTAATTAGCTCATTTAAGGAAAATGGAAGCAAACAAATGAGTTCCAAGGTTGGCACTTGGAAATAGAGTATTTAATCTCGTATAGGCTCCTTTCCTCTTCCCCTCTAGTGGAATCATAGCCCCTCTAGTGCTCTTTACACATCCATCTCGGACCATAAATATTATTTCTAGCATAATATTTACTTAGATTTTACGTCATCACGACAAGCCAACCACATGGTCCATATAGAAATATGTTTATCATATATACTTAGCCATTCACTAGTGAGGCCTTGGCCATGAGATTTTCACTAAAAATCCATGCTAGTACATTTACACCTTTTTACATTGCCTAATTCAATACATTACAATGGTCAAACTAGGGGTATTACACATGGTGTGCCCACCACCCTTTTTACATTATTCAAAGATTCCATAATTCCATTCCCTTGCAAGAATGATCTGTTCATGCATCTCCCGTGACTCCATTGTCCCTTTGAAATTTGACATGAATATATTATTTGTCTAAATACGACCCAATTTCCAACTCCTCTACGATGGAACATTTTATGATCGAACATTTTACGTTGAAGGCGACAAGTTTCCTAGAATCTTTGGTACCCATTTCTTCTTTAAGGCTGGTAAGATGTAGTCTTTCATTATATGTCCAATTTGATGAAATCTAGCACACCTGAATGAGACATTCATATAGTCTAGCACCTAAGTGTGTTTACGACCTGCTACCACTAGGCCGATCGACTCATAAAGAATGCCACGGATATCCAAGTCTACCAAGATATCCACAAATTTTCGTTTTGGTTGAGATACGAAACTATCATCAACAGTAATCGTTTTCCCAATTTGGTTACCTATTGATTCCAGACTAGGAACCATCCATCACTCGAGTGGTAATCCTGGCAGCTTAATCCAAGTGGCATAAGCTTCAACCATTGCATCTCATGGATCAAAAAGTGGGTACCAAGGTTGTAAATATAAGAAGGGCGAATCCCAAGATCAAATGTTTTTCAGAACAATTTCAACATCCTTCTTTTCATTGAAGGTGAACGCTAGCCACCCTTGCACTAGAATATCCTGGCAGCTTAAGTCAAGTGGCATAAGCTTCAAGTGGCATAAGCTTCAACCGTTGCATCTCATGGATCAAAAAGTGGGTACCAAGGTTGTAAATATAAGAAGGGAGAATCCCAAGACCAAATGTTTTTCATAACAATTTCAACATCCTTCTTTTCATTGAAGGTGAACCCTAGCCACCCTTGCACCAGAATATGTAATACTAGAGCATATCCTAGAATCAACACCCACTTTAGACATATCCAAGCTCACAAAGTTTCCACTGATATTCACCTCCTCCTAACTTTCGAATGAGTGCTCGACCCTCCAAATACATGATATCCCTTAACCCTAATCCTAGATCTTTCCCTACTACCAATTCTAAATATCCACCCTGAGAGGAAAGCGTCTTTTTCATTTTTTTCACTTCCTTCTAAGGATTATTATCACATACCATTTCATGACCTCTATCCCTAAGCTTGTGCTGATAGGTGGCTGGTCCTAATACTCCATTGCAAGTTTCCACTGAAGAAATGAATTTTCCCTTATCTTCTCCATTCTTTACCTTCCCCTTTGACTTTGCACCGTTGGAAACCCTCCACCCATAATGCTTACTTAAATAAACTGTAACAAACCATTCTTATTTTCCACCACCACCCAAATCTTATTTGGTTCCATGGCTCGATTTGAGCTCTCACACGTGCTTGGTAATGTCCCTCTGCAGGCCAGTTGGAAGTCTGATGTTTCAGTGTGCTCCACCTCATCTTCTCGACCAGTGGACTAGAAGGTGTTTCCATTCAAGTCTCCCATCATTGGAATTGGATGTTGTATGAAGAAATCCCCTTCCGATACTGAGTCCTTGGAGTAGTAGACTAAGAATCCCTCCAGCAACTTTGCCATCCTTATAAGGCCAAAACCCTAGAAACCTAAAAACCCTAGCCTCTTGCGGAAAATAATTTCCTCCTCCCCAAATAATAAACATCTTTATTAGTGTATATAAGCAAAAATATGTATCATTATTAAAAAATGGCAGCAATGCCACTCTACAACTTACAATACTGTGTCACATATTTAAGTTGTCTACAAAGCATTATTCTCATCGATTATTTGGAATTGAACTTCAAAGCTGCTCTAATAGGTTTGTTTCTTGGCCAGATTTCACAAGTGACACGAGCCCCTAGGGGTTCCAAAGAACCCCTACTGTGGGTCATGATACAGTCGAAGAGACAAGTACCACTTCTAGCAAGGATTCTAACTTAGAGGCATTCAATCATAATCTGACACGCGGTAGCTTTATGCCACCAGATTTTCAACCAAGCACGATGACTAATTGTGTGAATCAAATACTCCTCTTGTACTAAATTGAATTACTATTGTGATGCAATTTATAATCAAGGTAAAACTAACTTGTCTCACAATGATCCAAACCCAACTCACACTCCCTATTGCTAGGTGAACAATCCAACACTTAGTGAATTACGCTTCACAATGATTGAAAGAGTCGACATCGAAGGATAAAAAAGAAATGTCACTATGAATGCTTGGTTTCCATGAGCTAGTTATCCATATGGCAACTTTTCTAACCCCTCTAGCTTAAAATTCCAAAAGTCTAAAGGATCAATAGGCCACACTTTCATGGTTTATATTCGTGTCAAAAACCAAAATCAAATGAGATTTTACCCTTGTGTTCCACACGAGATTTTTGTTCGCAATGAGCTCATCTTAAGGCACACGTGTTATCTTTTAACATATATGCCGCTCTAGCCAAACTCCCCACCTGACAATGTCTTCCACCCAAATCCACCTGCAAAATAAATTATATTATTGTTAACATTTATTAAAAATTAAATTGAATTTAGTTTATGCAGTAACAATTGAAACATATAAACTAAGTGCTTGTATATGAAGGTAGCCAAACATGCCAAACTAAGAGAACATATTGATAAGAACCTTGAAAATAATAGCTCAATAAATCTGGGAGAATACAAAAGCTTGGATCATAAATGGAGACAAGAATATAATTCCAACAAAAGTTTGGGTTCTATTTTAAACATATTTAATAGTAAAATAAAGTTGTTTTTTTCCTTCAGTATTATGGTTTGTAGGAAGAGGCTTGTGCTATATAATATTTTCTATAATTATACTGAAAGATCAGAAAATGATTAGTTTGATGAGATTCCTCACCACTAGAAAATATTTTTAATATCTTCACATGTGTGATTACTGAGTTGTATTTTTCCAATTTATAGAACATATATGGCTATTATTTTCATTTCAAAGATAATATTACTAAATTTTGGTAAAAGGGAAATCAACAGACTTATTTATCCAATGATCCTTTTGATTATTTGTAAATTTAACAGTTACATTTACTTAGTCGAAAATTCACCCATTGGTGCATAGCTCACATCCCACTATGAAAATGTAAGTATTTAATATTCATGGATTTTCTTTCAAAACTACAACTTTTCTAGCTCAAAATCAAATTTACTATTGCTCTTCACCTTCTACCTCATAAAAGCTCTAAACAGTAGCTCCTATAACTAACTTCAACCTTTCTACATCTAATTCGTCATTGTCACTAGAAGAAGGTGATGAATTTTCTTCTAATTTTCCACTTCCCCCAAAATGTTCCATCAATTCAGGACTACCAAGTAAATGATCCAACTTTAGTGGCATAATCCCACTACTTTCATTCCCACCGAGAAATTCTACATAATCAGTGATTTGAAGTGGGAATCACCTATCAACTTTAGAAGATACTTTTTCTTGTATATGTTGTTGCCAATGGAAATAATAATCTCACTAGCTTCTTTTTCATATTATCAGATGCAAACTCTTCCATATTGCCTATTGCTTTTTTAAATGAAAATAAGCTCATTTCAACCCATCCTTTTAGATAATCTAGTGAAAATTTTGCAATTGATTTCATCGACTTATCTAGACTCAAGATACTTTTCCTGTCCCCAAAGCTGCATCCATAGAATCCTTTAGATTGTCCTAATGGAAACAAGCTTTCATTCACTTCAGGAAAAAGAGATGTCAGGAAATGTTCATCCTCTACAGACAGTTGGAAGATTTTGGACTAGAGCATGTAATTTACTACATCATCTCATCACAACCTAAAATACACCATAACTTAACCATTTCACATATCCTGCACCAAGAGCAACGTTCTCGGGCAACAAGCTAGCTGAAATCACCTCTACAAAATCAATTGCCAAGGACATGCTTTCCTTTTGATTGTGTGGCTAAAGTTTTTGTATCAAAATATTCTCCTTACACTTTTCCCATCTTGCTATATTAATTGTACTTCGTTTAACCTTCTCTCCCACACCATTTTTAGTTGGTAATGAAAGTGAGTACTCAACTATAAAGGGTTCAGTAGTTTCATAGACAATAGATTGAACAAGAGAACTCACAATTTGATGCATTTTATCAGGTGACAATTTGGAGGGGTGTCCTATTCTGACCATCCCCTTTCCTATTGGAATATTTTTCAAACATATGTTATTCAAAATATATATATCAACCTTTTATGTTGATTGGGTTATGCTCCGAGCTCCAAGATGGATATGAATTGAGAACAATGAATTCAATGGTATCTTGGGGTCGGAAGGGTTAGGATTCCATGCAAATTTTGGGCTTACAGAAGCTCTCGTGAACAACTCTTTCCACTTCAAATCATCTGGAATCACGGTTTCATTTGGAGCACTTAGCTGGATATCTGCAATGCTTATGTAATATGGCAATTTAAGAGGTCCTCTTCCAAGAAGTCGCTTTATTTTCTTAAATAATTTGGTCCAGTGTTTTATTATTTTTCTCCAAACTTAGCTCCACTCTGCTGCAGAAACTTGATTATCAATGGATGCCTAGTCTAGCCATAGACTGCAATAATGTCCAATTGTGGGATACAGAGACGCCAAGAGAACACGAAAAGAAAGGAAGTAATTCATCTTCATAGAAGTTGTCCATGATTTATAATCTATGATGAAAGAGGCCATTTTCATCATGAACTAGAAACTGTTTTGAATCATCCCATTCACCCTCGAGTCTACCATCCAACGTAAACTGAATTTTGCTAGATTTACTGTCGACAGGTTTCCATTCAAAGTAATGAATATATTCGTAAATCCTGGTTATGGCTTGCGATTCCATGTGAATTTGGATATGTTTGGAGAATACATCAAATCCCTTCCCAAACTCAACAACGACCCCAAATGTTGGAGGTCCCTCTTCAAGTTGTCAATGGGTTTGCTGTAGAATGAAATCTCAATGAAGGAAGGGTCGTTTCATTGAAAACCAACACATTTCCAATTAGAATTGAATAAAAATGACATGATAGGAGATTGGTACCCACTATGTGTTTTTAGCCGTCATCCTTCATCTATGCTTCTTTGAGTAATTCAGGGAATGTCTCAATACAGTTTACTGTCAAATACTCTATCCACTCTAGGAGAAAATTGACTTTCTCTTTATCAAGAGGAGATGAAAGTCCAAGCAAGACAACATCTGCTGGTTTTAGAAATGGAATATCCACTGCTCCAAGCTCATTTCTAATAAATGGCTCAAAATTGTCTACCCTTTCAACCCATAAGCACAAGGCAGTGGTTTTAGGTAATCCCTTGACATGACAGCTAACTCATGTTCAACCGATCGGTTGCTTCCAAATAGCTTTTCCCACTCGCTTATGTATGCTGGCACAAGTTTTTCTTTGGAACTTTTAACTATATATCTGGAGTCATTGATTACCAGAAAATCTGCACATAATTTCTTATAATTTGTCCAGTCAATATGGTCCTCGGCATAGGAAAAATACAAAAAATGAGTTTAACAATGATAACAAGTTTACTACTCTTAGAAACCTTAACTTGTTCTACAAGTTGCTTACTAAATCTTGATATAGAAAGCTCGATGATCTGAGGATAGTCATTAAATTATCTTCATAACATTAAAGTCTTTGAGAATCCAATTTCTCATGGCCATTTGAGTGCCATTGGGCATGAATTTGAAATCGAAAACATGTCCAAACTCCCCACTCCATCTTCCCAACTATGAAATTTGTTCCTCCTCAAAGGAAAAATATTGTTTGTGGCTATTACATATATCTGATAAACTGCCCAATCCACTCTATTGTTATCATAAAAAACTTAAAGAGGTGAAATTCTTGGAGAGAAGTCGAAATGCCTTTCTCTCATTATTTAACAAGAAAGCACATAAATTGCACATATAAATCCTTTGATAGATTTGCAACCCGTTGCGAAGAATGCGATGGGATTACCACGAGTAAGGCACATATCTCACCCCAAGAATGGCAAGATGCATGAAAACTAATCTTCCTTAAAGTAGCAGGAATGTAGTGGTACATTTTGCATAACTTAAATCTCCATCTTCTTGAGTTTTGTTTTCCTCCAAATTTTTATTACATATACTTTGGTGTGTTGTTTATCTAACCATGTTGGTCTTGAGGTGTGACGAATCCAAATTGATGCAATATCAGCCACAGAGTTCCAAGTTGTCTAGTCCTAATTCGTTTTAGTTTTTTTTTGTTGGGACCAATGGATGAATATTGATGTGACTTAAATTAGATGCGACTTAAAGTGAAATTTCAAATTTCAAATATTCATTTTATTTCAAAATGTATAAGAAAGTTTTTTGATAAAAAATTTTAAAAGCACAAAAAATATTGAAAATGACTTGTACATAAAATACTTTTATGAACCACGTATGGTAGCTAGTATTTCCAAGATTGAGTTTAGCCAACACCATTTCTATCTCCGCTACTGGTGTCTCGTGCAACTACTGGATCCTCTCCCTTAATATTTACATACTAGGAAACTTTAGTGACAGGTGATATAGAAAATGCAGATGGTTGTTTTTTATTGCACTGATAGATAAAGAACCTTGAAAACCAATGTCCATAGAAAAACCACCTTCGCCATAAAAATATGTATATCTTTATAATAATTCTACAAAAACTAATTGATATGAAAATTACTTGAATAAGTCTTTTGAACTTTAATAATATATATTATCATGTCATTCAATATGAAAATGTCACGTCCCCATTTTGACCCTATTGCATTAAAATTGTAAATGATGTAAATATCGTTATTAAATCATGGTGAGGAGCTCAAGGCCAAGGCCCCGCCATTGATTTATTGTTTTAAGTATCAGCAATTCAAATCGGTGCATATGGTTCTTGTCCTAGATAAGCACAATGTAAATTAAGACATCATGTAAATACGAATTTCAATGAAATACCCACAACTAGCTATGTAATGCAACAAAGAGATGGGGGCATGATTTTGATAAGGAATAGGGAGGGAAATTATTCAAACCCCTGAGCCAATGGTGTTAATCCATGTGTCAATAAGAAAACCCATAAACCACCAACTATCGATTTTGGTTTATGCACCCAATCATTTAATTTTTCTAAGAGTTGGTTGAGGTAGTTAATGCCTTGGGGATGGATAGATATGGCAGTCAATTTCGTGTATGGGCAAGCCATCAATCTGGAAAATCATATTTTTGCTTCTTGGGCAAGAAAACAACCACGAAATGGTGCCCAAAGCCATTCTGAACTGATGGCCTTTGCTCTCTCACGCGGTCTGAGCTAGCTGGGACTTTCTCCATCACATTTTTCATCATTTCCTGCATTTTTCCATGCCTGGGAACTCGTTTTTGTATTGCACAGTGGCTGGGAGGAAGAGAGCCACGATTTTTGGGGTTATGGAGGCTGTTTATGCGCATGAAATGCTCATAAATGTTTTCTGAAAACGATTATTCTCTCCTAGGGTTGACTTCCCATTTTTTCCATTTCGTTTTGGTTTCCCACGTTTTTCTAAACTGGTAGAAACCCCATCTTTGGGCATCTCAATGTAAAAATGTTTCTTCATGCCCAACACTTATACTTTTGCTGTTATGTGCATCCCTGTTTTGGTTTTAACCTGTGAGCAAGAAATTTGGAGTGGTAGTGGACAGAATTGGCTTGATAAACCTAGTGGGGAAAATAACCTTTCAAGAAGATCAAAAGGGCTAGCTACTCTTCTATGCACACCTTGAACAACATTGAATTGGAAGGTATGGCTTCTTGGGATGAGAAAGTATTTCCAAGTCCAAGACTACTCTGGAAATATGAAGGCAAGGGTCGTCATCTTCAACTTGAATGGGGAGCACCTGTTCTATTTGTGAAAAAGAAAGATGGAACACTCAGGTTATGTATTGACTACAGGCAGTTGAACAAGGTCACTGTGAAGAACAAATACCCATTGCCCCGAATTGATGACCTTTTTTATCAAATGAGAGGGGCAAAGGTATTTTCAAAGATCGACTTGAGGTCTGGTTACCATCAGGTAAGAATCAAAGAGGAAGATATTGATAAGATAGCCTTTAGAACAAGGTATGGACACTATGAGTTTGTAGTGGTACCATTTGGTCTCACAAATGCACCAGCTACATTCATGTGTCTCATGAATAGTGTTTTTAGCAAGTATTTGAACAAGTTCGTTCTTGTATTTCTAGACGAATTTCTCATCTATTCTAAGAATGAAGAAGAGCATGAAGAACATTTGAGAATGACATTGCAATTGCTAAGGGAGCATAACCTGTATGCAAAGTTAAGCAAATGTGACTTTTATAAAGATAAAATTCATTATTTGGGTCACATTATCTCGGACGAAGAAATATCGGTGGACCCTGAGAAGATTGAAGCTATTATGAATTGGCCAACTCCAAGGAATGTGACAAATGTGAGATCTTTTATGGGCCTTGCTGGTTACTACAGGAGGTTTATTGAAGGATTATCCAAGGTCGCAAACCCGATCACTTCTTTGCAAAAGAAGGGAATAAATTTTGAATGGTGACCAAGATGTGAGGAAAGTTTCCAACGGTTCAAGAATCTTCTTACGAGTGCACCAATTTTGAAAATTGCAGACCCAGAAAAAGACTTTGTGGTATGTACCGATGCATGCAATAAAGGACTTGGAGGAGTCCTTATGCAAGACAACCACGTGGTATGCTATGAGTTGAGGAAGTTGAAGGAGCACTAGAAAAACTATGCTACTCATGATTTAGAACTTGCTGCCATAGTACATGCTTTAAAGATGTGGAGGCATTACTTAATGGGCAGGAAATTTGAGTTAAGGACAGACCATTGTGGTCTGAAATACTTGTTTGATCAGCCAACTTTAAATGCTAGGAAAGATAGATGGTTGGAATTTTTGTGTGAATTTGATTTTGAGATCAAACACATAAAAGGGAAAGAAAATAAGGTAGCGGATGCACTCAGTAGGAAAGTACATGAAATGCATGTGGCAGTGCTTATTACTTGCCAACCAGATCTGAGACAACAGATTGTTAACCATATTGCTGAGGATGAAGTGTATGTGCAGATAAAGGACAAATTGTAGAAACAAAACCTTGAAAAGAAGTATGAAGGCTATCATTTGGAAGAAGACGGACTTCTTACCTATAAGAATAGAGCCTATATTCCAAATGTGGCATATTTGAGGAGGATTGTTATGGATGAAATCCATAAAGATCCATACTCCAGTCACCCCGAATATCAAAAGACTATTGCTATAGCAAGAAAATATTATTTCTGGCTAGGGAAGAAGAAGGATGTCACTAAATACATTTCTAAGTGCATGAGATGTCAGCAGGTGAAGGTTGAACAATAACACCCAACAGGTTTATTGCACCTAGTGCCAATTCCAGAATGGAAATGGGAAGTAATTTCCATGGATTTTATTACAGGATTGCCAATGACTGTGAGACAACATGATTCCATTATGGTTGTGGTGGACAAGTTAACAAAGGTAGCACATTTTATACCGGTTAAGTCCATGCACAAAGTTGATGCCATTTCAAATATTTTCATGAAGGAAATTTTTAGATTACATGGGTTTCCTAAGGCAATAATTTCTGACAGGGATACCAAGTTCACTTCCAATTTTTGGAAAAGTCTCTTTGCAGATTTGGGTACACAGTTGAACTTTAGTACTGCATACCATCCTCAAATAGATGGGAAAACAGAAAGAGTAAATCAGGTGCTTGAAGACATGCTCCGTATGTATGTAATGGAAAAACCATCCAAGTGGGAGGATTATCTACACCTGGTAGAGTTTGCATATAACAATGGGCAGCAAGAATCATTGGGAATGAGTCCATATGAGGTTCTATATGGCAGAAGGTGTAGGGCACCAGTGACTTGGGACAATCCAGTGAACATAATTGTACTTGGGCCAGAATTGATTAAGGAAATGGAGCAAAAGGTTGCAAAGATCAGGCAGAATTTAAAAGCAGCCTAGGATAGACACAAAAGCTATGCAGATAAGCATAGGGTGCATAGGGAATTCGGTGTTGGGGATCATGTGTGTCTTAGAGTGAGGCCAAGGAAGGGTTCCTTGAAGCTTAGGAGTTGTGCCAAGCTATCACCTAGATATTGTGGGCCATTTGAAGTGCTTGAAAGAATAGGGCCAGTTGCATATAGACTTGCATTGCCTGCTAGCACTAGAGCTCATAATGTTTTTCATGTCTCTTTGCTTAAGAAATATGTACATGATCCTAACCATGTGATTAATTGGAATGTGATCCAGGTGGAACCTGAGGGAGAGTTCCAAACCGATCCATTGCGCATCCTAGACAAGAAGGTAACATTGCTCCGGAACCAAGCCATCGGACAGGTAAAGGTGCAATGGAAGCACTATAGTCTCGATGAGGCTACATGGGAGTTGGAGGATCCCATGAGAGTGGCATATCCATTTTTGTTCATTTTTTATGAGCACTGAGGACAGTGCTAATGTAAGGGGAGGGGAATGTCATGTCGCCATTTTGACCCTATTCCATTAAAATTCTAAATGATGTAAATATAGTTATTAAGTCATGGTGAGGAGCTCAAGGCCAAGGCCGCGCCATTGATTTATCGTTTTATGTATCAGCAATTAAAATCGGTGCATATGGTTCTTGTGCTACACAGGCACAATGTAAATTAAGACATCATGTAAATACGAATTTTAATGAAATACCCACAACTAGCTATGTAATGCAACAAAGAGATGGGGGCATGATTTTTATAAGGAATAGGGAGGGAAATTATTCAAACCCTTGAGCCAATGGTGTTAATCCATGTGTCAATGATAAAACCCATAAATCACCAACTACCCATTTTGGGTTATGCACCCAATCATTTAATTCTTCCAAGAGTTGGTTGAGGCAGTTAATGCCTTGGGGATGGAGAGATATGGCAGTCAATTTCGTGTATGGGCAAGCCATCAATTTGGAAAATCGTATTTTTGCTTCTTCGGCAAGAAAACACCCATGAAATGGTGCCCAAAGCCATTATGAACCGATGGCCTTTTCTCTCTCACGCAGTCTGAGCTAACTGGGACTTTCTCCATCACATTTTTCATCATTTCCTGCATTTTTCCATGCCTGGGAACTCGTTTTTGTATTGCACAGTGGCTGGGAGGAAGAGAGCCACGCTTTTTGGGGTTATGGAGTTCGTTTATGCCCACAAAATGCCCATAAACGTTTTTTGAAAATGATTCTTCTCTCCTAGTGTTGACTTCCCATTTTTTCCATTTCATTTTGGTTGCCCACGTTTTTTTGAACTGGTAGAAACCCCATATTTGGGCATCTCACTGTAAAAACGTTTCGTCATGCCCATCACTTATACTTTTACTGTTATGTGCATTCCTATTTTGGTTTGAACCTGTGAGCAAGAAATTTGGAGTGGTGGTCGACAGAATTGGATTGATAAATCTAGTGGGGAAAATAACCTCTCAAAAAGATCAAAAGGGCTGGCTACTCTTCTATGCACACCTTGAACAACACTGAATTGGAAGGTATGGCCTTAGGGATTGTGTAGTAGTGAAGGGAATACTTCCTTGAATCAGGTGTGTAGGCATTGTGGGGAACCAAGCTAGATAGATCTTGTAGGGGTACCCATAGCTCTATGGTTGAGCTCACTAGCTTAGCAATTCTTCCTTTTCCATCTCCTAGCAGCCTCATAAACCCAACTGCTGATTGGCTTGGCTGATTTTGGTGTATTTTGGCTATGTGTGAGTCTGTTGTTCCCTTCTTCCTTGTAGAAATCATGCCCAGCTCCGGGGTGGCAGTTGTATCAAGAGATTGATAAGCACAACTGGCCTATGGTTGGGTATAACATTGCAGATGCATAGTTGGTTGCTAAGGGACTACTTTGTTTTAAGATAAGTACTCTCATGTGCTAATTCTATATTGTTTTAATTGATGAATGACATGAATATCTTGAATGTATGATGGATGTGTAATAGATTTTAATTCTGTTGTTTTTTCAAATATTTAAGTATTTGCATATGTCCATCTTCATTTTATATGAATGTTTGTTTACTAAGTATGGGGCTAGATGTCTGGATTTAGTGTCATGTTCTCTCCCATGTTGGTATGATGGGTGGCTATGTGACAAAAAACTACTTCAATCTACATAGAGACCTATTACTTCACTCTACATACAATCTTATTGAAAATTTAATGATATAGTATCAAACCATTTGATATGAAATCTACTTTGATATGAAATCTACTTCGATCTAGACAGAAGTCTTTTGATAAAGCATAGAAATTGATGTAAGATTTTATTATAAAAAATTACTTGAGCTTACATAAGGAGGAGGAGGAAATAGCTACAACATTCATCCTAAAATATTTAATTTTAGTTTTTTACACTTTTTTATTATTTTAATAATATACTTAAAATTAGATACAAACGAAAAATCCAGTTTAAGATTAGTTACTCTATTTGTTTAACGTGCTAAATATATGTTTCAAAATAGAAAAAATGTAATTAAATAATTCATCATTAGTTTCAATATTAAATATTTTTTAAGTATACTTCTTTTACTTGAAAAGGTTGAAAACAAATTAAGAATTTGATCTTTAAAGATTGTAGTCATGTTGTCTATTATCTAATGATGTTGTTAACCTAAACCCAATCCTTAACTATACTTGCCTACCCTTACCCCTTACTATTCCACGCCTAGTTACATATTAAGTATTGTATTGAGCTTTATTGAAAATCAATGTTTAATTTTAAATAAAATCATAAAATTTTGATATATTACTCTATCGTTTTCTTTTGGTTATGTTTATAAAAAATATAAAAACATATTGTAATGTCCCTTCCTGGTAGTAGGTGACAACCTAAAACCATCTCATCTATCGAAAACTCAGGTGCCTGGGAAATTGACATGACCAAGAGGTGGATCAACAGATTTGGGGACTTCTAGGAGAACACAAGGCAACTAGGGGTAGTGATAAATCGAGCATGGGTGCAAAGCTTTCGACAGAGGGGTGTGCAATCAAGAGGCTTCGACGAGTTGGAAAAGGCTTCAGCAAGAGGAGCGTTGGCAAGGGGCTTCGATAGAAAACATAAAGCTTTGGAAAACAACAAAGTGGAAAACATGCCATCGGGTCCATTTGCCTAAGGCATGGTGGTAAGACACCCCAAAAGGGGGAAAATGGTTTTACACCATGATGGGAACATGCGGATGCCATTAGAATGACACTTGGGCTCATGGACAAAGGTGCTCAGGTGCATGTCAAAGAATCAAGAAAAATAGTAGATAGAGTAGGGCACTTGATGTAGGTGCACCCAAAAAGGGCATCGAGAGAAGCACCCAAGTGCTGGAAATCGAGTTAGTAGAGTTATTGATTGGCCTCAGGCCAAACGTCAAGAGAGTGCTTATATTTATTGGGGACTCCCAAATGACACATTCCTTTTTTGGGAACCGACTTATGATGAGGATGTCTCATATATATTAGAGGATGCACTTGAGGAGAAGGAATCCAAGGATCCAATCATCTAAGGAGCAATCCAAGAAGTGATCTAAAGAGGTGCTAAGGTATAGCATTGAAGAGAAAAACATGTTATGACAATAAGCTTCGAGAGAGACAGAGGTGACAACAAGCAAATGGAGATATTTTAGGATGAAACACCCAAGGAGTGTTGTTCATTGTATTTTGGGTAGCAAGTTGAAGGCCGCACGCCCTTTGTACATGAGATTCTGGACATTGCCCATAACACTATTAGAGCAAAAATCCCTCTAACTAGTTACCTAGATTGTGACTTGATGACTCTAGTGGGCCAAAACCCATTCAAATTAACCACCTGAGTCACCCGTGAGATTCATTCCTAGTTTTGGGGGTGTATTCCTTGATTTGGGGGTGCATTCCCCGATTTGGGAAGCTTTTCCCTGAGTTTAGGAGTTACTGAATTAGTGACTAGTAGAAGACTAGATGCGCTCCACTAACCTAGGTCCTAACCGACCCTAACTAAAACTCTTCAGTCATTAGTGGCCCAATTGAGATATTTTAGGGATTTTCATGCACATATAGTCAATTACATGTATATCACTTAGATAGAACTAGTGATTGAGAAGTCTTGGGTTAGTGTAAATCAGTTCTGTGAGTGTGCATGGCTAACTGAGGGTCTTTGGATCTATTCAAGCCTCACTGGCACTTCATGCACTACATGAGAAATTCGAATAGCCTCTTGACCCAATTTGAATTTCCTTGCAATAAATATTGTTCACCTTCACTCATTAGTGCTCAATGAAATACATCATTCTTTCTTATTATTTGTTCTAACTTTTTGTGTGATGACTAATGTGACTGCATTTGTTACATGAATAGTTGATTATTGATCTCTCTTTTATAGTATATCTCTCTTGTATTAGTGCCCAGATCTACATGCTCATGTTTTACATGGTATCATAGCTGCAAAGGTGCTAAACTAGTCAGTATTATATTGTTTGTTTTCAGGGATCAAGCTTTTGCAGGTTAAAGAAGGGATTTTGCATCCATAAAAGAGCTCTTTGCAGCCATGGATATCCTATATCCCCAAAATATTATAACCCTATTCAAATATTATGAATAGAAATCAAGAGAAAAGATGCACTTGAGGATGAAGGGGCTGTACTAGATCACAATGGATACTGAGGTGGAACCAAATTCAATAATTGAAAAGTCTAAATACTTGAATAGAATGGATGAAGCATCTATGCTTCTTTTCTATTCTATTTCTCCATATCTACTCTACCACATTGAAGCCAAGAAGATTCCAAATTAAATTGGACTACACTGCCCACCCTCTTTAGAACACAAGATGAAATGAGGGGCCATCAATTGGAGGTGGAACTCATGAACTTGAGACCAAATGCTTTTGACTCTCTTCAAGAGTTTTTCACCAAGTTGAAATCAATTCTCTTGCATATGAATATGTGTAAGAACAAAAAGGATGGATTACAAATGGTACTGTCTATTCTCTCCAAATTGGGTCCTAATTACAATATCTTTGTTTCTGCTTTCCATTCTACTGAATTGGCTCTTGGAGCCTCCTATAAAATGCTTACTTTGGATGTTTTTGTGTCCTCCCTCCTTCAAGAAAAAAGATAATCTCTCACAAATGGGAATCCAAAAGACCTCAAAGGTGCATCCATTTGCATCCAATGAGGGGAAGGAGGGCACAAGCAAGCAAAATCCCCCATACAAGAGAATAAAGGAGCAAAAACCAAGGATTTCTCATGAAGACTTCAAATATGATGGTGGCAAGATTGAAGAGGAGAAGCCATTGTGTCTTTACTGCAATAAAGGACCATGTAAAGAAAAATGTTGCATGTATAAAAAAAGCTTTGAAGAAAAGGAAGAGGAGTGCAACAATAAATATGCCACATTGAAGAAATTCAGTTGCATGTATGCACTTACCATAGTTTCTACTTCATTCATCCTTGATTCATAAGAATTTGGAGAACTTGTACCAAATCAAGCTCTAATTGAATAATCCATTAGATAAATTGCCCCAAATCAAGTTCTCATTGAAGAAGACCTCAAGTAGGTCTCTTCACACTCCAGAGCCACAACTTTTGCTCCTGCTATTCACCAATTTTCACACAAAACTTTCTAAGTAGGTTAGCATGCTCTTTTTTTACATTCTCTTTCATGGGGCGGTTTCCCATGTAATGTTTTCCCTCTTACCCAGCTTTCAAAGAATTTATGTGTGCATGGGTACCTACTAAAGCTGAAAATTGTCAAGACCAATTTTTCATTTTTCATTTTCACCTAGTTGGGCTTATGGGGGGGGGTGTTAGAGAAAAAAACCCTCTACCTAGTTACCGAGACCATGACTTGACGAATCTAGTGGCCCAAACCACATCCAAATTGACCATGTGAGTCATCCCTAAGATGCATTCCTAGTTTTGGGGGACATTCCTTGATTTGGGGGTGCATTCCCGAATTTGGGGAACTTTTCCCCGATTTTAGGAGTGTTTGAGTTAGTAACTATTAGAGGAAGAGATTCTCTCCACTAACCTAGGTACTAAAAAACCCTAACTAACCCTCTTCAAACATTAGCACCTCAATTGAGAGATTTTAGGGATGTGCATGCACATAAAGTTAGTGAGCCCGAGTCAAATAGGTGGTACCAGTAAACAATGTGCTTTAGAGGAAGCATGTCGAGAGAGGTGATCCCAGGGAAAATTCCACTTGAGATGTAGTGGATTAGGATAGGTGCACCCATAACACAACGTGCCTACAACACAGTGCGCTTTATACATAGCGCGCCTAGGAATAAGCATGCCTAGAACACAACGTGCTCAAGAGAAAGTGCACCTAGGAAGCAGTGCGCCCAAAAGAAAGTGCACATTGGTAGAAACACACCCATTGGTAGAGAAGCATCCATTGGAAGTAGTGCATCCATAGGAAAATGTCCACCAACAAAGCACTCAGAAATACCGATTCAAATAGGTGGTACCAGTAAACAATGTGCTTTAGAGGAAGCATGTCGAGAGAGGTGATCCCACAGAAAATTCCACTTGAGATGTAGTGGATTAGGATAGGTGCACCCATAACACAATGTGCCTACAACACAGTGCGCTTTATACATAGCGGGCCTAGGAAGAAGCATGCCTAGAACACAACGTGCTCAAGAGAAAGTGCACTTAGGAAGCAGTGCGCCCAAAAGAAAGTGCACGTTGGTAGAAACACGTCCATTGGTAGAGAAGCATCCATTGGAAGCAGTGCATCCACAGGAAAATGTCCACCAACAAAGCACTCAGTAATACCGAGTCAAATAGGTGGTACCAGTAAACAATGTGCTTTAGAGGAAGCATGTCGAGAGAGGTGATCCCAGGGAAAATTCCACTTGAGATGTAGTGGATTAGGATAGGTGCACCCATAACACAACGTGCCTACAACACAGTGCGCTTTATACATAGCGCGCCTAGGAAGAAGCATGCCTAGAACACAACGTGCTCAAGAGAAAGTGCACCTAGGAAGCAGTGCGCCCAAAAGAAAGTGCACGTTGGTAGAAAGATGCCCATTGGTAGAGAAGCATCCATTGGAAGCAGTGCATCCATAGGAAAATGTCCACCAACAAAGCACTCAGAAATATGGATTGGTGTCGGAAGCTACAAGTGTCTGATTAGTTGGTAAAAGACTCTTTGTATGTGCTTGTGAGGGTTCAACCATCTCGGGGTTGTAGGATGGATGTTTCCAAAGAGACATGGAAGACAGAGTTGGAATATGCGTTAAAGGAACAAGAACACCAACACCAAGAGACACTCGAGTTATGCCTTACGGACATAAGGAAACTAGAGCAGACCACTGCAAAATTTGAAGTCTTGTTCGAAAAAGTGCAGGTATTGATAGTAAGGTTGGAGTTATTTGATAGATAGAAGACCAACTTCGGAGTAGTAGTGCAACCAAAGCCTAAAGGTTAGTTAGTTGCATACTTCCTTTTTCCACAGAACCATTTTTCTAGAGATTGTCGGTCAAATCCATTGTTGAAGAAGCACTAGAAGAAGCACAACCAACACCGGTTGCGCAGCCAACATAATTGGGAATAGTTCAAGTGTAAGAAACTTCAAAGGAAACAACGCAGGTTTTGGGTGCCTTGATAGCAAGTATTGGCAGGTTTGCTACAGGTTGTTGGCATGCTTTGCAAGAAAACAACCCAAACGAACTGAGTTTTTTGTATGCGATTGTGTGTGGATTAAAGGTACCATATTTGATTAACTCTAGTGTGACACATAATTTTCTAACTGAACGAACCGTGACAACACTTCACCGTAAGTTTGAGGCAATATTGCACACATTCAAAGTAGTGAACTCAACCATGAAGTTGACAGCAGGGGTAGTTCATTTGACATCGTTGAAGGTTAGAAAGTGGCTTGGTTGTTTGGACTTGACGGTGGTTCCAATGGACGACCATAAAGTCATCCTAGGTGAAGACTTTATGGTCATCCATTCCATTGATCCATGTGAGATGATTGATGTTCTTAGATGAATCTGGGACTCAAACAATGATGATCACCATCGTAAATATGGGGGGAATGTCTTGGATTCCTTCCATTTGATTGGTCAAGCCAATCGATGAGCCTATCAACTTGCCTAATATCATGGCACAGCAGCAGGAGAAGCAGAGTTCAAGCAAACTAGCCATTGGTGGACTTGTGATCAGTAGAGACCTAACTCTGAGAAAAGGTTGGGAATGTTGTATATTTTGATAGATTCATCCTTGGAGAAGACAGAATCGTGGAAAATTTTAGGGGCGAAATTTATCCTATGGGATAATTTTCAATGTTTTTTTCCCAAAAAACGATTTGCCAATTTCCTTTTTTTTTTTAATATGATTTGCCCAAATTCCATAGGATAGTTTTTTTCTACCCTATAAACAACCGAAATTGTCCAAAAACTATATAAATCCCTTATAAATATAAATATTTTAAAAAAGTTTCACCAAACATTTTGTTGTTGCAAATTTAAGAATTAGTAAGATTCACCAAGGTTTCTACACTTTAAAAAAATTATGGATCCTTAAAATTTTCCGTGCACTGAACTACCATGTGCTTTAGATGACGAGGACTAGCGCATTGGATACATGGTGAAACTTTCGAAGGTCGGTAGGAAAGCCACTTACTAAGGTGGTAAAAGTTCAAATGTTGGGATGCAACCACATGGATAGGCATTCACCCAACAAAACCTCAACAACAAAGGCGACCCCTAAAGCCAAATATTCCTCTGATATCAATTGTTAGTTCAAAACTTGATTAAGTGTAACAATGCATACAATTCTTAAGCATAAATAGAAAGTAAAACAATAGCGCACACACACATTACACAAATATTTTACCCTAGAAACCCTTAACTGAGAAAACTAGCTTAACTGGAGCTTCACCACTTTCTTTGTTTCTTTCATTATATTAACTCAACCATTTACAATACGATATATAGGTCTTTTCCAACCAATGGGACAAAAACCATTAGCCTAAATTCAGAGGATATCCCTCAAACCCCTGCCAGAAGCCAGGTAGTCATGCAGAGAATATAACACATACCCAATAGGAATTCCTCCAACATTTCTGATTAGTTTCTCCCTATTTACCTCAAGACATGGAATCGATGTCACTACACACACTGCACATCAATGCCTAGAAGCTTGAAAACTTTTTCAAAGGCCTGCTCTCCTTTACTATTCTCTTGAGCATCCATAAATGTCATCTTGTACCAACTAGATCTTTCGGTATAATTGGAAGGGGCTAACTCCATATTCTCGTTTGAAGGTTTACTCCCCATATTGGAAGTCTATGAAATCTTCTCACCTTTTGAATTTGTTTTCTCATTGACTTTTGTCACTGACAACGATCCATGATCTAAGTTCCCCTTATATCCAACTACAAGCTTTCCCTACAACCTATAAAATTTTCCTTCTTTGACACCAAGAAATCGTGTGAGGTCGATGCTTGATCCAATCGATCGAATGAGAACCAATACCCTCTAAAAAGAGGTGGTGTATCCACTATCCTCTAATGCCGATATTGAGGTCAATCTCTTCTTGAGATCCAATACATATAACATGTCTATCACTTCCAGATATAATCTTGACTGTAGCTGAAACTTGATTGTTCCAACTCCCTTCACATCACACTTGCAATGAGTTCCAAGGTCCACATGAAAACCTGGTTCTATCCTTGACAACATAGTGAACAAATCACATGTCCTTGTCATGTGATGAGAAGCCGCACTATCCACGAACCAGGAACTATTGAAAACTATGCCAAAAATACAAGAGATTGACGAGAATTATTTCTCAAACTCCTCAGCAAACTCATCAGCCTTAGCTTCCGCATTTGTTGCTACTTGTTGAGACTTGCTATTTTCTTTCTTTCATTCTAGACATTGTTGAGACTTTCTCTTCTCTTTCTTTCTTTCATTCTTCTCTTTCTTTTCTTTTCCTGACTGGTAAGAGAAACATTCTTCTCATCATCCTCTTGTTGGCCTCTAGATAGAGACTCTTCCCAAATATCCTCTTGGATTAAGTCATCCCATAACCTCTCCAAGTTAGGGAGTTTATCCTGCGCAACAATCCCTTTGATGAAGGGTGTCCATGGATTAGTGAAGCAATTCAGGGAAATCCTCACCAACTATGGATTTGCCACTTTTTCCCAACTTGTTTCCAACTTATCACAAATACGTGTGATACTGGTGAGACAAGAAGTTATAGTATCAGTCTTTGGCATATTGGTTCTTCTAAGCTCCTCCTTCAGCACTCTCTTCTTGTTTTGATTATTGCACCAATATAAGCTTGTTAGATCATCCTACATCTCCTTAGTTGACTTCTTCTCAACTATGTGAGGGATCAAATGATCCTTCACCGCATCAAAGATAATCATCTTGGCCTTCACATACTTCAACTTATAAACTATCAGCTCATTAGGATCCGTCGACATGGTCACCCCCATGCTTGCAAAATCCCAAAGGTTGTTCTCTATGAGAAACAATGTTACGTTTGTCTTCCAAGGGTTGTAGCTGGAGGCTCCCTCCAAACTGTATTCATATTGAATCCTTGTTGCAACCATCTTCAACTTTCTACCATAGCTTCCCAGATCCTTTTCTCTTTCCTGGACTACCCAAGCTCTTTTATGGGATGCCCAATCTTCTTCTCCTCACTACCCAACCACCTACTAGGATTCCTGAATCTTATTGAGTGTTTCTAGAGACCTGTTCCATGCTATTCAACTTTTCTATAGTCTAGCTAACTATTTCCCAAAATATTCTAGTATTTGCCCATATTTTCCTGGGCTACCCAATAGTTTGCTGCCCCTACCTGTGGAGACTATTTGATCTACCCAAGTGTCTTGGTGGCTTCCTGGCTACCTGTTATGTTTGGAAACTGCTTGATGGTGTTGGAGGCTTGGAAAATTCTCTACTGAATGGTTCCCTCTCCATTATTTCACCCTAGCCTTTCACTTCCTACAAACTACATCCCTACTGGTCGATAGTTGTTATGGAGGCTTCCATCTCAACTCCACTATTGGTGCTTAATCTGCCTCATGTCTGTCATTCCTTTTTAGCACCCTACATGACGCACTCCATTGTTCATGACCCAAATACCACCTTACTATCTCTCTGCTACCACCATTCCCTGTAATCCTTTTCTTCTAGTCGCACCTGACTGCTACTCAGCCTAGTTCTCCCCCTTCCCGACGACTGACTCATCTCCCTTTCATCGTTTTTGACTGGTGGCTAGTCCCCCTGCAACCGGTTGTATATTTGTGAAGAAACACTCTTGTCCGAGCTAACCTCCACATATCATGTCATCATTTACTATGTCCATGAGTTGACCCTACTCGCAGCCCCCTTCCACATGTTCCTAGGTGGTGTAGCTATCGTCGCCACATTCTCCACACTCTGTTGGCGGGTATCACCATGACCCAATCATGGCTACTGCAGTGACCCTATGTTGGCCCAAGCTATCTCCTTTCAATTCCTGATCTACCTCTATCACGGGTTGTATCCTGATCCAACATGTCACCACCAATTCTAACCTTTACTCGGGCTTCCTCTCCTTTCGCGGTCGATTCCCAACTTCCACTTAGAACATTCCCATGCTCGCACTCTTACAACCACACATCTCACCCAATCCACTAAGGATAGAGGTTGTATGTGTGGATGTATGTAATGTATGAAGCTTGCATAGTAGGGTTGTACAATTTGTTTTTATTTTCTTCATAAACCTCCTCACCAAATGATTCCCACTTAGAGCGAAACTGGCTCTGATACCATGTTAAATTTTACTTGATCCTATATCTGGTTAATAGTTCTAATAATTTACTGCAATTATTAACTGAAACACACATTAATATCTAACAATTTACACAATAGAAAATAAACAAGAAATCACATTCACATTTGACACAGATTTACCCTAGAAAACCTCAATTAGGGAAAAACCAACAAACGATGATTTTTATTAAAGATAAAATCTTGGGCTCTCATCTTGGGATATTGTCCCAATGAGGAATACAACGACAGAATTATATCCTTCACACCTTAAGATCAATCATTCGATCTTTCTAGTTGCTAACCCTTGGCTACTCCTTAGTCCTTTCCTTTGACCTGACCCTGACACCTGCACACTTGGATGGAAGTCCTTTTCCACCCACTCAGTGAGATTTTATTCACTCATTCTTTGTGATTGATGTGCGTAACCTCCTCTCACCTAGGATTCCTTTTATATCATTACAATATGAGAATACCTTGGCTCAATACCATTGTCTACCAAATACCATGAGCCCTCTAGATTACTTTACATAAAGTAATTACAAAAGTATATTCACTTTAATAGTTAACTTTACTAAAGTGAATCTCCTAAGTCCGAGAATCAATAATAATGCCTTCCACTTGTTAGAAACTGTCCACATGTAAGTACCTATATGATGCTACAAAAATAAACATACAATTAGGGAACAACACTTACCCCCAATTCTGCACATGGTATTGAAAATAGACTTCCTTAGGTTCAGTTCTTCAATCCTTGGCTAGCTAGCGGGATTCAATAGAGCCCTATGGAACATTATGTTTCCTCCAAACCTTGGATGAGCTTCATCAAAATCATTTCTCATTTGACATCTAGTAGCACTCTTAGCTCCTTGAGAAACATGAGTTTTTTTCTCCTTCCTTCTTTCAATATGCATGTCTTTTGGGAATTCATAAGCCTTGCTTCGTGGTGTCTGACAATTGTAGCAAATTACAATGGACCTTCCAGTACCTCTTCCTTTAAAGCTTCGTCTTCCACCAACATTTCCTCAGATTCCTATGTAGGATTAATTTCTCCTTCTATAATATCGAGTTGGAGCATTAATGTTGGTGCTCTCTTCCCCTTGAATTCCTACTATTTTGTCCTCTTCTAGATAGAGTTTTGCCTCTACCTCTAACTGTAGTCTTCCCCCTAGTAGTAGGGTTCTTCCTGGATAGTTTTTCCTTTTCCTTCAAGGAAATATAGTATGCTTCCCCAACTATCTAATCCTTACAATTCTCACTTAATCTTCAATGGCATACTTCAACCCATTAATATATCTAGACATAGCTTCATCTCCTTCATCACTATGTCCATATTTGATGGACAATCTATAGAAATCCTATGTAAACTTCTTAGTAGTCATGTCTTTTTACCTTAAATTCTACAAGTTTCTATACAAATTTAGGGTAAATCATAGGAAGGAACTTACCTTCAACTTGGCCAGCATTATATCCCAAGTTCTAATTTTATCTTTGGATTTCCTCTATACAAAGTCCCACAATAAAGGTGCATGGCCCTTCAACTTCAAGCAAGCCATCTTTACCCTTTTTCGATCCTCGATATGTTCAATACTAAAGAATTTTTCCATATCTCTGATCAGGCCAATCAATTCCTCTAGACTCAAACACCCATAATTAATAGTTGTCTCCATCTTAGGCTTCCCCCTCAAATATGACAGGTCTTTAATAATATTCTCCCCAGGGTCCTTAACTGATTCACCCTCTTCTTGGGGAACTTCATCTTCTACTTCCTGATCATTTCCATCTTGAACCTCGGCTGCAACACCTCTCCTCTAAGTTGTCTCAATGGCTTCCACTTTGGCTTCAACAAGCCTCAATGCTCGACCCAATTCCTCAATTACAGTACTATCAAATGCAACTCCACCACATTGTCTTCTGCCTCCACCTTGGACATTTACTCCTCTATTGGCTATACTTGCCTTTCTCATAACCCTATTATAGTTATACCCAATAATCTCCTACTGTAACTATAAATCTTTAGAATAATTCTAACCAACAATTCCCCTTAGTTTGAATTGCTCACACTTGCAAGACACTCTTGTGCTGATACCATAAGTTATATCAACCACCCCTTACAAGGACATCACAAGCCAGAGTGTGCAAACATATATAAAATGCACACAATGGAACACAACATAGAGACTCAGTTAAATGCCTTCCGATATTTAGTTAACTAAAAAATTTGTACAATTACAATGTACTCCAAACATGGAGTCTCAACTTCAAACCCTTGGTCTTAGTATTAGGTATTTTTTGTTGTTGTAAACAATATCATCAATCAAAATAGATTTCTATTTCCTTTATGCTAGCCCTTTTTTTCTCCACTATGAAATCTATCTTTCTTCCTTTCCTTTTGATACTCTTCTTCTTCATTATTCATGTTCTAATTTTTTCCCCTTTCCCCCTTCTGTAGGCTTCCTCTTGAATCTTCTCCACTGACTCAACTCTCTCGAAACATTTCTTCACACTTTGTGAACCTTCTTCCCTCTTTGGTTCATTAAAATGATGTCTTTCCAAATTAATAGATCAAATTCAAATTCATGCTAAGATCTTCGAGTTCATCCAAAATCTGGCCTCAATCATACAATTCAATCGTCGTCTAAAGCCTCGATCAATTATGTACAATTTACAATAAATCACCTTAAATCGATTCAACCCTTGGCTTCCTCTGTTCATCGATTCTATAGCTTCATCAAGAACCTTGGTTCCTTGGCTCTTCATTCATATCAACACTCGACCATCAGACTTCCCCAAATCTCAATCTTCGATACGGCCCTTCCGAAACTATTTGATTTGATATGCCAGATCTCGCTTATCATCCTTTTCTCCTATGCCTTGCATTCTCCATTGGAACTTTCATCTGATAGATCACTCTCGACAAGGATCTTCCAAAACTATTGGGACCAATAAATTGAACCTCTTCCCATCGGGCTTTGCTGCACATACTCTCGGGACACATCTCTGATACCCTGATACCATTGGGTCTGATGCACATCGGACTCCACCTCTGATACAACACTTATGATATAGAATTCCTCATACATCAATATTAATCTCTTCGGGACTTTCCTCCTACACTTTCACATCATTCCTCCAATTCCATATCCTCGATGACAACTCCTTGATATTTTGCAGCTAATAAAATATCGGTTCTTTGCCTATCGACCTTCTGTACATAGTCCATTGTTGCAATCCTCCGATGCATTATTTTCAATACATTGGATTTCTAAATGTTGGAAACCCGCTCCCCATAGAAACTCCTCCTTTGCACTCTCGGCTACTAACCCATATGAATAACCTCCAATATTTTGGATCCCGATACATTGAGACTCCGAACTCCGTCAGCACGTGCACTTGATAGCAACTCCCCATGCTTCATCCCCAATGTGTCGGGTTCCGTTAAATTGTATTTCCCAACTCCATCGAACTTTCCTCTATGCGATATCAGTAGTTCTTCTCGATGTCAAAATTTCAATGGGGCACTCCTAATGGCCTTGATCCGATGCTCCTGCATCAATATCCTTGGCTTGAAATTAGGTATATTGGCAATATTACAATGTTTGAGTAGTAGTTATGGGTATGCAGGATCTAGACATGATTGGGTGAAAACCTAGTCCTTACACTCTAAATGAATAATAAGTTAATCCAAGCTCAAGAATGAAGAATCAAACCAAAACAAATGTCCTCCAGAGGGAATATTTGGCCTCCAAGTTAGGGTAATGAGTTTTATACCACAAGGTATGAGTCATTAGTCCCTCACATATGGTTGAGGGATGAAGATAGGCCATAGGCCTAAAGAATATTTTGCATCAAAAGCCAAAAAGAACAACTCAAACCAACACATATGACCTCCAAAGGGGTTCCTTCACCTCTAAGTAAGCATATTGACATCACTCGATTGAGAACTAGGTATCAATCTCAATCCCTTGACAAAGGTTAAGAAATGAAACTATGTTAATGGGCTTAAAATATCTCTTCTAGGGATCAAGAGCCATTATTGAAGCCTTGAACCACTATGAATAACCTTCGTATGGGATATTTTTCCTTCTATTTGTGATATGGGAACCGTTAAAAGATTTTGAGCACCAAGGATTGGTCACGAGGCCTTAGAAATTTTCAAGAGAGGAATGTAGGCCTTAGAACCTAAGTTAACCTTCCAGGCATCCAATCTAAAGAACAACACCTCAAACCACTACACCTAACCTCTCATGAGTAACATTTTCCTCTGAGTGAAGAGTGCTAAAGCACCACAAAGGATATTTCTAGGGTATGCTTGGTCTTTTTCTGGGAATATTGGTGTGATTAAGAGATTTCAACATTTAGAATGGGTCTCGATGTCTTAGATATGTTTGAGGGAAGAAACCGAAGCTTTAGGCCCTAAAGGAATATTCTAGAAATCTAGGGCGAAGATTGACACCTAGAACCACTACACATCACCTCTTGAGGGAATCCTTTACCTTTGATTGGGGATATGGGTGTCATTATTACTTTTTTTAGCAGTAATAGGTCTCAATGCTCTATACACAAACCGGGGAGTAAATGTGAGCGTTGGACCCTACTAAAAGAATCTAAGCATCCAAAGCTAAGAAGGACACCTTGAACAGTCATACATGGTCTCATGAGGGAATCCTTTCCTTATGAGTGGGGGCTAGTTCCATCAATTAGTTTTGAGTAATAAGTATGGGTATTAGGGTCTTGTACATGATCTAGAGAGGAATCCCATGTCTTATGCTCTAAAGGAAAATTTAAGACACCTAGACCCATGACTAATGCCTCAAAATACCATATTTGACCTCCCAATGCTACCCTTGGCCTTTGAGTGGTTAGGAGGTTTTGAGAGTTAGGTATGGGTGTTAAGGACTCAACATGTAGGAACCCTTTGAGTCTCTAACAAAAAATATTATTGAGGGTGATTAATATGAATCCAAGGGCCTATTGCCTCTTGATTGCTTCGTTCTCATATCATACCAGCTTTGGATTTGGTCCACAACTATGGCAACATAGTTGGGAATCTGGTTGTTCACATTCAACCCCATGAGAGTGCACATATGGTTGTTCCTAGCGGCCACATTCTAAGGAAGGACATGCTCCCAATGACGTGAGAGGATGTTAAAGCCATCAAAAACTTGGTGTTCTCGAACCTTGTTGTAGCAAAGATCCACCACTTGATAGACTTCGCACAAATCATAGGAGAGCATCTACTCAACACAGTCATGGAGATAGAATCCAAATTTACTGGACATCTCGAGAGCATCGACATTGGAAGTTGTTGTGGTGGCCGTGTGCCTATGTCGGCTATTATAGATGGGATTGATCTTCCATACATATTTAGAACCATTTAACTACAATTTTTTTTTATGAAGTAGGTAGTCCATGCATCATTCTTGTTCCTTATAGTGAGGAAGTAGATTGCACCATCTATTTATTGTTAAATTGGTGATAGAAACTAGAGCCACATCTACCACCATTTGTATAGTAGAAAATAAATTTCTGAAGTGTTTTGGAAAGACATGTTTCCGATTCAATACCATTTTTTCAAACTGATGGCTTTTTTGAGGATAGACAAGCAATACGCAATTTGAGGATTGGTGACATGTGCATATATCTCCCTTGTCTACCATGTCTTACCATATTTGTTGAAATCATCATGGTTTTTCTCTCCCTTTAGCCTTTGGGGTTTACACTAGGTTGTTGCACACCAAATTTAGATGGTGACCGATGTAAGGTGATCCACTATATTCAGTGATATTACTACATTTAGAAAGACATATACACATGGTCATATTAAGGTAATTTTCTAGGTTGAAAAATTGATAAGATGGTGGCCATATTAGGGCTAGGAATGACACTCATAATATGGTGTCCATATTAGGGATAGGAATGACACTCATAATATGGTGACCATATTAGGGTAAGACTAAAACACTTGGAGTTATTTATTAGTGATTTTTTATATAATATTTTTGTTTTTCTTAGAATTTTTTTTTTTTAAATCAATTGTAAATAGTAAATGAGATCAATTGAATAATCGGGTGAGATGATTGGGAAGGATGGAAAAAAACTTATCTATGATTTAATGGAGATTGCTTCAGAATCTTGGAGTTAATCCTACCAAGATGGTAGGCTAGGCCTAGTACCCATCAAGCAAAAAAAATTGGGAATCTTCATTTTGATCTATTTGTTGCGGCAATTTTTTAGGCATCATTTTAAACTTTTGTTATATACATGGCATTTGTAGGTTTTGATACGAATAACAAAACATATATTCCAGATACAATTGTGTCTAGGGCTTGCCCCAATACTTTTCAAATCAGTCATCGAGATGTTTCTTCTCCTCGGAGTCGGGTTTCACTTACCCACTCTCATGATGGTGGTTTTGTGGTTTTAGACATTGAGTTGGAGTTGAAGTCTGCGAGCGATACAAGAGTAGGATTTCAGGGAGGTGATGGCCTGTCTGGTATTGGTAGATTTGGGAATAAGGGGACGAAATTCACATGAGATAAAGCTCGCTGTCGGCGTAGAACGAAGGCATACAAACTTAGGGTTGGTTTGGAGCATTTTGTTCATGGGAAAGACATGAATATGAACCAGGTGGGGGTTTTTGGTAATGGTCTTGCTCCTCAACATTGCTCGACTCTTGCAAATGATGAAACTCAGACGCAATACAAGGTATGGCATTGAATGATTCTCCTACAAGTATGAAGGAGTATCTAGGACGGTATTGAATTTGTTAACTTCTTCTGGAAAAGATTATGAATTTTTTTTTCTGAATGGTGATTTAGGGTTTGATAGTCGCAATGATACTTCGGTAAATCCTTCTGTTATGTTTGATTCTATCTCATTCAAAGGTTTGAATGTGGATGGTTTTTTTAATGAATCCCCAAGAACCTTATATGTGACTGAGAACCTAAGATGGTTGGTTCTAGAAGTGATTATCGCACTACTTTTTATGCCCCTAATTTGTCGATTATAGAGGATGGGTTGGAATATGGTATTTTTCCTCAAGATACAAATTTGATTGTGTCTTCTTTTGAGAATGGTAATAAGATCTTCCCACAGTTATCACAATCACATAATGATGGTTCTTTGGATACTTATCCACCAAATCCTATCTCTAACAATATTTAACAAAACCTCCCAGCTCTTGTTTTTGGTTCCAATTTGGTGCCTTCTCCTTCTTATAGGGATGTCTTGGTGAAGACCCTGCTTCATGTTTTTTCAACAAAAGTATCAAGTAATACTTAGGTTCCCCATGTTGGGGATCTATTAGGCACCAAAATTTTATGATTAGGAACAAGAGAAGAAAAGGAAAACAATCAAAAAATAATTTGAACTCTCCCGATAATGATTGCATTCCTCTTTCTAAGAGATTATCCAAGGCTTGTTACTTGAAAAATGATTCTATTCTACCAAACAAATCTCATGCACTTAGAGATGACATGCCCAATTCTAGGAGTACACAATGTTAATTATTTCTTTCAATGTTAGGGGGGTTGGGGGAGCTATTAAGGCTAGGGCCCTTCATTGACTCTTTAATACTACTAGCCCTAATATGATCTTAATTCAAGAAACAATGTGTAGTGGGGGATCAAGATGTAGAGGTCTTCTCTAAATTACTTCCTGGATGGGAAATGGCTGCATAGATTCAAATGGTCTACCAGGGGGTTTTTTCTCAACTGGAATTGAGTGGTCATTGGTCTCAATCCCTTTGGGACTTGTGCCGGAATTCTATTAGAGGGTAGATATTAAAGTTATGATAAAAATTTCTCCATTGTTAATTTTTATGGTCCCTACAAGGAAAGGAAAAGCTTCTGGAACTTTGTGGAGACTAGTGCTTTATTGAGGGATTCTAAGCTTATCCTAGCAGGGGATTTGAAGTTCACATTGTCTTCTTTTGAGATTTGGGGGATTAGTGCTAGAGTTGATCCTCTCTCTAATTTCTTCCTTTAATTAATTCAAAATTCCAATATGTTGGATGTTATCCTTGCTAAAATTGCCCCCCTTTGGAGGAATGGGATATGTGGTACTATAGGTATTAGCAAAAGACTAGATATATTTTTAATAGTTGATTCCCTCTTTACTTACTTGAACAAATATAAATATTGGGTTATAAACTCTAATATATCAGACCACTCTCCAATTTCTTTACAACTTGATGGTGTGAAGAAGAACAATAACTACCCCTTTAAATTCAATCAAATGTGGTTAGATGATGATGATTTCTGCTTTATGGTTAGATCCAATTGGAACCCCTTCTCAATAGTTGAAGATTCATATACTATGGATAGTTTGGTTTGAAAACTTAAAAACTTAAAAAATAAGGTTATCCATTCTAAAAAAAAAAGAAGCTCAAGTCCAACAAAGACTTAATGGATATTGAGGGGTTAATGGACTAGGTTTTTGATGTCAATTCCTCGGGTATCTTCACTAAGGAAGAGAAGCAATAATTAGCTGATTTTTAGAGTCATAAATATTTATTACTTAAGCAAGAAGAGATAACTTGGAGGTTAAAAATCTGGGCTATTTGGATAGCCTAGGGTGATAGTAATACTAAATTATTTCACATATATGCTAATTATAGAAGAAATATTAACTATCTCTGGGACATGGTGGATGGTAATGGGAATGCGATTCATTCACAAAAGGATTTAGAATAGGGCACTAATTGTCATTTCTATAATCATTTTAGGGATCTTGGTAAGAATGAAATTGCTTCTCAGCTAAAGGTGATTAATTGCTTACCTTCTTTCTTTTCTACTAAGGAGGGTATGGAAATAGGGAATCATGTTACACTGAAGGAAATTGAAGGATTTTTAAAACAATTTGCTAAAGATAAGAGCCTTGAAACTGATGGCTATCCTGATGAGATCTTTATTGCTTTATTTGATATGACGGGTATGGATTTATTTGATATGGTGGAGCAGTCTAGGGTTGAAGGATTTGTTTATGGTTCCATCAATTCCACTTTTATTACCTTGATGTGAAAATGTAGCAAACCTATGATCTTATCATATTTTATACCAATATCTCTTTGTAATCTCATTTACAATATTATCACGAAGATCTTATCTAATAGATTGAAACCAAAGTTGGTTGAGGTTATGACTATGGAGCAATTTGGTCTCTTAGCTAACAGACAAATTATTGATGTAGTGAGAGTTACTCAAGAATGTTTACATTCCATTAAAGTTAAAAAACTGGAATCCTTAATATTGAAAATGGATCTTCTGAAAGCATATAATAAAGTCAATCAGGTTTTTCTCATATTGATACTTCTTTAGATTGGCCTTCCTCTCTTTGTGGTCAATTGGATTATGGCTTGTGTATCTTCAGCCTGTTTTGATATTCTCACCAATGGGTCTCCTATCAGGTTCTTCAATAGATTAAGGGGATTGAGACAAGGATGTCCACTTTCTTCACTTATTTTCCTCCTGTTAATTGACGGTTTAAGTAGATTAATTTTAGTTGCAAAATATGAAGGAAAGCCGATTCGCATAAAAATTTCATCTACTTTATTTATCATCCATTTATTATTTGTGGATGATGTTGTCTTGTTTGGAGTGGGAAGTGTTGAGGAATGGTATTCCTTTGCTAAGATCATCTCCTTATTTTTTTTTGCTTTAGGTATGGATATTAGCCCTTCCGAATTCGCTTTCATCAGAAATGAAGTTGATGCTGACATCATTGATCAGATTGCCACCTTTCTTCCTTTTCAAGTGGAAAAATTGAATGAAAGTTTTAAGTACTTGAGTTATTAATTGAAACCAAATAATTACCGAGTTAAAGACAGGATGTGGCTTGTTAAGAAGGTGGAGAAAAGGATTGGGAATCGAGCTTACATGTTTTTATTGTTGGGTGGAAGACTTACTTTAGTCAAATCAATGTTAATTGGCATACATGTTTACTGGTTTTCCTTAGCTCGGGTACCTCAAACCATTCTTTAGTTGATTAGAAATAAATTGTTTAATTTTATGTGGTCTGGATCCATTACAGGGGATAAAATACATCTTGTTAGTTGGGTCAAACTTGCTAAACCTGAGGAACTAGGAGGTTGGAACATTAAGAATATCCATTGGTTTAGTACAACCCTGTGTATGAAAAGTATGTGGAGGGACATATTTGGTTCTGGAATATGGTGTGAGGTACTAAAAACAAAGTATCTCAAGGACAACCATGTGGGTTGGATAAGAAGTTTTGGAAAAAAGGTTCATAATGTTTCAAATTTCTGAAATGGTTTTGTAAGGGATTTTCCATGGATTTGCAGGGGTATTTGTTGAAATGTTGGTAATGGTTCATAGGTCCTTCTTGGGATTGATCCACTCATTGGGAATGAGGATAATTATGTTCTCTCATTTTACCTACTGGATTATCTTTCTAAGTTTGGTTTTCACACTTTGATAAATATTAAAATACCTCATTGGATGATGTATTCTGATTCTTATTGGTTGACTACTGAGGACTTGGGACTAGGAAGTATTTGGGATGAAGAATGGAATGATTATATTTTTTCTTTCATCAAAACTAGTACCAAATTAAGATAGATTGAGGATGAAATGGTTTGGTCCTTCAATCACTCTACAAGTCAAGTGTCTGCAAAGGATGCTTATTCCTAACTTTCAAATTACATTTCAAATACAATTTCTAAATGGTGGTAAAACAGAATTTGGAAGTGCATATGCCATTGAAACTCAAATTTTTCTTTTGGATTTCTTGTGAGGATTGCATTCTTACTTGGGAAAACCTTCTTCGAAGGGGTTGGTCTAGACCAAACATATGTGTCATGTGTAAGCAAGATTGTGAGACTCTGAATCATATTTTTTTGTATTTCATTTACAACAAAAAGGTGTGGCAGGCAGCCACTATATCTTGGACTCATGTTCCAAATTCGAAATAAACAATTATAAAAAAATATAAAAATTAACTAGCATAGAGAACAAATAACAAATAACTTATTCATGGCACCCACCTTGTGACCTATCGATATTCACCAACCACAAATCAAATTAAGTGACTTTTATACCACCTCATAGAAGAGCAACGTGCCAGCAACCTGCCAAGATTAACGAAAGGGAAACACATCCCTTTTCCCTTATTAAGTCTGTGCATGTATCTGCATCTCCAACAGTATAGAAGTAATGGATATGAAAGGGACATGAAGGGAGATAAATAATAAGATAGTTGTTGTTATTATTATTAATATAGTTGTGACTAATGATAGATATAAGTAGTTAATGTTGATGTCACATAGTATGTATTAATGATAATTAGAAATAATTAATTATATTAATAAGTGTTTATATTTTAAAATTTAAAATGATTAGTAAATATACTTTTTCTAAATTGTAAAATGATGAGAAAAATTAATATTCAAATTGATTTTAACTTATAACATATTGATGTTAACATAGCAAATTAAGTTGCTATATTAATATTATATATGTGAATTTTTTTAACAATATAAAATTAATCATTATGTTAATATTTTTTTTTAAATCAAAGCATATATACTTTGTGAACTACTTTGAAACTTATAACATTCTATAAAAAGTTTATGCTTTAAGATTTATATCTCAACATAAATTTATTACTAATATTATTTATGTTGAGATACAAACTTATAAATACATCTAAAACTAGCATAACCACATTTTTAAAAGTGGTTGATATACGCCAATCAACCTATATCAATTATGGCCAAACAATTAAATGTGGTTAATATTAATAAATAGATAAAAAAAATATATATAAATTAAATAATTATTAACCTATATCAACTATGGACAAACAATTAAATGTGGTTAATATTAATAAATAGATAACAAATAAATAAATAGAAATTAAATAATTAATAGTAATATAATTTCAATTGTTTAGGCCATGTTTCGATATGGTTGACTTTAAGTTGATGTTAAAACAAGGTATACTTGGAACCATGGTTGGCCATTGTTTAGTCATGGTTGAATTTAGTGCATCATGGTTGGCATAACCAGGAGAATGTTGACTTTGGTTTACATAGCCAATAGAACATGGCCAACCATTTTTTGACCATATTAAGAAAGTTACCATATCAACAAACCACAACCACATTTTTACAAGTGGTTGATTGACTTTGAACCATGGTTGAATTCAATCCATAAGTGACTTCAAACAATTGTAGTTGACTTTTAAGCAAGGTTGGATTTGAACCATGGTTGACTTTAATCCATAAATCTAATAATGGTTCACGGTTGACTTCAATCCATGGTTGAATTAAATTCAAGGTTGACCTCAATCCAAGGTTGTCTTTAATCCAATGTTGACTTCAACATTGAATTTAATTCAAGGTTGACTTCAATCCATGGTTGAATTCAATCCGATGTTGACTTCAATCCATTAATAATATTAACATTAATTCCCTTAATCCATGGTTTCCTTTAATCCATGGTTTCCTTTAATCGATAGTTGACTTTGAAACATGGTTGACATCAATCCACAACCACATTTTTAAAAGTGGCGGATTGAATTTGAACCATGTTTAACTTCAATCCATTAATAATATTAACATTAATTCCCTTAATCCATGGTTTCCTTTAATCCATGGTTTCCTTTAATCCATAGTTGACTTCAAACCAAGGTTGACTTTGAAACATGGTTGACATCAATCCACAACCACATTTTAAAAAGTGGCGGATAGAATTTGAACCATGTTTGACTTCAATCCATAGTTGACTTTTAAGCAATATTGACTCTAATCCATAGTTGACTTTTAAGCATGGTTGACTTCAATCCAAGGTTGACTGCAATCCATGGTTGAATTCAATTTATAGTTGAAGATGGATTAAAGAGAGCATTCTTCATGGACTTGCTCCACCAACAGGCTCAAACTTTAAATCCATAGCCAATCAATCTTCAGCTAGTCACCATATGGTCACCAGATGGAGAGCCTTTTTCTTCACAAGCGATAGCTTCACAAATTGTCTCCAAAGATGGCTTTTGCCCATCACGTTTTACCAAAGCTAACTTGAACATAGCTCATTACCAACACCCCAATGGGTAGATGCAATGAAAAAATTAGGGTTCAAAAGCTATGAGTGAAATCATAAAATTAAGATACCACTAAAAAATGTACTCAAGATTGATTGTGCAGGTGTAGAAAGAATGATTAAGATTTAGAGAATAACACATGCAGAACCACGCAAGAAATGTGTTTGAAATATGGATACTAGAAAGGGTAGAGAATAAATGCATATTGCATACTACTAGGGAGGAGAAAATAGGTCTAAAGGAGTGCATAATTCAAAGTAGATGCATGAGGCTTAGAAGAGATCTAATAGTACCATTGTTAGCTGCCAAAATGGGAAAATAGGCAGAAATCCATACAAAGAAAAGGATAGACATCAAAGAACACTTTTCCATTAACAAATATACATATTAATACATGATGTAAGACCCTTGGTTTCAACTTCCAAGGTGTCTCTTCGACTCCCGGGTGACTCGTGTCTCCCTTGCACAATACTATTCCTCACACCAACGATTAGGTTCCAATAAAGAAGAACTAAAAATACAATTGTGAGGTGTTGCATAACACTAACTCAAAAAGGTTGTTGTATTAGCTCTAGTAAACCATCCAAAACTATCTAATTAGAAATTAAATTGAAAATTTAGGCCTATTAGATCAAAAGAGAAACTTACATACACAACCCTCTACATAAGTAGTATCTAACTATAATGACATATTGTAGTCCTCCAAAAAAAGTAGTAACATACTAAATTCCTCTAAAACAATGATCCTTCCAACAAGAAAAATACCATCATGAAATTCTTCCAAGGAGAAGGTCTGATCAAGTAAACCCATCCCTTCCTTAGAAATATTATCAGCTCTAATGTTTTGTTGCCTGTCGACATGTGAAAAGAAAATAGAATGGAACCTTGTAGCCAGCTATTTCAATTGTATTTCCAGAGTAGATAGATAATTATTATGGATATAAGAGTGGCAATTCATTCAATTAATAGTAAACAAAGAGTCACTTGTTGATATTCTTATCTAGAAAAAACTTCAATAGATAGTCGAGTGATTTTGTCTCTCCATTAATATTGGTTCTCCTACTAAAGTTGGCCTTGAAAGGGAATTTATTATGACTTGAAATATGTAGTAGAAAACCCAAAACAACAGTCGAATCTAGACCCTTACATGTGCAATTGAAGTATGCCCATGGACATGAGAGATCAATCTCTGCCTCTGTAATATTTTGTGGCCATTATCAGGAACTATGTTTGTAAAATGAGTTAGTAGTGAGAAGGTATGAGACGACTACTGATAAGTGGGAATAATTTTTTTTCAAAAAAAATCTATTCCTTGAAATCCAAACTCCCCAAATCATGCTATAAAGGGAAGGGCACTCCATTTCTTTAAATCCTTTGTATGAAACCATTTATAGAAGTAGTCCTCAAGTGTGTTACCTTTCCAAAGAGGATAGAAACCTTCCACCCTTCCCAATTTAGACCAAACCTAGGAAGAATAAGGGAAATGCTTTAAAATATATTCATTTGTTTCTTCATTTGAATTGCACAACAAAAATATTCCATGGCCCACTTGACCTCTTCTCTACTACTAGTTCCAGGTCAACACCTTACCATTTAGTGCTATCCACATGATTAATTTAACTTTAGTAGTGGATTTGACCTTCTAAAGCTTAGTCCACCACCACCTTTGAGCATAACCAAGTTGAGAAAAATAAGTACCTCCAACCTCATTGAATTCCCATAATAAACGCATCATCTTCATCTGAAAAACTTGTATGGGATTTATGTAGTTTTGTAAGAAAGTGATCCCAATAAGCTAATCCATCCACCTAACCAAATTATTTAGTTGAATTCCACCCCTATTTCCAAAAGATAGTGACCTCAACATTACCCACCCAATTTAGAGTTACTTTCCCAACATCCTAAAGATGAAGAATGACTTTATCCGGAAGAAAGATATTCATATCAAAACCTATGACAACGCATGAAATAAATCTAATACATGAACCATCCATGAATTTCCAAGCCAAAATGGAACCCATAACAGAAAATGCTAGGGTTGTCACCTTCTGTTTATTTGACACGTTCTAAGTGTTTTTCTGCTCCATTCTAATCCAATCAATTATTGAGTCTGGATCAATGTACTATTGAACAATTATCCTTCCCCAAATAATTTCCTTTGTAATGACATTCCACAAGAATTTATTAGCTAATGAGGGACCAAACATATGTAAATCCTTTAAACCCCAACCACCCAATACTTTAGGAACAACCAGTTTCTTCCAAATCACCCAGTGAGTGCCTTTGTACTTATCATTGCCTTGCTAGAGAAAATTAAAACAACATTTCCTGATTTTCTCCAAAATCCCTTTTGGGATATGAGCCAAGGTGTGGTAGCACACATAAATTTCTTGTAGAACCAATTTTACCAAAATGGACCTTCCACCTCTAAATAGCCATTTGTTGCCCCAAAGAGAGATTTTTCTTTTCACTTGTTGATCAACCATATCCAGTCATTTTTTACATAACAATTAGGTTTGATAGTAAACCCTAGATATTTCATACCTCCATCCAAAATTTGATGATGACATGGAAAGCATTTTTTAATGTTTGCTACTTACTCCTCATTCAAATAAGAGGTATAGAGAGTCGGATTCCCTTCATTTACTCCCATCCTAATAGCCATGATATATAGTTGATGTATGTCTCTTAAAGAGGCCCCATCTCTACCAAAACTAAAGCAGGATAGAATCACATCATCAACAAAAATTAAGTGTGACACGACCTCATTTCTCTTTATTTTGATTCTTTGTATAATGCTCATGCCCCTAACATAATTTACTACTATCTTGATTGCTTAAAAAATAAGAAGGAATAACAAGGGGGTAGGGGGAATCCCTATCTATTCCCTACAGAGGCTTGGATAATAGAAGAAGTAGAGCCATTTATCAGGATTTCAGAATTGGCAGAAGACACAACCCATAATCCATCTAACTAGGGACTTAGAGAAGCCTGGATGAATGATGAATAAGTGTATATATTGATAAGAGACTCTATCATAGGCCTTTGAATGATCCAAATTGAAAACAACAACATGAATATGATCCACTTTTATTGTATGAAGTCCTTCTTGTGCAAAACCAATTGCTTCATGAATTTGTCATTCTGCTAGAAATCCATATTGTTCAACTGAGATATAGTTAGAAAGGAAAGGATTCAATATCATTTATATGGTTTAGGAATTAGTGCTATTAAGGTTTCATTAATGTTACTTCGAACCCTACTATATCCCCTCACTTCCTCTATGACCTTGAATAGATCAACACCCAAGAAATCAATGTAAAATTCAAATATCCATCCATCGGGCCTAGGAATCTAATCCTTTTTTAATGCACCAAGAATGGAAAATAATTCTTCTTTAGTCACATGTCTATAAGGAAGATCATAGTCCTCACCATTGACCATCTTGGGAAAAAAAGAAGCAACGTTAATGATCTATGCAATATTCACTTTCTCTGGTTCTTTAAATATCTTTTCAAAATGGGCCACACCCAAAGTAGCTAGCACTTGGAAATATCTAATCTTGACCACATTCCTATTCTCCATTTTCCAAATGGTTTTCTTAATCAAAAAAATTATGAAATTATTATGTATTATTGTCACCTAGATCAATCCAAGTAGCATGACTCTTGATCCACTATTCCCTCTCCTTATCCACCAATATATATTTTTTTGGAATCGAGTTGCTTCAAGGTAATCATTTCATTTGTCTACTGTGTTGTCCAGGGGTCAAATGACTGGTTCTAGAAAATCCATCAAGACTACTGAATTACCCTAATTTGTATACAAATAATATGGGTGATGATAAGGATTAGAGACATTCCAAACCTTTAAAGTATAAAGGGGTATTGGTTGAGGGATGATAGGGTTCCCATAGGGTAGAATCCATAGAGAAATGGTATGAAACAACTGACGAAAGGGCCCCATTTATCCATCGTATTAAGATTCTCTAAGTTAGAATTAAATGGAACATGATATATATTTAAATTACCAAAAGTAGCAGAGGCAAGTTCCAATGGATGATGAGAAACATTATCCTTCTGTTCATAGTTCGGCAAAAATAATGATCAAGGAAGTTCTCCAGATATCACTAGATCAACCTACAGAAACAACTTCAAGCCTCTAATAAGTGGAATAGACAAATCAACTATTTGAATAACATCTGAGACACACAACAACCAATCCTTAGTCAGACCCCTTAATCTCCTTACCCTTCTGGTCTAAAGTGTCTGAGGTCTTAAAATATTTAGTAGCCAGAGCCTTATAATATGTAACATCACACATGTTATCATTCCCTTCCACTAGTTTTTTCCTCCAAATATTTTCCACAAATGGTTTTGGACATTCAATTTGGACATGGCCATAATCATGACATCGAGCACAACCAAACATTGTGAACAGTCCTTAGAGATATCATCGAAAAAGATAGTTTTTCCCAGCAAATTTCCTATCATGGACATCATAGGTTTAGATAAGAACTCCATAGGTAGTCCATGCAACTTCACTGAAATATGTGAGGACTCCATACTTTAGATCGAGCATAAAAAATAGGATGTCAAGGTTTCAGAGAAAGTAAGGATTTTTATAGGAACCATATGCCCTTAAGAATTCATGTGGTGTCTTGTTTATTTTTAAAAATAAAACCACACTAGTCATAGGAGGGGGAGTGTGGAAAATATATCCATATCCCAGTAACAAAAACCACGACTGCTAAACCCAAGTATTTAGTTTCCCCATTAAGACTAGACGCTCGAAAAATTTCCCAACCAGAGTAGCGCTAGAAAGATCCTAAATTTTTTCAATCTGCAAGTCCTCACCAACCACTAATGACACTCCAATTTCATGGCTCTTAACCAACTTAAATCACTTCTTAGATTGAGTGCACATTTTAGGGCCAACTCACCTTCCTGAAGTATTCATAGATCAAGCTTCGCTCCAACAAAACCCTCGTTGCAATCGACACCAAAAATCCCAAGATCGATGAAATAGAGGAAAGATGAGAGTGGAAGTGATGGTTCAACTTGCACCTTATGCAAAGATCCTGGTTCTATAAAAGAAAATATAGAGGAATTAAAATCTCACTTGTGTGGAGGTAAGTGCCCCACCCTCATGGCATCGATATAATTGACGAAGGGAGATTCCTCGATATTCTCTGGAAATATGCATGATTTGTAAAATGTAGGATCACGAAGGACCCTACCATCCGTGTTGTCAAAACCTCTTAACATCATCCCTGACCTAGGACCTAGATCCGCCTCTAAATATTTTGAAATGTGGTCAACAAGCACAAAATGTTGATGTATATGTAACTTCGGAATGTATTTCATATATGTATATTGTACTCCTATAGAGATGGTATTATTCCTCTATATGGAGGTGTTTGTATTCTTATAGAGATGTTATTATTCCTCTATACGGAAGTGTCGTCATTTATATTGTAAGTGTCGTAACTTATACTTGATGGGTTATTAGACCACCTTGTTGGGGTCGACCCTGTATAAGTCATGTGGGTCGAAGGGTTATTAGACCACCCTATTGGGTGTTGGCCCAGTCAGCATTATGTTATGTGGTTAAGTTAAGGCCGACCTAGTAAAGGTTATTAGGCAAGTCAAGTCAAGTATAAATAGAGTGCGGGAGGCACTCTATTTCATGATTCGATTCTCTCTCACACTCTCGAGAGAGTGGCACACTTGTGGAGGAGGAGAATCTGCTGTTAGGAGATGTCTATCTCTTATGCTTGGGTTGTATCATTGCTCTATCTATCTCTGAGGAAGTTATTGGGGTTTTTCACCTTTGTGGTTTTCCCCAAGTAAACTCTGTGTCTCTTGTGTGCTTGCATTATTGTGTCCATGATTGATGTGTTGAAGATATGTTGTACATGTTGTTCTCTCAATTAAGATACTAGATTAGATTGAAGTAAATTCTGAAAAATCAACATGGTATCAGAGCTAGCCTAAAAGAAGGCATGGTATGGCATGTATGACACTTGTTGCAATTGCGAAGCTAGGGCTTGATATAGCAAAAACTAGTCATTGTAGAACTTTCGCTATAAATAAATTTTGGCGGGGTTTTAGGGTCTAAAAATTGTATAGGACGAAGATAAGATTCCCATGTACCTTGTGTCCAAAGGAAAACCTCTAATTAGTTGTACTTTGTGATTTATGATCTGTACAATATAGGGTTTCTGCCTCTTCCAGATCTCAGTCATAAACATGTGACCTTGGAAAAACGGTCATAACTTGGGCTAGGAAGCTCCAAATGAAAGTTCGTAAAAAGTGACAGGTAGTGAACGGATTGTAATTTCTCAGATAACTTTTTCAAAGGCCGAAACGGAACCAGTGACACATGGCACACCGTACAAGTTCACTCTCTTGTTTTATCTCATAAACAGGTCATGTTGCGACACTTGGCATAAATATCTCTCAGAGAAACCATTTGAGGTCATACCTATGGGGTTGGAAAGATAACAAGTCGGGCTATCACAAGAAAAATTTTCAGATCCTGTGGATCGAAAAGTTCAGAGTTACACCAGAAACAATCAGGTACATATTTCTGTCAAAACAAAATTATTTTTGAGCACCTTCATTCACGGCTTCCAGAATTTAGGGTTTCGAAGAAAGTTGGAATTTTTGTAATCAGAGACTACGACTAAATGCCACTCATCAAAATCAAAATTTAGAGACCAATATCATAATTTTTGGTTGGGCAGAAGGCCGAGCTTGATCAGACCCTAGTTCGGGACTTTGATCAGAAAAGTGGAAAATTAGGGCTTCTGCAAAAATGGGAATTTTTGAAATTTGTGACCACGGTTGGAAGCTCCTCAGAAAAATAGAAGCTTAGAACTTTGGATCGAACCTTTTGATTCAGAAAAAGGGTGGGCTTTATCAAACCCTAGTTCGGGGTCATGTCCAATGAATCCGGAAGTTTCAAAAGAAAAATTGAGGGGTGAAAATTTGCAATTTTCAAATTCTGAATATACTGGCTTGATCAACTCATCAAGGCGCATCTTTCTATCCTTTCAGAAGTTTGAAATTCAAAGTTTGATTTTTTAGGGTTTCTCTGACAAACCCTAATCTAGCTCCAAATCCAGTTCCTACAAATCAAGTGGATTGGGTTAATCCTAGAAGAGAATGGATTGATCACCTGCATAAGTGAAGAAGTTCCTGTTTCAGAGGGAGATGAGGCTAAGGCCTTACATAAGAATATTACAAGCAATCTCGATAGGTATGACTCATCCAGGTATGTTTCGATATTTGTTCATGATTAAGTTTATGGTATGTTTGTCTTCATGTTATTACGGTTAGTACAATCTTGATTAAATTTAGACTTGTCGTATCACCTTAATAAAATTATGAATGCATGATAGAAGATATTCATTGATTAGGGTGTTGACACTTATGATTGTGCTAATGCATTATGGTGTTGTATGAGGTTTATGTTGTCCACTAACATGAAAGGTACACCAAGAAAGACAAATCATGCTCTAGTTCAAGAACATATGATCATGATGACATGAGGACAAAGATTCATCCATTGTCGTGAATCACTTAGAAGATCTATTTGCGAGGTATGTATAACTTGGTTCTATAATGGCTAACCTATGAGATATGCAGGTTATTAGCACAAGTCATTGAAGAGAACAAGAAGACATCATGTGGGTATGTTAGACATAACTAGCTAACATACCAATCCAGGTATGTTTTTCCTATATCAAGTTATAATCCTACCTTGTGTTAGGATCCCTTATATAAGTATACTTGGTATGATTGGTTATGTTTATTCATAAAGTTAGAAATGTAAGTAATCAAGGGTTTATGCATTTTATGTCTCTTATCTTAATTGATGATTTAACTAACCAGAAGAGTCCTATGATCAAATAAGAATATGCATGAGTAAAAGAAGACTTCCCTGAAACCTTGAATACTGATGTTTATTATCTGTGTTTGAAATGATCATGACTATACATGTTTAAGATTATTGTGTTTTGATAGTATTAAGATTATACTAATGAATGTGTGATTATGTATGAGACCTAGAGGATAACACAATGATGATACTAATAAACATGCATAGTGATGGATATAAGTTCAAGGACAGGTAATCCAGGAAGCAAAGATCAAGAGGGAGCACACTCCAGTTGTTCCTGCAAGGAAGCAAAAATCAAGAAGGAGCACACTTCAGTAGTTTCTGCAAGGATGAAGATATTTAGAGGGAGTTGACCACTTCTCACAATCCACATCAGAATGGAGTTGCAGAAAAGAAGCAAAGACTGAGAGGGAGTCAACCCAACAAACCAACAAAGATAAGTATTTGAATTATCATTCCTTGCATATTTTATTGTTTAAATAATATTGTTCAATAATGTATATACTCATGTTCCTAGAATTAGGTGGTGTATTATGCATATTATAATAGTTGCATTGATGAACAATATACTACTAATATACATGGGTAAGTGGCCTATGGCACTGTACAAAATTCCATTGATACTTATCTAGAATGAAACCTCTTTGCTGACATGTTGGAAGTTGTGCACACTCTTAACAATGTTCTGGTAGAGATTGGAAGGCATCTTGAAAATTACAAGATATGGATAAATGTTGTATTGAAGCATTGGCTAAGATAATTGCATGACTGTTTGGCATATTTCTTTATGTGTAAGAATTTGTTCTGAAAACCATGAGATGTTTTCTAATCATGCAATTTAACTTGTTGTGTAGGAAAGATCGTATACCATCACCTACAAAAGAAGGACTACAACATTTGTTCAGCAACAAAGTTATCTATTGAAAATATTGAAGATATTGAAGTTCCCAGGATCAGGGAAGAATGCCATGATCAAGGAGTACCAGTCGATCATGAATATGTTTGGGATGCAGTCCCAAGACCTAAAGGGGAGTCTGTAGTGACTTCCAAGAGGATCTACAAGATCAAGCATGCTACAGGTGGTAGCATAGAGACTTTTGCTCCTGTAGCTAGATACACTTCCATTAGATCCGTACTTGCTCTGGCTGCAACGATGAAATGGAAGATATACCAGATGGATTTCAAGACAACTTTCTTGAATGGTGTAGTTGAAGAAGAAGTGTATGTGGAGCAGCCACTTGGTTTCGAGACACATGACAGGGAGTCATATATGTGCAAAACTTGGTATGGTAGGATAGACAGCGTCCTATCTAGTTTGGGCTTTACTAAGAGTAAAGTGGATTCCAACCTTTACTACAAGGTTGAGGAAGGAAATCCAGTGATACTACTTTTGTATATGGAGGACCTGTTTATTACAGGTGAAGATAGATTGATTGCTCACACGCAACGGAAGCTTGCTGCCGAGTTCGAGATGAAGAACTTGTGGATGATGCACTATTTTCTAGGTATGGAGGTGTGGCAGAGTGCAGATGGAATCTTCCTTGGACAAGGGAAGTATGCAATAGAGATCCTGAAGAGGTTCGGGATGATGGAATGTAAGGCCATGGCCACACCTATGGCATCAAACCTGAAGCATTCTGTGTGATGCTTCATCTGATCTAGTTGATGTCTCTATGTATCGTCAGATGATTGGGTCCTTGATGTACCCGACAAACACGAGACCAGATATTTGCTTTGCGGCGAACACATTGAGCCAGTTCCTGACGGATCCGATAGGTGTTCACCTGGTTGCTGTAAATCATATTCTGAGGTACCTGAAGGGTACGGTTGATTATGGGCTCAAGTATGATGCAAATCAAAAGTTTAACCTATAGGGTTATGTTGATTTAGATTGGGCAAGCACTACTGCAGATAGGAAGAGCACTTCTGGGTGCTGCTTCATTATGGGATCAGGTGTGATCTCTTGGTTTAGCAGGAAGTAGTCCTGCATAGCACTGAGTACAACCGAAGCAGAGTATGTTGTAGCTTGTTCAGCTAGTTGTGAGGCAGTATGGCTTCGGAAGCTACTGTCTGAGTTATTTGATCTATCGCTGGAGGCTATTGGTATCTTTTGTGACAACTAGAGTTGTGTGAAGCTGTCTGAGAACCCCGTGTTTCATGATAGGTCGAAACACATAGCGATCAAATATCACTATATCAGGGATATGGTGCAGAGAGGAGCAGTGAATCTCCTGTATGTTGCGATGAATGAGTAGATTGCAGATGTGTTGACGAAGCCACTAGCCAGAGTGAAGTTCGAGTACTCAGAGAGAGGCTTGGTGTCCTTCAGATCAGTGACACTTCGAGGAAGAAGTGATGGAGACATTTGCTGAAGCCACTCCAAGCATGTTGGAAGGAGGATCCTTCACATGGTTGTGGATGTAAGCGCTGGATGATGAGCATCAGGACGATGTTCTAGTTTCTGCTCTATATGATCAGTTGGATCATTTACATTTTATATGTATGCATCATGTTGATGCTGGATATGATCGGTTGGATCATTTGTGTATGTATGCATCATGTTGGATGCTGGATATGATCAATTGGATCGTTTATATGTATTTGTATATGCATCATGTTGGAAGCTTGGACCATGCATCTGTATATGTATCAGGTGGATAATGTGTATGATCAGGTAGATCATGTATGTTGATATATATCAGGTGGATACATTGTATGATCAGGTGGATCATGTATGGTGATATGTATTAGGTAGATACTTGGTATGCATCAGGTAGATGCATTGTATGATCAGGATGATCATGGATGATGAGCTTCAGGATGTTGCTCTAGATGACTTGCATCAGGAAAATGCAGTGATGATGATCAGGATGATCATGTGTACATCAGGATGATGTATGGTGAGTATCAGGTTGATACTTTGTGGCCGTGGACAGGTTGTGCAAAGGAAATCCTAGATTTGTTCTAGGTCACATCCAGTATGAAAAAGGATTGGCACTGTGTATCACATGTAAGACCTGGGAGATCCAATAGGTTGGGCTGTGTGCTCGTAATAAGTCCTGGGATGCTATTTCGAGGGTTTGTGATAGTGGGCCACATGTAAGACTTGGGAGATATGATAGGTTGGGCTGCTTTCCCGTAATAAGTCCTGGGATGCTCTTTCGAGGGTTTGTGGTGGGATGCTACATGTAAGACCTAGGAGATCCGATAGGTTGGGCTGTGTGCCTGTAATAAGTCCTGGGATGCTCTTTCGAGGGTTTGTAGCAGAGGTCACATGTAATCAGTCCTGGAGATCTTGCCGGTCGTGCTTAGGCACATAAATGTTCCTGGGATGCTCTTTAGAGTTCTTTTCGGTCGTGCTATGCACATAAACATTCCTCGGACACTCTTTTAAGGTTTTGTGATAGTTAATGTAATAAGTCCTAGAGATCTGGATAGGATGAAAAAGGCCTCATATGCTCTTTAGGGTTCTTGCTAGTCAAGAGACTCTTTTAAAGTTTTGTGACGCATGTAATAAGTCCCGAGGATTCCACAGTATCGCCAGTGATGATGAAGACCTACAGGTGGTGGGCCTACATCCAATATGAAAAAGGATTGGCTCTGTACAACTTCCTATGACGAGTAGAATCAGAGATTGATTGAGATAGCAGTAGCAGTGACGATGATGATGACTCGATGACGATTATCCAGTGACGATGATCTAGAAAAGAAGACTTGTGCTAGAAGACTTGTGTCGAGAAATACCTTCCTAACTAAGAGGGAGTGTTGATGTATATGTAACTTCGGAATGTATTTCATATATGTATATTGTACTCCTATAGAGATGGTATTATTCCTCTATACGGAAGTGTCATCATTTATATTGTAAGTGTCATAACTTATACTTGATGGGTTATTAGACCACCTTGATGGGGTCGGTGTTGTATAAGTCATGTGGGTTAAAGGGTTATTAGACCACCCTATTTATGTCAAATTAAAAAATATTCATTTCCAAGGGGTAGGGGTGGGGGTGGAACAAGAGAAGGGGAAAGGTGTGAAGGAAAGTGGAAGGGATGAGGTAGGATTCATTTCCCTTATGTTTGCTTTTATTGGATAGTTGATACATTTATGATGTGTGGTGTGGGGGCTTACCTAAGGGGTGGGGAAAAACAATAGAAGGGAAATGGTGTGAAGTGCAAGTGGAAGGGGAAAAAGAAAAATCAAAATGTTATTTTTACTTTTGGAAGATTAATCACAAAATTAGGTGTCAATGGACCTCTATCTTTGGCAGATTAATCATAAAATTAGGTAAATCACAAAATTAGGTGTCAATGGACCTCTATCTTTCTCAACCATCATCTCACGCTTATCAATGGATGAAAATTGATTAGATAAATATCATTTGATTTAAAATAATAAATTAAGATTTTAATTAAAAATATTAAATTAACATTACCACGGTAACCACTAACCAACGACTACCGTTACCTTAATTACCACAACCGGCAGTTAGCAGCTTTGCTATTGTGTAGAAGGAAATATGCGCAACTATAAATGATGGGATATTGTAAGGAATCAGTATTAATTTCACATATTTTCCACCACGTTCTCCAATAATTCAAATTCTCCCCACTTAGTTAACATGCCCCTCAAGAAATAGTACCACAGTTACTGGAATGTTGATTACTCTATTTCGCTACAGAGAATTTCTTCTGCCATTGGATTCACACGGAATGGTGACTACTTAATGTTGTTACTCATAATTTATTCTGCTCATCCTTATAAAAAAATTTCTGGAAGATGTTGTCAATAGTTTCTTCTTCCATCAATATCCAGGCTATTATATTGGGACAAGGGTATTATATTCCTCCATTTTTGCAATTTGAATCTAGATATTCCTTTTTATTCAATTTATTATATTCTATAATTTCGATTAAGTGGTAAAGTAATAGAGAATAATCATAATTAAATGCTAGAGATTTAAATGCAGGAAATAAATACCAAAGATTAATTAAATGCCAAGCATCCCAAGATAATGATTGCTATCGACACGGGCTAAAGAAAATTATGCTCCCTTTCAAGATAAATTGAATTTGGCTATGTGTAATGTGGGGTGTGTTTTGAATTGAAATATTCAAAATAAATATAATCTTATTTTTGTGTGATGTCTATTTTAGAATAATTGATGTGATTTTCAATGCAATTGCAAAATGAATAGTAGATGGCATAACTTATCATCCACACAAATGTTATGGTGGTGAATCGTACTGTCTTCTTCAGAGAGTAAAATTATTTGTTTGGCGTGATTTTAAATTGTTTTGGGTTGAAACGTGGTGAATATTCAAGCTCGCCCATTATTTGCAACAAATTTTGTGCCTGTAGTTGTCTCTCGATATTAATTACAAAATAAAAATATTTTTATGATCTATTTTTATGTCCTTGACATGTAGTTTTTGAGTCAAGGGTATTAGTTTGATTGATGTTATCAATTTTTTTTTATCTATAACCAAAACATTGGAATTCATAATTTTTCAGTTAAAATGTTTTTTTAAAATCTAATTTATCGTCAATATGATTGGAGGCGTACATAATGATGTTCGCCTCGTTTTTCCCTTCCAAGGGGCGGGGGCGGGCCAACGTCATGGATATGGAGTGGGATATGGACTCATAGTAGTCGTCAAATCGGTTATGCACGGTTCTGCAAGGGGTATGGCCATCGTCAAATCGGTTCTGCATGGGCATAGGGCCGCCATGATTTCTGGAAGATCCATTTCATGTCGGCAATTAAGGTTTCACCAACCTCCTCATCCTTCCCAATTTCGCTCCACCTGCACCTGCACATTTATTGTGACCATGTGTAGCATTTTTAACCCTATTCCATCCTTGGCTTCTCACATTATGAATCGTTACAAGATGAGGAGGGAAAAAAATGCTTGCATCTGGCAGGAATGGGATGCAGCTCAAGAATTGATCTAGCAAGCAACCTGCTCAAAACTGCCCGCTCAAACACAAATGCCGTGGTTGTGATTACTGAAAACATTTCTCACAACTGGTATTTTGGAATCAACACGTCCATGCTGGTTATAGTTAGTTTGTGTTCACAGTGCTGTTAATAGGAAGGCGATAACAGTTGAATCTTTTTAATTAAGAACTGGAGCTACTTTGGGCTTCATTGGTTTCAACCACGCCTTTGAATGACGTTTTCGGTGTGCCCCCTTATCTAGCTGAGGGGCAAGTCTGAAGGTAACAATGATTTGGAGCAATAATGAAAATGTGTTTGAATCTATATGTTTTCCGAGTAATGATCAATAATGTTAATTTGGCCTTTCACATAGAAAAATGCTACTTTGGTGAGGCCTGGAAGTGTTCAAGTAGCTGCATAGGAGAATAACGAACTGAGTAATATGCTACATACATTTTGAATGGCATTCTGCAAGTTATCTTCTGTATTAAATGCGGCATTGTAGACTTTTATCGAAAGAATACAGTTCCAGGTAGTTGGGATTGTAAATCATAGGGCATCAATGGAACAATGTGCACTTAGGTTAAATGGATGTTTAATAGATGTTGCTAGTATTAAGCTAAGTCTAGCTTAAAATTTTTGAGTTATATAGGCAGTGTACTCTACTTTATAACATCTCATTAGATTTTATGTTTTTCTTTTCAATTCCTGAAAAAATATGTAAAAGCTTGTCCATGAATAAGGATTCCCTTTTACATTTTGGCAATAACAGTTATTAACTTCTAGATAAGCAGAACTTTAGAAGTCGTTAGACACTAAGTCTAGCTCTCTGGGAACTTCTCGATTCAATTTAATAGCCATAAGTCGTTTGCCACGTAAAATTTGTCCGACTTGATTCAGGTCCTTCAGAAGTTGAAAATGTTTCCCAATTGCTTGAGACAATAGATGTGGCTGAGGAACTAGTGAATAGGGATAATGCAAATTTGTTTCATTTCTCTTCAGAAGAAATAGGCACCTCACTCATATTTATTAAGTCCTCTTTCTTTGGAAAAATTGGTTTTTCAAATTTTTCCTTAGTGTCATCTCCAAGCGCTGGTAGAGCTTTTATACTATTCATATCCTCAACAGGCTCCTCTGCCTTTGGGCCTGGAATTTCCATCCCTCTGATTAAATATGTAATATGTAACAATTATTAACTTCTAGATAAGCAGAACTTTAGAAGTCGTTAGACACTAGGTCTAGCTCTCTGGGAACTTCTCGATTCAATTTAATAGCCATAAGTCGTTTTCCATGCAAAATTTGTCCCACTTGATTCAGGTCCTTCAGAAGTTGAAAATGTTTCCCAATTGCTTGAGACAATAGATGTGGCCACGGAACCAGTGAATAGGGCTAATGCAAATTTGTTTCCTTTCTCTTCAGAAGAAATAGGCACTTCACTCATATTTATTAAGTCCTCTTTCTTCTCCTCTTTCTTTGGCAAAATTGGTTTTTCAAATTCTTACTTAGTGTCATCTCCAAGCACTGGTAGAGCTTTTATACTATTCATATCCTCAACAAGCTCCTCTGCCTTTGGGCCTGGAATTTCTGTTCCTCTGGCCTGGGATCTGGGCTCTCGGGTCTGTTATCACGAGAAGATGACCGGCATTTTAGGAACTCTTATAGCATCTCAAGAAGTTTCTCTGAAATATTTTGCACATCAGGATACTCTGAAGTCCTACAAACTCCAATGTATTTGCACAAGTTGTAAAAGGAAGCATGCTCATCGATCTGTTTGGCATCTTTCGTATAAGTTTCAAATGAACTGACACAATCTTGGTACTCCGTGTCAAAGAAACCATCAATCAAAATAGCCAAGCCATCAGTAATGTCTTTGTAAAGATGAAATCTCTCCTTCATAATAGAGTAAAGAGAAATTTGAACCAACTGGTTGTTCTTTGTAGCACCTGTTGGATGACTGGCAAGAAACTGTTCCAATAGCCTTTGCCAATGTGGGATCATATCAAGTATCATTCTAGGCTTTATATCCTGAACTGCAATAGGCCGACTATTCCCCACCTTTTCCTCATCCTGCTTCTGTATACCATCATAATCACCATGAGCAGATATGTAACCATTGCTCTGTGAGCCCCTATAACTAGACTCATATTTGTTGGAGCTAGATCTGTAGCCATTGCTACCACAATAGCACCCATCACTATATTCATAGCCATTGTGGGAACTAGATTCATAATCACTATGTGCCCTAGACCTCTAACCATTATTAGATCTGTCACCAAACTGGCATTTTCCCAAAATAGAGCAATCAAGGCACTCATCAAGATACAAGGCATATGTGCGTACACATGTGGAATAGTCCCAAGCATTTGAGTTTGAATCATCTCTAAAATTAGACAAATTAAGAAGGCATGCACCACACCTCATTCCCTGAAGAACTTCCCACTCAAAACTTGGATCACCATCCTGAAATAGCCTGTGAATGAGCATCAACGCCTTCATTGCCACTATCCACGTTCTGTGTTTTGCTGATCCTCTTGGACAGACTACACGGGGGGTTCACTCAGTGAACTTGTTACATAGCACGATCGTTCATAAGATATTAAATAATATCCCTAATTTCACTAAATATTGGAAAATGCCTCCTAAAATTGTATTGTTGAACCCCCCTCCCAATATACCTTTCTAATTAAGAAAACCCCTAGTTTCACCAGATATTGTAGGTATCCATTTTTATCAACCCATTTTTAATACCCCCTTTATATCATATTATCAAGTTGTAACAAACAGGAACCCTAACACATCTTATCATAAGAAAACACGATGCTAAATGAAATAATAATATAATGCTAATAATTATCCCACTAGGATCGTGGGTTCGACTTATCAATTGTAGCATTGGATAGTGGAATACCCAACAAAATATTAGTGGAGAAGGAAAAATATGTAAAAGGAAACCTGGTCAAGAGATCAATGTAAAAAAGAATGTAAAAGACTGATAGTCCAATACTCAATGTAAAAAAGAATGTAAAAGACTGATAGTCCAATACTCAATGAAATGATTAGAGAAGACGAGAATTGCAGATGTTTCTCACCACAGCCTGCCAATCTACCAATTTTAGATCATGTAAATATAACTATAGCCATATAGAACTCATGTTTTCTACAAGCTTAATAAATTGGAGGTATGAATCCATCCCATAATTTGAAGGTTATTATGTATCCCACCCAAATAAAATAACCCCCGATATTTATATTATTATGTCAAATTAAAAAACCCCCTTGACCCCTTAATACAAGGCAATATATTTTTTAGCATTTTAGGAGTATTCAAACCCCCAATATGAATGGACGTGATATGATATTGCCTCGCTAGTGAATCCCCCGTGACAGACTATGGACACAGGCACTAACATAACCTCTGGACAAAGAGGTGAGGCGCAAAATCTCATAAACATATTTTTCGTCTATAGGTATTTCACCATGACTTGTTTCCTTTACAATGGCAACATCCAAATCCGGTGCATTATTGCTTGCAACCTTTGTACACCATGACTTGCTAGTACCCTTGAATTACTTCATTGACATGCAAACAATAATGCACCGGATTTGGATGTTTCCATTGTAAAGGAAACAAGTCATGGTGAAAAAATATCCGGTGCATTATTGCTTGCAACTTGAAAAAATATGTAAACGCTTGTCCATGAATAAGGATTCCCTTTTAGTGGAAGAGCAAGGTTTCATGCTCCAGAATCCAAATTCCTGAGAAATGTTAAAGCATCTACCTTTTGTGTGATTTATTTTAAATATTTGTTTCATAAATGTAATTACTGAGCAGTTTGTGTTTCACTAATATCATGTTATTATTGGAATCTATATTAACTTTATTCTGAGATGGATCAATTTATAACATATATGTTAGGAAAAACATGGATTAACTTCATTTTGGGATGAATAAATTTATAACATGTAGATATGTTTGAAATTTTTTTTTTCTGTGATATCGTTTGATTAGTTGAAGTATTTATAGAAATTTGATTCGAAGAATATAGTTAAGCATCTGAAAAGGAAACAGTTTGCACCTCTGTTGTCGAAGGAGCTGCGTTGGGTTGTCTTGTGATCGTTTCTTTGAAGACGATGCTAGTTGTAGCATTGTATAAAGCCTTGTGTAAGATATTTAATTTAGCCCCAAATCCTGAGATTACACCATCTTTAATTTGTCGACCATCTTCCATTTTGAGAATGTGGTAATACAATTAGTCAAAATGAAGCATGATTTATTGTTGTTTCTCATTGCTAATCATAACAGGCTTCCCCAATAAATGCCAATACAGTGCAACCTTCATATATTTCATAACACTGGTTTTTGGAGAAACCTACATAAGGGATCATGTGGTCTAAATATGTCAAATTTTGCTCAAGATCGCTTCTTGTTTCTGCTCAGCCTAGGTTTCCATTCTCTCAATCTTTCTCTGAACCGGAGCTGAGATCACAGCCTAGAAGATTTCTTTTGCTTCCCCAATTTCCTAGAGGACCCGGGGCATATGGGTTTTCCTTGCCATCCTTTATTGCCTCCTAGATCACCCACACAGAGAGCCATATCATTGATCATAAACCTGTAACTAAAGAGAAAGCTAGATTGAAATTACATTTTTGGTTTAGTCAAAAGGGAGTCTGGAAAAGTTTAAAGATCAATAATTTTCGTAAAGTGTAAAAACTTTGGTTAATTTTATTAATTCTTAAATTTTCAACCATAAAATGTTGGGCGATATTTGTTTAAAAAGATTCAAATTTTTAATGGTTTTATGTTGTTTCGGATAGTTTTGGTTATTTTTGGAGTAAATTTTTTTATCCCTTTGATTTTGGGAAAATCAATTGAGAAAAATAACTAAATTTTACCCCTAAATATTCCCATGAAAAACCTTTTACCACATTATATTTTCAAAATGTAATAACAAATCCCAATTCATATTCTTATCCTTAATCCCCACATTACCAACTTCCAATGGAAGTGACAGTTTGGTTGTTGGTATAGGCTAGTCTTTAAAACTAGACGTAGTTAGCTAGGTGAAGCACACGTCACCATGTACGGGCAATATCCTCTCCTCTATGTTCTCGACAGACCATATTCAAGTTGGTATCAGGATTAAATTTATAAAAAATATAATCATTTACATAATTTTTTTAAAAATGACAAATAAAAATGTTCAACAAATTAAATCAGCATTCATATATAATGACTTTTAACTAGATATTTGATGTAGAAACAACTTCCAAGTATATTAATTAGAACTTTTAACTATAAATTTGACGTGTAGAAACAACTTCCAAGTATATCAATTAGAGATTAGATAAAATACCAATATATAGAGTTTTGGTTATAAAGATGTGCTCAATATGGGAAACAAGAGTTGTTACCTTTATTGTAGATTGCAAATTTGAAAATAAGATAAAAGGAATTGATTATGAATTTTTGTAAAATATAAAATGAAAAGAATTAAAAACCTATAACTTTTTTAATGTTAATTGTAATTTTTAAAATAATAAATAATTTTTAGAATAGAGAGAATTATTTTATAATATTATTTATAGTTTTTAAATTATAAACTATTTTTAAAATGAGAAAGAGAAAAAATAAGTGATAAATAATAAAATTTAATTGATATGCTACTCAGCAAGTATGGTACTTAGGTCTTGTCACCGAGTAATCTAATCTTACAGAAGGATAATTTTCTCCATGGAAATTTGAGTGCAAGATTATAGTGTTGTTACAATTTTTAAATATGATGAAACGATATTGTTTGGGTTTTATTCAATTTTTAAATCCATAAAATTTATCCAAAATCCAAGATATAGAAATGATCAGAAGTTGTTGTTAAATTTTAAAAAGAGTTTATAATTTTAATTTTATTAGACAGTACCAACTAATAACTGTGAGATGTGCAACTCTTGTGGCTTTTTTAAATGGTGAACTTCATAATTCTGATGATTTAAGTAGTTCTTTTTTGGTTTTGAAGTGAATTTCAAAATTTTAACCCATTGTTCCATGTTTTCGATTTAAAATGGTTTCTTTTGCTGGTAATGATGATACACGTTTGGGTATTAAACCATTTTTTACCTTTCTCAATTGTCCACAACTCAAAGCAAATAGCTCATCCATACAACTTTCTGTAAATAGAGTATGTGGCAATGTCAAGGACATTGCCACCACGTGGCTCTTGTTAAACAAGTTGTGTCAAACTATCTATTATTGTGTAGATTGCGTGTAAAGAAAATAATTTTCAACTTCTAAATGAAAAAACATATATCCAATAATGCACGACATTATAATCAACATAAAACTCGTTTTTAAATTCTTTCTATGAAATAATCTATTTGTCATTGTGATGTGAGAGCGACATTTTAATTTCTTATTTGAACAAGTTATATGTCAATGTATCTATTATTATTTCGTGCATGGATTCTTCATTGTCAACTATATTCTCTAATGTGTTCGTTCAATGATAAAAAATAAGAGTATTTAATTAAAAACCTAATTATGTACATATTTATGTAATTCATAGTTAATGTGTTGGAATTTTTAAACCTCACATTTCGTTGTTATTGTTAGTGCTAAAATATGCACTCTGACTGCAAAGAGGACATGGCTAGCACATCTTGAAAGAGTATTTGATTTAAAGAGAGGGTTCGGGGTGATTCATCGAGATTTCTAATAGGAATTAGCTCTCAACATACTATGTTTGAAAGGACTGAAGATAGTGCTCAATAATCTAAAGGCATGGAGTCATCAGTTTCAGATAACAATGATTTAAAGAGTGGAAGAAATGAGGATGCAGAGTATGTAGGGAGTTCGATAGAACATAACCTACAACTCTGAGAAGAACTATATTGATCATCACACTTTCAACATAAACACAACATCTAAATGAACAAGTGAATTACAAGCAAGCAATAGAATATACTAAACTGCATTATGAATATGGTCCTTCACAAATAATTCATTCAAATAGTAGAGGAACATAACACATGCATAGGAATTAACAACACAAGAAAGACATATAATCTGAAATTATAGGCACATGAATTCCTTTTGGTATTAAACAGACTTCCGGTCCAATGTTACATCATGAGAAGAATAAAAAACATGCAACCTCTCTACAGAAATCATCCCCTCTATCTTCCCCAAGGGAAGAACCCCCTCAAATCTCTTCATTTTAAAGCATGAGAATCTAGATAAAATATTTCCAGATCCAAAAATTGTGGATTGGATGTGATTTTACAATTAACAATTTATAATAATATTTAATTGATTCTATGATTATGATCATAAAAAAACTTTATTTGACCAAAGTCGTAGCTTTGAAGAATTTGAAAGTATTTTGAACAATTTTTACACACAAACAAATTTTTTTTTGGAGAAATTATCGCGCCCTCCCTATAGTCCAAAACGCGGTAATTTCAGGAGTTACGAGTTTAAAAAATTGGGGATTATCGTGCCCTACCTATAGTCCAAGGCGCGATAGTTAGTCAATACCCGTGGTAATTAGGGAAAGAGCAGAAGGAGATATTTTCTTTTACAAGAGGGATATTTTCTTCATTATTCCATGAGAGTGATTTTTTTTTACTTTCACGAAGTTACTTTCTTTTACGAGATTGTTTGAGTAAGAATTTGTTTTTACAAGAGAAGAAGATATTTTAAAAAATCTTTCTTATTTAAGAGGGAGACATTATTTTTTTTTAAAAGAGGAAGGAGATTGTTTTAAAAAAAGCCATTGAAAAACTCCGCAGCGTCTATGGCTTCTAGTAGTCACAATCAATCTTAGATTTCTCCTCTTATAGGGAAAAAGGACTATGATCTCTGGGCCATGAAGATGGCAGTTTATCTCAGGTCAGAAGATGCATGGAAATATGTCGTGTATGGCTATTCCAAACCTATAGATGATGCATCTTTTCAAGCCCTTTCAAACGCAAAAAGGATGTCTTGCGAGTGCAGAAAAAGAAGGATGCAAAGGAACTGCATCTCATAATGAACACTTTGGATAATAGCGTATTTCCAAAGATATCGGCGTCATTTCATGCCAAAGCAACATGGGATACCTTGACGACCAGTTATCAAGGTGTTGGTAAGGTACAGACAGCTGCACTCCAAAACCTGAGAAGAGATTTTGAAGATCTGAAGATGAAAGAATCAGACTCAGTAGATTCTTTCATGACCAAAGTCATGGGTATTGTTAATCAGCTTAATATCTATGGTGAAAAGATGGAATATCAAAGAGTGGTTGAAAGGGTTCTGAGATCCCTACCCCACAAATTTGAGTCGAAAGTTTCAGCGATTGAAGAAGCAAAGGATCTGAGTACTCTCTCTATAGACGAGTTGACCGGATATTTACTTTCATACGAATCCATAATCAACAGGAATGAAGAGTCCTCTCTAGAGAATGCTTTCAAAGCACATGTCTCATTCTCAAGAGGTAGAGGAAGAGGCAGAGGCAGAGGAGGATTAAGAGGACGAGGCAGAAGTGGCCAAAGTAATGGCAATGAAGATCAAGATCACAATCATAACCATGAAGGCGGAAACTGCGACAAAAAAAGGTCAGATAAATCTAATATTGAGTGTTATTATTGCAATAAATTTGGGCATTATGCTCATGAATGTAGAAAGAAAAATTCTGATCAAGCAAATCATAATGCTAATGTGACTAATACCTCTGAGGATAAATATGATAGGTTATTTCTTACATGTCATGCTGCACAGAAAAGCCCAAAGGGACTTTGGCTTTTAGATAGTGGTTGCAGTAACCATGTGATAGGTGACAAAGGTCTAATTGCAGACCTAGATGAATCAGTGAGGACAGAGGTCAAAGTTGGCATGGATGAGGTAGTTCCAATTCTTGGCAAAGGAGTGGTCAACATTCTGACCAAACAAGGCCAACAAAAGACAATCACAAATGTCTATTATGCTCCAGGATTGAAGCATAATATGCTCAGCATTGGGCAACTCACTGAAAATAAATAAAGACTTTTCTTTGATCGATTAGACTGTGAAATTTATGACAAAACCCCAAATCGACAGTTGATCATCAAAATAAAAGTGACGAGGAACATGATGTATCCACTAGTCATGAATTGCAGCAGCAAGGTAACCTCTTTTTCTCAAAAATCCACTTGCATGGATGATTATTAGTTATGGCATTTTAGATATGGACATCTGCACTTTGGTGGTCTCAAGTTTTTGCAGCAAAAAGAGATGGTAAAAGGATTACCCCCTATGAAGGAGCCAGAAAGCAGTTGTGAGTGTTGCATCATTGCAAAGAAGCACAAGGATAGCTTTCCTATAGGTATGTCTCGAAGGGCACATGCACCTCTAGAACTTATTCATACTGATCTGTGTGGACCAAAGCAAAAACAGTCAATTGGTGGAAGCTATTATTTTCTTACATTTATTTATGATTTCAGTAGAAAAACATGGGTGTATTTCCTTCGTCATAAGTCTGAAACTTTTGGCAAGTTCAAGGAATTTAGGGCTCTGGTTGAAAAACAGAGTGGTTATTAACTCAAAATATTGAGATAAGATGGAGGGGGAGAGTATGACTCAAAGGAATTTCATGATTATTGCAAACATCATGGAATCAAGAGGCAATTCACTACAAGATATACACCTCAATAGAACAGTATTGCAGAATGCAAGAATAGAACCATCATGAATATGGCAAGGAGCATGCTGAAAGGAAGAAATTTGTCCCATGAATTTTGGGGAGATGCAGTGGCTTGTGCTGTTCATGTGATGAACAGATCTCCCACCAAAATTGTGAAGAACAAAGTACGAGAGGAAGCATGGATAGGTATGAGTTGTAATGTTTCTCATTTTAGAATATTTGGTTGTGTTGCTTATGCTCATGTTCCTAAACAGCTAAGAAAAAATCTATACGACAGGAGTGAGAAAAATATATTTCTTGGATACGATGAACAAACTAAATCCTATAAGCTATATAACCCTATTACCAAAAAGGTTATCCTCAGCAGAGATATTTTGTTCAAAGAGGAAGAGTCATGGAATGAAACCATAGACAAGGGTGTTGGAGCTGCAATACCCCAACAAGAAGATGGAGAAGAAGAGGAGCTGATTGGACAACAAGATTCATTAGCATCTTCACCAGTAGCAAATACTACAGAAATAACACCTAGAAACTCAGTTCGAGGTGAAGCATCAAGTCTGCAATCAGGTAATAAATCTGATCACAGTAATAAAAAGACTAGAAGATTGGTAGATATTTATGATGAATTGGATGCAAATACCAATTATGTTTTTATTGCTAGTGAACCTGTGTTTTATGAAGAGGATGTAAAACAAGAGCATTGGGTAAATGATATAGACAAAGAGATAGATTCCATTGAGAGAAATGATGCATGGGATCTAGTTGACCTGCCAAAGAATAAGAAACCCATTGGTGTGAAGTGGGTCTATAAGACCAAACTCAATGAAAAAGGTGAGATTGATAGGTACAAGGCAAGGTTAATTGCAAAATGTTTCTCGTAACAAATAGGAATTGATTTTGGAGAAACTTTTGCACCAGTGGCAAGATTGGACACAATAAGAGCAGTTCTAGCAATTGCAGCCCAGAAAAAATGGAAAGTGTATCAGATGGATGTCAAGTCGGAATTCTTGAAGAAGAAATTTATGTGGAGCAGCCACATGGGTATGAAATAAAAGAACATGAAGAGAAATTTTACAAGTTGAATAAAGCTCTATATGGGCTCAAGCAAGCTCCAAGAGCTTGGTACAGCAGAATTGATTCATATCTGATAAAAAATGGTTTTACCAGAAGCAACAGCGAACCAACACTTAACACAAAGGTAAATCAACAAGGATAGATTTTGATAGTTTGTTTATACATTGATGATATGATTTTTACAAGTGATCTGTCAGTAGATGAGTTCAAGGTAGCTATGAAGAAAGAGTTCGAGATGACAGACCTTGGATTGATGAAGTTATTTCTTGGCTTAGAAGTAGAACAGTCAGAAAAAGGTATATTTATCTATCAAAATAAATATGCTAATGATGTTCTTAAGCGATTTAGAATGCATAATTGCAAACGACACCTACACCAGTGGAAACAAATACAAAGTTGAGCAAAGAAGATGACAATACCAATGTAGATCCAACATTGTTTAAGAGACTTGTAGGAAGTCTCATGTATCTCACAACTATGAGACCAGATATTATGTTTGCTGTTAGCTTGATTTCAAGGTTCATGGAGTCTCCCAAAGACTCGCATTGGCAAGTTGGAAAAAGGATCTTACGATATGTTGCAGGGACTTCAAGCTATGGAATTTTATACTCAAGCATTGAGTATGATGTTTTGACAAGTCTCACTAACAGTGATTTTGCAGGAAGTTTGGAGGACCAGAAGAGCACTTCCGGTCATGTTTTTCGTCTTGGATCAGGTGTGATTTCACGGGCATCCAAGGCAGCCCATTGTGACACTTTAATCAGCAGAAGCAGAGTATGTAACAACGACATCAGCAGCATGTCAAGCAGTGTGGTTACATAGAGTTTTAGAAGGTCTTCAACAGAAACAAGAAGGACCAACCACATTTTATTGTGACAATAATTCAACAATCTCTCTATCCAAGAATCATGTTTTTGACCAGAAAAGCAAGCACATTGATACCAGATATCACTTCATAAGAGAACTTGTGAACAATGGTGAAGTTCATGTTGAGCATTGTAAATCGATTGACCAATTGGATGACATATTCACAAAGCCATTGACAAAAGATATTTTTGAAACCCATAGAAATAATTTAGGCATTGTAAAAGTTGTAGTAGTTAGCAGTAGTAATTAAGAGGGAGTGTTAGAAATAGTAATTACTTCAGTTAACTTAGCTTTTACTTTAGTTCCTATTTTGACGTTCAGTTAATAAATGCAACCGCATGCTTTGCATGCATGCAAAAGCTAGGTTAGAGTTTTTAGGGTTTCCATAAGTGTTTAAATACACATTACATTTTGGTTTGTACTACATCAGTTGATCTCTGTTTATGAATAAAGATTTAAGAGTCATAGCTCCTTCTGCATTATCTTTTGTTTTATTTCGGCCTCCAACCTTCAGATTCATGATTCCATTTGATCTGGATGGATTGCTTCTCTAATCCATATTATCGAGCTTATTGGTGATCATTTAGTTGAGATATTGCTGCAAATTTTCCTCATGTACATGTTTTAATTCAAAATAGAAAAAACCCTACAACATTTTTTCAGGCTTTTATAGTGAAGTGGCGCTACCAAGTTATTGAAAAAATCATGAATTCTGGAAAAAAGGTTCCAAAGATCCACTCATGGCACTCAAAACATTGTTTATTTCAGCAAAATTCCACCCTTGGAACCTATTAATGGGCCCATTACCGAAAAAACCCATGTTTCATATTTTACAATTTGTCTCTATTTTCTCAAAATCCACGTCGCAAAATTACCTCTAAAACAGTCTTTTCCATAAATTTTGGCAGCGGTTTTGACCTTTTGGTGTGTGGAGAACGCTATTGGAGTTCTTCCAATGATGGATTTTTAACTGCCTGCGGTATTTAATGACTCTTGATCGCGTCTGTTTTTGAAATCTTTTCATGGAAACTTGATGTAGAGGACTAGTGGCACCAGGGAGATTTCTTTTTCTCTTGGTGGGGACACTTGGCATGGTCAACCACTTGGATGAATTCTTTGGATATCAATGAAGTTTATCTCATATGCATGATGAGGCGTAATATCATGCTTTTATATACTATGAATTTTATTTAAATGCCAATGAGAGATATAAAACATATAACCTTGTGGGATTTGATACTCTTTGAACACTTAGTATTTGATTATGCTTGTTGGTTTGCCAAAAATTGTGCTTGATTTTACTTGAAATTTGGACTTCGACTTTAAGATTGGGATCAAAGCCTAATATTTTATTTTCCAAAAATCTATAAAATCATTTAATATAAATGATTTTACAATACTGATAATTTATGCTTGCAATATTTTACCTTGGGTACCAATAGGAAGACCAGCCAGGCATTTAAAATGAACAAGCGAGTATAGGCTAGATTGCGAACATAATCATAGCATAAATGAAATTCAAGGCTAATGTAGCATCATAAAGATGCACATCTCACCAGAAGCCAAAATTCTTCTATCGAATTCATTACATGTTGTAAAACATTTCTCTGCCGGAATAAGCCTTATCCTATAGCGCATACTTTATGAAATTTAACCATTTTCGTTGTCGGAAATTCTAGCAGCTAACACCTTTAAGGATCTATCGATTTTTTTGCCAGATTTGAATATCTTCCAGTAGAACCTCAAAATTTTTGACATGTTAATTTCAGTGCTAACATCTAGCTCCAATTGGGAATGGTTCCTCCCTGCGAGGCTCCAAGAACCTGCAAAGTATTTCATGAAATACTGAGGTTATGTGTAACATTAAGGCCCTAACATTTACATTTAAACTGGTAAATAAAATGCCTATATTTCCATTTGATAGAATCTAAAGATTTTAATATTTCAATTTTCTATTAAACTTCTAATATTTGTTGTTTTATGGAAAATAAAGTCTTCATACATATGGATTTTCTTGCACTTATCTGATGTTGATGTATGTTGCACATGATTTGATATTTGAGACTAATGAAAACAAATCTAAAATTAATTAAAATAAAAAAAGAGAATGTTTGGGGCTGATGTAGAAACAAACAATTATAACAACATCACTACCCAGCACGTATTAAGAGCTAAAATAAATCAAATCTATAATGGATTCCATATTTTTGAAATAACATTCCAAACTTTAAATCCATACCATTCACAACATAAATTAGGCTTTTATATTTGGTTTGACATAATTTAGGGTTTGCCATTCCTTCAAAACATAACTTAGGGTTTTAAATCCATTGAAGGAAAAAATGTTATCAATATAATTTTTCATATTTTTTAACAAAACTATTTCAATATTATATTTTCATATACGTAGTTTCATAATATTAAAGTAATTATTATGATTTTTTTTCTTTTTGTTGATGTATATGTAACTTCGGAATGTATTTCATCTATGTATTTTATATATATTTATTGTACCCTTAATAGAGATGTGTTATTCCTCTATAAGGAAGTGTCATCATGTGGATTGACAAGTGTCGCAAGTGTGTGTACTTGCTAATGGGTTATTAGACCACCATGTGTGGGGTCGGCCCTGAAATATACATATTATAATGTGATGTACCTAGCTAGACAAGTCGGCCCCATAAGGTCACTGGGAAAACATATTAGTATAAATAGAGATCACGTGATCTCTATTTAGATCACTCGGGAGAGCATCTCACTCTCACTCAGAAAGTGGCGCACTAGTGAGGAGGAGGATCATCTGCTACTAGGAGACTATCTCAATGTTATTTGGTTGTACTTTGGTTGAGTCATTGCTCTCTCTATCTCTGAGGAAGTTGTGGGGTTTTTCACCTTAGGGTTTTCCCCACGAAAACTCTGTGTCTCTTGTCTCTCATGCTTTTGATTCTTGTGATTCTTGTCATGCTTATTATGATTGTCATGCATTGATATACTGTATATGTTATTCTCTCAGTAAAGATCCTAGAGTATTGTGAATTAATGCTCAAAATTTAACACTTTTCTTTTAAGTATATCTTAATCCTATATATAACCCATCTTTTAATATTATACAACTAAAATAATAGTAATAGTCAAACATGAACAACTATGGTCAACCATGGTCAACAAACTAGGGTTAACCATAGTCAACCATGGTAAACCAATTAGGGTCAACCATGGTAAGCTATGAAGAACTGTGAATAACCATAGTCAACCATGCTCAAATTGAAATTCCATATTAATATTCTGATATTAAATTATTCCAAGTTTCAGTGAATACAGTCCATTTTGAAATGTGTAATTGTATACTCTTACTAAGTATCAATTGTAGGAATTGTATGTAACCATTGACAATTATTGTAATCTAACAAAAACCCATGATGAATGCCACATTACCTCAAAACTCTAGATGAACATCAAAATAAGACATAACCCTTAAGGAATAGAACAATTCAACCATGGTTGACCATACACAACCATGATCAACCATGAAAAGCCATAGTATACCGTGAATAACCATCATCAACCATGAACAACCATGGTCAATTATAGTCAACCATGAACAACCATTGTGAAATATAACAATTCGACCATAGTCAACCATAATCAAACATGGTCAACCATAATCAACCATGGTCAACCATAATAAACCATGAACAACCATATTATTTACCATGAACAACCATCGTTAACCATCATCAACCATGGTCAACCATAAACAATAATGGTCAACCATAGAAAACCATAGTCAACCATGAATAACGATAAAAAATGATGGTCATCCATAATAAACCATAGTCAATCATTCTAGTCAACCATTTTCAAGTATAGTCAACCATGAACAACAATGCACAAACGAGAACAACCATAGTCAACCATTTTCAACCATGCTCAACCATTGTTGATCATAAACACCCAAATTCAACCATGAACTACCTTGGTCAACCATGTTCAAACAACTAACATCAACCATAGTCAACTATGGTCGATGATAATTAACCATGGTCAACCATAGCCAAGCCTGTTTGACCACAGTCAACCATGAACAACCATAGTCAAACATGAACAACCATGGTCAACCATATTAAACCACGAATAACCATAGCCAACAATGAATAACCATGGTCAACCAACTAATTCCAACCATAGTAAACCATAGTTAACTATGGTCAACCATAGTCGACCATAAACCAGGGTATTTTTTAAGGATTCTAATATTATACTTAAGTGTAGTATCCTAGACGAATATTTTGGATTGAAAAAAACATGTATATAGATAGGTAGGCGAATATTAAATATGAAACATACAATTTACTACTAAAAAGTGTAATTTTTGGCTAATATTATGATAAAAATACATATTTTATGTAAATATAAGCGATATTAGGGACTAAAAATGACCAAAGAGCAAATTTAGTTTTTGAAAAAAATCCCCAAAAATAGCTATTGGCAAAATTTTGCCCCTAAAAATTACCCTGCCATAAACAACCATAGTCAACCATGGTCAAACATGAACAACTATCTTCAACCATGAATAAGCATAGTTAACAATAGTCAACCAATTATGGTCAAACATAATCAACCGTGGTTAATCATGTCTAACCATAGTAAACCATGAACAACCATAAACAATGATGGTCAACCATAGTAAACCATACTTAACCATGATTAACCATAAACAACAATGGTCAATGATAATAAACCATAGTTAAGCATGGTAGTCAATCATGAGCATCCATGCATAACCAGGAACAAACATGGTCAACCATAAGCAATCATGGTCAACCATTGTCAACCATTAACATTAACCATGCTCAACCATGGTTGACCATGAACCAAATTCAACCATGGACTACCTTAGTTAACCATGAACAACCATGGTTAACCAACTAGCGTTGCCCATAGTCAACCATGGTCGACGATAGTCAATCATGGTCAACGGAAGTCAACCATGGTTTACTATAGTCAACCATGAACAACCATAGTCAAACATGAATAACCATGGTCAGCCATAGTCAACAATGAATAACCATGGTTAACCAACTAAGTTCAACCATGGTAAACCAACTAGGGTCAACTGTAGTTAACCATGGTTAACCATGTTCAACCATGAATAAACATAGTTAACCATGGTCAACCATGAACACCCATGGTCGACCAACTGGGGTCAACCATAGTCAACCATGCTCAACCATGGTTAACCATCATCAACCATATTCAACCAACTAGGATCCACCGTAGTTAAACATATTCAAGCATGAACAACGATGGTCAACATTTTCAATCGCATTGGATGTTGCAATATGCCATAACCATTAAGGGATGTTGCAATCTAATATAACCCTTCAAGAACACCGCATTAGAACCTAACTATTGTCAACAAATTAGGGTCAACCACAGTCAACCATGGTCGACGATAGTAAACCATGATCAAACAACTATGGTTAGCCATAATCGAACATGAATAATCATGGTCAATTATGGCCTACCATGGTCAACCGACTAGGGTAAACCATAGTCAACCATGAACAACCATGGTCAACCATGAGTAACCATAGTTAACCATAATCAAGAATGAATAACCATATTCAACCATGGTCAACCAATTGTAGTCAACCATAAACAACCATGGTCAACCAACTAGGATCAACCATAGTCAACTATAGTTAAACATATTCAAGCATGAACAACCATGGTTAAAATTTTCAATTGCATTTGATGTTGCAATGTGTCATAACCATTCAGGGATGTTGCAATCTAATATAACCGTTCAAGAACATTGCATTAGAACCTAACTCTTTACAATGTTTGCAATGTTAAAACTATTATGGAGCATAACCACCTTACATAAATGAACCTAGATGAATATCATAGTGCGATATATCCATTGGGGACCATTGCAACCAACAAAACCTAGAATTTTGAAATGAAACATAAAGCTTCAACATTGCAATGGGACATAACCATTGTTCAATGCACCAATTTGAGATATGCAAAGTCAACCATGGTAAAAAAAGGTCATTCATAGTCATTGGTTAATAATAGTCAACCATGTTCCATTATGATCAACAGTGGTTCTGTCGTCAACTATACTAACAAAGTCAAGCATATTCAACTAAAGCAACCATAGTTATACGTCACAAAATATCGCCAAAGATGGTCAACCATATTGAAACATGGTAAAAAATGATCAAACATGGTCAAACATTGTCAATCATTATCAAATTTGGTCAACCATAGTCAAGAAGAATCAAACATTAAAAAAAATTATATTAATACCATCAGTTATACTTTATAAACCATTTCTATTTTTTTTTTTTCTTATCTATATTATTAATAATAATTTTACCCTCCCTGAATGTCAATTGTTAACTAGAAAAATAAAGCATCAGTGCTTATAATATTGTAAAGCATCGGTGCTTTTATCTGTATAATGCATCGATGCTCATAATGTTTTTAAAGCACCGATGCAATTTTTAGTTTTAAAGCACCGATGCAATTTTTAGTTACGCATCGGTGCTATATTTTTTTGTTAAGCATCAGTGTTGATTTATTTGCAACGCACTGATGCATTTGTATATAAAGCACAATTTTTAAACCTCTACTAAAACCTCCGGCTGTCACATTTTATTTAGATAAAAAATTTCCGTAACAACCTCCACTAAAACATCCGCTACCAGTAATGGAGGTTGTAGAAGAGATTGTTTTGACAATTTCGACCAATCCTGTAACATTAAAAACCTACTCTATAACCTCCAATATAGGGTCTTTTCCTTGTAACGATAGTCTCCCCATCCATCATCCTAACCATAGGAGGGGGTAATTACAAATTTCATGACTAATTTAAGCCGCTCATCGGTAATCATAAACTAAGAAATGCATGTGCAAGCTCATGAATATAAAGCACATTGGAAATGAAACTATTATTCATGCACACATAATGCATAAATCAAATGCATTCATAACATGAAGTAAATATAATCATTTCACTTTCATAGGAAAAGCTAGTACTTATCTTTTAACATAAGAAGATATAAGAAACTGGTTGTGTAAGAGGGATTTTCCACCAAACCATTGGTATCAACTGTAGATACCACCACCAAACCAAGCTATGAGGCAAGCAAGATGAAGGAAGAATGTACATGCTTCTCTCTCTTAGCCTAAAACCCATTTGCTTCTAATTTTAGCCAACTTTCTCACCACTAAGCAATTACACGGATTTCACTTAGCCATCCCAGCCATAGCACTCTCTTCTACTGCCCCACACAACAAAGAAGGCATTTCCCTTCACTGCTCTATAGTTCTCTTAGGAAATCCAACCCTTACCGTGGTTACCAGTATGTGCATAAAGAGTCCAATCAATTATATGCTCTTGGATAACCTCTTTTAACATCAACTCATGGCTTCTCAAGCATTCCATACTAGAAAATAAAAAATGGGTAAAGTTTCCTATCTTTCCTAGCCTCTATGCTCACCTACAACCATCCTCTTCCCTCTAGTTTCTACAATTTCCTCTTCACCATGCTCATTTTAGCTTAATTTCATAGTTTGGAAAATTGGCTATCGAGACAACTGCATGAATGCTCTATGTGCTTGAATTATCCTTAATGAGTGATAAAACTTCAAAGGATATGAGAGGATTAGGGAAAAGACAACTTGCATTTATTCTAGCCATAGAAGGACTCTTACAAATGTCATAGACTTATACTCATCCCACGCTTCTATAACTACGTGAGAAGACCTTTCCCACCAACCTTACCTAGACATTCAATGATTGGATTCAACAAGTCAAAAGCAAGTAATTGGATCCTTTAGGTCACATGGAAACAAATGGATGAGTTGTAAGGTGACACTTGGAAAAAGAGGATTCAATCTCCCATAGGCCCCATTTCCTCTTCCCCTATAGGGGAATCATAGACCCTATATTCTCTTTACACAACCATCTTGGACCATTATATTATTTTCTAACATAATATTTACATAGATTTTGGGTCATCAATCATCATGGCAATCCAACCACATGGACCATACAAAAATATTTACATTATATGTGCTCGACCATTCACTTGTCGGTCCTTAGCCTTGGGAACCACACTAGGAATCCATACTAGCATATTTACATCATTTCAATAATCTAATTTAATACATTACAAGGGGTTGAAATTGGGGTTATTACATAAAATAAAGGGATAAATAGGTTGATCCATGACACCTATTTTCCATGACTTAGAATCTAGTCATAGATGAGATCGATGAAGATATTCATGATGTACCTCTTATTGATAAGGCACAAAAATCCTTATATAAAAACTGAAAGACAACTCTTCTCTTTACTATGTTATTGTTGGTTAACCTAAATGTTATGAATGATATTCAAAACTCATGTAACAGATGCTAAGGTATGCAAGCTCATTCTTTATATAAATATTATTTTTTTGTCTATTTTTTGTGTTTGTAATATACTTGATTCAATATCCACTATTTAGTATTTTTTTCTCACCACTGTGAAATACTTTACCTCTCACATACCAAGAATTGTGTGCCCTTATGAAATATATAAAAATGGAATATCACTTAATTGATGCATGTCTAAATGATCATATTAAATATTCTGGACACCATGCAACAAAGTTTGAATGCTTCCAAAGTGGAATTAGTAGATAGCAAACTAATTATGTAACAAATAAGGCTCTTTGTAAGGTTCTTTATCATATCCCCATGATTCCATGTTTCAAGTGAATTTTTAGGTGCAAACTGTAGCACAATTTAGGGTTTATCATGCACATAAGAGAGATGAAGATAGTGTTATGCAAATCCTTGAAGATGGTTATGCATTTAAGGGAATCAAGGAAAGATGGTCCATTTTGAAAGAAGAAATTCATAATGTTTCAATGGAAACTAATGGTTTTAATCCATTTGGATATATCATATTCATTTACTTAGCTTGATTACTTTTTGTTATACACAATAACCTTGCTCCTTGGATGTCAACAAAGAGGGAGCATGTGTGGAGCACCTAAAGTTGGGATTATTTGTTCTAGGTGTTTATTTTTAGGAATGTTTACAATATACCAATTTTTTATAATTTTTGTCGCATATTTTGTATGTACAAGGAATTAATTATTTGTATTTTCAAATAACTAGGGAAGTAATAAGTTATAGATATGGATGTATTCCTTTCATAGCCTCTTACTAAAAAAAAGTTATGGGGGCAACATCACTATGTATGGTATCTCCAAAGCAATATGACAAATCAAATTTCAATTCCATAGAATACTTAAATAGATAATTGTTAGAAACGGGTGACAACCGGCTATGACGGTAACTATGTAACTGACTAACTAAATATGCAGTTATTAGTAACCGTGTAAGAAATGTATATGTTTCTTGTATTCTCGTAAGAGAGGACATTGGAGAGTTGTGAGTTGTTGTAAATCTTCAGATTCTGAATAATAAGATACCGATATCATTGCTCCGTGGATGTTTCCCTAAGAAGAGAGGGTTTTACCACGTAAATCTCTGCGTATATCTCATGTGTGTGTGTTTATTGTCTTTCTTGTTTTATTTGCTTCCGCTGCATATTGTATATTGTGGCTGTTAGATTCAACAAGTGGTATCAGAGCTTGGTAGAAAGCCACAGAGAACGAGAAAGCTGAGTAATCATTGTTTCAAGAAATTTTAATTAGGGTCAAAAGTTAACTGGAGGAGAAAAGTTGAAGCCCTGTGCAAAGGAGCGGTAATATTAAACTACCGCGGGTCCATTGCTTACCCAGGCGCGGTAGTGTTGAGGCACACTTACTAAATTATACTTTTGGAAATTGCCGCGGCACTCAACCATCGTGAGGAGCGGTACTGTTTTTCTGTTTGAGGTAAAAACGTGAATAGTTATTCTGTTTGAAATTTCAAGTAAAAGAAAATTGACGGCGAATATTTGAAATGTGAAATGCTTTGAGATATAAAGCATATGGTGTGAAATGCTTTGAGATATAAAGCATATGGTAATTAAAGTGAAAATTGACACCGAATATTTGAAATGTGAAATGCTTTTGAGATATAAAGCATATGGTGGATGGGAGTTATAAGGAATACCTTATTTATAATTTTTTTTTAAAAAGATTAAAGTGGGAGGTATAAGGTATTTGTTATAATTTGGGTCATTAATCCTTTTGTTATCCATTATATATAATTTTTTAAAGAAGGCTTGGAGTTTTTTAAAGTTTTTTTTTAATTCGATTTCTTGAGAAAATGGCAAAAATGCAGAGTGTTAAGTTTGAAATTGAGAAGTTCAATGGGAGCAATAATTTCGAGTTGTGGAAGGTCAAGATGCGGGATATGCTCGTGCAGCAAGGAGTGGCGAAGGCACTGGCAGGGAAAATAAAGAAACCTGCAGATATTTCAGATGGAGACTGGAGCGAGATGGATGAAAGAGCTCTCAGTGCTATTCGTCTGTGCTTGGCCGACGATGTTTTATTTAACATCGTGTCTGAAACTACAGCAGCAGGTCTCTGGACAAAGTTGGAAAGTTTGTACATGACTAAATCCTTGACAAATAAAATCCTCCTGAAGCGGCAGTTGTTTACCTTGCGTATGAAAGAAGGTACAAAGATTTCTGAACACTTGAATGCGTTCAATACTCTTATTTGTCAGTTGACTAGTATGGAAGATATTATTAAATCTGAAGACAAGGCGATTTTACTGCTGTGCTCTCTGCCTGAGTCGTGGGCACATTTTGTAACCTCTATCAATTTTAGTTCTACTGAGTCTATTACCTTCGATGAAGTTGTGGGAGCCTTACTTTCTGAGGAAACTCGAAAGAAATCTAGTCTTGAAACCTCGACATCAGAAGTAATGGTGGCCAGAGGAAGAACCAGTGAAAGAGGACAACATTCAAAGGGTACATCAAGGTCAAAGTCGAAGGGCAAAAAGAGTAAATTGAAGTGCTGGTACTGCAATAAAGCAGGACATCTGAAGAAAGATTGTTGGAAACGCAAGCGAGCTTCTGAGGAGGAGGACTCTACAAAGGAGGCGAACATAGCTGAGAATGATTCAGGTATGATCGATGAGGTATTATCTACATCTACTGTTTCACAATACCATTCTGACTGGTTAATTGATTCTGGAGCATCTCACCACATGTGTCTTCATAGAAATTGGTATTTGTCATATCAATCTATAGATGACGGGGTAGTTTATATGGGAAATAATGTTACATGTAAAACTGTTGGGGTAGGGAGTATCAGAATTAAAATGTATGATGGGACTGTTAGGACTCTAACAGATGTGAGACATGTACCTGAACTAAGGAAGAACTTGATATCAATGGGAGTTCTTGATGATGCTGGTTACAAGTTTACAGTTCAAGGTGGAGTCATGAAGATATCGAAAGGTATCTTGGTTGTTATGAAAGCAAACAGAGTTGGGAACCTGTATAGACTTGAAGGGAGGACGGAAGTTGATCACGCAACAGTAGCATCGGTTGGTGCAGCAGCAGACATCACTCGTCTATGGCATCAGCGGTTAGGTCATATCAGCGAAAGAGGTATGAAGGTACTTGCTGATCGAAAGTTGCTTCCTAGTTTAAAATCTGTAGATTTGAAGTTTTGTGAGCACTGTATTTATGGTAAACAGGCTAGACAAAAATTTAAATCTGGAAAACACACTAGTAAAGGTATCCTAGACTACATACATTCTGATCTTTGGGGTCCATCTCCAAAAATTTCTTATGGGGGATCGTCATATTTCGTCAGTTTTATAGATGATTACTCAAGGAAAGTCTGGATCTATTTATTAAAGAGAAAAGCTGATGTTTTTGATATATTTAAGCAGTTTAGAGCTTTGGTTGAAAAGAGCACTGGCAGGTTCATTAAATGCCTTAGAACAGATAATGGAACCGAATTTACTTCGAAGGAGTTTGATAATTATTGCAAGCAGGATGGGATTGAGAGGCATAAGACCACTGTTTACACTCCGCAGCAGAACGGCGTTGCTGAACGCATGAACAGGACTCTTCTTGAAAGAGCAAGGAGTATGCTCAGTAATGAAAAGTTGCAACAGGAATTGTGGGGAGAGGCATTGCTTACAGCTTGTTACCTGGTCAATCGATCACCATCAACAACAATTGACTGCAAAATTCCAGAAGAGGTATGGACAGGTCAATCATGTGATTATTCTAATCTTAGAGTATTTGGTTGTGAAGCCTATGCACTTATTCCGAAAAATCAGCGTTCCAAACTAGATCCTAAGTCAAGAAAATTGATCTTTGTTGGATATGGTGATGGTGTTAAGGGATATAGGTTGTGGAATCCTACTGTCCACAAAATCATCATAAACAGAGATGTAAAATTTGATGAACTTTCTCTGACAAATTTAGATGTAAGTAATGATTTGAAACAGGCTAATGTACCACAGTTTCAGCAAATTCAGTTTGATACTCAGTCATCTGCGAGGGGGACTCATGAGGATGTCCAGGAAGAAGATATTCATGAGGACACTCCTCAGGAAGAGGATGAGAAAACAGAAATAGAAGAAATACCACAGCAAACTCTACGGAGATCTACGCGGAACAGAACTTTTCCAAAGAGGTATGATGATTTCGTTTTCATTTCTAATGAAGGAGAACCTGACAGTTATACGGAAGCATTAGAAGTGTCTGACAGTGACAAATGGAAACGTGCAATGAAAGAAGAAATGGATTCTTTGGCAAAGAACAAAACGTGGGATATTGTAGAACTTCCAGAGAGTAGGAAAGTGGTTGGCTGCAAATGGGTGTACAAACTGAAGAAAGGTGCTGATGAAACTGTTCCGAAGTACAAAGCGAGACTGGTTGCAAAAGGATTTTCTCAGAAAGCAGGTATTGACTTTCATGAGATTTTTTCACCAGTTGTAAAACTTGTTTCTATCAGAATTTTGTTAGCACTAGTTGCTTTATATGATTTGGAGTTAGAGCAGCTAGATGTCAAAACAGCTTTCTTACATGGAGATTTAGATGAAGAAATTTTCATGGAACAACCAGAAGGGTTCGTTCAAAATCGCAACAAGAGGTTTGTTTGCAAGCTCAAAAAATCATTGTATGGCCTGAGGCAGTCTCCCAGGCAATGGTACAAGAAGTTTGATTCTTTCATGGTGAGTCAGAATTTTACCAGGAGTGAGTATGATCATTGTGTGTACTTTAAAAAGTTGGAAAATGACATGTTCATTATTTTGGTATTGTATGTTGATGATATGCTTGTCGCAAGCAAGAGCATGTTTGAAATCAGCAGGTTAAAGGCTCAGTTGGCTAGGACGTTTGATATGAAGGATCTAGGAGCAGCAAATCAGATCTTGGGCATGCAGATACACAGAGACAGGAAAAATGGCAAGCTGTGGTTATCACAAAAGAAGTATGTGGAGAAAATACTTCAGAAATTCGGTATGGATAAGGTGAAACCTTCTAGTATCCCTTTAGCTTCTCATTTCAAGCTTTCTTTAGGTTTGAGTCCTAAAAATGATGAAGAAAAGCAGTATATGTCTCGTGTACCATATGCTAATGCAGTAGGAAGTTTGATGTATGCGATGATAAGTACAAGACCAGATATTTCACATGCAGTTGGTGTTGTCAGTAGATACATGGAAAATCCAGGAAAAGAGCATTGGGCAGCAGTGAAATGGGTGCTTCGGTATCTTAGAGGCACAAGTGACTATTGTATCACTTTTGATGGTTGCAGTGATAAAGTCTGTGGTTATGTTGATTCTGATTTTGCAGGTGATTTGGACAAGAGGAGGTCCACTTCAGGTTATGTTTTTACTCTTGCAGGTGGAGCTATTAGTTAGATGTCAAAGCTTCAGAATATTGTTGCTTTATCTACTACAGAGGCAGAATATATAGCTGCTTCACATGCTTGCAAAGAGGCAGTCTGGTTAAAAGGTTTGCTGGGTGAGTTAGGAAAGGTTCAGAACTCTATAAAGATTTTCTGTGATAGTCAAAGTGCTATTCACTTGACTAAAAATCCAGCTTATCACTGTAAGACAAAACATATTCCTGTAAAATATCATTTTGTAAGACATGTTATTGATGAAGGTGGAGTGGTTCTTGAAAAGGTCCACACTCAAAAGAATAGTGCAGACATGTTCACGAAGACAGTTACTTCAGAGAAGCTACGGTGGTGCTTAGCTTCTCTAGGCTTGCAGGAAAAGTGATCAATAGAGCAATGAGCAATGGTATCAGGTAAATTGTTGTCAAGGTGGAGATTGTTAGAAACGGGTGACAACCGGCTATGACGGTAACTATGTAACTGACTAACTAAATATGCAGTTATTAGTAACCGTGTAAGAAATGTATATGTTTCTTGTATTCTCGTAAGAGAGGACATTGGAGAGTTGTGAGTTGTTGTAAATCTTCAGATTCTGAATAATAAGATACCGATATCATTGCTCCGTGGATGTTTCCCTAAGAAGAGAGGGTTTTACCACGTAAATCTCTGCGTATATCTCATGTGTGTGTGTTTATTGTCTTTCTTGTTTTATTTGCTTCCGCTGCATATTGTATATTGTGGCTGTTAGATTCAACAATAATTCATGACGCTATGGAGCTACACATTTTTGTGGTATGTAAATTGGAATGTAACTCCATATATCCTCTATTTCTTCAAATATTTTTTTTGAATATATTGGCATGCTATTAAAAGTATTTTATATCTTATAGGTCTTCAAACAAAGGAAAAATATGCATGTCCATTATGTGCTCCCATAACAATATCTAGATGCTCATCAAGTTTAGGAAATGAGTTATAATCACGAATATTGGAATTACCTTCTAAGAATCATAGGTACTAGACTATTGGAAAAAGTAAAATCCCTTTAATGGGCAGGAAGAGTTCGTGGAAAAATGAATTTTGAGAAGAATTGTTGTGTGAGTAGTTGGTTTCCCTACTATGAACACCTACAAGGAGCTCATTTGTTTAACACAACGCATATATTTGGAATAATATGAGACAATGCTTATGGAAACGATATTCCACTCGAGGTCAAATGTCCCCTTTAAAGGGCATGTGTGGTGGTTTGAAGCCTTGTTGATGGCCCATGAATCCTAGAAGATTCATTTAGAGCATAGTTCCATTATGTTTTTCCCCTTACAATGGTTGGGTCCCTAAAATTCATCTCTCATGTGAAAAATCTCTTAAAAAAAACCATATTACTATTGGAAATCAGATATCTCTATTAAAAAAACTATATGCTAATATGATAATTTAAGATATTTTCTATTATTTTAAAAATAATTAATTAATTATAAAAAACACATATAATTATCATAATATAAACATTATACATCTCTTCAACACCTCTAAACAAAATATCATGATACATTTCTTCAACACCTCTCCTAAAAAGTAAAGAACATCAACAATAAATGTTGAGATAAAAAATTATAACAAAATTATTAAAATAAAATATTAACGAAAGACATTTTCCACATGATCAAACACAAGTACACTTTACTACATTTATAAAATTATATTTACACAAGAAAAACACTCTTATAAGCTACCAGTTGTTCCAATACGTTACAAAAATCTAACATCGTTTTATGATGGACAACTTTTGTTGCCTAAAGAAACAAAACTGAAATATCGCTCGTAACCTCCGACAACAACGTGATCAACGCATAAAGACACAATGGTCTGCATTATTATTCCCTGCTCCGCTTTATAGTCCATTCCAATAATAGAAAAAAAATAGAACAACACAACAAAAGGGGAGAAAGTGGTCTTATATGTGACAAGCAATGTGCAACCCGCAACAGAGTGAAAATGACTGCTGTGGGGGCTTATCTAGATAACGAGCTTGGTACAGTCTGGTATGCATGGGAGAATGAACCAGATCCTGGGAAGCAATGTCACATAAGCCCGTCCGAGGGCAGGGCACATGTATGCATGGCATCGCAGGTTGATTGCTCATATGACCCAACTACATGCATTCCATGCAGAATATAATGTGCATGACATGCCTACGAGGATCCTCCTATACCATCAATATGGTTGTAACCATATCTGGCTATACCAAGCAAGCTGGTTGTACCAAGATGCAATCTAGATCTGGCTCGAGCTAGATGTATTAAGAAATGCCGCCCCGATCTGGAGTTGGCGGTGTCTACTCAATAATTTACTGAGATTACCAAACATCTTGATGGCACCAACTCAGCCGTCAACAATGAAAATTGCTACCCCTCTTTGGCTTCAGACATCCCATTTCATTCGGCTTCTCGCAGCAGTCATTGTGATTGCTCTTCGGCGTCAAAGATTAGCGATCATTCGGCTTCAAGCAGCAGTCCTTCTGCTTCAGGCAGCGAGCCCTGGCTTCAAGAAATAGTCCCTTTGCAACAACTCTATGTAGGTATGTCCCTTTCGTCTGGGTTTTGGCTTCGTTGCATGCTGTTGGAAATCAATGAATCAATGCATCTAAGGTATTCTGTATCCAAATAATACCTTACAATGAGATAGTTAATCAACTATGTAGGGATAGTTACCTATTCCAAGGCCAAAGAAGCTACCTATCCAAGTTATCATCTAGCCATTAGAGCTAGAGATCCCATCCAGTTATATATTCCTGCTTGACTCTGGGAGGGATGGAAACATATGAGATATACCAGTTTATAGATGTGTAGGTCAACTTTACCTGGAACCGAATCTATTGCTTAGGGTCTGCTCGAACGGGATCAATGGGGTGTTGTATAATTTTTAATGAATGGAACGGAAAATTCCCCTTCCACCTTTGTTTTTACTTAATTCCTTAGTCGCGGGCTACATGGCTTCTCGGTCAACTAAGTCTAGAATTAGTCAGAATGTTATTGCTTATTTACAGGGTTCAATGGATTCAAAAGTAACTTAATTTATTAAAATTGGTGCTACCACACTTGCTTCTGCTACTATTCCTGGCGGTTCTAAAAAATAAATTGCCTTTGCCTCTACAACCTATGCCTACGCTAGTGCTGAATCCGCGAGGTCATTGTATGGTTATAATTTAAATGGTTCATTATGGAAACTACTTTTAAGAACAAGCTAACTGCCACATGCATTAGTAAAAACACAGTGGCCATTTACCTTATGAAGATCATCGAGCTTAGAGATCAGTTCACGACAAAGAAAAGTTAGTGCCCATAGCAAATAATGGGTTCTATTCATCTAGGGAATTGTTTTTTCAACGAGTTTTATTCCTCTAGTGTTCTGGCCTCATGCTGCTATGGGGACCATATTAATAAATGCTATTGTGCATATAAACTATAAATCTATGTTGTTTGGTGTGTCGGTACCACCTCAAATACTTGTAATCGGTGTCTTTGGGCGGTATAAACCTTCCTTACGCGTATTGTTCCTTCATGGGTGACGTGTACCGGGTGGACTGAGCAAGCAAAATTGAGCAACCAAGTACCCCATCCAAGTATCCGAGGCAAGCTCTGACTTTATGGAATTTGGCTATGAAAGAGTATGAACCTCAAATATTGAATTAACATATGTAACGAGACACATATAGATCTGCGTATGGAGGTTCTTAAACCGCACCCACATCTGTTGGAGGTGAGGAATCGAGTAAAAAATGTGGAATGGATGGAACGGATACAATTTCCCAAGATCAGGATCCGAATTTTGAATTTTGAATTAATTTTATTTTTTATTTTTACCTTGCATGTTACATTTATTTTTATTTTTAAATTTCAATGTAATTACACATAACTAAATTTAAATGGTTACAAATATAGATAAACTAAATGAAAATATAGAAATATTTTCTTATGTTGAAAAACTGCATCTCACCAAGTTTATCTGGGTAGTAAAAAGCATAAATCGATCGAAATAAAGGGACGACTGGTTCTTTTACTTGATCAAGGTGTATACAAAATACTGCTCTTTTTGGTGCTGGAATTCTATATGTTGCTACCAGTGTCCCTTGGTTGCTTCACCGATAAGAACCAACTGCACAATAAAGAACTCGAATTGTAAAAAAGTAATCTGTTAATTCTGATTCTTTATCTAATCACAACCTTTTATATATATATATATATATATATATGCTCATGTTATTTCCTTTCTGGTTAGTTTTCACATTGAATAATCACTCATATTTGATAATATATTTATGGAATTAGCAATTTGATAATATAATTAACAATTATTAAATTTTTTGTTGAGATTAAATATAAAGATTAAACAAATTCGACAAGTGAAGCTTCTTCATTAAATATATGTTCAAAAAATGATCCTTTCTTTATAGATAATGCTTCTTTACATAATATGTCTGCTTGTTTATTGAATTTTTTTAGATGCTTCTTTATATAATATATATAATAGTTTGCTAAATGTTAGTTTAGTAAATATGTAAATGTTAGTTTCATTATGCATATCCTTTCTTTTATGAAAATGGAAGATATTTATTTATTTCTTTTTTATTTATTTATTGTTATGTGAATAAAATTTTGTGAAAAAAGTTTTGGCTATTTTGTAGATAGTGTTTTATGGAGCCTTACGAGATAGACTTGGATTGCAAAATTATTAAACTGTCTGAATTGTATCCACTTCATTACTGTATGATTGGTAATTGCAAGCATAAATATGTAGTTACTACACTCGATGTATTAAATAAACATCGACAAAGAATCCATCAACTTGATCAAATTCCACCTCGTCAAAGGGGACGATCACCTGCTCACGATTCCCATTGGCCAAAAAAGGATCCCAAAGCAGTTCAAAAAATTAATGACTTGCGAAGCCTTTGCCTTGAATTTCGTATAAAAATGGCTCTAAAAAATTTAGGAAGGCGTTTGGTAAATCAAGAGATATCCAAAGAGGTGTGTTCATATTAAGGTTCCATCTTAGGATTTCTTTTTATTCATTTATATAAGTAGTTTACAGATATCCAAAGAGGTGTGTTCATATTAAGGTTCCATCTTAGGATTCTTTTTATTCATTTATATAAGTAGTTTACTTATCTATCTATATATATATATGTTAGGAAGTGAGTCATGAACAAGAATTGAGCATTGAGGCAATAAAGAGAATCATTGATCACATAGAAGAATATAAGTCAAATGAAGTGACATGACGTGAAGATACATTAGGAAGAATTGAAATTAAAAATATGTGAATGAGTTCACATGTTCCAATGAAGCTTCATCTTCACCCATGGAGAACACTCCAATCATTGATTGTGTTATGGAAGTAAGTAAACTAGTATTTTTTATAAGATATTCTTATTTTGAATTTGTTATTTTCAAATACTTAAGTCTTTAATTAGTTGACATGTTATGCAAATTTTTAGTGTTGACATGAATTCTTTTTTTATATTATGTAGACTTCCATAGAAGGAGAAAGGAAAAATTCTGAAAATTTTCATGAATTAACGAAAAATATCAATAAAATGGTTTTATGCGACAAAGGATCATCTTCCACCACCGAGGATAAATATAAGGAGAAAGATAATACAATCCACAATGATATGATTTAAGTAAGTGCAAAATTATTTTGTAGCTACATTATTTTTTAATATGATTTGTATACTTGTTATCATTTGTATACTTTTCTTTTTTTTTAGTTTTGAAAATCATATATACCAAGTATATTTATATATGCATTTTGTACACATATGAGTGCTTACAAGACAATATATGATTAGATGACTCTTATGAGACACCTAATATGCAAAACACTCCTAATTCTACACCAGTGAGTAAATATTTTTGTTTTATACGTGAAATCTTATATTTTAATTTTGTATTGTTATGCAAGTGATCTTCTTATCTTGAATTGTGTGGTTTTTAATTATGTTTTTTTGTGTCTTGTATAGGTGAATAAAGAAAATAGAGGACGACAACAAAGAATCTTGAAACACACAAAGCTCACACCTATGAATCTAAGTCATGTTGGATTTATAAATAGACTTGCTTGGTTGAGTCATATGCAATCCAACAACATTGCTAGGAGGAAGCCAATGAGAATAGCTACTATCCATGGGAATAATCAATGTAAAAAGTAGTATAACTACTACCAAACTATTGTGTGTTGTGGATATGGTGGGATATGTAAACCATATTTATTTTTATAATTAACTTATATCTTTATAGTGTGTATTTATGATTAATTAATCCTTTTTTTTTGCATTTTTTCTTATCATTTAAAAAAAAAATCTAATATCTTGTTTATTTTGTAGTAATTTAGGTGAAATTATTTGAATATTTTATTATCATTTATAATCAAATATCATAAATGAAATATGTTTTTTGCATTTTCTTTTTAAATGTACAATTTCTTTTCAAATGTAAATTTTATTTTATATTAGGTGATCAAATATTTCATATTTTCTTTGGATTTTTGTTTAAATTTATTCAATATAATTTAGCTGATATCTTTCTTTATATTCAATTTAAAATAAGGTAATATATAAAACAATTTTTTTGAATATATAAATTTTTGTATGCATTTATATTAAATAGATAAATAAAACTAATTTTGATACTAGCTATTAAATATCCTTAATTTTAATTACAACATATACCATATTAATGAGTTGTGAATTGATTTTATATATGTTTTTTATCATTTAATTTTCTACACATATAACTTAAATCTAATCAAAGCACATGTAGGAAACAAATTGAATATATGCTAGTGTGTATACATTACACTCATTACATTTACTACATCTACGATATATTAAAGATTTGATTAGGCTGGACTAGATGTATTACAATAGTGTTTAAATTGGTATTTAAAATTAAATGTAGATATTTTCTTAGCTATGGAGTTTAATATATTTGATGAGTACTCAAGAGTTTAATGGAGGATACATCATGGGACAAACATTTAAGTTTTTTAATTGTTCATTTTAAATAAATGATATTGATAAATATTTTAAAAGATTCTAATTTAACATGTCTAAAAAACTCTACAACATACCAATATATTACTAGATCAAAATGAATGAACAAATCCCCAACTCTTAATTTTTTTGCATAAAAAATAAATTCATTAAAAAAACCATTTTAATGAAGAATTTATTACCTCCCTTTATACATTATATTAAATTTATGTTAAACATATAGATCTAAATTAAGTAAATGTGAAGACCAATGCTTTAAAAAAAACCATAAAAGTATTTTTTCCTAAGCATGAAATAATTGTTTTTTTATATATCAAATCCAAAGTAAATTATGTTAAAGTAAGGTATAAAATGAAAATTAAAAATTAAAAAATAAAAGAAAAAAATTAATAATTGGATATGAGATGGTGATTTTATATCTTACAAAATTGATTTAAAAAAAAAAAAAAAACTAATTAATTAATTAATTAAAAGATGTTTTTATATGAGATCATAAATGTTATATCTTGAATTGTTTTTATAATTATGGATGTTTATGTTTTTTTTTTCTTGTATTTTTTTCTTTCTTACTTATAAAGTTTGGTTTGGTTAGTATAAATATTTATTTTTTTAACTTGTAAAATTATATATTTTAGGAAAAAATATAAATATATCTATAATTTGAGGATTCTTAATAATTAAAAATATATGTTTCTTTTATATATCATATCTAAAATAAGATATGGTAAAGTAGAATATAAAGTCAAAATAACAAATTAGAAAATAAAAAAATTAGAAAAAATAAATAAATATTTATGAAGTAGTGAATATTATATTTAAAAAAAAAAAAAATTTGGAAAGAAATCTAAATAACTAATTAAAAGATGGTTTTATATAATATCATGCTATCTTAAAAAATATTTTCATTTCTAATTTTATGAAAAAAAAAGTCAAAGTGTATGAAATATTGGATATTTTATCTTAATAAAAAATATACTTATTTATAGTTTTATGAAAAAATCAAAATAGAATAGGTTTTATTATTAAAACTTAGAAAAATTAAGATTTTAATTAAATAGTATTTTTTTAGTTAATTAGAAAATATTAAAACTTAGAAAAAGTAAGATTTTAATTAAATAATTCTTTTTTAGTTAATTAGAAAATATTTGTATATGAGAGATTTACTAATTATATGTTAGTTGATATTTATTACTATAGATTGTTAAATTGTGCAAAATATTTCATATTTTAATATTTAAATTAAATTATTAAAACTTTTATTTTAGTATTTTTATTTATTAACTTTAAATTTTAGTATTTTAGGTAAGATATGATGAATATATAATTAATAAAACATTTTTTATTTATTTATTTTAATGTATCTTAAATTGTTTAATATTTTCGTATGGTATATCTATATATATTTTTTCAAAATTTATTGGATTTTTAGTGAATTTATTTTTTTATGGTATATAATATTTTTTGCTTAATAAATATAAGTTTTAGTGAATATAAAGGAAATGTTTAATCATTGTTATTTTTAATTGATTGTTTAATGATTATTTATTCATTTTTATAAAATAGTTTATGGTGGCTTAAATATGTATATTAATTTTTTTTGTTTATTAATTTTATGTTATTTTTTCTTGATAGTTTTAATGATGGATTATATTTTGTACTATTTTTTATAAAGAAAAAAAATTTCTTTATTTTATTTTCTAATCTTTCTATCTTAAAGATGAAAGATGAGATTTTTTTTATTTTACTAATGTTGTTTTGTATAGTAAAAATAAGCATGTTTTACAAAACAATGGTGTTCACACTTCCATAGATAGTATGTCTTATAGTTAAAGCAAGTGTATAGTTGCGTCGTTAAAAATTGAACAAGCATTAAATTCTACTCAGTATAGTTGTACCTCTTAGGTTAATTTCTAACATTTGAAGGTTTATAGATGTTAGGTAACCTTAATATATGCCTTTGGAATTTTTCACTAGCGTATATACCAGTATATACACTAGTATACACATTGGTATATATACTTGTGTATACATTGGTATATACACCAATGTATATACTGGTATATACGCTGGTGTATATACCGGTGTGCATTTGGAATATACACTAGTGCATATACCAGTATATATACTACTAGTGTAGTGTTTATACTAGTAATATATACTAGTGCATATATTGAATGCACATCGGTATATAAAATAGCGTGTATATATGAGTATATACACTAGTATATACACTGGTGTATACATTGTTATATACACTAGTATTGGGGTTATGCTAATTTGTTTTTATGTCATTATTACAATCTCTTTACAAAACTTAAACAAGGGTTGTCAGCAACAAAGTCCCTGCGTTTAAAAAAATATTAAAATAAAGATTGGAAGCTCTTGTAAAAGCACATATTGTATTTAATGTAAATTTAATGCACTTAACCATGCTTATAGTACTACACTTTACCTTTTGGATTGCTTTAGGAATGTGGAGACTCACTTCAAGGTGAAGATTTTAAAATACTTTCTCTCTTTCCAATGAATTGAGTATTTATAAAAAAATAAAAATTTAATAATAATCGAAATGACGCAAGTTTTCTATTTTTTGAGTTTATATATTTTCTAATATTTTTAATATATTTATAGCAATTAATAGTAATGTAAATGATGAAAGTTTTTTATTTTTTGAGTTTATATATTTTTTAATATTTTTGGTTTTCAATTCTATTTAAAATTTTAAGAAATTTTTGAAATTGCTAAATTTACTATGGATTTAAAAACATGATTTTTAATTTAAAATTTACAAATTGACTAAAAATTGTATATCATGACTTTGATGATAATAATAAAATTCAAATTATTTAACATTTAGACTATTTTTATTAAATTAAAATTGTTTAAAAAATTATATAATATAATTTTGATGAGAATAAAAAACAAATCCAAATTATTTATTATTTACCTTAAAAAATAAAATTGATTATAAAATTTTTGATTTTATATATATATATATATAATTATAATAGTTATTTCTTTATTAATTCTTTTTTTTAAATGTACTTAATACATGTTTAATTGCAATTATTAAAATTAGAAATAAATTAAAGTATAATAGAAAGTTCAAGATTTTATTAGAAACATAATATGGTTATTATTTTTTTCAAAAATTAATATGAAACAATTTTTTGAAACATAAATTGTAATTTTGATCATAAATTTAATTAAAATTTCCAAAAAAATTTGATCTTAGTTATTTTGATCTAAATATAAAAAAAGAAAAGAAAAAGTCTTTATCTTAAACCATAAATATTATTTGAGATTGTTTGTATTCTTAAATATTCCATTATTGACTCATCAAAAAGACAAAAATATATAAAACTTGAGCAATTTTAAAATTTTATAACAATGCCTGGCAATTAACAAAAAATAGTTTTAAAAGAATTTGCACCAATGTAGCAAGCTTATTTTCAAAATCAACGCTTCATGGATTTTGTTGTTACAAGTTTTTATTAATTACATAATCAAATATTATAAAATAATTTTCCCCAGTTTACCTTGTATTTTCAGCCATTAGGTCACAGCGGAATTATATTAAATTCTTCCTTTCATTACACAAAAGCTCTAATTTTTTAATAAAAAAATTAAAAATAAAAATAACATTACAATATATTCAAAACAAATAGCAGTCCATACTCTATCTTTAGAGTGGATCAAACATACAGGAACAACAACGGAAATAAAAGGACAAGTACATAAAAATAAATGATGAACTAAAAAACATATAAACTGGCATATGTTTTTGGAGATGACATATGGATGCCAAGTTTTAAGACTTGGAAATAACGACCACCTATACAGTGAAGATAGAAAAATCAAGTATGGCCATTAGAAAGCAAGAGCCACATTTATAACTATAGACTTTAGATGTATTAATGGAAACTAATTCCCTATTTTCAATAATGGAAGAGAATGAAGAAAAAAGAGGAAATTATTATTAATAGAAACTAAATAAAAAAAATGGAAAGAAATGAAGAAAAGCAGTAACATCAAGTTTCCATGTATTAATGATAGGAAACTTTTTTTTTTAATTCTTAATTTTTATGGTATAGCACCAATCATATTTGAAAAAAAATTTAATGGACATTAAAATAAATAATAAATCAAAACTTTAGCTTCACTTTATAAATGTTGAAATATTAAATGTGTTTTTATGAAATAAATGAAAAAAATAAACTAACAATAATAGGAAACTACTGTGCTGCTTTACCCTGTCCCATGCTTGTGGGGTGTGTGGGGCACCTAGTGGTCTAATGGTAGCGGGATTGGATCCCTAGACCCTGTGTCACGTAAGTACCAACCCAGTCTCCAGTTGCCAATTTCCCTAGCAAAAAAAAATAGAAAACTACTATTTAAAAAAAGAAGAAAAATAAACAAAAAAAAATTTAATTTTCTATATTAAAAATGGAAAATGAACAATAATCTCTGCTTATGTAGAGACTAATAAAGTAATACCTTGAGGTCTATGCTAATTTACATTTATATCATTATTACAATCTCTTTACCATTTGGAATTACCTGACTTTACAGAGAATTCTAGAGCTGACCTGTTCTGGGCAAAAGTCTAGGGACTACCTGCAATAGTTTTATCTTAACCTGAATTTATATACAGTTTGGAGGTATTCCGCTTTTTTTTTTAACAGTAACAGAGAAATAGATTGTATTTATAAAAGTTGTGCACAGCTATTCATTACATGCTTTCAAAAGATTTCTAACAGAGGAGGAAATGTCTGGAAAGACTATAACTATGATTTCTAACAACATTACATTGCAAGCTCTGAGTTTTGTCTTTCTATAACTATCCAAAATGGAGCTGGAGTAAACCTTGATAAATTGTCTGTTGAAGATTATGTAGAAATGCATTGACAAAATAGAAACAAAATTTTGAAACCTAAACTATGCTGTAAACTAGCCATAATTCTTTAACTGGGCAGAAGCTGTGTCCACCATTTCCTGGTTGATTTCCTGGTTGATCGTGGGGGTTTTGTGCACCCAGCTTCCCTGAGTTTTCCCTGTAAGAACAGCCATGTCCTCCTACAGCATGTCCACTTTCCCCATCAATTCAAACAAGTTCCTCTCCAGGTCGTCTATCCTAGAATCCTGACAAGAGAGCTGGGAGACCGTGTGAGTAATATCCGAGGCCATCTCTGCATTTTGTTTGACGCTGGTGCAAACGGCATCGTAGGTGTTTCGAACAGCAAGTTTAATGTCCACCATAGTTCTACTCAGGGCATCTATGGCTGCCATAACACTCTGCATTATTTCAGTGTTACACGCCGGCAACAACAAACGACAGGGGGAAGGGGAGTCAAGTTCGCAGAGGGAGAGGCGACTCAGAGCATCGGATAAGTGGGAAGGACGAGCCATCGCGGAGGAAGAGGAAGAAGGGACGGGTGGGGGAGTAAATATTGGCTCGTGGGAGCTGACACCGTAGCTGGGAGCGAGGTGACAAGTGGTAGGATGACCGGGGATGTGTGTGGTTGAAGCTACGGAGGGGGGGGAAGATGCATATCCAAAGTTTGAGCAAGGGAAAAGGTGGACCCTCGAGGCCATGGGCCCGACCCTAAGAATTACAATGAGTTTGTTGATCCTTAGCATTAAGTCTTAAGGAATATAATGATACCCCAAAGCTCCAGTGAGGCTAGAACTTTATTTCCTCCGGGATCAAAGAGTATCCCACCCGCACCTGCCACCCCATGGAGGTATTCCGCTTTCATCATGTGGGAGATCTGTGTTTTATGAGGAAGAGTTCGAACCTGTGAATGTGAACTGTGCCTGCAGGTGTTACACCAGCTAGAATACATTAAGGTGACGTCAACCCTAGCCGCACCTCTTTTTTAGATTTTTCTCAGCATTGCATTTGTGGAGGACGCCAGCTTGGAGAAGGTTGTTTTGCAAATTTTTACACGTCTATGCCTTTGTTTCAACCCTGTGGAAAGAGCGTTTTTCCAGATCTTAAAAACCCTATTTTAAGATAGACCTAGAACAGCCCCAACATACTCTTGAAGATAGTTTATTTGACCATCATTTATACGACCGTTCCATCAGGAGGTGGACTTTTTGACGACCGATCTGCATGATATACTTGTTGGAGATTTCCTGCAGCACCAGTTTGGGGTCATTTGAAGGTTCTGGTGAGGGATAATAGAGCTAAAATATCACACCTCTTGTTTTTTAAAAAGTGCAGAGATAGCCGAACCATCTCGATTTTTACCAAAATACAACATGTTCTGAGAAATGAAAATAAATGATCACCTGTTCAATCAAACGAAGGAGCTAAAATATTTTGAGAGATACTGAAATGACCCTCCTGAGTAGCCGCAGCCTTGGAGATGCCGACTAACATGTGTATGCTCTAATTACATATCATGGAGGAGGGCTGTAGACCTATATTTGCAGCTGTCTATCCTTACCTCAGCGCACCTCTTCTCAGCCCAGCCACAGGGAGCATCATATCAGCTTTTGCAAATGCATTGGACCATTTTTCATGTGAAGTGGAGAGTTTCATTCAAGGAAAAAAGCAAATTTACCGCATCGATTTTTATTATGTGGAAGGGAATACTGCATATTTACTCTGAGTCAGCTGTTACGTAGTAAGAGTTACTTGAACATTGGTCTACCCCCAAATAAATCCCATAAATTTGTTCTTGAGGTATACCCATTAGATAACGCCAACACTCCCTATGACATTCATGTTGATATATTTACTTCTTGGTATGATGTTCATGATTTTTATAAATAGCACACACTACTTGGATACTTTGTCAATTGCATACCCTTAAACGACAAGATTAAGGCTTGAATGAAGGAGAGATGGAAGCAATATTGATGGCACTGCCATAGTACCCACAACATGATTCCAGACTCTTTCTGTGATTTTAGATGAGAATTACGGTGTTTTCATAGTTTTTTGTAATTATGAGTTTATCGAACACCCTTATCATCTTTTCCACTGGATGGAGACTTTTTATGTTGAGAAATCACTTTCTCCCTATGCAATTCAACCCATTTCTTGTACATGTATCTACCTTGATAGGAAATTGTGTATGACATTAGTTTAACCATTTCTTTTAACACTCAACCCCATAACAGGGTTTGTCTTAAAGTTAACTTGTCTGAGGACTCAAGTTCATCATTATCGGGGGTATGGATTGGATGATTAAGTTACTAATATAGTATATTAATATGTCCAACACCTATTTATAATAGTAGTGGAGCATGGGTCATAAGATGTATGCGTACCCACTTATGGGCAAGCCAAATACACCTTAAACCCCAAATAACCAAGCACCTTAAGCTTAGGCTCATTCAACCAATTATACCAATAATTACTCAAATGGGGATGGGGTTCAAAGAGTTCACAAGAATTCTTGGAACAAATTTGTTGCAACCCAAAAGGCTTAACTTAACAACATGACAACCTCTAGTGCACTAATTCCAACTAGAACCATGACATTAACAACTTAAAAAAAAGGTGGTGTGCTCCTCCATAATTCCTCCTAATAAGGGATTAGCATGACGAATCATTTCCAAACTCCTTTTTTGAATTCCCAATCAACATCAAACCCTTAAGAGTCCAGAAGAATCCCAAAGTATATACCTTGGAGGATAGTTGACTTCCTACCTTCAAGGACCCAACAACTTTGAATTGATTGTAATTCCTAGTTGGGTTCACTTGTGCAAGAATAGCATTTTGATCATTTCTTTATGAATATACTATCAAAATGGAATATGATATGTGGACTCACTCACCCCTACATGAAACTAATGGTTTGTAAGACTTGTCCCAACATCAAAATCTTAATATTTTGTGTTTGTGAGACATTTAAATTTTGGGGATTATGTTAAGGAATCCATTGACTTATACTTATTTGAATGAAACTGCTTTGGAATACAAGCATAATGAGGGAAAATGTGAGGTCGTGAATTTATGTCACCTTTGCTTGCCTCTTCAATCATGGCTACGAACTAACTATATTACAAGTTTGTAGCATCTTTTTTTGCAACCATTTGATGCAAATTGGAAATAGGATGTATGATAGTCTTCTCATGTTTTGTTTTCTCATTCCCTTATGTCGATTTTAATATTCTTTTATGAATTATGTCTCTGCTTTGCATCTTATTTAAATCCGTAATCACCATTTTTGTGTCATTTTCTATTATTTCACTTCGTATTTTATTTGCATTTAATTGTGCATCCATTTGCATTAGTTCATACTCCTTTGCCTCTATTTATTGTCATGTACAAATTGATTTTCCATCCCTTTTGTGTAATTGTTTCCTAGTTTGTGTTCAGTTTTAAGTCCCTCCTACATCCAATTTACTAGTTTGCACACTTATGTTGGTGTGTTAGTTAAGTGTGTGAGTGCATTGGACATGTGTGTGTGTCGCTTATGAGTGATCGTGTTGCTTGCATGGGTGTGCCACTCCCACACAAAAACATGGTGCGCGTGCATGCGCGCGCGCGCACACACACACACACACTATACCCAACTGCATGAGTGACTTTGTGTATGCATCATTTACCTCTTATATGCACAAATATTACAAGAATTTAGATTCAAACTTCAATATATTTAAAGATCCATGTCCGTATGTGAAGAAAGGTGTTGACTTCTCAAAATTAGTTTAGACATAAACCATTAAAAAATTCATTACATTTTTCACAAATATAGTTAATTTAAATGAATCTAAATAAAATGTTATATCTTTTAACAATCTTACAATTAATAGAATGTTATATCATTTTATAATTTTACAATTAAATCTAATTATATTATTCAATTTGCATTTTAAATGTTTGTTAGTAAAATGTTTTTTTTTTTTTAATGAAACTAATTTATATGAACTTGAAATTTTAATAAATTACAACCTATGTTTTATGAAACATAAAATTTTAAAATATGTTAGCTATTTCTCATCACATTCTCTATAAATCATTTATATATATATTAAGATCCTTTCATGTAAATTAAAGGAAAAAATTCAAGGGTGGGTGCACAAAGTTGCTCTCCAAAACCATTGCAATGGGGTTGTGCTAGTGGAAAAAAAAGAGGACACACATACAACTAAGGAAGCGTGCACGCACCTTTAGGTTTGGTACTGAACAGGGGCGTGTGCGCATTGTTAGCATGAACACGCCTAACGGCGTGCACGTGCTCTTGTTAAACCAAATAAAAAAGGGGGGGGAGACAATAAAGGCCTTTAGGTCCTCTTCTAAACCATAATACCCAAGTGCATAAGTGCTTAGATTTTTAGGCATTTTTGGATTTAGAGCTTGTGGGTTAGGGGGTTAAGGTGTTTTGGGTTAACTAAGATTTAAGGGTTAAGGTATTTGGGGTTAACACTAATAAATTATTATAAAGTCCATACAAATAGAGGTTATAAAAATGATTTCAAGATAGATAGTAGGGTTCATAAAGGCTTGTGGGGGCTAGGGATTATAATTTCTATGGTTAGGAAGGGTTTTATTGGTCAAGAATTTAGTGTTAGTTGTTATTTGTGTTAGAATTAAGGGTTTATGGGTGATAGGGTTACATGGTGTATATGGGTTAGGGATTATTTAGGTTACCATTTTTGGGTTGTGTTGGTTGATGTTAATATGTTATGAATTATAGGGCTTATTAGTTAGAAATATATTGGGGTTGAAAGGGTTAGAGTGTATATGGGTTAAAGGTGGTAAGGGTTAGGGTTATAAGAATTGTAGGTTAAGAGTTGTTAAGGTTATGGGGTTAAATGTTACATATTTCAGTGTTCATAATTGATAGTATTTAAGAATTATAGGGGTAATGAGTTCTCTTTCTAAATCCCTAACTCCCAATCTCTCTCTCTCTCCCTTTAAACTCCTAACCTCCAACTTTTCTCCATCTCTCTATAAACACCTAATCATAATTTCTCTCTCTTTTTAAACCTTCTTGATATATTTATTTCCCTTTAAACCCATAATCCCCAAACTCTCTCTCTCTGAACCCCTTACTACCAATCTCTCTCTCTAAACCCATATGCTCTAATATCTCTCTCTCTCTCATCCCCTAACCTCCAATCTCTCTCTCCCTCTAAGCCTTTAACACCTAATATCTCTCTTTATATATGTCCCTCTAAACCCTAAATTCCAATCCACCACTCTCTCTCTCTCTCTACCCCTAACCACCAATCTCTCTCTCTCTCTCTCTCTCCCTCTTGATACAGAACCACCAATATTTCACTTTATCGATCTCTAAATCGATAACCCCCTCTCTCTCTAACCCATTATCACCCAATATCTATCTCTTCCTCCGTAAGACCCTAACCACCATTTTCTCTTCTTTTATCTCTCTCTCTAAACCACTAAACCACAATATATATCTCTCTCTTTCTATACCTCTCACCACCAATCTCTCTCTATATATAAACCCCAAACCCCAATCTCTCTCTCTCTCTTTGAACCATTAATATCCAATAACTTTTTCTCTCTAAACCCCTAACCACCAACCTCTCTATCTCCCTCCCTAATCCCCTAACCCACAATCTATAAACCCTAACAACAGAACTCTATCTATAAAACCCTAACAACAGAACTCTCTCTTTCTATACCTCTCTCTAAACCCCTAACTTTCAATCTCTCTCTCTCTCTCTCTCTACACCTAACCCTCAATATATCTCTATCTATAAAACCCTAACAACATAACTCTCTCTTTCTATACCTCTCTCTAAACCCCTAACTTTCAATCTCTCTCTCTCTCTCTCTCTACACCTAACCCTCAATATATCACTCTCTCTTTCTCTATACAAATAGCCCCCAATCTCTCTCTCTCTCTCTAAACCTCTACCCCCCAATATCTCTCTCTCTCTAGACCGCTAACCACCAATATCTCACTTTATCTCTCTAGAAACCTAACCTGTAGTCTCTATCTCTCTCTAGACACCTAGCCACCAATTTCTGTCTCCCTCTCTAAGCCACTAAGCTCCAATATCCCTGTCTCTATCATTGAACCGTGAACCACCAATCTCTCTCTTTGTCTCCCACTGCCCCCATTTTCTCTCTTTGACTAAATCTATAACCCCAAATTCCTCTAATTCTGTTTCTCTCTCTCTAAACCTCTAATGTCCAATCTCTCTCTCTCTCTAAATGCCTAACCCACACTTTCTTTCTCTATATGCCTAAACAACAATCTCTTTATGTTTCTCCCTAAACCCGTAACCACCAATTTATTTCCCCTCTCTCTCTCTGAGCACCTAAACCCCATTCTCTCTCTCTCTCTAAACCCCTAATCCCAAATCTCTATCTCACTAAACCCATAACCTGCAACCTCTCTCTCTCTCTAAATTTCTAACCACCAATCTCTCTCTCTCTCTCAACCACGAAGCTCCCATCTCTCTCTTTCTAAGCCCTTAACCATTAGTCTATTTATTTCACTCTTTCTCTTTCTCTCTAAACCCTAAGCTCCAATCTCTCTCTCTCCAAACCCCTAGCCCTAATCTCTCTCCATATCTCACTCTCTAATCCCCTAACACCCAATCTCTCTCTCTCTCTCTCTCTCTCTCTCTCTTTCGACTCCTAACCCCCAACTCTCCCTCTCTCTGTAAACCCATAACTCCCAATCTATCTCTTTTTATCTCTTTGTAATCCCTTTAACTTTCAATATCTCTCTTTATGCTCCTAACCCCTAATCTCTCTCTCTAAACCCCTAACCCCCAATATCTATCACTTTCTCTCTCTCTAGACACTTATCAACCAATCTCTCTCTATCTCTAAAACCCTAAAATCTAGCCCCTCTCTCTCTAAACCCCTAACCACCAATTTCTCTGTCTAAACCCATGACCCCAGATCTTTCTCTCTATCTCTAAACCCTTAATCCCCAATCTCTCTCTATAAACCCTTAACCCCCACTATCTCTCTCATTCTACCTAAACCCCTAACCATCAATTTCTCTCCCTCTACCTCTTTCTCTCTCTCTAAACACTAACCCCAATCTCTCTCTCTCTCAACCACTAACCCCCAGTCTCTTTCTTTCCCTCTCTCTAAACCCCTAAGCTCCAATCTCTTTCTCTTTTTCTCAATCTCCCTCTCTGAACCCCTAATCTCCAATCTCTCTCTCTCTCTCTCTCTCTCTCTAAACCCCTAAGCTACAATCTCTTTATGTCTATCTCTGTACCCCTAGAAACCAATATGTTTATGTCTATGTCTCTCTCTCTCTCTCTAAACCCCTAAGCTACAATCCTTAGCCACCAACCTCTCTCTCACTCCAAACCCCTTACCTCCAATCCCTCTCTCTAAACCCATACACTCAAATCTCTCTCTCTCTCTCTCTCTCTCAACCCCTACGCTACAATCTCTTTATGTCTATCTCTGTACCCCTAGAAACCAATATCCCTCCATCTCTCTCCCTCTAATCCCTTAAAACCCAGTCTCTCTCTCTCTCTCTCTAAACACTAACCCCCAACCTCTCTCTCTCTCTAAACCCATATCCCCTAATTTGTCTCTCTCTAAAAACCCTTAAACCCCAACATATCTCTCTAAACCACCAATTTATCACTCTCTCTCTAAATTCCTAACTTCCAATTTCTCCAATCTCTCTCTCTCTCTCTTTCTCTCTCTCTCTAAATCCCTAACCTCCACTATCTCTATGTTTATCACTCTCCCTCTCTAAACCCTTAACCCCTAACTTCCAATCTCTCTCTCTCTCTCTCTCTATACCTCTAACCCCTAATCTCTCTCTCTCTCTGTCTCTCTTTTAATTCCTAACCACCAATCTCTCTCTCTCTCTCTAAACCATTAAGCACCAATCTCTTCTCTCTCTAAACCCCTTACCACCAATATCTCTCTTTCTCTCCCTCTCTTTCTCTAAACCCCTAACCTCTAGTCTCCCTCTCTCTCTCTAAACCCAAATCCCCCAATCTAACTCTCTCTAAACACCTACTCTCCAATCTCTATCTCTCTAAACCCCCAACCACTAATCTCTCTCTTTCTATATCTCTCTCTAAACCCCCAACTCTCTCTCTCTCTCTCTAAACCTCTATCATCCAATCTCTCTCTCTCTCTCTCTCTAAACCTCCAACCACCAATCTCTCACCTTCCCCCTCTCCAAAATCCTGACCTCTAGTCTCGTTATATCTCTCTCTCTCCCTCTCTCCCTCTCCCTCTCTCTCTCACTCTATAAACCCCTAACCACCAATTTCTCTCTCCCTCCCTCTAAACCACAAAGCTCCAATCTCTCTCTCTCTCTCTCCAAGCCCCTACCCACTATTCTCTCTCCCTCCCTCTAAACCACAAAGCTCCAATCTCTCTCTTTCTCTAAGCCCCTAAGCCCCTAAACCTCTAGTCTCTCTATATCTTGCTCTCCCTCTCTCCCTCTCCCTCTCTCTCTCTCACTCTCTTAACACCTAACACCAATTTCTCTCGCCCAACCTCTAAACCACAAAGCTCTAATCTCTCTATCTCTCTAAGCCCTTAACCACCATTCTCTCCCTTTATCTCCCTTTTTTTCTCTAAACCCATAACCTCCATTCTCTCTCTCTCTCTCTCTAAACCTGTAACCCCAAATACCTCTAATTCTATCTCTCTCTCTAAACCTGTAGCTCCCAATACCTCTAATTCTATCTCTCTCTCTCTCTAAACCTCTACCCTCCAATCTATGTTTCTCTCTCTGAATGCCTAACCCTCATTTTCTCTCTCTAAACACTTAACCCCCAATCTCTTAATGTTTCTCCCAAAAACCATAACCACGAATTTATTTCCCTCTCACTCTCTTTCTTTAATCCCCTAACCTCCAATCCCAAACTCTCTCTCTCTTTCTCTCTCTCTCTAAACCCACAACCTCCAATCTCTCTCTCTCTCTCTCTCTCTCTCTCTCTCTCTAAATCCGTAACCCCCAATCTCTATCTCACTAAACCCATAGCCTCCAATCTTTCTCTCTCTCTATCTTTGACTATCTCTCTAAATTGGCTATGGGTTATAGGTTTTAAGGGTTGGATGTTTGATGATATAGTTTAGGGTTGATGAGAATTAGAGGTTATAAGGGTTAGGGGTTAATTTTTATTTGTCTAGACACTTTAGAGGTTAGGATTACGTGGTTAGGATTATAGGGGTTAAGGGATATATATCATTATGTGCTAGTATTTAGTATTTTTAGGGTCTATAGTAGTTTAAAGTGGGCCAAGAGTTATGATGGTTAGTTGTATAGGGACTAGGGATTGCAGTGGATACGGACTAATGGTCAAGGGTTTGGGGATTGAAATATAGGGGTCATGGATTAATGGTTACAAGGATGAAGATTTATATGTACATGAGGATAATGCGAGTTAGTGATTTTGTGTAATAATATATCTCCTAACCCTCGTGGTGAAGGAGAGAAGAGAGGGGTGAGGGATGGAGGAGGGATTGGGTAGAGTGGAAGAGGGGTGGGTGGGTGGGTTGGGGTGGGGGAGTTATTGGGTGGATAGGAAGAGGAGGGGGGGGGGGGGTTTATAGAGAAGGAGGGGGGATTTAGGGAGAGATACATTAAAAAAGGTGTAAAAAGGGGAGGGGGGGAGTTATTGGGTAGATAGGAAGGGGGGGGGGGTTATAGAGAAGGAGGGGGGATTTAGGGAGAGATACATTAAAAAAGGTGTAAAAAACAACGTGTGCATGCAGAGAAACGAGTACGTGCCTATGCACCTGCATGTCTCTATGCATGCCCGCATCTATGTGTGTGTGCATTTGCGCACACGCATGTTTGGATTCAAAAAAAATTGGTGCCCTTGGAGGTTTGGTATTAGCTTTGGATTGCCAAACCTTGAGGATCGGTCTGAGTTATGGTAGAACACACAAATTTATGTAACTTCATGTTTTTCATGCTTAGTTCGGCATATGATCCACTTGTGGACTACTGATGAAATTGCACACACTTGTCAAGCTCCATGTGGAGATTCTAACTATATATTTTTTGAATAGATCTATTATTGTTTTCTATTTTTAATTCATTTTTAACGGCACTCATGTCAAATTTGTAAAAAACATAGGTTGTTTATTTGTTCTATAACTTTTGATTGGCTTACATATTTAGAAAATGGAAAAGAACCCACACAAGAGTACAAGAATACCTACAAGCTAAAAAAAAATTTGATTGATTATGTTCAGACCATGATATGGTGGATCAACACTCAACCATGTTGTTTTAAGGCTTCACTGACATTCGTAATTAAAAAAAAATATATAAAATTAACCTTTAAAATTTTGGAAAAATAACCCTGCACAAGATTCGTCTGTTGCCTATGCCTCTACATATTTGTTTCCTCATAAATTGGCAATTTACATAACAAACTGGTGGACCAACACAAACATTGCATTATGTTTTAGAGAAAACATAACATAGCAATCTTAAAATAATGACATTTTGGGGTGGTTATACCACATTTCCATAAATAAAAGTTATATATTCCAAAAGGTGATCCATTTTTCTATATTTCATCTTTTTACACCTATTGCTAAAAAGTTTTGTAGGTACCTCTAATAATTCATTTTAATGATAAGATTTATGTTTTTCGAGAATGCCATTGCAACTAATGTGTCATGAGTGGGTATCATTACCTTGCACCAGCCCTCAAGAAAAATCCCCTCCCTTCAGTATGGTTTTTCCTTAAATAATTAGAGGATTAGGAAGGAAACACAAAACTGCCTTAGATTTTTATTTAATTTATATGAGAAATATCATATAAATCCAATATGACTTTAAAATAATGAATTATATTATTACTGATTTTTTCATAAAATATAATTGTGACTATTTTGTTTTTGTTTTTTTGCTAGTACCCATGGAGTTTCGAGCCAGTGACCTAACACAAGGAGATCCTTAATAGTATACCCATTCATTGTGTATTCTACACTCCGTGGGATAATTGTGACTATTTTGTTATATAGATATTTTAGTTATTATTATTGAATTATAATTATGACAATTTTGTTAGTTTCGTATTTGATTTATTTTACTCCATTCATATTAAATAGGAAAATTTAGTTGTATATCACTCTTCACAAATTTCAAGACCAATGTTTTTACTTCTTTGGTATTAAAAGACACTTTATGTACTAGTGGGAGTGTGGTCTAGCAGTAAGCATTGATATCATTGGGCTTGTATTAATGCATATCCCTAGGTTCAAACCCTCTGAGTGGTCGTGGATGATACTAGGTGTAAGTCATGGGTGATGACTTTGATAGATATTCCCCTCATAGCACATCATCTTATCGAAAGAGATTCTATAATAAGTATTTATCAAAAAAAAAGTTCTATGTTTGGTCATGTTCAACACTTGGAGCCCAACACATGGTACATTGAAGGATTTGCAAGCCTTATTTGGAGGATATGTCCCTGTCTGAGGTCTCTTTTGAATTGCTAATGTATGAATAGTCAAATTTTAACCCATGTATACACCTTTTTTGGGAGGGTAGGTCGATCTCTTGGGTGTCTTATACATGTGCTCTTGTGCCCTTTGGAGGATTTGTCATGGTTTCAGGGAATTTTATTGTCGGTTACTTGTAGAGTGTTCCACCTTAAAAATAACCTTTGTGCCTTCGGAAGGCATGCCACACCTATTTTAGGAGAGCAAACAACACTTGGAGTTACAATGTTCAGGCTTCATGAGGGTTTGTTTACAGTGTGAAGGAGGGTCATCCTATTGGAGGAACCTTTTTGTAGTTCCTTCCTTTCCTTATCCATATATTCACATTGAAGAGAGGTTGATTCACCTTCATAGGGTCTCTAATGTTGTTTACATAAATTTGATGTCAAGGTTTATGGACCTTTGTTGTTGGATCACCAGCCCTAAGTTTGAATGGACTAAACCCTGGTAGAGCGCTAGCCCTTTTGAAAATAGTTCATTGGGTTTTTTCATCATTTATAAAGTTTGGTTCAACTTTGAAGTATGTTTTTTCACTTCATGGCTTGTAATCCGTTAATTACTTTGTGAAAAACTACCTCTGGATCACCCTCTTTGGAGATTGAATTTTTGTAAAATGTGAACATGTGGAAGTTTCTTGGAGAAGCATTTGTAGTGTCAAGTGGACACTACATGGTATGTGAGCATTTCCTTGTTGAAGAAGTGCTTTTGAGTCCCTTGGAAGAATTCTAGAGCTTGATATGGTTTCCTTATGGACATTCTTGGGTTCCTTTATGAACATCCTTGGTGAAGTGATCCCTATTAGAATCTTGGTATGGATTGTTTTATGGACACTTTTTGGTTGTCTAAAGGTTTTTAGCTTCCTTGTGAACATGGCTTGTTGATAGAGACTCATTTTGAAGGGGCCTTTAATGTGGACACTATTCAGTTGAAGGGACCTTTGGAGGCCACCTGGCATCATTTATTGGCATTGATCCCTTGCTTGAAGGAGGAATGCCCCTTGTTGGGGCCTCATGATCTTAAGTATTATACATGTGGATTTGACCTCTTTATTTAATTGCTTTTTTTTTTCTTTAATTATTATATGGATATCATTGAATAAGTTTTTTAATATTATTGAGGGGAAGCAAATCTTTATTTATTTTTTAATGATATTAGATAATAAATTAAAATGAAAATTTAATAGATTAGTATAATTTTTTTAAATTTCCCACGAGAGGTAGAGCAATTGGTAATAAGTAATTGAAATGAGAAGTTGTAAATGGAATGTCACAAGTTCAAATCCCCATGGATACTAGCATAAAAAAATTAAATTATATTAATTTGTTTCTAAATTAATTAAAAATACTTGTTATATTTAAAAAATATTTATTCATATGACATTCATGAAATGTGAAAAAATCCTAAAATTTAAAATAAAATAAAAAACCAAAACAACCATTATTACATATGTGTCAAACACAAATGCATATTGTCTTCTTTTAGGACTAACAGTTATTTTTAAGTAATAAATATTATATATATAATAAAATTCCTACCATGATCTTATTAAATTTTATTCTATTAATTAGATAATTGATCCTAATAAAAAATATTACATATACATCCATCCAAAATTTTAGATACAAAATGATTTTGTATACCTTAGGAAATTTGGGTGTCACTATCTAAAGGTTGCACAAGGCATTCAACTTGAATTCAACGATTTACGTGTAATTAACGACGTACCACATTCAAGTTTTCCAAATAGGATGAGTGTTGTTTTTTCATGGGTTTGAGTTTTCCAAGTAGCATGAGTGGTTTGTTTCCTTGGACAACTTAAAATAGATGATGGCTTTTCCATTGATGTAGGGAATTTCTCATAATTAATCATGATATGACTTTATTGGTACATTAATATTCAAGGAGAGAATCAAAGTTGTACATGCTGGTCTATCTAGAATGACACACTGGAAAATACAAGTAAACAACAATCCCAACATACTAGATAGATCCCTTCTAAGACCAACAAAAATCCCCTAAGAGAACTATCTACCCTTCCAATCCAAAACTTCCACCACAATGGTCTTTTAATACCCATTACAAAGTTGTAAAAACTATATATGTTACAAACCAACCAAAAAACATATAAAAAGATACTAATATAGCCACTTCATAATTAAAAAAACCAACAAATCATGCCGATCAAGTGCACCCATAACAAACACATCTTAGTATAGTTGATAAGTGCTATAGGAGCACAAAAAGAAATCATGAAACTCCTCAAAACTTAGTTCACCTTTTGACATTCCCACAACCTGCTTTGATAAATAATCAACAAGCAAGTTGAAATCACAGTAGATGTGTTTAATGGATAAATTACTGAACCTTTCTACTAGAAGTCTAGTACTAGAGGCATGGATAATTTTGTTGAGATATTGTAACTTCAAAGAATATTATATTTGTACTTTATTATTCCGGAGATGTTTCATTCCTCCATGAAGATCTTATTGTATATCCGGAGATGTTTATTCCTCCGTCGGAATGTGGTAACTCGGGTTATTAGACTTCCCTAGTGGGGGTCGGCCCTGTATGTGTTATGTGGGTCAAAGGGTTATTAGACCACCCTAGAGGGGTCGGCCCAATCAGTTGTAGTGGGGTATTTAACCCATTGGTTAAATACGAGCCTATGTGTACCTGTGTAAAATACATGTCAGTGTAGTGTATAAATAGAGGAGGTGTGTTCCTCATTTGACACACACTCACTCACTTGAGGATAGCGCACTTGTGGAGGAGAGGTCTGCTATTGTGGAGGAGGATATCATGTCTCAGGGTTTCATCTTTGTATATTTCTGGTCATCTATATTGAGGAAGCTTTGCTGGGTTTTCTACCCCATGAGGGTTTCCCAGGATAAATCTTTGTCTCTTGTGTTTATGCTGTGCTTGTTGTTTCTTCAGTGATCCTGTATATGCTATTATTGTGAAATGGAATGTAATGCTGCTATTTTCTGTCTTAGCATATTAAATCTTAACATGGTATCAGAGCTAACCTGAAGGAAGACAAGGTATGGCACTAACGACACTTGCTTTACTTACGACAATTTGAAGGTTAGGGTTTTACATAGAAAAAACCAGTCATCGTAGCAATTTCGCTATAAATCCGTTTTGGCGAAGTTTTCGGATCTGAAATTGTTACAGGACGAAGATTAAATCTCCAGGTACCTTATGTCCAAAGGGAACCCTCAGATTCGTTGTACTTTGTGAGTTATGATCAGTACAAGTTAGGGTTTCTGCCTCTTCCAGATCTCAGTCAAAAACAGGTGACCTTGGAAAAAAGGTCATAACTTGGTCTAGAAAGCTCCAAATAAAATTTCGTAAAAAGTGACAGGTAGAACACAGACTTTACTATCTTAGGAAACGTTTTCAGAGGCCGAAGGTGAATAAGTGACACGTGGAATGCCGTACAAGTTCACTCTCCTGTTTTATCCCATAAACAGGTCACGTTGCGACACTTGGCATAACTCTCTCTCAGAGAGTCCAATTGAGGTCAGACCTATCAGGATGGAAAGATAACAGGTCGATCTATCTCAAGAAACGTTTTCAGAGGCCGAAGTTCAAACAGTGACACGTGGCATTCCGTACAAGTTCACTCTCTTGTTTTATCCCATAAACAGGTCACGTTGCGACACTTGGCATAACTCTCTCTTAGAAGACCCAATTGAGGTCAGACCTGTCAGGATGGAAAGATGACAGGTCAGGCTACTGCAGAAAAAAGGTTTCAGACCCTGTGGAGCAAAAATTTCAGAGTTATAGCAGAAACAATCAGGTACATATTTCTGTCAAAACAGAATTATTTTTGGAGCACCTTTATTCATGGCTTTCGGAATTTAGGGTTTCGGAGAAAGTTAGAATTCTTGGAATTGGAATCCATGGCTGAATGCTACTCAGGAAAATTGAAATTTAGAGACCAAGATCGAATTTTTTGGTTGGGTAGAAGACCGGGCTTGATTAAACCCTAGCTCGGGATCTTGATCGGAAAGATGGAAAATTAGGGCTTTAACAAAAGTTGGAATTTTTGAAGTTTGTAACCACGGCTGGAAGCTCCTCAGAAAAAATAAGAGTTTAGAGCCTTGGATCAAACCTTTTCATTGAGAAGAAGGGTGGGCTTCATCAAACCCTAGTTCCGGATCCTATCCAGAAGATCCAGAAGTTTCAAAGGCAATTTTGAGGGGTCAAATTTTGGAGATTTCAAAATTGAAGTATGCTAGTTTGATCAGCCCAGCAAGACACATCCTTCCATTCATTCGGAAGTGGGAAAGTCAAAGATTGAATTTTTAGGGTTTCTCCAGCAAACCCTAATCAAGCTCCAGATCAAGTTTCAGGGGGAGTTGAGGCTAAGGCCTTACATAAGAAGACTACAAGAAGTCTCGACAGGTATGACTTAAGGAGGTTCAGGTATGTCTTGAAATCTGATTCTTGATTAAGTTCATAATGTGTTTTGTCTTCATGTTATTTACTAGTACAATCTTGATTAATGTTAGAATTGTCTTATCACCCTAGTAACAATATGAATGCATGTGAATGACCAAAGACATTCATTGATTAGGGCTATATGATTGTACTAATGCATTATGATGTTGTGTGAGGTTGATGTTGTCTGCTAACAAGATACAGGTACATCACAAAAGACAAATCAGGTTCCATGACCATGAAAACATGAAGACAAAGACTCATCCATAATATTTGTTCTACTTACGAGGTATGTATGACTTTGTTATATTATGCTTAACCTATGAGACATGCAGGTTCTAGCTCAGGATCTCTAAATCATTGAAGAGATTGTTTAGGTATGTTGTACATAACTAAGTAGGTATACTAATCCAGGTATGTTTCCCATGAATCTTATCTTGTGTTAGGATCCCTTATATAAGTATACTTGGTATGATTGGCTATGATTATTCATAAAGTTAGTAAACAAGGGATTATGCATATTATGTCTTTTATCTTGATTGATAATATGCATGAGTAAAAGAAGACTTCCCTGAAATCTTGAATACTAATGTTTATTAACTATAATCATGACTATACATTTTCAAGATTATTTAGAACTATAATGTTTTGATAACATTTAGAACATACTAATGGGTGTATGTTTGTGTATGAGATCATGAGGATGACACTTGAACATGCACAGTGGTACAGAATGAATAAAAGTTCAAAAGATATACAGAAGATCAAGCGGGAGGTAACCACACAAACATAAAAGATAAGTATTTGAGTTGTTATTTGAAATAGTAATGATATTGCCTGTAATAGGTTGTATGCATATTTGTATTCCTAGAATATATGATGCTGAGTGTAAACATTCATAGAGCATTGAACAGTACACTACTAATGTGCATATGATTGGTAAGTTGGACAAACATTCCATTGTTGCTTGTCTAGAATGAAACCTCTTTGCTGACATGCTGAGAGCTGTGCACACTCTCGATAGTATGTTCTGGTAGAGATGGAAGGCATCTAGATAGCCACTGTATGCATACAGGATATGGGAAAGTGTTGTGCCAAAGTATTGGTCAAATTAGTTGCATAACTATGTAAATGATATCTGTATGCATAATAGGTTACCATGTCAATATGATTTGATGATTATGAAGTATTACTAATCCTGTACTTAATTTTGATTTGTAGGAAAGATCATGATGAATGATGAACACTGAACAAGCAATGGATGTTCAACAAGAAGATTTACAAATCAAACAAAATATAGAAGGCTCATGGCTAGAAGATTCTCTTAGAAAGAGGAAGAGAATCATGATGAGATGTTTGCTCCAAGTGGCTAAGATAAGGCCATTCTCTTAATGGTGTAATTAAAGAAGAAGTGTGAATCAGGTTCTATAAGGGTTCCCAGGATCGATAATCAATTGATGAGCTTAATGATCACCATGGGTGATGTGAATCTCAACCTTTGCTACAAGGTTGAATATGGCTTCTATACACATATGACATGGATGCAAGAAGGAACTCACCACAGAGTTCGAATGATGTTGAGGCTCATCTCAATAGACCCATCTGATGAGAGATGGCACAGATAGATGACTATAGAAATGAAATTGAAAGATCTCAGATTGATGCATTACTTTCTAGGTCTAAAAGTATGGAAAGTCTCAGAAGGAATCTCTCTTAACCAGAGAAAGTATGCTGAGAAATCTTGAGAAGACTTGATATGTTGGAATGGCCACTCTTATGGATTCCAACTTGAAGTTGTTAGGAGATGACTCATCAGAGTTAGTGGATATAACTCTGTACAATCAAATTATTGGGTCATTGATGTATCTAACATATACTAGGTTAGATATATGCTTTGTTGTGAACACCTTGAGTCAGTATCTAGTGGAAACTAGATGTGTTCACCCGATAGTTGCAAAGCATGTGATGAGGTACATAAAGGATACGATAGACTTTGATCTATGCTATCTTGGAGATCATGACTTCAGATGACTACTCAGATGCTGATTGGGAAGAAAGTGTATCAGACAGGAAGAACACATCAAGAGGATGTTATTGTCTAGGATTAGCCATGATCTCGTGGTTTAGCTGGAAGCAGTCTAGTGTGGCTCTCAGCACAAGCGGAATATATGGTTGCTTGCTCTACTAGTTGTGAAGAAGTTTGAATTCAGGATTGTTTGACTTAGAGATAGGACCAACTGTGATCCTATGTGATAAATAGAGTTGTATCAAGATGACATAGAATCTAGTGTTCCATGATAAGTCAAAGATAATAGGGAACTAACAAGATATGATGCAGAAAGGAACTATAAAGTTTGAATTTGTAACAGGTTACTGTTGTACCAACCAAACCTTTGTCTCAAGTGAAATTTGAATACTTCCAAGACAAGCTTGGTGTAGTTCAAAAGGACCCTCCTCGAAAGGGGGAGTAGTATAGTCACTGATGATGAGATTGTCTCATCGAACAACAAGGTCGACGATGAGGTAACCTGTTCTCTACACCTAGATACTTAGAAATATTTAGATTTAGGACTCTTATACTTAGAATACTTAGTAAGAATACATGCTTTTGATGATAGATGTATTGGTGAGAATACATACTTTTGATGATAGATGTATTGGTGAGAATACATACTTTTGATGATACATGTATTGATTAATGTACTTGTATGGTTGAGGATACTTGTACTTGTATTGATCATAATACATGTGGGGATTGGATCATCCCTAGACTTTCAGTCCTAAAGAGAGCCGTAGACGTATGGTCTTCGAGAATGAAGTCCTTAGTGGACAATTGAGGGGATTGGATCATCCCTGGACTTTCAGTCCTAAAGAGAGCCGTAGACGTGAGGTCTCCGAGAATGAAGTCCTTAGTGGACAGTTGAGGGGATTGGATCATCCCGGGACTTTCAGTCCTAAAGAGAGCCGTAGACGTGAGGTCTCCGAGAATGAAGTCCTTAGTGGACAGTTGAGGGGATTGGATCATCCCTGGACTTTCAGTCCTAAAGAGAGCCGTAGACGTGAGGTCTCCGAGAATGAAGTCCTTAGTGGACAGTTGAGGGGATTGGATCATCCCTGGACTTTCAGTCCTAAAGAGAGCCATAGACGTGAGGTATCCGAGAATGAAGTCCTTAGTGGACAGTTGAGGGGATTGGATCATCCCTGGACTTTCAGTCTTAAAGAGAACCATAGACGTGTGGTCTCCGAGAAGTGGGGATTGTATCATCCCCGGACTTCGGTCCCTGAATTGATCTGTAGACGTGTGGTCTCCGAGAAGTGGGGATTGTATCATCCCCGGACTTCGGTCCCTGAATTGATCCGTAGACGTGTGGTCTCCGAGAAGTGGGGATTGTATCATCCCCGGACTTCGGTCCCTGAATTGATCCGTAGACGTGTGGTCTCCGAGAAGTGGGGATTGTATCATCCCTGGACTTCGGTCCCTGAATTGATCCGTAGACGTGTGGTCTCCGAGAAGTGGGGATTGTATCATCCCCAGACTTCGGTCCCTGAATTGATCCGTAGACGTGTGGTCTCCGAGAAGTGGGGATTGTATCATCCCCGGACTTCGGTCCCTGAATTGATCCATAGACGTGTGGTCTCCGAGAAGTGGGGATTGTATCATCCCCAGACTTCGGTCCCTGAATTGATCCGTAGACATGTGGTCTCCTAGAAGTGGGGATTGTATCATCCCCGGACTTTGGTCCCTGAATTGATCCGTAGACGATTGGTCTCCGAGAAAGTGATTTTTTTTATGATGATGTGGTTACTTGTATCGGTAGGATACTTGTATTTATGATGTGGTTACTTGTATCGGTAGGATACTTGTATTGATCATGTGGTTACTTGTATCGGTAGGATACTTGTATTCATGATGTGGTTACTTGTATCGGTAGGATACTTGTATTGATGATGTGGTTACTTGTATCGGTAGGATACTTGTATTGATGATGTGGTTACTTGTATCAGTAGGATACTTGTATTGATGATGTGGTTACTTGTATCGGTAGGATACTTGTATTGATGATGTGGTTACTTGTATCGGTATGGATACTTGTATTGATGATATGGTTACTTGTATCGGTAGGATACATGTATTGATGACATGATTACTTGTATCAGTATGGATACTTGTATTGATGATATGTATACTTGTATTGGCATGAATACTTGTACTAATGATGTGGATACTTGTATTGTTATGGATACATGTATTGATGACTATGCTGACGATCGTGTTGACGATGCTAATGATCGTGTGATGACGAAGCTGATGATCGTGTGATGACAATGCTGACGATCGTGTTGACGATGCTAATGATCATGTGATGACGATGCTGATGATCGTGTGATGACGATGCTAACGATCGTGTTGACGATGCTAATGATCATGTGATGACGATGCTAATGATCGTGTGATGACGATGCTGATGATCGTGTGATGACGATGCTGATGATCGTGTGATGACGATGCTAATGATCGTGTGATGACGATGCTGATGATCGTGTGATGACGATGATGATGATCGTGAGATGACGATGCTGATGATCGTGTGATGACGATGCTGATGATCGTGAGATGATGATGCTGATGATCGTGTGATGATGATAATCGTGAGGATCCAGATGATGATATTGTTGTAGCTGTTCAAGTGCTACAGAAGATAAAGACTCAATACTGAAGATATCGATGTTCCAGTATTGAAGATGTTCCAGTAACTGCTTGAGTTACTGATGATGTTGAGAAAGCTTCCAATGATTTATAGATGTATCATGTATGATGTTGATGACTCCTTGCTCGTGCAGATGTTGTTATAATATCCTTCTCGTTAAGGGGGAGTGTTGAGATATTGTAACTTCAAAGAATATTATATTTTTACTTTATTATTCCGGAGATGTTTCATTCCTCCGTGAAGATCTTATTGTATATCCGGAGATGTTTATTCCTCCGTCGGAATGTGGTAACTCGGGTTATTAGACTTCCCTAGTGGGGGTCGGCCTTGTATGTGTTATGTGGGTCAAAGGGTTATTAGACCACCCTAGAGGGGTCGGCCCAATCAGTTGTAGTGGGGTATTTAACCCATTGGTTAAATACGAGCCTACGTATACCTGTGTAAAATACATGTCAGTGTAGTGTATAAATAGAGGAGGTGTGTTCCTCATTTGACACACACTCACTCACTTGAGGATAGCGCACTTGTGGAGGAGAGGTCTGCTATTGTGGAGGAGGAGATCATGTCTCAGGGTTTCATCTTTGTATATTGCTGGTCATCTATATTGAGGAAGCTTTGCTGGGTTTTCTACCCCATGAGGGTTTCCCAGGATAAATCTCTGTCTCTTGTGTTTATGCTGTGCTTGTTGTTTCTTCAGTGATCCTGTATATGCTATTATTGTGAAATGGAATGTAATGCTGCTATTTTATGTCTTAGCATATTAAATCTTAACAAATTTTAGGGGCTAAATTTAGCCCATGGGCTAGATTAAGGGGGCTATAGAAATTTAGTGGGCTATTTTCTTACATGGAAAGGGTTTCTTAAGTTGAAATATATTTTCCCAATATTTATTAGAAAATAAATAAATCCAAAACGATTAGCCTTCCATATATTAATGATGAAAAAAAAAAAAAACTATTTTCCTCCCAGCAAAATCTCCCTCCAATCTATCTTCACCTCCGGTTTCTAAAAAGATTCTTATGGAATCATTCCTTAAGCCCCGATTTTCAGTAATGGAGGCTCCCAATGGTTATTTCTCTCTCCATTTTCCCTGTAATTTAGCCATATAATTGCATTCGCCTTGATTTTTAGTCAATTTCATGTTGATACCTTCTTTGAGCCCTCGATTTCTAGTATTGGAGGACAAATCAGGGGCAATTTTGTCCTATATAATGGTTGTAGTGATCCATGCTTCACCCACATCAGATTTCACTTGTAGGGTGAAGATTCTGGTTTATGTGATTCCACTTTCCATTCTTAGTTTTCTCGACATTTTAATCTTCGTGCAACATCTCCATTGCTAAAAGATCAGGTCTTGAGGGGCATACCGCACATGCAATTTATCAGAGAATACATACTCACATCATGCTTTTGATCCAATATTTAATGTGATATGCTTTTTATCATGGTTTTTTTATGTTTTTTATCTACAGCTACAATAGATTTTGATACTGTATATTTTCCTTTTATCATGCTTTTTATCATGGATTACTTTTAAGGCCTCTTGAATTCTATGGTGCTCTTGATTCTTAGGGATCATCCGGTGTTGTTAGGGTTCTTATTTATCCTAGGAGTATTGGTTTCGTGAAAGCATTATAGATCTAAGAAGATATTATTTATTTTATGCCTTGTCATGTTTAAACCATCGACTAAAATTTATATGTTATCAATGGTTGCTACTCGTGATGGAGATATGCCACATGGTTTTTATATATTCAAACTAAATTTGACCTAGTTGTTTAAAATATGCTTTTATTAGGATCTCGCTCTTTAATTATTATTGGACCTGAGGTGTTTATGAGAGTGTGTACATATTTTTTTCTATTATTGCTGATGTTTGGTACATTTGTAATATAAATGAATGCACACTAATCATAATGGTGGGGCTACAGTGGAATGGTAATTATTTTGGCACTATATTCCTATAGAGTTGTCCAAAGCATTCATGTATATTCTTTTATTTGTATTGATAAGTTCGTGATTGATACATTTTTTATTTGTATTTTCAAGTTTGTTAGTTTTATCTATAACCTAAATTTGTTGGGTTTGGTATTCATTTTACAATATTTTTTTTTGCAAGGGTCATTCAGTAGTAAAATGTTTTTTGGTGATTTGTTTCGATGTGTAATTGCTATCATCGTCCATAAATGGATCTAGTTATGTATGATGGATATATGATTTAGTTGGAACACGATACTTATTTCCATCATGATTATATATAATATGTACAAGGCATGTTTGACCTGAGATGTAGACATTCTTCTATTTGATAACTTGTCTTTTGCATTCAATGACATTGATAAACTAGTTTTACAACATTTTGCATGCTTTTGAAAAATTCAAGGACATGGATACAAACACTACCTGAGTTTATTTGAGAAAAAGTAGTCTTTAACAGAGTAGTTCTAATGATATGCATGATGATGCATTAATGTTCTTTCTATTCCTATTAGTGTATGTTCTTATTCCTAATAACCCTTGCAAGTTTCTAAAATGACATAATTTAGATTTTGATTGTCAACAAAAAAAAGGAAAATGTGGTATTCATATCTATAAACAGATAAGCGGGTTATTTTTTTTTTAGAGGGTAGCTTAAAAATGGGAGGCTTGGACAATAAGACAATTGGGAATTCATACACTATATTAAGTTTGTGGGTCTCGATAAGACTCCATGTTGTAATAATGGTTCATGGGTGCCATAATCACTCCACATTGTAAAGTGTTCAAATATATCAGTTTGTCACTTTATCAATATTTGGGTCCCCACATGTGTGTTGGACCATTAAGGGACAATATAACAAGTGGAGTCCCCACTTTTGCTGAATCTAGTTAGTGCAGTTGTGTTTTACCAACACCTTTAGTTCTGAGTGATCGAATATTGCTTGTGAAATGTAATAATAAATCACTCCTCTCCTCAGTCATGCATTTGTTCATTCAAGAGTCTAGGAGTTGAGAGAGTCTAGTGTTTAGCTCTGGTATATGCTCTTGTATTGCACTACCTTAGTAATCTGCATAATCAAAAGCTAAGTCTTCATGGAAAAAGATTCACCAAGACATTACAAGGTTTTATAATTTGATGAAAGATTCATCAAGTTTTTACAATATTTTATAATTCAATGAAATATTTGTCAATATTTTACAATATCTTATACTTTAGTGAAATATTCGCCAATATTTTACAAGATTCTATAATAGAATGAAATGTTAGACAAAAAATTTATATACACATATTATATTATTGATAAAATAGCTTTCAAATTTTCCCATATATTCCCTGAGATTTGCCCATTTATTATACATATAAATTTTGGGGGGTTCTTAAAATTATCCCTGGCTGGAGCACCAATGTTTGAGCATCATCACCTGCAAGGAAGATGCACTGTATACCCAATCTACAATACATTGTGAATCCCTAAAGACATTAATGGATCTGATACCAATTTTAATTACAAACTTTAAAAAAAACTCGTAGGCCATCAATTCGGCCCTGGAGTTTCTCTATGCCCACATCCCAATCTTAATAGGTAAATATGATTTTCAGATAGTTTTAAAACCATACTTCCACCACAACCCTCCTGGTTTGCTACCCCATCGAAGAAATTGCAAGGGAAATCAATTCCCAAATTCAAATCAATAACGATGCCATGCCTACCTCTCCTATCAACAATCAATTGATCATGGAATTCTTTGAAACATTTAACTACAGTAAGAGTAACCACCGCTAGAGATTTGGAAATGTTTTTGAAGATGCAAGGGGGGTTGGAGCCTTAGCTTCTAGTTGGATATGAAAAATATAGGGAGTTGTAGCTCTCTTCAGGTTGTATCCTAAAATATAGGGGTAGGAATCTCCTTCAAGCTTAGCTTGTAAACATTGAAAATTTGAAGATAAGTTTTCGTGGTTTCTGTCCCCATTGGGTTTCCACGTAAAATCCTTGTGTTATGTGCGTTGTTTACTTTTTATTTATGGTATGTTCATACATGAATGATAAGTAATGATGAATGTTGATAACATAATTTAAAGTGAAGGATAAATTAGTTAAAAGGTTCCCAATACTGATTCATCCCCCCCTCTCAGTATTGGTGATATTTACCACATAAACTTATATATATATATATATATATATATATATATATATAGATATAGATATATAGTTACCCCTTATAAATCGTCTCTAAAATAGGGCTCTTGGAGATGGTTCTTTTAACACTATCAACTCCAAAAGTTCAATTCTTATTACTTTTAAGGGGTTTTTTCAAACACATCGTTGAAAATAGCTAGGGGTGGTCTTTCTACAGACCCCCCCAAAAGTCATGAGAATTTGACTTATGGTGATAGTTTTTAACAAGATGCCTCCAAAATTTAAATTATTATGACTTGTAGGGGGGATTGTCAAAGCATTGCCTTAAAAATATACATTTATGGGGGATTTGTTTTAAACTCCCCCCAAAAATTTATGAGAATTGAACTTTTCGAGGAGGTTGTAAAACAACTTCCCACACAAGTTCAATTCTCATGACTTTTGGGAGGGTTTTTAAAAAACCGCTTTCAAAAGTTAAATTTTCATGACTTTTTAGGGGGGGGAGCTTGAAACAAATTCCTACAAAAGTTAGATTCTCATGACATTTATGGAGGGGGTTGTCAAAAAACCACCTTCAAAAACATATTTAGGGGTATTTCTGTTAACCGCCCCCCAAGGCATGAGAATTGAAATTTTCAAGGAAACTATTAAAAAACCACCTCCAAAATTTAATTTCTCATGGATTTTAGGGGGGGTGGGTTTCAACATACTACCTTAAAAACCACATTTAGAGGTGGTTGTTAAAAAACTGCCTCCAAAAATTCATTTCTCATGACTTTTAGGAGGCATTGTAAACAAACCGTGCCATAAAAAAACACATTTAGGGGCAGTCATTTTAAGACCCCCCCCTAAAAGTCATAAGAATTGAACTTTTAGAGGTGTTTGTTAAAAAACCACCACCAAAGGTTCATTTTTCATGACCTTTTTTTTGGGGGGGGGGGTGTCAAAAACCACCCCGAAAGCTATAAAAAAACATTTAGAGGCAGTTTTGGAAAGACCCCCGCAAACCTAAACCCTCACTAAAGGGGTAAATTGTTGTAGTGTTTATAACACCTTTTGAATCACCCAAAATAGATCTTTTGATCAAAATTTATGCAAATTTCAAGTTTACATACCTTTAAAAACCCTAGTTTGTAGGTTATTTTGCTGGATGACATTTCACATATCTTTGAAATTTCAGACCTAAGAGTCTTAATTTTCGGCCTATAGTATATTGGTATAGCTTCTCTACAAAACCAAATTTTTAACCTAGGTCTTACCAAATTTTGATGTGCCAAAATTTTGAAAAAGTTACGATAACTTTCCCAAAACTTGTCACTTTTGTTCCTTTTAGGAGAGACAAAATGTACAACATTCCACATGTTTGATTTTTATGTTCTATTTTTTAAATTTTTTTCAAAACTTCTATGCTTTGTATTATTTATTACGGAATAAGTGGCACTTAATTCAGAGCTCACAAGCTTCATATATAATATTTTTTTTACCATAATACCCATTTGGGACAAGTTTTTGGACTAGTCAAAAACCCTAAATTCCACATATTGTAACTTTGAACTTATAAGAGAACCAAAACCTGAAATTTTACCAAAATTACTTCATTATGTTTCTTGAGGTGGCTAAATGTTTTTCTATTTGAAACATTTCAGGGAAAAATAAAAAAAATTATAGTGAAAATGGCTTTGATATCAAATTTTATGGACCAAATTCCCCAAATAGCATACATATAAATAAAAATAGAAGTATATCCAATCCTTGATAATGATAAAAATTCAATGAATAAAAAGTCTCTTCAAGAGGGAAACCTCTTTTTACAATATATCCAATGCATATGACAAGATGAGATGCTCATACAAATGCATTTCCTTTATTATAAAATGGAGAGAAAGTGAACATGATGTAACCTATCATCGAGCTGACCTAACCATAGCTAATACACTAATAATGAATAAAGGCTAGGAACCCACATATATTACCAAACCGAGGTTGAACCATATCCAATAGAAATTATTTTAAAGTACCCTAAATGTCAACAATTATGTCTCAATGTATAATTTTGTTGCAAATTGTTTAGATCCCTGTCTCCCAAAACCTAGCCTATCTAAAATATAATTTTGGGCTTCGAGTGAAGAATTTTAGTTGGTTTTATTAACTTGTTACTTTTAAGATTGAAAATGGTTTCATGAACCAAGTATTTTCTTTCGGTATGTATTGTGTACACTTGTGATGTGTAAAACAATAAAAGGATCACTTTAAAAGGAATTTAAAATAATGTTAGAAATAAAAATGCAAAGATGAACACCTATGCCAAGTACTTAAAGACAAAATGTTATTTTTCTTTGAAAAAAAGGGAACTTTCCAAACTTTATCAAATGCACCCATTCAAAACATCCAATAAATAAAAGCTCCAAATATGAACTAGGTAATGACCCGTCAAATATTATATGAAATAAAAAAAGATAAGGCACTTTTTTTTTCCATAAGAAAATATAGCTTACTATTAATAACTCGAAATAGTAAATAGAACCCGTACATAGAGTAATCAGAATATATGGGTGTGAGTCATATCACAACCCCAAACTCCCAAAGACACCATCATTACATAAGTCAATGCCAAAGAACTATCCAAAAAACATATTGGATGTCTAAAAACAACCACCATAGCAACATATCCCTAAAACAGCAGATATAACCAAAATCCATCACCAAGTATCAAAGTATCAGAGTGCCAAACTGACAGACCTACAGACATAATACAAATAAAAGTCCAAAATAGCCCAAGGCCTGGACATATATGACCATAAAGCAGGAATCTCAAAAGCAGAAAATATAGAGCTGAATAATCCAGCCGGATCAAAAACCCAACAAGTAGTTGGAGAAAGTAACCTAAGAACCTGGAAGGTATAAAGTCACAAACATCAAATGAGAAAAATATATATACATAACAGCCGCAAACCAGAAAAAATCACCAAAGCAAGTCTAACGAGCCCCGGGTAAAAAGAGAGTCCTCATGCCATTCCTCCCACATGATAATACTAGTCAGTGAAACCAAAGCCTGCTTGGATAACATGTCAGCCTCCATATTCATCTCACGGTAAACATGAGCAAAGTGAATATGCTGAAACCCATTGATGTAGCACCTGATAGCATCCAACCAATGTGTGAGAAGCAACACATTCAGGGAAGACGAGCCCAGTGCCCATGATATGACAGAAGATGAGTCCCCCATAACAACGAGCGACGAGACCTGCTTGAGATGAGAAAAATATAATAGGAGCCAGAGTGCACAAAGTTCACTACGAGTGTTCGTTCCAAAACCCAAATTCAAATGGATGCGATAGGAGACTAAGTTATTTAGATGTAGCACTGCACCAGTCCCACCGTCGCCCCTCCCCCCCGACGCAGCCCCATCAAAGAATCCGCAAGGAAACACCAGAATTGGAGGAGCATTCCGGTAACCATATCACTTTGCAGGAGGAACAACTCTGTCACCCACCGGAGCAGCAATGGAACTGAACTCATTAAAATAGGCAATAATCCGGCTGCATAACCAAGACAAATTTGGGAAAGTGCCCTCGAACACACACCGATTTCGGGCCTTCCATAATTCCCACAGCATAAAGCAGGGGATTTCCAACCACTGACGAGCAAGAGGATCATTCAACCACATACCCAAAGAATCATTCAAAGAGGACGAAGGCCAGACAGCAGGTAAACCAAGTGCCTTAGTAATAAGTGACTAGAGATCTTGCATAACTAGGCACGAAGAGAATAGATGATCGACCGATTCCAAATGTGAGCAACATAAAGGACATCGACCAGGACCACAAAAACCACGTCTGAGGCTATCCTAGGTAAGTATGCTATTATACAAATCTAGCCAAACAAAACAATGGATCCTCGGAGGGAGGGCAAGTTTCCATATCGCAGAGTGCCACCAAACCAATCCCGGTCGACAATCAACAAATAAAGAGGCGTATGCAAGCTTGGAGGTGACCACACCACGAGCAATGTCCCACGACCATACCACCCTGTCCGAGGAGTCACCAAGGCGGATATATGCTTGACTAAGGGACATCGTGTAATCCGTCCATTCTTTCCCCATAGCACCCCCAATACCAAGTTGATGAGCCGTGATCCAAGCCCTGCCGTAAAAAAGATAAGGCACTTGCAATAACATCTTGATAAAAAGGGAAATGATCAACCTAAGGTTTTTCATATATTTTGTCATGAGTACTTCAAAGTGGAAACGTTACTTTGGTAGTTTTAGTCATTATTTCAACCATTATGTGACCTTCGTATTGTCTAATGAATCAAGTCAAACCTTAGATTTGACCAAAAATTCATAACATAATATTCAACCTGTTTTTCATGCGTAGACCACATGGTAAATATCTAAAATGTGAATTGTTGACCAAATGTAATAAAATATAACTTTTATGACTCATTAATGCTTATGTGCCTCTAACAGAATAGCAGCATAGTGACTCGGTGTGGAATTTATCAAACCATTATTACTAATTATAAGGTTTGATCAAATCTTCATTAATCATTATTATCCAAGTACTTCATTAATACATTGAGATAGTTCACATAAAAGTTATATCTAAACGAAGGTCAATCATTTTACTTATAAATAGAGTCATTGAAGTCACCCATACAATCCACAATTCATAGTATATGCTCTCAAAATTCGACTAGAGAGAGTTTGCACCTTAGCCATAATCTCTCTACCATTTCGGATTCCACTTCTACCGCCAAACTTGAGTTGGAACACATAACGAGTAAAATTCCCTTCCATCAAGGTGGCTTTGGAGCCCATCTTGCTAGAACTACTAAGTGTTGGTTGGAAGTCCTTTTTCGCATTGGAATAATAAAGTACTCGTATTATTTACTTTAACTTATGTTTTAGATCTAGCTATGTATCCTATCACTTGTCTTTTTAATCATATATAAGATAAACTAAGGAATAACTTGCATAAATGTTATTATTTTCTTCTCTCTTTTTATTACCTAAATAATACATCTTCTAAATAGACAACTTTGGTACACCTTAATAACAAAATAATCACCACATAGAGTGCAAGTCCCACAAATTGCATTTTGATTAAAAAGAAGTTAGTTTGGGTGCAACACCCATGTGAATGACCCTTTCAAGGTCATATGCAAATTGAAAGAGAATTTGCTAGAACAATTATCCCATACTCTTGCCATCTTAGCTATAAAAAGTATATGCGATGCAATTGTTCCTAAAAGCACTTAAAAATAAATAAATATCTCTAAAAATAAATTTAATTTAATGTCTATGAGTGACTACATTTAATCACCATGAGCCTTACCAGGAAAAATGGAAGGAATAATCCATTTTGATAGTTAGAATCAAGAAAAAAAAAGTGAATAAAACACTAAAATTGCATATTTAATCTTTATAATTGACGAAAAAAAAGAACTTATATTTTTCTTTATGTTCGAATAATGAAATAATTTAGCTTCAAAAAATATATTATTTTAAATAATGAAATAATTTAACTTCAAAAATATATTATTTTAAATAACATTAATCAAAATCATGCATTCATTAACATTCTCAAGCAAATATGACCAAAGTCATGCATAGGTTAGTTGTTTATTCATTAACATCTAACTCCTAAGGTATTTATACAAACTTATATATAGTTTTTAATCTAACTAAATGCCATGGAACACATTTCATCCATGTGTTTATTTGTATACACCATATTTGACACATCCATGTATGTATTTATCTATATGAAGTTGTATTTGTATTTGGGGAGTTTTAAGCTTAAGACAGATGGACAATTTTTTTATTGTTTTGGATTGGATCAGTTTCTTTATGGAAGCTTTTATATGTGTCCATGAATTGGACAAGATGCTTTGTACTTTTTGATTTCAAAGAAATAACAAAAGTACGTTTTTTTTTCTCGGAAAAAAAAATCCGTATTTGACACATTGTATGATAAGATACATTGCCTTATTTTACCAATAGGAAAAATATAGATTGACATTTTCCTCTCTTTCAACAACTATCTATATATGATAAAATAGGATTGCAATGGTTATAAAGAGTGAGTGGAGTTGATGTATGGTTTTATATTTTTATGATGTTGATATTTCTATAACATACCGAATTCAATGATAATCACTACAATTACAATTTTCTCCTTGCTAAAATAGTTAGTACGTGATTTTCTTGTAATGGAGATCAATTCAGTGTCTAGTTCTCCTTATCCTCATCTAATCGCATCCTGTACACCACAACATTCTCTTCACTATCAACCACCAAAACTCTAGTTTTCAAAATACTACAATTATTTAAATAAGCATTACTCTGGTTTTCACCCATTTCGTAATATAATTAATGAAATCTTCTCTTACAAAAGTCATAATAATAATAACAGTAATTATTTTTTGTTTCCAAAGTAGGAAAAATCTTGCAAAACCTAGGACTAGCAACCTAGCCTCTATTGGTACAATCTCAAGACTCCAACACGCACTGTAGACAAAAACATGCCACATGAAATAACTTGTTAGTAGGCCATAAGTGAATAGAACTCCACTCTTATCAAATTCCTCTGGGAATTGGGAAATTCGCTCAAGTCTCTTCATGTCCAATGAAGATGAGCTCTTAGTCAATCATAAGTGACATATCATATTGCATAAACAAAAGAAGGTTTCATCTAATCACTAGTATCCACTAAATACCTAGTATAACATTTGGTCATTGTTAAGGCTACTAAAGAGGGATCATTGTTATCCAAAAGCACTACACTTTTAACCCCATACTTAAACCCAAGACACTATAACCTAATTGTAATTTAACTTCATACAATTTAACAATAATGCTACCACCTACTTATTTTGAATTTATTATCTATTTTTGTAGATAGTTACTTTCTTTATATACATTATCAATCATTTTATTAGAAAAACCCTATTTTCAATTATGTTTTCCACTAAAACTAAAAGTAAAAAATAAAGTAGGAATAAATGAGATCCATTATTTATTATTATTTTATTTTAAAAAAATCACTTTCAATTGTCTTATATTCAAACTAAGAAAGGAAATAAAAATAAAAATAAATGAGATTTACAATTTATTATTCCCTCTCTCTCTATGTAAAACTTTCTTTCATTTCCAATTATGTTTTCTATTAAAATAAAATAATAAAATTGATTTTTTTTTCAAATTCAAAATTATATTAAATTAGAAAAAGAAATTGTACATTGCATAACCATTACATCCTTTAGCTAGTATATAAAAAACTGGAAATGTTTGTGAGTCATGTCTAAAGCGGCTACCTCTACTTAAACAGGAAATCCAGACGTTCATAGGAGGGATGCCCATATCTTCATGCATATTGCCTTTCATTCTTTCTTCCAGAGCTAGATTGAAAAGAGATTTCATGGACCTTCCTTGGAGTCCTGGTGTGTCGCATCTCATGTATTCTGGATGACCCAGAATCATCAATCAGACTGCTAATATCATCCACAAGATTTTGGGCACTAGGGGTTGGAATTTCCCTAAACAATCAGCTTTCCAGGCATTCAGTGTGCTCTCTGGCATGCAGATTAACTTTGTTTGCAAAAAAAAAATTGCATTCTCCATTTCTTTGAGGGCACAAGGCATGTGTGAGCGTCTGGGGCCATTGGAGGTCTTCCTTTTGGAAACTTTAGTGCGAACCATTTTGTGGTCTTCCAATATTGATAGCCCGGTTAGGTGCCACCAGGCTCGAACATGGAGAAGAAATTGTGGCGTTATGAATGAAAGCCCCATCCTGGAGCGAATATAATGACCAGAATTGATGAAAATGGGTCGATGAAGACACCCGCAATGGCGCCCCCAAAATAGAATCCTCTACATTTTGTGAACAACTTTCCCATCATGGTTTAAGCTGGCACAAGGTGCAATGAATATCCACACAGGGGGATGGTTAGGGGATTGTACCATAAGCTAGAAGTTGATCAAGGCACTGTACCTTTCTCGTAAATACCCTGTCATTCTAGAAACAATTCCTTGTAAGTTTACAGAATGGAGACAACCACCTGCCAACCTACATGCCCCGTACACCTGTCTTCACCTTTGATACTCTCATTGCACGACGTGCATCAACTCTACGATGGCACCTATCGTGAGATAAAATAAAAATGTTTTTTATTAAAATTAAAAATTAAAATTAGAATAAGGAAAAAAGAGATCCATTATTTATTATTTTCTTATTTTATAATAAAAAATTTAAAATTTAAAATTTGATTTAAATCCACCCTCTTTGGTAAATTAAATATTAAACATATTTTTCGTTTGTGTACTTAGAAGTCCAACTCATAAATTCAAATAGACTTGGATGTCCAATTTATAGATTCAAATTAGATTGGATGGAATTTTGATTGCTATGCGTATTGATTAGAGCCACCTATCCCTTGCACCATCATACCAAATAAAAGATTTGTCACCTATTTCTAAAGAGATAGGGAGAGAATTATAATATATAGATTCTTAAACTTCTTCGCGCATGTAATGACTTACATGTATATAAATTTTTAAATTTCTTGGCCACATGACTTGACTTTCAATTTTATTGAATATTATTTATGTTAAGTGGAATCTAAAAAAACAAATTTAATAAAAAATACGGTCATAATAATTATTTTTTCGAAGGAAAGTTGAGATTACCCTTCTTATAAAATATTAAATAATAATGAGGCCGCTTCTAATGGGATCGAAGATGCTCTCCCACGATTAGCGTATGATGTTGCTTGCACGTCGAAAACTTAGAAGTCATTTTGCAAGTGTAAGAAAATTATCATTTCTGAGAGGAGTTTAAATTCTTTTTATAATCCTAGGTTGTTTACTTTTAATTCTGTTGTTGACATATAGTGAAAACTTTAATACCTTATTATAATATTGATCTTAAGTTTAGCGATAAACTTCATTGCAACGATATATCTTATTATATAAACTTGTTTAAAGTTATTTAATATATGTTGATTTAATTATAAATATATTAATAAATTTAATTAATGATAAATAATAAATTTTAATTAAAGATATTCTTGGTAAAGTTTAGAGGACCCGTCACTATCTTTTTTTTCTATAGTACTTTGTGTGGATGATGCCGGTTCTAATGGGACAGAATCGGAGAGATTAAATAGTTATTTTTATGATTATTTCTTATCCAAAGCTATCATGCTGTCGTTTCTTATGGGGTGATAATGCTGCCTTTTCTTATGGGAGCGTTTCGAGGGGAAGACAAGAAGAGATTGTGGGAAGTCTGGCATTTCTTGACTTTTAGAGTGCTTGCCGTATCCACCACGATGGGCTGTGGCTGCTCTGCAATCTTTCTCTGCCTATAAATACTTGTCACAACAAACCACATACCACTGCATTTGCATTTTCAGAGTGTGTTTCTACCCTAACCCTAACCCTAACCCTGCGATTCTCCCCTACGTTTCCATTTGATTGAAGCACCATGTCGTCTCCTTGTTTCGGTTTCGGTTTTCCTGTGTTGTTTCTCCTCTTCTTCCTCCATTCATGACGATGGACAGTCCCTGCTCGCATTCAAGAAGCTCATCATTGCCGATCCCAATAATGCAATGGCCGCTTGGAGTCTCGCACTCCCTTTCTGCAACTGGACAGCCATGACCTGCAGCCGCCGTCATACAAACAGAGTCGTCGCCCTGGATCTCGATGGCATGGATCTGCGCGGCACCATCTCTCCATCCTTGGGCAATTTGTCCTTTCTCTGCGCACTCAATCTTTCCAACAATGTACTCCACGGTCGCATCCCAGCTCAATTGGGGCGCCTCTTCCGTTTGACGTGGCTCTAGTTGCATCACAATCAACTGGAAGGAAATATCCCACATCAGCTCGTTAGTTGCAGAAATTTTGTTTGGCTGGAACTCTCCTTCAACCATTTGAGCGAAAACATACCCGAGCAGTTGGGTTCCCTTCCACATTTGCAAGAGCTTTTCTTGGCAAACAATAGTCTCACGGGTACCATTCCCTCTTCCTTGCTCTATCTTTCATCGTTGATTAATTTAGATATTGCAGGAAACTCTTTGGTTGGTGTCATACCACCACAAATAGGTTTGCTTAGTAATTTACAAATACTTCACGTCTATGAAAATGAACTTTCAGGCACCATTCCCACCTCTTTGTCCAATATCTCTAGCTTGACTGAGTTGGAAATTAATTCAAACAAACTTACTGGGAGCATTCCACAAGAATTAGGTATGCTTACCCATCTGCAATTGCTTTACCTCAATGAAAATGAATTGTGAGGCATCATTCCCACTTCTTTGTCCAATATCTCTAGCTTGAGTGAGTTGGTCATTTACTCAAACAATATCACCGGTAGCATTCCACAAGAATTAGGACTGCTTCCTCGTCTGCAATGGCTTTACCTCCATGAAAATGAATTGTCAAGCATCATTCTCACCTCTTTGTCCAATATTTGTAGTTTGATTGACTTGGCAAGTTATTCAAACAATATCACCGGTAGCATTCCACAAGAATTAGGACTGCTTCCTCGTCTGCAATTGCTTTACCTCCATGAAAATAAATTGTCAGGCACCATTCCCACCTCTTTGTCCAATATCTCTAGTTTGATAAAGTTGGCAATTCACACAAACAAACTCAGTGGCAACATTCCACAAGAATTAGGCCTACTCATCGATCTACAAATTCTTCACCTCCATGAGAATGAATTGTCAGGCACCATTCCCACCTCTTTTCCAATATCTCTAGTTTGATTGAGTTGGCAATTCACACAAACAAACTCACTGGCAACATTCCACAAGAATTAGGCCTACTCATCGATCTGCAAGTTCTTCACCTCCATGAGAATGAATTGTCAGGCACCATTCCTACCTCTTTGTCCAATATTTCTAGTTTGATTAACTTGGCAATCTACATAAACAATATCACCGGTAGCATTCCACAAGAATTGGGACTGCTTACCCATCTCCAATTTCCTTACCTCTAAGAAAATGAATTGTCAGGCACCATTCCCAATTCTTTGTCTAATATCTATGGTTTGACTGAGTTGGCAATTCACACAAACAAAATGACTGGTAGCATTCCACAAGAATCGGGTCAGCTTACTCATTTGCAAAAGCTTTACCTCTCGGAAAATGAATTGTCAGGCACCATTCCCAGTTCTTTGTCCAATATCTCTGGTTTGACTGATTTGGTAATTCACACAAACAAATTGGTTGGTAGCATTCCACAAGAATTGGGCCGACTCATCACACTGCAAAATCTTTTCCTCTACAAAAATGAATTGTCAAACACCATTCCCACCTCTTTGTCCAATATCTCTAGCATGACTGAGTTGGAAATTTACGCAAACAAACTTACTAGTCTCATTCCACAAGAATTAGGCATGCTCACCCATTTGCAACTACTTTACCTCCATGAAAATGAATTGTTAGGCATCATTCCCACTTCTTTGTCCAATATATCTAGTTTGATTGAGTTGGAAATTTACACAAACAAACTCATTGGAAACATTCCAGAAGAATTGGGCCTACTCACCAATCTGCAAATTCTTCTCCTCCATGAAAATCAATTGTCAGGCACCATTCCTGGTGCTTTAGCAAATAGCTTTAACTTGAGAGAGCTTGATTTAAGGGGAAATCAACTTAGTGGAAACATAGCAAATTCCATTGGAAATTGTTCCAAACTCCAAATACTCATTCTAACTGGGAACAAATTGTCTGGGAGTGTGCCAGTAGAGTTGGGTAAGCTATCTCTTCTTGAAAAGCTATTTTTGAACCATAATCAACTTGATAGTGGTAGTGCTACAACCATGAACCCTCTTGTGTCTCTTACCAATTGTTCTCACCTGCAACTACTATATTTGAATGACAATAAACTAAGTGGTTTCTTGCCAATTGCAATAGGAAATCTTTCTACCAATTTGTCTGTCTTGTCATTATCAAGAAACATGATAGAAGGAAACATCCCTCCGCATATTGGAAATATCAGTAGCCTAACTTGCCTAAATTTAAGTGAAAACCTTTTAAATGGCATCATTCCACCATTAGGAAAGCTCATAAATTTGGAAAGATTGTATTTAGGAAACAATAGATTAATGGGAAATATCCCTAATGAGTTTCGACAATTACAACGACTCGGTCTCTTGGACATCAGTAGAAACATACTCTTTGGAAAGATTCCCAATTCCCTTGCACCCCTTAAACAACTAAGAAGACTCATCCTCCATCACAACCAGTTATTGGGAAGCATACCTTCCAACTTGGGAAACTGTAAAAATTTGGAATTGCTTGACCTATCTCACAATATGCTCATAGGAAATATGCCAAGAGAAATTGTTGAACTTTCTAATATACAGTTCTATTTGAATTTGTCAAGGAATTTACTAGAAGGCTCCTTGCCTATGGAGATTGGTAAAGTTTCAATGGCACAAGCTATAGAAATTTCTGCCAATCAATTTACTGGACCCATTCCACCTACACTTAGAAGCTGCAGTGAATTACAATCCTTGAATTTATCAAGAAACACTTTCCATGGATCTATTCGATATTCACTTGGAAATTTATGAAGTCTCATGATCCTAGATCTATCCTCCAACTCCTTATTGGGTACAATTCCAACATCTTTTAAGAAGTTGAAAATACTTCAATTTTTTAATATGTCTTTCAACAATCTCATTGGGGAAATTTCAAAGGGAGGATTTTTTGAAAATAGAACAATTGTCATGTCCTTAATTGGAAATCCTAGCCTATGCGGACCTCAACTATTTCAATTACCTGCATGTCCAATGCCAAGAGATCATTTTGCATTTGTGAAGAAAGTATTATTGCCAGTCGGTGGAGATATTTTTTTTATTCTATGTTGTCTACTTTTGGGTTTCCTTTGGAGAGGGAATATCCATATGCAAAACTTTTATTTCCCACAAGCCATTTTTCCAAAGTTGGAGCACCAAAATATTTCATATCAAGACCTTCACATAGCAACTAATAGATTTACCGAGAACAACTTGTTGGGAACAAGTAGTTTTGGATCTATTTATAAAGGAATTTTGAGTGATGGCACACTTGTTGCAATGAAAGTTCTTCAATTACAAAATGACCGGGATGAGAAGAGTTTTAAAGCAGCATGTAGTGTCTGACAAAAGGTTCGACATCGGAATTTGGTGAGAATCATCACCTCATGTTCAAACGTCCATTTCAAAGGTTTAGTGTTTCAATTTATGTCTAATGGAAGCCTAGAGAAGCACTTGTATCCTGATAGAGATGGAAATAATAACAAGGATGCTTGTGAATTGGGATTGAAGACACGATTAGAAATTCTCATAGATGTGGCCCATGCCATAGTATAACTTCATCATTATTCTTATGTGCAAGTGGTGCATTGTGATATAAAGCCCAGCAATGTACTTTTGGATGAAGACATGGCAAGAAAGGTAGCGTATTTTGGCATTTCAAGACTAATTTGTGCAACGTCTAGTGATTCACTCACTTCAACACTTGCTTTGAAAGGATCTATGGGCTACATTGCCCCAGGTATGGAAGGATACCAAATTAGTCTTGTATTTTGTTATCAACAATTTTATATGCACCAGTGAAATAAAAGTTAATGCATGATATCTGTAATGCAGAAAATGGATTGGGTTAGATAGTGTCCACCAAAGGAGATGTTTATAGCTATGAAATTTTGTTATTGGAAATGCTTACTAGAAAATGACCAACTAGTGACATGTTTGTTGGAGACCTAAACTTACACAAGTGGGTGAACTTGGTATTTCCAAATAATGTGAAGGAGGTAATTGACAACAATATTTTTAGTGAACTATATGAAGATGAATTTGATGAAAATAGTATACACAAATTCCTTCATTCTTTGTTGCGGGTTGGTTTGCTTTGTTCGGAAGATTCACCTACTGAACGACCAACTATGAGAGATGTGATAACAATATTGGAGAGTGTCAAAGACAATTTGATGGACAATGCAATTGCTTCTAGGAAATTAAGACCAAGCATATCCCATTTGCTTGGCAATACAAATGCACCAAGGAATGATGCCCCTATATCAGATGACCAAAGCTCTACATTTTAGTTTGTGAAAATTGTAATAACAAAATATTTAGATCTTGCCATTTTTTCTACAACGACTGGCTGGTTTTATACTTTAAGTATTCAAAACAATTTATGTTAGCATGTGCTATCTATATGTGATTTTTGTCAAAAATAAAATTAGATTCTTTTGAAATAGCTTATTGACTTGATTGTAAATTCACATTTGGTTTAATTGATTATCGGTCCATTCATCCATCCATCCGTCCATGAAGTAAATTATCAAGAAATTGATTGCATTCTTTTTGTATCCATAGATGAAATTATTACGCTTGAAATTCATAAATAGATTTTAAACATAAATTTTAGCCTAATGAATCACTTCCTTGAACCATGTTAGAATCCAATTAGATTGTTGATAACTTTTTATTAAAAAGTAGTGTTAGAAATGTGATTTTTTAGTTTAAATGGAAATGGGTTTGAGAAATAGTGAAAGGAAAGTGCACCCTTAGACTATATTATTTTGGTTAACTACCTATGGTGAAAGGTGTGAAGTTATAATTATAAAGTTATGGTATATTATACAATTTCTCCTTATGTGTAGTATTATATATTATTCTTCTAGGATTGGGAAAAGGCACTAATAGAGTTGGAGCACATAAGGAGGAAAATTCACTTTCACCAAGGTGGATTGAGAGCCCATCTTACTAGAACTAATAAGTGTTGTTTGGAACTCCTTTTTCCTATTGGAATAATACAGTACTTTTATTCTTTACTTTATCTTTTGTTTTAGATCTAGGTATGTATTCTTTCACTTCTGTCTTTTTTTTATCATATATAAGATAAATTAAGGAATAACTTGCATAAGTATTATCATTTTCTTCTCTCTTTTTATTATTTAAATAACACATCTTTTAAGTAACAAACTTGGTATACCTTAATAACAAAATAATCACAACATAAGGTTGAGTGCAAGTCCCACCACAAATTGCATTTTGATTAAAAAGAAGTTGAGTTTGGGTGCAACACCCATGTGAATGACCCCTTCGAGATCATATGCAAGTTGAAGAGAATTTGCTAAACAATTATCCCATACTCTTGTCATTTGAGCTATAAAAAGTCTATATTGTGTGATACAACTGCTTAAGCTATGTTCATAAAAGCACTTTAAAAAAAAATGTCTCTAAATAACATAACAAATATTAAACTAGGCTTTAAATAAATTTAATTTAATGTCCGTGAGTGACTACATTTAATCACTATGGCTCGGAAATGGAAACATAAAAAAAAATAGAATGCTTAACCATACTTTAGAAAGACTTAACAAGGAAGTTTATGAACTTATATGGAGAGAAATGATACAAAATACAAAATTGAACTAAGTTGAGCCTTGCGAGGAAAGATGGAAGGAACAATCCCTTTTAATAGTTAGAATCAATAAAAAAAAGTGAATAAAACACTAAAGATTGCATATTTAGTCTTTATAATTGACGAAAAAAAACCTATATTTTTCTTTATATTTGAATATTGAAATAATTTAACTTCGAAAAATATATTATTTTAAATAACATTATTGAGCATTATTGGATACATTTAATCAAAATCATGCATTAGTTAACATTATGAAGCAAATATGACCAAATTCATGTATAGGTTAGTTGTTTATTCATTAACGTCTAACTCCTAAGGTATTTATACAAACTTATATATGGTTTTTAATCTAATTAAATGCTATGAAACACATTTCATCCATGTATTTATTTTTACATCATATTTGACACATCCATGTATGTATTTATATGAAGCCCTGTTTGACGCATTGGATGACAAGATACATTGCCTATTTTTACCAATAGGAAAAATATAGATGGACGTTTTCCTCTCTTTCAACTATCTATTTGAATGAGTGCTCATGTTGTTTTTCTTTTCTTCTCTTTTGTTGTGTTTGTCCTCAAACATTTGAGGACAAATTACATGGAATCTATTGACAATAAATAATGTTTTTATTAATTATAATACTATTAAAATTATTAATTATGTTTTAATAATATAATTAGTCATACTTTTAATGAGTGAAGTGTATAATTATTTTTATTATGTAATGTTGTATATAGTATTACGTCACATTATATGCCGAGACTTGGATGGATATGATAAAATAGGATTGCAATGGTTATACAGAGTGAGTGGAGTTGATGTATGGTTTTATATTTTTATGATGTTGATATTTCTATAATGTACCAAATTCAATGATAATCATTATAATTAAAATTTTCTCTTTACTAAAATAGTTAGTACATGATCTTCTTTTAACGGAGATCAATTCAGTGCCTATCCTCATATAATCCCATGATGTACGCCACAACATTCTCTTCACTAGCAACCACCCAAATTATAGTTTTCAAAATATTACAATTATTTAAATAAGCATTACCTTGTTTTTCACCCATTTACTCTCTTGCAGAAGTCATAATAATAATAGTTCAATAATTCTTTTTTGTTTCCAAAGTAGGAAAAATATTGCAAAACCTAGGGCTAGCAACCTAACCTCTATTGATACAATCTCAAGACTCTAAAACGCATTGTAGACAAAAACATGCCACATGAAATAACTTGTTAGTGATCCATAAGTGGATAGAACTCCATTCTTATCAATAATAAGTGACAGATCATATCACATAAACAAAAGAAAGTTTCACCTAGTCACCTAAATACTCAGTATCACATTTGGTCATTGCTAAGACTACTAAAGAGGGATCATTAGTATCCATAAACACTTTAATTTTAACCCCATACATAAAGGCAAGACACTATAACCTAATTGTAATTTAATCTCATACAATTTAACAATAATGCTACAATCTACTTCTTTTGAATTTATTTATTTATTTTTGCACATAGTTACTTTCTTTATATACACTCAATCATTTTATTAAAACACTCTTACTTTCAATTATGTAGATTTTACTAAAAGTAAAAAATAAAGTAGGAATAAATGAGATCAATTATGTCTTCCACTAAAAGTAAAAAATAAGTAGGAATAAATGAGATCCATTATTTATTATTATTTTATTTTAAAAAAATCACTTTCAGATATCTTATATTTAAATTAAGGAGGCAAATAAAAATAAAAATAAATGATATTTATTATTTATTATTCCCTCTCTATATATAAAACTTTTTTTCATTTCCAATTATGTTTTCTATTAAAATAAAATAATAAAATAGATTTTTTTTTCAAATTCGAAATTATATTAAACTAGAAAAATAAATTGTACATTGCATAACCATTACATCCTTCAGCAAAGGGAGATCAAATCTCATAGGTATGTCAGGATATCAAAAATTGGAAATGTTTGTGAGTCATGTCTAAAGCAACTAACTCTATCTAAGTCCGAGAACCACTGCTAAGATTTACTGCGAGTTTATCAAACTGTTTCCCCCATAAGCTAGGGTTATGGCTCACAAAAACAAAAATTAATGAGACCCCTAATTAGATTCCGATGTACCATTCTATCAAACAGACTAAAACATGGCTTAATCATCACCAAAGATAGTAATATAGGATAGACCAACACCTGGTTTTTATTTGTTAGCAACTTTATTTATAGCATCTAGGCATCGATGGAACACCAACTGCATGGATGAGCTCACTGATACAAAATGAGAGATAAGTGACCAAGAGACGAAAAAATTTGGTCACCATAGCTTTTTCAAGGGACAAATGACCAAAATTGAGAAATTTTAAGTGAACTGACTAAAAATGACCAAGATAAATGACCAATTTGGTCACAGGATAAGAACTAAACTAAAAACGACCAAGATAAATGACCAATTTGGTCACGAGATAAGAATTAAACTAAAAATGGCCACATAACAATTGGTCATTTATGTGGTCATTTTTAGTTGTGTCATTCTAGTAGTGGAAAATTATAATTTTGATAATGAATTTGTACAATTTACTAAATTTTAACACTGCAGATGGATTTGGAGACCCCTTATGCTTACAAATATGGCCTCAAAGAAATGATCCCTTAGAAGACATTTATTGAAAGCTGGTAAGGTGATGCACCTGATTTTGCAAGGTTTTACTGAGTTTTTTGCAAGGGATTTGCTTCCAATTTTTTTTGCCCAATTTTGCAACTAGTTTTTTGTGTTAAGATTCAATATGCTAAGACAAAAAATATCAGCATTACATTCCATTTCACAACAATATCATATATAGGATCACTGAAAGAACAACAAGCACAACATAAAAACAAGAGACATAGATTTATCCTGGGAAACCCTCATGGGGTAGAAAACCCAACAAAGCTTCCTCAATATAGATGACCAACAAATACAAATATATAAACCATAGACATGAGCTCCTTCTCCTCCTTAGCAGATCTCTCCCTCACCTATGCGTTATTCACAAGTGAGTGTGTGTGTGTTAAATGAGGAACATAACTCCTCTATTTATACACATCTCCGACTTGTCTTTTATATTAACTAGGTCGGCCGCAACTTAACCACTGGGTTAAACACCGCATTACAATTGACTGGGCTGACCCATCTAGGGTGTTCTAATAACCCTTTGACCCACATAACACATACAGGGCCGACCCCCACTAGGGAAGTCTAAGAAACCAAGTTACCACATTTCGACGGAGGAATAAACATCTTTGGATATACAATAAGGTCACCTCGGAGGAAGGGAACATCTCCGGAATAATAAAGTACAAATATAATATTCTTAGAAGTTACAATATTTCAACACTCCCCCTTAACAAGAAGGATATTATAACAACATCTGTAGGAGCAAGGAGTCATCGACTACATCATAAATGATACATTTATAAATCATTGGAAGCTTTCTCAACATCATTAGTAACTCAAGCAGTTACTAGAACATCTTCAATACTAGAACATCAACATCTTTAGTACTGAGTCTTCATCTTCTGCAGCACTTGAACAGCTACAGCAACATCAACATCAACATCTGGATCCTCACAATCATCAGTATCATCATCACACGATCATCAACATCGTCATCACACGATTATCAACATCTGGATCATCTCGATCTACAACATCTGGATCATCTTGATCTACAACATATGGATCATCTCGATCTACAACATCTGGATCATCAACTAGATCCTCTTGATCGACCGCATCGTCATAGCAGCATACTCTACAATACACAAGATCCTATTATGGGATGATCAATCCCTCTCACTCTAGGACATAGGTCCATGGATGATACAATCCAGATCAAGTTCCAGGATGATCAATCCTTATCACTTTAATACAAGTCTCATGTCTATGGATGATGCAATCCAGATCAACTTCCAGGAGGATCAATCCTTATCACTTTAAGAAAAGTCTCATGTCTATGGACGATGCAATCCAGATCAACTTCCAAGAGGATCAATCCTTATCACTTTAAGACAAGTCTCATGTCTATGGATGATGCAATCCAGATCAACTTCTAGGAGGATCAATCCTTATCACTTTAAGACAAGTCTCATGTCTATGGACGATGCAATCTAGATCAACTTCTAGGAGGATCAATCCTTATCACTTTAAGACAAGTCTCATGTCTAGGGACGATGCAATCCCACCACATACATTTTGAACCAAGAGTCCAGGTACGATGCAGTCCTATCATCAATTCTCGGAGACATGTGTCTACGAATCAATTCTGGGACAGAAGTCCGGGGAAGATACAATCCCCACCTGTCCACTAAGGACCTCATTCTCGAAGACATCTATCTACGGATCAATTTTGGGACCGAAGTCCCGGGAAGATACAATCCCCACCTGTCCACTAAGGACTTCATTCTCAAAGACACATGTCTACGGATCCTTTTAGAACATGTGTTCGAGGATGATGCAATCCCTCTTCTTTCTCGGAGACATATGTCTACGGATCCTTTTAGAACATGTGTTCAAGGATGGTGCAATCCCTCTTCTTTCTCGGAGACATATGTCTATGGATCCTTTTATAACATGTGTTCAAGGATGATGCAATCCCCTCGTTAACTTAGACCCTATCTAAGGACCATTCACGAACCTCATTTTCGGCATCACCAATATACGTATCCACATCATCGACCTCACTGTCGATGCAGGAAATATCATCATCAACGACCATATCACTCCCCCTTTCGAGGAGGGTCCTTCTGAACCACACCAAGCTTGTCTCGAAAATACTCAAACTTTACTCAAGACAGAGGTTTGGTCAATATATCAGCAACTTGTTTGTCAATTCTTACATACTCGAGCTTGATAGCTCCTTTCTGCACCATATCCGGTATATAGAGATATCAGATCTCTATGTGCTTTGACTTATCATGGAACACTAGATTTTCTGTCATCTTGATACAACTCTGGTTGTCACACAGGATCTCAGTGGGTGCCATTTCTAAGTCAAATAAACCAGATAATAACTTTCGAATCCATACTGTTTCGTAGCTAGCAGAGCAAGCAGCAATATATTCTGCTTCATCTTTACTGAGAGCCATACTAAACTATTTTCTGGTAAACCACGAGATCATGGCAGATCCCAAACAATAACATCCTCCCGATGTGCTCTTTCTGTCTGATACACTTCCTACCCAATTAGCATCTGTGTAGCCATATAATTTGAAGTCATGATCTCCAAGATAACATAGACCAAAATCTATCGTACCCTTTAGGTACCTCATCACATGCTTTTCAGCTATTAGGTGAACTCGTCTAGGTTCCACTAGATACTGAATCAAGGTGTTCATAGAAAAGCATATATCTGGCTTGGTATTCGTCAGATACATCAGCGACCCAATAATCTGTCTGTACAGAGTCATATCCACAAAGTCTGATGAGTCATTGGCTAACAGCTTCAAGTTGGAATCCATGGGAGTGGCCATGGCTTTACATTCCAACATATCAAATCTTCTCAATATTTCCACAACATACTTTCCCTGGTTGAGAAAGATTCCTTCTGGGACTTTCCATACTTCTAGACCTAGGAAATAATACATCAATATGAGATCTTTCATCTCAAATTCTGTAGCCATATTCTTCTTGCTTTCCATTATCTATTCTCATTCCCTGTTAGAAAGAGATCATCCTCATACAATAATAGTATGACAGGTTCAACATCCATAACCTTAAGGTAAAGGTTAGGATCAACTTTACTTTTGGTAAAGCCCAAGCCTTGTCAAGAAGCTGTCAATTCTCCCTCTGTAATTGAACATCATTCACACTCTGCATTGAGTGATCTTGTGCATATATATCCGTGCCATCTCTCATCAGATGGGTCTATTGATATGCGCCTCAAGATCATTCGAACTCTGTGGTGAGTTCCTTCTTCAATATAGATACCATCTTCAACCTCATCAAATGACTATCAAAATCTGCATCACCCATGGTGATCATTAAGCTCATCAAATGACTATCGATCCTGAGTACCTTGGGAGTTTTCTCGATTCGCACTTCTTCTTCAATCACACCATTGAGAGAACAATATTATCTAGCTACTTGGAGCAAACATCTCGTCATGATCCTCTTTCTCTTTCTAAGAGAATCTTCTAGTCACGAGCCTTCTATAGTATGTTTGATTTGTAAGTCTTATTGTTTAACATCCATCACTTGTTCGGTGTTCATCATTCTTCATGATCTTACCTACAAATCAAAGTTAATTACATGATTAGAAATACTTCATAATCATCAAATCATGTTGACATGATAACCTTATTATGCATACAAATATGATTCACATGGTTATGCAACTATCTTGACCAATACTTTGGCACAACACTTTTCCATATCTTGTATGCATACAATGGTTATCTAGATGCCTTCCATCTCTACCAGAACATACTATCGAGAGCGTGCACAACTCTTAGTATGTCAGCAAAGAGGTTTCATTCTAGACAAACAACAATGGAATGTTTGTCCAACTTACCAATCATATGCATATTAGTAGTATATTGTTCAATTCTATATGAATGTTTACACTCAGCATGATATATTCTAGGAATACAAATATGCAAACAACTATCACGAGCAATATCATAGACTATTCAGTAATTCAAATAACAATTCAAATACTTATCTTTTATGGTTGCGTCCCGCTTGATCTCTATATGTCTTTTGAACTTCTATTCATTCTGTACCACTGTGCATGCTCAAGTATGCACTAGTGTCATTCTCATGATCTCATACACAAACATACATTCATCAGTATAATCTCAATATTATCAAAACATTATAATTCTAAATAATCTTGAATATGTATGGTCATGATCATTCAATACATGGGTATACTAAGATCCTAGCACAAAGTAGGATTCTAACATAGGAAAACATACCTGGATTAGATACATGCTTAGTTATGTCTAACATACCCAAACAATATCTTTAGTCTCCTCAATGATTTAGAGACCTTGTGTTAGTAACTTGCATACCTTATAAGTTAAGCATATTAGAAATAAATCATACATACCTTGTAAGTAGAGCTTCTAAAGACTATGGATAAGTCTTTGTATTTATGTCATCATGGTCATAGAACTTGATTTGTCTTTCTTGATGTACCTGTTTTTTGTTAGCAGACAACATCATCCTCATACAACACCACAGGTGCATTAGTACAATCATATAACCTTGATCAAAGAATGTCTTCTATCATTCACATGCATTCATACTTTTACTAGGGTGATAAGACAATTCTAAGATTAATCAAGATCGTACTAACCTCAATAATATGAAGACAAGCATATTATAAACTTAATCATGAATATATTTCAACACATACCTGTATCTCCTCAAGTCATACCTGTCAGGGAATTCTTGTAGTCTTCTTATGTAAGGCCTTAGCCTCATCTCCCCTGAAACTGGATTTGGAGCTCGATTAGGGTTTGTAAGAGAAACCCTAAAAATTCAAACTTTGACTTTCACACTTCTGAATGGATGGAAAGATGTGCCTTGCTGAGCTGATCAAGCTAGCATACTTGAATTTTGAAATCTCCAAAATTTGACCCCTCAAAATTGCCTTTGAAACTTCTGGATCTTCTCGACAGGATCCCGAACTAGGGTTTGATGAAGCCCACTCTTTTTCCCAATCAAAAGGTTCGATCCAAAGCTCTAAACTTCTATTTTTCTGAGGAGCTTCTAGCCGTGGTCACACACTTCAAAAATTTCAACTTTTGCAGAAGCCCTAATTATCCACCTTTCCGATCAAGGTCCCGAACTAGGGTTTGATCAAGCCCACCCTTCTGACCAACCAAAAGATTCAATCTTGGTCTCTAAATTTTGATTTTTCTGAGTAGCATTTATCCGTGGACTCTGATTCCAAAAATTCCAACTTTCTCTGAAACCCTAATTTTTCACAGTAGTGACGATTCAAGAATGAAGGCGCTCAAAATCCAAATCTATTTGGACAGAAATATGCACCTGATTGTTTCTGGTGTAACTCTGAAATTATGAATCCACAGGGTCTGAAACTTCCACCTGTGGTAGCCCGACCTGTCATCTTTCCAACCCCACAAGTCTGACCTCAATTGGATTATTTGAGAGAGAGTTATTCCAAGTGTCGCAACGTGACCTGTTTATGGGATAAAATAGGAGAGCGAACTTGTATGGCGTTTCACATGTCACTGGTTTAACTTCGGCTTCTGAAAAAGTTACCTGAGATAGTAAAGTCTGTTCACTACTTGTCTTTTTTTACGAAATTTCATTTGGAGCTTCCTAGCTCAAGTTATGACCTTTTTTCCTGGGTCACCTGATTATGACTGAGATCTGGAAGAGGTACAAACCCTAACTTGTACTAATCATAACTCACAAAGTACAACGAATATGAGAGTGTCCTTTGGACAAAAGGTACATGGGTATGTTATCTACGACCTCTAAATGTTTCATATCATGAAACTTCTTCAAAATGGATTTATAGCGAAAGTTCCACGATGACTAGTTTTTGCTATACAAAACCCTAACCTTCAAATTGTCGCAAGTGCCATACATTGCCTTCCTTCAGGTTATCTCCGATACCATGTTAAGATTCAATATTCTAATATAGAAAATATCATCATTACATTCCATTTGACAACAATATCATATACAGGATCACTGAAAGAACAACAAGCACAACATAAACACAAGAGACACAGATTTATCCTGGGAAACCCTCATAGGGTAGAAAACCCAGCAAAGCTTCCTCAATATAGTTGACTAGAAAATACAAAGATGTAAACCATAGACATGAGCTCCTTCTCCTCCATATCAGATCTCTCCCTCACCTATGCGCTATTCACAAGTGAGTGTGTGTGTGTGTTAAATGAGGAACACAGCTCCTCTATTTATACACATCTCCGACTTGTCTTTTATATTAACTAGGTCGGCCCCAACTTAACCACTGGGCTAAACACCCCATTACAATTGACTGGGCCGACCCCTTTAGGGTGGTCTAATAACCCTTTGACCCACATAACACATACAGGACCAACCTCCACTAGGGAAGTCTAATAACGCAAGTTACCACATTCCGACGGAGGAATAAACATCTTCGGATATACAATAAGGTCACCTTGTAGGAAGGGAACATCTCCGAAATAATAAAGTACAAATATAATATTCTTAGAAGTTACAATATTTCAACATTTTGTGCCCAGTTGCGCCTAGTTTTGCGTCTAATTTTGTAAGTTCTATTAAGTTAATGATTAATTTGATGATAACAAAGCAATGAATCCTAGAACTTTCCTTTGTCAAAGAAAAAGAAAATGATTATGAGAACACTTCACTTCTCTTGACACAATAAGTTATATAAAAGGGGAAAAACATCAAAACCCAACATTGATTCTTGAATGTTAGATAAAGAAATCATAAATTAATCCCTCTCCTTATATTATTTAACAAATTAAAATAAAACTTTATTTATCCATCCGTCCTTCTTTTAATAATTCACTATTTAACAATAAATCCCATTATCATTAAATATGTCTTTCTTAATATAAACAATAATTTTATCAATAACCAACTATAAAAATAATAACCTATTATTTTTATTAATACACTATTTTATTTTAAACCCATTATTATCATTGCCAAAACGTTATACACAATAATATTATCAAATACAAATACAAAATATATGAATCTAATCCTTAATAATTTTGCTATCAACATTATTATTATCACTATTCATTTGCAACATTATTATTAATTCTTCATAGTTGATAAAACTCTGGTTTACATATATGTTCATCTTACCCTAAATATGGGCATAGGCTTTGCCCGAAAGATCGGTTCTAAATACTCTTAACCTAGTTCATATCCAGAAGCAAATTGAATAATAACTTGTTGTTGGCAGCATCAGAATTTTCCCTTCATAGCATCACAAATTTGAATTTGCAAGGATTCGTATTCGATGGGGATCGAAGGTAGGAAGGGACTAGCAGGGGAATTTGCTCAATGGTATCATTAATTTGCAAAAACACATCCAGAATGGAGAGCTTAAATGCATGATTTTGATTAATGTCTTAGCTAAAGAGGTCAATTTACAATATTAGTAGTGACATCAATACGAACAATAATAATGCCCTGAGTTGCCTGAGCTCCTTTGTTTAAAGCAAGCCTCGGCTAGTTATAGTATTCACCCCCACAGGGATACGGTGGCAATCAACCAAATGGTAGAGGACGGGCAGGAAGTACAGGGACAGGGCGGCAAAGGCGAGGCAGGATGGGAGGGGAAGGTATATAAAGGTAAGTTGGGTTAGGGTTTAGGAAGGAAAGGGTTGGTGTTAGGCAGGTGAGCTCTTAGGCAGGCGAGCTCGCGAACTCTTAGTTTGGAGCTAGGCAAGGCTTGTTGAAGTGGGAGTTATCAACAATGAAGAAAACCATGTCACGGTTTGTTATTTATTCATTCGATAAGAATGGGGTCCAAACTGATCTTTCATCAAAGGACGAAATGCTGGTGGATCTGAAGAACGAAGGATCCTCGACCTTCGAAACAGCTGCCAATTTTTCAAGAAAGAAGGCCATGCATTCCCTTGCAACCCGTCAAGAAATTGGTCATCAAACCCTTTAAAGGTAAAACTTTGTTCGAGGGTTTATTTTGAATTTTCAGTTTTAAGCAGAGTTCTTTTAAGCATTTAACTGGATCTAGATGGATCCATATCCACCAATGGAATAACTATGGAAAATTAAACTCATTTGATTGTGTTTTCATTGGTTTAAACTCAATTTATAAGGTTGTTGGTGAATCAAATTTTGTTAGCACACACACATATTTTTATTTCCGACACTTTATCAACCACTCCCTATTCCTTCCAAGCCATAGGAAGCAATATCCATGTCTTTCATCACCAGATTACCAATGACTCTTCACAAACATACTACATATTTGTGGCAGTCTATAGATTCTCAAAGAGGGCATTATTTATTCTCTGTAGCAAACCCATCACAAAACAAAAAGAAACAAAAATCCTCTTCAAATAGGTTTGGGCACACTTCGATTTACCTTTGTCAATTGTATCCAATAGAGAGTCCATATTCTTTAGTCCATTTTGGAAACTCTATGGAAGCTATTAGGATGTAATTTACAATATTCAACAACATTTCATCCACAAATGAATGGACATACCAAAGTGATAAACCATACATTTCCACATGCACACCACATATGGTATAGCAGCAAAAAACAGTGGAATGCCACACTGCATATTGTGCAACATAGTTACAATAGGAAATCCACTCATCCACAGCGTGTCTCCATTTGAGGAATGCCATTACCTCTTGCTATAACACCTGACACTTCAATAAAGAAACACATTGAAGCAACAACCTTTGGGCACAAGATTAGAAATATTCATGACCAGGTAAAGGTGGCCCTGCAAATATCCCAACAAAATACAAGCGAATTCTAGACAAATACAAGCTCCCTTCATCATTCCACATGGGTGACAAGGTCTAGTTGTAAATGTAGCAGCAACATTTCAAAGGGAAAAATCATCATAGATTAAAACCTCTAAGATATGGGCCATATGTAATTCTTCAATAAATCAACAACATGTTCAAATTGGATCTTCCTCCCCAACTAGGATTCCACTTAGTTATCAATTTTAATCAACTAAATCATTATGAACCTATAATTCTCTTAATTGATCAGTAAGTGGTGGTTCCAATGTCTCTCTGATATTTGGTATGGGTAGGGATATGGCCGTAGACTGGCCAGAGAAATGCTTTATAAGTTTATCCTCAACAACGTGTCTATTGGTTGCAATTCATCATATCTCATAACATAGTTGTAACATCCCTCAATTTCGATGCCTATTGTTATTATGCTAAAGAAGTTAGAGCTAATCCTAAGTATTTATTAAAACCTATACTTTTGGATAATACCTTTATATAAGAGAAGACTAAGAGTATGCTTATCTTTTAGAACTAATCCTAAGTATTTATTAATACCTATACTTTTGGATAATACCTTTATATAAGAGAAGACTAAGAGTATGCTTATCTTTTTGAGAGTGAATACTCACACTTCAATTACCATATATTAGGTATGTATTCATATATTAGCGTACTTGGGTAAGCTTGACTTTAAGTGATGTAACTAACTAATAAATATAAATAATACATAAATAAAAGAAAGTACATATATCGATATATATGGGTAGAGATGACAAGAGTCTTAGTCATACCTATCTACCACGAGTTAAGTGGGTGATTAACATATATATGTATATATACGAATATAAATCAAAAGGAAAACATAGCGAACGCTATGAACAATGAATGAACATGTTAATACGTGTTTAAGCACACAATCTCTTTTGCGGGAGTACTCTGAGGGACGTGTCTCCTTATTGGAGCAGTGGAGTGCACCAAGGCTCCACCTACCTCGTGCAACTGGGAGCTGTAACTCGTTTAACGCCATTTGTCATCAGGGAAAATAGTTTTTTTCGGGATAAAGCCAGATCCTATAATTTCGAATAAAAGGGGGGCGTTATGGTCGAGGATTTTGGGGGGAACATTGGATGGATATATTGGGGATTGGCATAATACTTTGGGGGGAAAGGATTTCCGCGGATGCGCACAAGAGTCTGGGAGCTCTGTCTTGATGCAGGCTAGTGCGTGCAAAGAAGGGAACGCTATAACTTAATTGGTGCACAAGAGGCTGGAAGCTCCGTCTTGATGCAGGCGATAAGTACCTTTTCTCTCTGCACAGAGTTAGTTAGCATGCTTTGATTATTTAGATGCGATCTAGAGCATTTAGCATAGTTTACTTATATATATATTCTATCTGTGCGATTGGGTATTTTTGTAGTTTATGCATAATGCCTATGATTGAAGAAGGCGTTCTATAGAACAATAGCTGTATTTTATATCTATATATATATATACTTGGGAGAGTTACTATGACCTCCATTTATATTTGATCTGCAAAACGACTTTTATGCTGGATAGTTAATCTTCTGAAGAATGTATTTCACACACAATAGTTTGCAGAGTTAAGCTCGTGGCTAGATCAAGATCAAATCGATTTTTCTGGCTATTTAATTTTGAAAGGAATGTATTACACACACAATAGTTTGCAGAGTTAAGCTCGTAGCTAGATCAAGATCAAATCGATTTTTCTGGCTATTTAATTTTGAAAGGAATGTGTTACACACACAGTAGTTCACAGAGTTAAGCTAGTAGCTAGATCGCTGGCTATTTATTTTTGAAGGAATGTAATACAAGCATAGTAGCTAGATCGCTTTTATTTTTGAAGGAATGTGATATACACTCAGTAGCAAGATCGCTGATTATTTTGAAGGAATGTGATACATACACATAGTAGCTAGATCAAACTAACGCGATCTCAGCCCTGTGTATTTTCTCCCTGTTGGAACGTTGTCTTGGCTAACCCATTTTGGGAGTGACTGTGTTTTACACATAGCAGAGAATCGTTGAACTTCATAAAAATGAACACGGTGTTGGTTGGTCTTGTTATGATCTCTACTTATATATATATACTTTAAAGTATGAAATCGTGTGGAACTCCGGGGTAATACCTTTTACGAATATTTATACCTCTGTATTTTTCTTTGGAAAGCCAAGAATTCCACAGCATATGTTGTTTAGCTCCTATATTGAGGACTGTGTTCTCGAGTTCATGTAGTGATTGCGTGTGGAGTTTTGAGTCTTTGGTCCTGTGTTGAAAACGTATTCTAGATTTAATCTAAAATGCCTGTGGAGAATGTTATACGTACTTCCTGGAATCTTATTTTCGGATGTATATTTCCGGGTTTCTATCCTGTAGGATTATTGGTTATACTGCCTCAAATTCCTGAGTATGAATACCACAATCTTTGTCCTTAATTGAATGCCACAAATCCCTACTTCTTGTTTGGATAATGCCTGGGGCACAGGTGAGATCTCTTTAAGTTACATCTACGGGATGTATGGGATTGCTAAAACATTGTATGTGTAGAGGATTATTTCTGAAAGCGTTAATGCCGAAACATAGATAGGATAGAGGCATGTTTGCTTTATCTCTAGGTTTCTTTTCTTTAAGTTTCCTGAACATGCAGTTGCGTTATATATATATATATATTGGAAAATTACCTTTAGATTGTATCTTTATACTGCAATTGTTTTTACAATTATATGTCTAGTACTTTATAGGATGTAGTAAAAGAGAATTCGTGCCTACATGTTTATAGAAAGGAGAATTTTACACCTTATAAACATATGTAAAAGGTTATACATCTTAGTTAGAGAATTCATTTACATATATGAGTACCTTGGAGAACAAGCGTTGGAATTATGTACTTCAATGTCATACATCTTAGTTTATATATGGAAGGGGTTATACATCTTACCGAGATGTAGATTCTTGACTATATTTATAGATTTAGTTATGCTAATTATAATGGATCTATGTCGTTGTTTTATTGTAGAGTTGGATACCTAGAAGAGAACTAGGGTTAAGTTATTCTTTTACAAGAGAATAGATCTCTGCAATAATTCTGATGTAGTGTCGAATGTTTTGGAAGTACTCTCTAGGAGAGAGGCCTTGAGAAGTGGAAATTGATTCAATGCAATCGTCGTGTTGTAAATGTAAATCCTTTTATGAATAGTATAAGATGCCGCATCCTTTGGTGGATTCATGAAAAAGCTCTTGTGATAGAGGCTTGATAGGAAAGAAAGGAATCTTGTTACAGCAACTAGGATGCTTGTTGTAATCTTATTATTCTTTTTTGCCTAATAATAAAAGATGCACACACCTTTTGTGGACTAGCCCGTGTACGGGTGAACCACGTTATATTTTGTCTCTTGTGGCTTCTATGATGTTTCTCAATGTGTCTTATGTATGAGTACTTGTTTCTGCCTTAAAATGTTATGATTACTTGATGTATATGAGCACATACAAGGTTGGTTGTTGATAAAATGTTTCGCTATGATTATGATGGTGTTATTACCATTGTTTTATTGAAAGAGGTATTTGTTTCTAGTGGGTGAACCACGTATTTATGGTCTCAATCTTATGTGTACCTGATGTGTTACAATCTCCTTGATAAATTTGATGGCTTATCTTTTATGTCTTATATGAGTATATGATTTGATGAAGAATAATGCATGGTTATTTCGCGATCATTTGGTTTACTTATATAGTCATGTGTTTTAAAATAAAGAAATTTTTTTCCAGACATACACCAAATTGTAATTTAGCTATGTGGGTATGTCACATATGGTATCAGAGCATTAGGTTACAACACTAGGGCCTAATGAGCTCAACATGCGATAAGTGAGTATGAAGGTTGTTAAGTTTCTAATCAATTGTTTTCGTTTCATTTTGGATGCATGAATTGTACTGGAGGAGGGAAAATGAATCTCCGAGCTCGACTTCAAGTTTCTTCCGCCAGAGCACAGGTTGCAAACACTCGGGCTTATTTGGGCTCAGTCGGGGAAAACATATATTAGTTAGACGAACTGGCGACACCAGACGCAATAAAAAATTTCATTTCAACGGATCGACAACAGGTAGCTTACAAGTTGTCATTAAATTGCAAGTAAGTATGTTTCATTTGGTGAAAGCATTATAATGGTGCAACATTGTTTGTAGGTAAGGATAGTATATGTTTCATTATGGAGATGAACAATCTGTTATTGGTAAATATTAACTGATGAATATATCCTCCTATTTTACAAATTAGAATCATTGGACGACGAGAAAATAGTCTTTAGCATATAATGGTTATGGTTTTGTGGAATGAGTCTTCATATATTGAAAGTCATCCTAGTTGGGAATGTGCTAAAATGAGGAACTCTTCTAAATCTGTTGATTTGGAAATTCGTCTTAAATACTTACTACCTTCTCTACCTTTATTGTTATTCTTAGGAGTGGATATCTTTCAGTTTCAGTAAACGCGTCATATGGGAGAATAGTGTTGATACATTTTGTTAATTGTTTCTGACTAATCGAATTCTATTGATCCATTCGTCAGGATTTCCGAATATGAGATTCATATAGATAAAATAAGCAATTTATAAAGTAATTATATATGCTAATATTTGACTAAAGAAGATGGTCTAAGGTTTTGAGTATGTTAGGAACTGTCAAGTTCCTTTCATATATAAAGCCGAACATTGCTTGTGGAAGGTTAGTTCGGCTGTATGTATTTTACCAGAATTTCCTAGTTATGTCAACATCATGAATTTATCATTCAAAGTGGCGTTATATATATTATACGTGGTGTCAAAATGATTATTTTAGTTAAGAGATAAAACTATAGTTAATCATGTTGCTCACATAATGAATGCATAGATGTAATTAATGGTGAGTATGTGTTATTATATGAATAAAAGTATTGGAAAACTAGAACCGCCACGGAATGGTAATACATGACACTTTAAATTCTCTGATGTCTTTATAATGACTGTTTTAAATCCGCATTAGGAGTTAAGGAAAAACTTTTAATATCATGGAAGTTCCATGATAGATCAGAAGTAATATTTAATAGTAATTGATGTATAAGCTTTTATGAAACAAGTAAAGGTGATGATTGATATATGGTTTATGCATGATTGCTCTTATGAGTTAATTACAGTTTTTTTTTCTTTTTCGACTAACACATTTAATGTTGTGGTTGAGTGGTATGTTATATCCTCACACATCACTACAACAGTCAAGAGGTAGAAATGGGATATATAGATGCATGTGATATTTAGTGTAATACTAATATGTGATGATACAGGTAAACTGGTACCTCGACATATGAGGATCTTATAATAAGAAGATATGCGGCCACCCTTACAAAGGTATATGGTTATCATTATAAGGTATGCAAGTATGTTTTAGAAAATTGGTGATTTCTATGTGATGTTGGAAGTTGTATAACTAAAATAGGAAGTGTGTTCGAAATGGTGGAGGATAACCTTCGAGGTTAAGAAATCATCATGTCCACGGGTCATCATAGGAAGAATATTATTTCATGTTCAAACAATTATGTAATCCTATTAAGTAAGTTAGATATGCTTGGAAGGAGAAAATGTTTACTTCAGATGATCAAGTATGGATATTGTAGTATGAAGAATGAATGATTTTCTTATTTACAAATATTTGATTTTGTTATATAAAGTTACTAACAATTGAATTTGGCAGATGGCCAAAACTCGGTGGAACTTGTCGAAAGACAAAAGCGTAATATATTATGCATCGTACAATAAAGGGGTGAGGATGAAAGATCCACATTGCAGCTTTTATTATTTTAATTATTGTTGAATAAAGCACTAGACCAAATTGGTCAGAGAAATTGTATGGTTATAAAATGTAATATGACGAAATAATTGTTAAATTTTCATAATTTACTTCAATAGGATCTTAACTGAGAGAACAACATGTACAGCATATCTACAGCATATCAATCATGGAGATAATAATGCAAGCACACAAGAGACACAAAGATATACTTGGGGAAAACCATAAAGGTGAAAAACCCCAATAACTTCCTCAGAGATAGATAGAGCAATGATACAACCAACCAATAGAGATAGCCATAACCTAGAAGCAATCCTCCTCCTCCATAAGTGCACCTCTCCTCCTTGAGAGCATGTGTGAGAAGTGAGTGAGTAAATAGAGTGCCTCCCGCACTCTATTTATACTTGACTTGACTTGCCTTTTTACCTAACTCATGTAGGCTCGAACTTAACCACATAATATAATGCTAACTGGGCCGACCCCCAATAGGGTGGTCTAATAACCCTTTGACCCACATGGCCGACCCCCAATAGGGTGGTCTAATAACCCTTCGATCCACATGACTTATACAGGGCCGACCCCAACAAGGTGGTCTAATAACCCATCAAGTATAAGTTACGACACTTACAATATAAATGACGACACTTCCTTATAGAGGAATAATACCATCTCTATAGGAATACAATATACATATATGTGAAATACATTCCGAAGTTACATATACATCAACACTCCCTCTTAACTAGGAAGGTATTTCTCAGCACAGTTCTTCTAGCACGAGTCATCTTCTCTGGATCATCGTCACTAGATAATCGTCATCGAGTCATCATCATCGTCACTGCTGCTGCTATCTCAATCAATCTCTGAATCTACTCGTCATAGGAAGTTCTACAGAGCCAGTCCTTTTTCATACTGGATGTAGGCCCACCACCTGCAGGTCTTCATCATCACTGGCCATACTGTGGAATCCTCAGGACTTTTACGTGCGTCACAAAACCTCGAAAGAGCATCCCAGGATGTTACGAGCACACAACTCTACCTATAGGATCTCCCAGGGCACCGAATTACATGTGACCTCACCACAAAACCTCGCAAGAGCATCTGCCAGATATCCCAGGGAACCGAATTACATGCCATAGGCAAAACCTCGAAAGACTATCTGTAGATCTCCCAGGGCAACGAATTACATGTGGTCATGGCAAAACCTCGAAAGAGCATTTGCCAGATGTCCCAGGGAACCGAATTACATGCCATAGGCAAAACCTCGAAAGACCATCTGCAAATCTCCCAGGGCACCGAATTACATGCCATAGGACAAAACCTCGAAAGAGCATCTGCCAGATATCCCAGGGAACCGAATTACATGCCATAGGCAAAACCTCGAAAGACTATCTGCAGATCTCCCAGGGCACCGAATTACATGTCCTCCCAGAGCAAAACCTCGAAAGAGCATTTGCCAGATGTCCCAGGGCACCGAATTACATGCCATAGGCAAAACCTCGAAAGACCATATGCAAATCTCCCAGGGCACCGAATTACATGCTCATATGCACAACCTGATCCACGGCCACAGAGTATCAACCTGATACTCATCATACATCATCCTGATGTATCCATGATCATCCTGATCATCACTGCAACATCCTGCTGCATGCCAAGTATCATACATGATCCTCCTGATCATCAATGTATCCACCTGATACAAATACATGATACATATCATCATACATGATCCTCCTGATCATCAATGCATCTACCTGATGCATACCAAGTATCTACCTGATACATATCATCATACATGATCCTCCTGATCATCAATGCATCTACCTGATGCATACCAAGTATCTACCTGATACATATCATCATACATGATCCTCCTGATCATCAATGTATCCACCTGATACAAATACAAATACATGATACATATCACCATACATGATCCACCTGATCATACAATGTATCCACCTGATACATATACAGATACATGGTCCAAGCATCCAACATGATGCATACATACATACATAAAATGATCCAACTGATCATATCAAGCAGAAACCAGAACATCATTCTGATGCTCATCATCCAGCGCTTACATCCACAGCCATGTGAAGGATCCTCCTTCCAACATGCTTGGAATGGCTTCAGCAAATGTGTCCGTCACTTCTTCCTCGAAGTGTCCTCGATCTGAATAACACCAAGCCTCTCTCTGAAGTACTCGAACTTCACCCTGGCTAGTGGCTTCGTCAGCACATCTGCAATCTGCTCGTCCGTTGCAACATACAGGAGCTTCACAGCTCCTCTCTGCACCATATCCCTGATATAGTGATATTTGATCTCTATGTGTTTCGACCTGTCATGAAACACTGGGTTCTCGGACAGCTTCACACAACTCTGGTTATCACAGAAGATACCAGTAGCCTCCAACGGGAGATCAAATAACTCAGACAGTAGCTTCCGTAGCCATACTGCCTCACAACTAGCTGAATCAGGCTGCAACATACTCTGCCTCAGCTGTACTCAGTGCTACGCAGGACTGCTTCCTGCTATACCAAGAGATCACACCTGATCCCATACTGAAGCAACACCCAGATGTGCTCTTCCTATCTGCAGCACTGCCAGCCCAATCTGAATCAACATAACCATGCAGGTTAAACTTTTGATTCGCCTCATATCTGAGCCCATAATCCACTGTACCCTTCAGGTACCTCAGAACATGCTTTACAGCAACTAGGTGAACACTCCTCGGATCCGTCAGGAACTGGCTCAATGTGTTCACAACAAAGCAAATGTTTGGTCTCGTGTTCGTCAGGTACATCAAGGACCCAATCATCTGACGATACATAGAAACATCAACTGGCTCAAATGAAGCATCACAAAGAAGCTTCAGATTCGATGCCATAGGTGTGGCCATGGCCTTGCAATCCATCATCCCGAACCTCTTCAGGATCTCTACTGCATACTTCCCTTGTCCAAGGAAGATTCCATCTGCACTCTGTCACACCTCCATGCCAAAACAAATAGTGCATCATCCCCAAGTTCTTCATCTCGAACTCGGTAGTAAGCTTCCGCTGCGTGTCGGCAATCAATCTATCTTCACCATACCAAGTTCTGCACATATATGATTTCCTATCATGTGTCTCAGAACCAAGTGGCTGCTCCACATACACTTCTTCTTCAACTACACCATTCAAGGAAGCTGTCTTGAATCCATCTGGTGTATTTTCTATTTCATCACTTTTATATTTCTCTATGCTGCCATCTGCAACATACTTGATCTGATAGTTCCATTTGGAAGTCATAGCAAACTTCCCTTCATGTCTTGGGATTACATCCCAAACATCATTCTTCATGATCGACGGATCATGGCATTTCATTTCTTCATCCCAGATCCTGGGAACTTCAATATCTTTAATATCTTCAATATCTTCAATAGATATCTTTGTTGCTGGAACAAAATGTTGTAGTTCTTCTTTTGTAGGAGATGGCATACGATCTTTCCTACACAACAAGTTAAATTGCATGATTAGAAAACATCTCATAGTTTTCAGAGCAAATTCTTACACATAAAGAAATATGCCATACAGTCATGCAATTATCTTAGCCAATGCTTCAATACAACATTTATCCAAATTTCGTAACTTTCTAGATGCCTTCCAATCTCTACCAGAACATTGTTAAGAGTGTGCACAACTCTCAACATGTCAGCAAAGAGGTTTCATTCTAGATAAGTAGCAATGGAATGTTGTACAGTGCCATAGGCCACTTACCCATGCATATTAGGAGTATACTGTTCATCAATGCAATTATTCTAATATGCATAATACACAACCTAATTCTAGGAACATTAGTATATACATTATTGAACAATTTTATTTAAACAAACAAATATGCAAGAAATGATGATTAAAATACTTATCTTTCTTTGTTCATTGGGTGGACTCCCTCTGAGTCTTTGCTTCCTTGCAGGAGCTGCTGGAGTCCTAATCTGAGGTAGCTTCTTCTACACCTTTCTGTTGTGAAATGTAGAGAGATGATCAACTCCCTCTGAATATCTGCATCCTTGCAGAAACTACTGAAGTGTGCTCCTTTGCTTTCTTGCAGGAACAACTAGAGTGTGCTCCCTCTTGATCTTTGCTTCCTGAATTACCTGTTCTTGAACTCATATTCATCCTTGGTCCCTATGCATGCTTATTAGTATCATGAATGTGTTATCCTTGTGATCTCATATAAAATCATACATTCATTAGTATACTATTAAAACACAATAATCTCAAGCATGTATAGTCATGATCATTTCAAACAGAAATAATAAGCATTAGCATTCAAGGATTCTTATGGTTAGTCAAATCATAACATGTCTAAACCTGTAATTACTCAAGCCTATGACTCTTCAGGTTAGTTGAATCATCAATCAAGATAAGAGATATAAAATGCATAAAACCTGTGATTATTCAAACCTATACCATCATGATTCTTCTGGTTAGTCATATCATCAATTATGGTAAGAAACATAATATGCATACAATCATGATTATTCAAACCTATGACTTCATGAATAATCATTATCAACAATGCGATAGTATAAGATCCTAACCCAAGGTAGGAATCTAGCTTGATATAGGGAAAACATACCTGGATTATCATGTTAGCTAGTTATGTCTAACATACCCGTATAATGTCTTTTGGTTCTCTTTAGTGACTTGTGCTAGTAACCTGCATGTCTCATAAGTTAACCATTATAAAACCAAGTTATACATACCTCGTGAATGGATCTTGTATGAGATCCATGACAATGGATGAATCTTTGTCCTCATGTTATCATGATCATATGTTCTTGGACCAGAACATGATCTGTCTTTCTTGGTGTACCTTTCATGTTAGTAGACAACATAAACCTCATACAACACCATAATGCATTAGTACAATCATAAGTGTCAACACCCTAACCAATGAATATCTTCTATCATGCATTCATAATTTTGTTAAGGTGATACAACAAATCAAAAATCAAAATTGTACTAACCGTAATAACATGAAGACAAACATACCATAAACTTAATCATGGACAAATATCGAAACATACCTCGATGAGTCATACCTGTCGAGATCGCTTGTAATCTTCTTATGTAAGGCCTTATCCTCATCTCCCTCTGAGACAGGAACTTCTTTCACTTATGCAGGTGATCAATCCATCTTCTTCTAGGATTAACCCAATCCACTTGATTTGCAAGAACTGGACCTTGAGCTGGATATGGGTTTGTCAGAGAAACCCCAAAAATTCAAACTTTGAATTTCAACCTTCCGATAGGATAGGAATATGCGCCTTGATGAACTGATCAAACTGGTATATTCAGAATTTGAAAACTGTAAAGTTTCACTCCTCAATTTTGCCTTTGAAACTTCCGAATTCACTGGACATGACCCTGAACTGGGGTTTGATGAAGCCCACTCTTTTGCCCCATCAAAATGTTTGATCCAAAGCTCTAAGCTTCTATTTTTCTGAGGAGCTTCCAGCCGTGGTCACAGATTTCAAAAATTCCCATTTTTACAGAAGCCCTAATTTTTCACTTTTCTGATCAAAGTCCCGAACTAGGGTCTAATCAAGCCCGGCCTTCTGCCCAACCAAAAATTCTGATCTTGGTCTCTAAATTTCTATTTTGATGAGTAGCATCCAGCCGTGGTCTCCGATTACAAAAATTCCAACTTTCTCCAAAGCCCTAAATTCCGGAAGCCATGAATGAAGGTACCAAAAAATAATTCTGTTTTGACAGAAATATGTACCTGATTGTTTCTGGTGTAACTCCAAAATTTTTGATCCATAGGGTCTGAAAAAGTTTCCTGAGATAGCCTGACCTGTTATCTTTCCATCCTGATAGGTCTGACCTCAATTGGATTCTCTGAGAGAGAGTTATGCCAAATGTCGCAACGTGACCTGTTTTGGGATGAAACAGGAGAGCAAACTTGTACGGCGTTCCACGTGTCACTGTTTTAACTTCGGCCTCTAAAAACGTTTTCTGAGATAGCTCGGCCTGTTACCTTTCCATCCTGACAGGTCTGACCTCAATTGGACTCTCTGAGAGAGAGTTATGCCAAATGTCGCAACGTGACCTGTTTTGGGATAAAACAGGAGAGCGAACTTGTACGGAGTGCCACGTGTCACTGGTTCAACTTCGGCCTCTGAAAAAGTTTTCTGAGATAGTGCAGACTGTGTACTACCTGTCACTTTTTACGAAATTTCATTTGGATCTTCCTAGCCCAAGATATGACCTTTTTCCCAAGGTCACCTGATTTTGACTCGGATCTGGAAGAGGCAGAAACCCTATATTGCACAGATCATAAATCACAAAGTACAACGAATTAGAGGTTGTCCTTTGGACACAAGGTACCTGGAGATCTTAGCTTCGGCCTGTAACAATTTCAGATCCGAAAACTTCGCCAAAACGGATTTATAGCGAAAGTGCTACGATGACTGGTTTTTGCTATATCAAGCCCTAGCATCGTAAGTGCAACAAGTGTCATACATGCCATATCATGCCTTCTTTCAGGCTAGCTCTGATACCATGTTAAATTTTCATAATTTACTTCAATAGGATCTTAACTGAGAGAACAACATGTACAGCATATCTACAGCATATCAATCATGGAGATAATAATGCAAGCACACAAGAGACACAAAGATATACTTGGGGAAAACCATAAAGGTGAAAAACCCCAATAACTTCCTCAGAGATAGATAGAGCAATGATACAACCAACCAATAGAGATAGCCATAACCTAGAAGCAATCCTCCTCCTCCATAAGTGCACCTCTCCTCCTTGAGAGCATGTGTGAGAAGTGAGTGAGTAAATAGAGTGCCTCCCGCACTCTATTTATACTTGACTTGACTTGCCTTTTTACCTAACTCATGTAGGCTCGAACTTAACCACATAATATAATGCTAACTGGGCCGACCCCCAATAGGGTGGTCTAATAACCCTTTGACCCACATGGCCGACCCCCAATAGGGTGGTCTAATAACCCTTCGATCCACATGACTTATACAGGGCCGACCCCAACAAGGTGGTCTAATAACCCATCAAGTATAAGTTACGACACTTACAATATAAATGACAACACTTCCTTATAGAGGAATAATACCATCTCTATAGGAATACAATATACATATATGTGAAATACATTCCGAAGTTACATATACATCAACAATAATTGATGAATTCGAATGGGATTTTCCTAGACTCAAGCGAGGAGGCTTGAGGGGAATAGATTCCTGGACTCAAGCGAGAAGGCTTGAGGGGAATTATGCGAGAGTGCGTTAAGGGCACTGAAACACTCCCGAGAAATCAGGGAGTTGACAACCGCTAGGATCCTTGAAGGAATCAACAAGCGGTAAAGACCTAGGCAAACTATAAGAGAATGCATATGCGTGAGGCAGGACGCTGCTTAGTATGCATGAGAGGAAGTATTGCTGTGTGAGCATTGAGGTGTTAGGCAAGAAATTCCAAAAGGATTGTTGTGTGAGCACTGAGGTGTTAGGCAAGAATTTCTGAAAAGGATTGCTGTGTGAGCACTTGGGTGTTAGGCAAGAACTTCTCGGATCAAGTGAAGGACAAGTTTTGATAAAGTTAATAATCTGCATTCTTGGAAACACAGGATTTATGTGTACTTATGATAATAAAAGCACGAACAAAGACTATAATATATTCCATAAAATTGCAAATGATGTGTTGTAAATAGAAAGGGCTCATTATTATGTTTCTAAATTTGATTATGGAAATAATGATGGTTTCACTGTTTCTTCTTCCTGTTGTTGTATTTGAAAACATAGGTGTAAATGATCGCAACTAGCGAAAATTCATTCCGAAGAAGGACAAATGGAAATGACAAAGCAAGCAAGGGATGACTCCAAAGAAAAGATAAACTGCTGAAAAGTATGAACACCGAGGACGGTGTTATCTTTAAGGGGTGGAGTGTGTAACATCCCTCAATTTCGATGCCTATTGTTATTATGCTAAAGAAGTTAGAGCTAATCCTAAGTATTTATTAAAACCTATACTTTTGGATAATACCTTTATATAAGAGAAGACTAAGAGTATGCTTATCTTTTAGAACTAATCCTAAGTATTTATTAATACCTATACTTTTGGATAATACCTTTATATAAGAGAAGACTAAGAGTATGCTTATCTTTTTGAGAGTGAATACTCACACTTCAATTACCATATATTAGGTATGTATTCATATATTAGCGTACTTGGGTAAGCTTGACTTTAAGTGATGTAACTAACTAATAAATATAAATAATACATAAATAAAAGAAAGTACATATATCGATATATATGGGTAGAGATGACAAGAGTCTTAGTCATACCTATCTACCACGAGTTAAGTGGGTGATTAACATATATATGTATATATACGAATATAAATCAAAAGGAAAACATAGCGAACGCTATGAACAATGAATGAACATGTTAATACGTGTTTAAGCACACAATCTCTTTTGCGGGAGTACTCTGAGGGACGTGTCTCCTTATTGGAGCAGTGGAGTGCACCAAGGCTCCACCTACCTCGTGCAACTGGGAGCTGTAACTCGTTTAACGCCATTTGTCATCAGGGAAAATAGTTTTTTTCGGGATAAAGCCAGATCCTATAATTTCGAATAAAAGGGGGGCGTTATGGTCGAGGATTTTGGGGGGAACATTGGATGGATATATTGGGGATTGGCATAATACTTTGGGGGGAAAGGATTTCCGCGGATGCGCACAAGAGTCTGGGAGCTCTGTCTTGATGCAGGCTAGTGCGTGCAAAGAAGGGAACGCTATAACTTAATTGGTGCACAAGAGGCTGGAAGCTCCGTCTTGATGCAGGCGATAAGTACCTTTTCTCTCTGCACAGAGTTAGTTAGCATGCTTTGATTATTTAGATGCGATCTAGAGCATTTAGCATAGTTTACTTATATATATATTCTATCTGTGCGATTGGGTATTTTTGTAGTTTATGCATAATGCCTATGATTGAAGAAGGCGTTCTATAGAACAATAGCTGTATTTTATATCTATATATATATATACTTGGGAGAGTTACTATGACCTCCATTTATATTTGATCTGCAAAACGACTTTTATGCTGGATAGTTAATCTTCTGAAGAATGTATTTCACACACAATAGTTTGCAGAGTTAAGCTCGTAGCTAGATCAAGATCAAATCGATTTTTCTGGCTATTTAATTTTGAAAGGAATGTATTACACACACAATAGTTTGCAGAGTTAAGCTCGTAGCTAGATCAAGATCAAATCGATTTTTCTGGCTATTTAATTTTGAAAGGAATGTGTTACACACACAGTAGTTCACAGAGTTAAGCTAGTAGCTAGATCGCTGGCTATTTATTTTTGAAGGAATGTAATAGAAGCATAGTAGCTAGATCGCTTTTATTTTTGAAGGAATGTGATATACACTCAGTAGCAAGATCGCTGATTATTTTGAAGGAATGTGATACATACACATAGTAGCTAGATCAAACTAACGCGATCTCAGCCCTGTGTATTTTCTCCCTGTTGGAACGTTGTCTTGGCTAACCCATTTTGGGAGTGACTGTGTTTTACACATAGCAGATGTTGTGGGGAAAATGCACCTATAGTTCAGGGGAGAAACTACCAACTTACGGTGATAAAGATAGACTTACAAGCATTCTGCAAGTATAACTAATAAATGAAGAGATTAGGGTTTAGAGATGTAGGCACCTTATTCAGAAGGTTGATCCTAGCTTTTCCTCCCTCGCTCTTCAATGCTTATCCAGTGTCGCAATGCCCAGACCTGCAAAACAACTTGATACCTTTCTCAAATACATTTGACTACATATATAATACTGATATCTATAATGGAAAGAGACATCAAACTATAATCAAACAGTGATCAAATCTTAAGACACATTAATAGGTCATATTTGGAAAGAGAAGAACGTCTGATCTTTATTAATGAATGAAAGCAAGTACATACAATTATACCTTCCTTCAAGCTTGGCACTTCACGAAACCTAGATTCAAGGTCTCCTGCTTCCGTTCTCCAAGGATCCCAGCCTCTAAGCAATTGTACTAGGGTTTACCAAAACTGAAGCACAAGAGAGGGGGATGAGGGTCTCCATTCCTCCAGCATAACTTTGCAATTAGGCTTGCTCCTTTCACATGTCCCTTCTACCCTCCTTATATAATCAATGAGGAAGAGGAAAAGAAGTTATAACCACTCAAGAGGTTTCCCAACCAACTTAACTTACTCGAATTTCGAGATTTTGACCAAAACAAGAGTGTACCCTACTCTACAGTATACAAAGTCGCGTACATATGGCAATGGGCGCTACTTTAAATGAGACAAAGTCGCGTACACACGCTACTATTATAACAGTAGAGTCGCGCTCATAGTGAAAAATGGCCAAAAACAGGCTTTTCTGCTCATTTTCAGGAGATAGTTTGGTCTGGAAAAATGTTCCTAAGGGTCATATACATCAAATGGGTCAAGAATGAGGTAATTTCAACCATTTTTAGTGTCCCAAATGACTCCTCCATCCACAATTGTCCTGTTGTGTGACTGAACTTGATCTCAAGAAGTGTCGTCATGCGACCAAGGGAAACAAGTGTCGTCACGGACGGAGAGGTGTCATTTCAAGATATAACAGATGCCCCCTAATGTATGAGGTCAGAGGGAGTACGGGAAACGATGGCCGAAATACATTATAAAAAAATAAAAAAGAGTTGAATCGTGGAGGAACGGAGAAACCAAGAATCATAGGCTCAAATGAAGTACCTGAAAGCAAAGGCAAAGTCAGACAAACTTATCCATGGGGTAACTGTCCATGTTCAAATGGTGGAACATGATCTCCAAGAGGATACAATAATGATCCAAAATACTGATGCATATATCATGGCCACTAAAATACAAGCGTGGATCCATGAGGAACATAAGTCGAAACATAGCCACATAAATACAAGGTGGATCTATGTCAAAACTGGAGAACATAGCCATAGAGAACAAGCTGGATCTATGTCTCATCAAGAGCCAAAAGGAGTGGGGCTCAGTCTTGCGCAACTTGGGCGATAACATAAATGAGGTGATGCTATCGAGGATCCCAAGGTCTTCATCCAAAAACAACCCAAGGTACAAACCTATCCATGCGAATAAATGAGCTGTTGTCGAACATGGGAGGTATCGTTTGATTACCGGTCATTGATGTATACCGTTAACAAACGCGAGGGTGTCCACCAATAATGAAAATGGAACCCAAGGTACCTAGTACATTCAAGCAAGTGCGAATAGATGGTCTTGCCGTCGAACACTTGAAGAATCCATCGGATAGGAGACATTGATGTATTCCCATCTATCCAATAGCGAGGGAAACTGCCACTAATGACTGCAATCCCCAAGGTACTAACCGAAACTCTAAACTTCATTCCCAGAGCACAATGAGTTGAAGTCGATGGGAAGAAGTCCGTTGGAAGGGAGGCCTTAATGCATCCTCCATCATCCAACATGAGGGACACTCAAAAGGTATGAGCTTATTTGGAGTAGGACGGAACACAGGATGAAACATACTGACACCAAGGAATGGCCGACACATGAGGTCAAGGCAACTGCAGAATGTCCGACACAGGTTGTATCCTTGAACAGTGAGCACGACACAAGAGTGACTTAGGCAGCTTTGAACACAAAGAGACCACGATACATATCTGCAATGTAGGAGACATTAACAGATTCTCCAAATGATTGGAAGACTAACCAAACGGAGGAGTAGGAACTCTGAGATCAAGTTTACCCTAAGGTCAATACTAGAACCCAACTTGTTTGATAGACTCAAAACAGGTGCTTTGTTCAAGGAGATAGTTGACTTGCTGCCATCATATTGAAAGATATTTTGACATTCTTCCCTTCCCTTTCCTTTTTCATTTTTTAACGAGCTTGACAAATAACTAAAGCATGCTCGACGATATTTTCATATTTAAGGAGTCTGAAAAACCTAGAAGAAAACTCCATACACCTATCCGTGGATTTTATATCGAGCCCGGATTGGTCTGTGCTCGGCGGTGTTTTCTTGCTTATAGAGTTGAAAAACTTAAACAGTCCTCTATACACTTATCCGTGGATTTTATATCGAGCCCGGATTGGTATGTGCTCACTTGGTGTTTTCACATTTCGAGAGTCTGAAAACCCTAAAGACGACTCCAAAGGTCCTTTTTCGTAAAGTTAGTCTCCTTCCCCGAAAAAGTGTAAAATGATGGAAGAAGAACTCTTCTAGCGCATACAAGAGTATACCTAGAGTATACCTTTTCCGTAAATTATCCACCAAGGCCCGAAAAAGGGGTAATTCTATACCTAAGTGGATGTCGGTTCAGTTATTTTAACGAGCCCGAAAAGACAACTATGCTCGGCAAACTTTTCCTATTTAAGGAGTCTGAAAAGGGCTTAAAAGAACTCCATAGGGATCTTTTCCGTAAAGGTTTAACGAGTTCGGAAAAGTAAACTCATGACCCCCTTACTGTTTTTAACGAGCTCAAAGGAGATAGGAAAATGCTCACAACTTCCTTACTGTTTTTAACGAGCTCGAAGTGAAGATGAAAGAAATGCTCATAACCTACTTACTGTTTTTAACGAGCTCGAAGTGAAGGTAGAAGAATTATCGTAGCCTCCTTACTGTTTTTAACGAGCTCGAAGGAAAGGTGGAAGACTGCTCGTAACCTACTTACTGTTTTTAACGAGCTCGAAGTGAAGGCAGAAGAATGCTCGATGTGGGAAGAGACGAGTGTCAGGGACATGCAAAACTAGCTCCAAGCGCATGGAACAAAGCTATGCCTAATGCAAGGAACATGGGCAAGATAAGGACACTCAGGGTGTGTCTCCTCCAGGTAAAAGGTGTCAAATTGAAAAGGCAAAATGATACAGGGCTTAGCGGAAATGAGATCAGAGATGGAGGCTTATACAACGGGCTAAAAGCGTGGAAGCCGGCTTCAGGCTCATTAGCGCAAGCGGGATCATAATAGATGCATATGCAATTGGAACACAAAGATGGGAACCTTATCAGGGATGGCCAGAAATATATGAGGAAGAAAGATATGAGGCTTCTTCTCAAAGTCATGGTGAATCTAAAAAGGCTCCCGAACCTATGAGAAAAACTTAGCATGGGCACCAGAATGGCATAAGGGCGCTGACTAGGATGACCCATGTTAGGTAGGTTCTGCTGTCGGACTGGTGCACAATGCATAAAGAGATGGCTATCACACCAATATCCAACAGGTTCGACCCTATGGCGAATTCGGATGGCAAAAGGTTCAAATGCAACATAACAGCGGGGAAGCCTAAACCTATATGCAAGGTTCTGAATATACCTGACATGGTCGCACAAGGTGTCGAAAAGGACCAGTAAGCAAGTATACATCCAGCTAAGAATCCTGTCTCCAAGAAACATTAGTACCAGGATCATATCTAAAACATATGTAAAGGAAGACCCGATACAAGTCACTGTGGTAGAAATACTTTCAACTTCACTATCATCAACAACAGGCATAAACAAGGCAGAGTCTTTGAATGAAGACTCTATGGTACCCAAGCCCGAGGACTTACAATCAACAAGATCAAATTCAGGATGAAGATCAAAGTTGAAGGACATGATGGAATCTGCAGAAACAAATTCATCATCACGGGAGTTGAAAATTCTAGAAGCATAATCAAACTCAGCAGGAACACCGATTTGCTGATCTATAGGAGAGTCCAAAGACTTAACAGTAGGAAGATCAGACTTTAAGGTCAAACCGGGGCTGGACATAACTATGACTGGATCAACATCCAAGTGAATGGCAGACTGTACCATAGACTCTAGGAAAAATTCATCGGAAGGAAGTATATCATCCCAGATAGAATACATATCTAAACATTCAGATGGAGATGTCACTTGGTCAAAAGCTGGGACCAAGTCCCGAGAAGGTAAGCATGAACTCAGAGACTTCTTCTCAGTAGCAGTTGAACTCAAGGAACAATATGCCACATGAGGTGCATGTGACATAGTAGTGCCTAATGACGAGGGATCAGACTGGTCTACAGTTGGGTAATAAGGAGGATCAACGAATGCAAGCTGGTCGATGGTGACAATGTTTTCGTTATGAGGGAAATGCATCACACGAAAAAGCGTAGACACCACAGCATGCATAGCATAAACGTAATCACGCCCGAGGATCATATCAAAGTCCATAGGGTCCTTTAGAACCATAAAATCAACTAAGACTGTTTTTCCACCCAAGGTAACAGGTGCCTGACGGAGGAATCCGATCGGTTCACTAGGTCTTCTATCGAAGGTCAACGGCCAATTAACAGCTGGAATAATATTAGGGAAACCCAAATCTCTCCAAGCATAAGCGGATAAGATACTAACAGAAGCACCTTCATCAACAATGCATCGATCAACCGTATGGTTCCCGATATCAACCTTTATCTGGAAAGGTGTCGAAGAAGGAAGGCGAGGCTCGGCTAGACTATTCCAATCAAAGGAAACAATCCTAGGGCTTGGTAGGGGTTCACATGGCACAGATGAAGTGCCCCCTTTTTCAGGAACATCCAAACTGGAAATGCAGAAGACTTCAGTAGTAGGTGCATCAATCTCTGAAGGACTGATGGGATCGGTCGAAGATTGCATCGATTCAATCACTTCACTCTCCGAAGGAAGAGTGGGGTCGACCAAAGATTGCATTGGTTCAACCACTTTATCAACCAAAGGTTGATCTGACTGCAGGGAATCTATAGACAACTCAGGAACAGAGGTTCCTTCAGACATGGACCACACTCTTCGTGCCTCTGGAATGGCAGGGCATCGGTGAGTAAGGTGATCTCCCTTACAAAGTTTACAAGGGAACTTTGGTTTCCGTCCTATAGGTTTAGACTCCTTTACAACGTCAGTACTCTCAGCATGACTAGCATTGGCTAACAGCTTGCCCCCAGCATGACTCACAGAGGCTGGTTGCTCAGAAGCAGAAGACTTTTGAACTAAGGACCACACTTTTTGCACTTTTGGAAGTACAGGGCACAAGTAAGTAAGGTGGTCTCCCTCGCAAAACTTACAAGGGAACTTAAGCTTCTGTTTGTTGGGTTTGTCGACAATGTCAACTCCCTCAGCATGACTTGCAGTGGCTGATCTGGTGTCTCCAGTATGACTCACAGGAACTGGTGACTTGTCATTAATATGGCTAGCAGTGATCAATGACGTGTCCTCAACATGACTGACAGTGGTTGAAGACAAACTTTCAGTATGATTTTCAGTGACTAAAAGTTTTCTCCCAGCATGACCTCCAGAGGCTGGGTGGGTGCCCCCTGCATGATTTACAGAGGCAGGGTGCTTGCCCCCTTGTTTTGGCATCTTCTTCCTATTCTTCCCCCGTCTATTCCTTTTAGACTGCTGGTTACTAGTATTGCTACTTTCGCCACATGAGGTAGAAGGAGGAGGATAAGATGTTACTGGCAAAGGAGGCACAGGGTTCTGATGCTCTTGATTTGAGGTGCTCACAAAAGAAGCATCAGGAGCATGCAAGGCATTCGGAGTGGAAAACAACCAAACCGGCAGCCCAATAGTGAATCCAGGAAGATTCAGAGTAGCCATTAAGGGAGCACCAATGTTTCCAATGAATGGAATAGCACAAGGATCCCCCGGAACAGGGGTACCTTGATTGGCACTCACCGGAATGCTAGACATAGTTTCCTACTCAAATGAACAAGAAGTTCTCTAAGGCAAACTAAAAAAAAAAGTAGCACAAAGAGCACACCACTAAAAAAAAGGTCCTAAGTAAATCAAACCAGGCAAACAGATGCCTTCCGGAGAAGAGTCTGGGATGATGAGGGCCCAGAACAGATCAACGAAGGATGAAGGACAGTTACCCGGGGTCCACAATACAATGACTAAGGGTGCAAGCGCTGGAATCACCCAACCGCCCTCCCAAAGACCTGCAAGGGATTTCCTCCCACGTCTGTCCTAGGTACAACAGATATACCCTCCGCCGTCACCTGTGTATGAACCTAGAGTCTGATACTAAGGATACCACAACACCGAAAATTCCTGGGGGAATAGTCACCGGTCGAATCAGAAAGCGTGGGCAGGGTAGCTAAGCCCGAAACTCGAAAGAGTCCCCAATACGCAATCCGATCCTGGCGTATGCTCGAACAGAAAGTAGGAGGGGTATTCCCACAAACTGATCTCACATTGACCTACTGCATATGCTCCCAGGCAAATTTTGAGTGAGGTGGGTTTGCCTAATGATAGTCTCACTACGATTTTTGCGCAATGTGTGATCTTGGGTGGTTTAAGGTGTTTTAAACCCAAGATCCTAACCAAAACTAGTTGGTGTAGTGTAACCTAGAAAAGAAAATGTTGCTAGTTCATTTTATTAGAGTTCATTTTAAAGGTTACTTGATTACTCAAAAATGTAGTGGGTGTGTGAGAGTGGTTATAATAGAAATAGAGTACTGAAAATGAAATATTTACCACCAAACAAATCTTTTTCTTTTCAATGCAAGTCTTAAAATTCTGATTTAGAATGCATGTGCAAATGCAATTTTTTAATCTTTTGAATGCAAAAAAGGTAAAAATAAAGTCCAAATGTAAAAAATTAAACTCAAAACCTAAGAATGCAGCTACTCAAGCAACTAGGTATGCAAAAGAAAACTTGTTCTTTTTGATGCAAAGCACTCTAAAATCTTTTAAGCCACTTGCAAGGTACTCTATTTATAAGATAAATCAAAATTCTTTATGCTTTTCAAAGGTAGGAAACAAAAACTGAAACTAACCTACTATCAAAGCAAAGCAAAGAAACTTTCAGGTTCTCTTTATGAAACAGTAAAAGCTACCAATATGACTTTCAAATTCTTATTGATGTAAGCATGCCAAACATTGGGAAAAGAGTACAAAAACTACTTTTAGACCCAAACGAAGCGAATGACCTACGAAGAAGTATGGTTTGGTAAAGTCAGGTCTGCACGTAAACAATGCAAACAAGGTCTTGAACAACAGCCAAAACACTTGAGCTTTCACTACAAAAGAAAAACTAAAAGCATAAGGGAGGACAAGAAACCAACCTAAAAGAGAAATTTCACTCAAATAGATACAAACAGGGTCAAAAAGACTCAAGAGGTTTCAAATCCAGTGGAAATGGTGCAAGCAAGTTCAATCAGACTCAAATTAGGGTACAAAACACCAAACATGTCCAAAAACCCCCCAACTTGGGTCAACAAGCTCCAAAACTTTCCAAACAAGCCCAAAATGATCAAAAGAGGTTCAAATCATGAATGTAGGATCAGTACAAGGATGGGAGACCACTTACAGGGGTTTAACATAGACCTAAGGTCATCAGGGACCCCAAAAAATGCAGCCACAGCCCCCAGATTTGGGTCCACAACCCAAAAACTCAAAAAATTTCAAACCCAGATTTTGAGCGCTACTGTGTATGAAGGAAACTAGCGCTCATAGCAGTATGGGCGCTACTGTGCAAAGGAAAAGTAGCGTATGAGCGCTACTGTGTGGTACAAATAGTAGTGTACAAGAAAAAAAGTCTAAAAAACGGGGTTAAAACCCCCAAACTGGGTCCACAAAGGTTTGCAAGGATTGGGAAGGGTCTGTAAAAAGCCCAGGAGGGTCAAACAGAGCCTACTAACTGATCCTAATCAAGAAAATGAACAAAGACCATCAAACAAGACTGAATAAATGACCTTGGACACCCCTAAGCAGTTAGGCTTATTCCCCTGCGGAGTCGCCATTCTGTTGTGGGGAAAATGCACCTATAGTTCAGGGGAGAAACTACCAACTTACGGTGATAAAGATAGACTTACAAGCATTCTGCAAGTATAACTAATAAATGAAGAGATTAGGGTTTAGAGATGTAGGCACCTTATTCAGAAGGTTGATCCTAGCTTTTCCTCCCTCGCTCTTCAATGCTTATCCAGTGTCGCAATGCCCAGACCTGCAAAACAACTTGATAGCTTTCTCAAATACATTTGACTACATATATAATACTGATATCTATAATGGAAAGAGACATCAAACTATAATCAAACAGTGATCAAATCTTAAGACACATTAATAGGTCATATTTGGAAAGAGAAGAACGTCTGATCTTTATTAATGAATGAAAGCAAGTACATACAATTATACCTTCCTTCAAGCTTGGCACTTCACGAAACCTAGATTCAAGGTCTCCTGCTTCCGTTCTCCAAGGATCCCAGCCTCTAAGCAATTGTACTAGGGTTTACCAAAACTGAAGCACAAGAGAGGGGGATGAGGGTCTCCATTCCTCCAGCATAACTTTGCAATTAGGCTTTCTCCTTTCACATGGCCCTTCTACCCTCCTTATATAATCAATGAGGAAGAAGAAAAGAAGTTATAACCACTCAAGAGGTTTCCCAACCAACTTAACTTACTCGAATTTTGAGATTTTGACCAAAACAAGAGTGTACCCTACTCTACAGTATACAAAGTCGCGTACATATGGCAATGGGCGCTACTTTAAATGAGACAAAGTCGCGTACACACGCTACTATTATAACAGTAGAGTCGCGCTCATAGTGAAAAATGGCCAAAAACAGGCTTTTCTGCTCATTTTCAGGAGATAGTTTGGTCTGGAAAAATGTTCCTAAGGGTCATATACATCAAATGGGTCAAGAATGAGGTAATTTCAACCATTTTTAGTGTCCCAAATGACTCCTCCATCCACAATTGTCCTGTTGTGTGACTGAACTTGATCTCAAGAAGTGTCATCATGCGACCAAGGGAAACAAGTGTCGTCACGGACGGAGAGGTGTCATTTCAAGCTATAACAGCAGAGAATCGTTGAACTTCATAAAAATGAACACGGTGTTGGTTGGTCTTGTTATGATCTCTACTTATATATATATACTTTGTAGTATGAAATCGTGTGGAACTCCGGGGTAATACCTTTTACGAATATTTATACCTCTGTATTTTTCTTTGGAAAGCCAAGAATTCCACAGCATATGTTGTTTAGCTCCTATATTGAGGACTGTGTTCTCGAGTTCATGTAGTGATTGCGTGTGGAGTTTTGAGTCTTTGGTCCTGTGTTGAAAACGTATTCTAGATTTAATCTAAAATGCCTGTGGAGAATGTTATACGTACTTCCTGGAATCTTATTTTCGGATGTATATTTCCGGGTTTCTATCCTGTAGGATTATTGGTTATACTGCCTCAAATTCCTGAGTATGAATACCACAATCTTTGTCCTTAATTGAATGCCACAAATCCCTACTTCTTGTTTGGATAATGCCTGGGGCACAGGTGAGATCTCTTTAAGTTACATCTACGGGATGTATGGGATTGCTAAAACATTGTATGTGTAGAGGATTATTTCTGAAAGCGTTAATGCCGAAACATAGATAGGATAGAGGCATGTTTGCTTTATCTCTAGGTTTCTTTTCTTTAAGTTTCCTGAACATGCAGTTGCGTTATATATATATATATATTGGAAAATTACCTTTAGATTGTATCTTTATACTGCAATTGTTTTTACAATTATATGTCTAGTACTTTATAGGATGTAGTAAAAGAGAATTCGTGCCTACATGTTTATAGAAAGGAGAATTTTACACCTTATAAACATATGTAAAAGGTTATACATCTTAGTTAGAGAATTCATTTACATATATGAGTACCTTGGAGAACAAGCGTTGGAATTATGTACTTCAATGTCATACATCTTAGTTTATATATGGAAGGGGTTATACATCTTACCGAGATGTAGATTCTTGACTATATTTATAGATTTAGTTATGCTAATTATAATGGATCTATGTCGTTGTTTTATTGTAGAGTTGGATACCTAGAAGAGAACTAGGGTTAAGTTATTCTTTTACAAGAGAATAGATCTCTGCAATAATTCTGATGTAGTGTCGAATGTTTTGGAAGTACTCTCTAGGAGAGAGGCCTTGAGAAGTGGAAATTGATTCAATGCAATCGTCGTGTTGTAAATGTAAATCCTTTTATGAATAGTATAAGATGCCGCATCCTTTGGTGGATTCATGAAAAAGCTCTTGTGATAGAGGCTTGATAGGAAAGAAAGGAATCTTGTTACAGCAACTAGGATGCTTGTTGTAATCTTATTATTCTTTTTTGCCTAATAATAAAAGATGCACACACCTTTTGTGGACTAGCCCGTGTACGGGTGAACCACGTTATATTTTGTCTCTTGTGGCTTCTATGATGTTTCTCAATGTGTCTTATGTATGAGTACTTGTTTCTGCCTTAAAATGTTATGATTACTTGATGTATACGAGCACATACAAGGTTGGTTGTTGATAAAATGTTTCGCTATGACTATGATGGTGTTATTACCATTGTTTTATTGAAAGAGGTATTTGTTTCTAGTGGGTGAACCACGTATTTATGGTCTCAATCTTATGTGTACCTGATGTGTTACAATCTCCTTGATAAATTTGATGGCTTATCTTTTATGTCTTATATGAGTATATGATTTGATGAAGAATAATGCATGGTTATTTCGCGATCATTTGGTTAACTTATATAGTCATGTGTTTTAAAATAAAGAAATTTTTTTCCAGACATACACCAAATTGTAATTTAGCTATGTGGGTATGTCACAATAGTTGATTATGTTGAAATATAAGTTGGGCAAACAACCCTTGTATTGGATTCCAAATAATCCTCATGGTTAATTGGTCTAATTTTTTTTAGTGTAGAACAAATGCTAAATAAACTCAGGCAATCTTTCTATGGAGGTTTTATGTAATCTCTGACCCTATAAAGGGAAGCTTACTCGGGTGCATTTTTTTTAAAATAGATATTATGCCCAACTTCCACATTGAAATATATTTTAGCAATATTTGATTTTTTGTGATCTACATTGACAAAGTCAGCCATTTGGTCTAGTTCCAACAACCCTCAACCACCGGGGACTCCACATTGAAATAATTTCTATCAATAATGGATGTGATGTTTCTCAGGTCCAGCCTGACATAGATAGCCATGGAAATCCTTACTATAATAAGTTATAACTATCAGATTTACTGTTACATTATTCAACCATTTATTTGGAGATAGATATTTCTTTAATGAGTGCTTACTATTAGCTCAAGAATACTCGAGATTTGTTGGTCCTCCATGGCCAAATAATATACAAAGTGAAATCTATCTCTGCTGAGTGCCCAAATATATGCACATCTAAATAGCAGCATGCACATCAATGCGCTACCTAGAGAGTGTAGCTCCCACGCTCCAGGGATGGTGAAACTCAATGAGAAATGTTTCTCTATGCCCCCAAAAAGTACAACTCAGAAAAATACAGTGCAAATCTTTTCTCATGAAATGAGATATGTTTTGCAAGTGTGGGGGATGACTAGGTGCAACTCTCAAAATTTGACTTAAAAATTGAAGTAAAAAAAATGAAAATCCTGAAACCTAAATTATAAAATCCAAGTTGCATCGCTTTATCAAAATTTTCAAATGGTAATTAATGAAATACACTTAGATGTATCAATTTTCTTTATATATATATATCTTTTATTTTATGATTTTGAAGATGGGGTCCTTTATGCAAGGGATCTCAACATCCCTTAGTGATGCTTCCTAAAATTTAGGGGTGTCTCCATAGGTTCCTTGGATGTGTATTGCCTTCGTACATTCCAAAAACTTGGTGGGGCATTGCTAAGTAGTCTGCATTATACATGTTCTATTTAAATATCATGCTTACATTGCTCCCTTAGGCTTTACGTGTTGATGAATGAGATCAACAATGTAGATTTTATGATTTGATGTGCTATGTAGATATCGTTTTTTTTATTCTATGTGCTAGCAGCTTGGTGAGTAGTTCTGGAATTTGATGGTAGTGAAATTGTCCTAAAACATATTTCCATTTCAATTTTGGGCATCTGAAAGGTCATAGGACATCATCCTAGGCATGTGATAGAATAAGGAGGCTTGTAGGTATTCCTTGTTGGGAAGAACAGTCTTCATGTAGTAGCAAGTTATGGAAAACAACATTCCCTCTTTTCAGCAGTAGCAATAGCAATAAGATCAATTATGGGTGTTGTATATGATTTAAACAATGATATTAATCATTTGAAAATTTCATCTACAACTATAGTAAACCTCAACAATGATATCCAGGTTGTCTCAAGGATAAATTGGTGCCTTGTGGCCTATAACAACCTCTGGTTAATATTTGTAGAGAGGCCTGAACTTCCATCTCAACAACAACCTTCATATTTTGAAGACTGGCCTACGTGTACCTACTGTTAGCCTAAGGAAAGGATCATACTGCATCTCTTTTTGTACGCCAGTCTCATCATTTGGAAGATACAAAATGGCACCAAGTGCTCTACATAGTACATATCTCATATTCTGAAACAAAATACAATATCAATGAGGCTTTATTATCTAAATAGCCTCCACAATCCAAAAAATATGATCAATGATGAATGATCAATCATTAAACTCATCACCACTACTGGAAATGGGATGCTTGACATTAACATCTGGCTCGGACTCCTCAGGGACATCTACGAGTTGCTTTTAACTTTTAGGACTTTCTTTGGCACTCCTAGAGTTTGTCACTACTGATTTACTTTTATGCTCCATTGACTTACCTTATTGGTCATTTGGGGACATTAATAAAATTATCTTATTTTATCTTGTCTCATCTTAATAGAGTCCACATTCACCCCTCCAATGGAAATAGAAACACTCACTGACAAGTTGGGATTTTTGAGTGAGTGGCTCGCTAAAAACGTTTATCTCTTTGGTTCTCTCCCTTATATTTTCCATGGAAAATTATGTTGCTCAAATCTGCTAAGTGATTCCTCCTGCCTCACCTTTGTGCACATTTATGCAGTGAATACAATCGAGCAATTTAAAATTTATGACATCAACATGACCGAGAATACACTATATAGGTGACTGCAAATCTTATGAACTCATTTTTAACAACGCCTTTGCTTTCCTTGCCTCTCATTTCATTGTTGCTTCTCCTCTGGTTTTTATTTTTTTCATGCATCCTCATGTTCTCTATCAGTCTCTTCACTTTCAAGTTGAACTTGTTGATCCTTTTTGGTTGTTGAAGTAGGTTTAATGTAAGGTTCAACCTTTTCTACATTCATAGTTTTTGACATTCAAGTAGGCATAGGTGTTGTTTAGTCTATAGTGAAATCATATCCTTTTAGTCAAGAGCTCAATGCCTTTTTGTTTTTTAAGAATGCCTATAGAAAGGGGCCAAACCTGCATAACCATTGTTCAATGGTGAAATATATCTAAGTTTCTCTTCAAACATAGGTTGCATTATGTTGATATTTAGATACTGGTGGAGATTGAAAAGCTTCAACAATATGTCACTGATAAGCCTCAATCACTACCAAGGACCAAATTTCACACGTCAGAAGCAATCTTGAGAGATAACAGGGTGTCCAAATTAACATGGACTTCCAGGCTTCAAAGCATTCCAAATGTCTCCCTCTGTAGACAGCCATGTAAATCTTCTTATGTCTAGATCATATAATAAACTAACATAAGACAACTTGGATATTCTATCAATATTGATAGGGTTGTCATGATTCTTATTTAGCAGATTGGTATGGTTAGTACTTTATGCTCCAACATTGTCTCAAGTTTGATGTAATTAATCATATGTATGATATTTATTGGTTTAATTATGGCATACACTTGATCTCTGGGTAAACACATTATTTATAAGATTTGGATACCAAATACCATAAACAACACCTAGTATCTCAGCAAACCTTACTCAGTAGCAGAATATATCAGTTGAGGATATTACATTCACTCTTAGCTAGGTAGTTGATCATGATCTCACTTCAATATGGAAGCAAGAGTGGAAACCAACAAATGTACTTGGATTGCTTGGTGAGAATGTTATTGCTTGGGAGGGTCTTATTACTTCTTTAAGACCACGTCATGTTCATATTAGTGAATTGGAGGATCAATTGATATGGTCAAAAATATTAGCTAGAAGCATGATTGGACAACCTCAAGGCACTGGCCATCCTCCCATGGCCCCTTCTAGACAAATAGATCAACTTTCGAATATACAATCACCATACGCATCTCACCAGTCATGACAGAAAAAGGGATCCATTCAAGGTACTTCATTTCAACATTCAGTATCTTCAAGGCATACATTGCTAGGCATGCAAACAATTGGTACAGTTGGCTCTCTTGCTATTGGTCCTCAGATCAGACTATGGAGTTTTTGGCCATAGTCAGGAAAATGTCTAGTCAAGGAAAATTAAGGTCACAGTCTCCATCAGAACATCAATCACTAGCCTCTCATGTAATTTTCTTGGCTTAGTTATAGTGTTTATGTCCTTTAACTGTTCCCCGCTTGCTTCCAATGAAGTTTCACATCGCTCTTTCGCTACTTCATATTGGTTTTCTTAGTCTATTTATTCACGCTATTTTCGTAGTTTTGCTCTCAGCTTTCTCTCTCTGCTCCAGAATTTAACCTGCACAAGGTCATCTAGCATTTTTCGATCGGAATTAAGCTTATTTAAGAGGACCAGGTCATCTAGTCAGTTGCTCACCTTAGCTATCATCACCATTAAAGGATCTCAAGCTATCAACGCAGCTCAATTCTGCAAAATGGTGTCAAATCCTCATCTTCACGGGTTTCCTACTCTTTTCCTTTAAATTTTAATGTTCCCAAGTTAATTTCCTGTAAATCCTTATAAGAATTGTTTAGGATTATATATGTAATGGTTAATTGAGAGCCATTTAGGGCATTTCCAGTCTGCTATCCCGATTTCTAGCTATCTGAACCAGCAATTTTTGAGCCTTTGTCCTTGAATCCTTTTTGAAGTACCCATGGCTTCTAGTTCCAGCAGTATTGCTTCTCCTATGTAGGGGAAATATGATCATTTCATTGATAGTTATGCTGAAATTAATGACCCTTACCTTTCTGTCTCAGATTTGTATGAAGCCCTGCAATTGTTAGTTAATCCTCCATCGAACCCATTAGATGCATACAATCTGTGCGAGAGAAACATAACTCAAGTTACCTTACTCAAGTATTCTATTTTCCAGAGTTAGTACACTGGTCCTCAGAAAGATATGTAGCAGAATAGAGAATGGTTAAATCTGTGAAGGGGAACTGGGTGTTAGCCATTACACCCTAGGCTATTGTAGATATATTAGGATTTCCTAACAGGGTGGGCATGAAAAGGTTGGATGTTTATATTTTTCCTGAGCACTATCAAGTTATTTCTCTTGAGCATAAGGCCCAATTACTCAAGATTCTTGATGTCCCTCGATATGCCATACCAAAAGGTCTACCCCCATATAAAGCTAACTTTCTATCCTCTATGGCTAAGATAGCAATTGTAATGGTTGTCCAAGTTCTAGGTTTCAAGTCAGATGTTGAGGTGGATGATACCATTCTGGGTTTTATGGTTACCATTAGTGCCTCCAAGATATAATTTATTTTTAAATATGACTATTGTGCCTTTTTAGCTAATGACATGCATGAATAGTTTAGAAGTTTCAATTAGCAGCAATCATTCAGATACCAATCCTCACTTGTATACCTGTTTCTACACCAAAACCATGACAATTTTGAGTCTTTGGAATTAAATATGAGAGGTCCTAACCAGAGTTTGCTCCCATTCATTGAGTGGTTTCCCATGGTTAGAAAAATTGTCACCTTTGATGGATTTTTACATTACGTGTCTTCTGTCATGCCTATCCTTTATCATATTATACATGATGAATATTTTCCTAGAGTTATTCCCTTGTGTAAGACTACTTTGCAGCTAAGGCCTGACACCAAAGTTGGTGACTGGTTCTTGTACTAGACATACACTGTGCTAAGGATATATTATTTTGAGGGAGAACCATATGTCCTGCCTGCCTTTTAGATTCCTAGGTTTTTTCCCCTTGAATACATCAGGAAGATATTTTTATATGATTATGTCCTCTTCATTAGCAGAAAGGCTGCTATTGTTAACACCTAAAAAGTGTTCATTACCTCATCTCCCTCACCACATGACTCATTTGTCTATTTTTCCCATCATCTTTGCCTCCAAAACCTCAAAAAACCATTAAAAAGCCACCAAAAGGCCAAAAAACCCATTTCCCCCAAAATAAATAATTTAAATTTCCTCAAAACATAGCAAAAACCCTTTAAAAGGGCTCTAAGTTCCCAAAAATCAAGTAAAAGGGAATAAAAATATAAAAAAGAGGAAGAAGAGGGAAAAAGGAAGCAAAAACCCTAAAACAATTGACCTAAACCATATGGTGCCAAAAACCATGGGTCAACACTCCACCACTAAAAAACCTATAAATAGGTGATGGAGGCTCCCCATTTCATATCCACAATCTATCCTAGCCTCACTCTACCAAAATCACTCTTGAAACCCGAGCTCACCATTTGAGCTAACTTCTCATTTGAGTGCCCCTTTTGGCCCATTATCCAAACACCTTGGAGAAGGAGAAGGAACCCATTGGAGCAAGGAAGCAGCCCTCTTGGACTACTGCAATAACTTCAACAACCTCAACATTTGAGGTAAATGTAACTTTGTTCTCATTTTTAATACAAAAGAAAAATTCCCATTATATTACTGTCTTTTTATTTTCTGTTGATGCACATGTTAGCTTAGATTTTACCTTGTGTTACTGTCAAGTTTTACTGTTTTACTAAACTTCTACTAAGGAGGCCCTTCTCCTTACCAGGTGCTCATTTGCACAAGCTAGGGTGAAAACCCTAGCTACAGTTTTGGCGACTCCACTATTAGCCTTTGAATTTCTGGTTAAAAATTTAAAAGTTTTTATTTTCTGCAAGTATTTTTCTGCTTTCCCTGTTCGGCTTGGCTTCGGCCAGTTGGGTTTTCTGCCGTCGATCGTGGTTTTGTTCCTTGCAAAAGCAGCCCAGATCATAGCTTTTGGCTGTTTTTCTGCGATCTAGATCGCAACTTTCTGCCCTTTTCCCGTGGCCCAGACCGCGACTTCCTGTCGTTTTTTCGTGACCTGACCACAGCCTTCTGCCCCTTTCCCGTAGCTTAGACCGCAGCTTTCTGCCCCTTTGCCACTCGAGCATTTTGGCCCCAAACCCACTATCTGACCGCAGCTTTCTTCCCCTTTGCCGCGCTCCACACCATGCATTTTGGCCCTAGACCCGTGATCCGACCATAGATTTCTGCCCCTTTGTTGTGCTCCAGACCGCACATTTTGGCCACAGAGCCGCGATCCGACAACAACTTTCTGTCCCTTTGTCGTGCTCCATACCCCACATTTTGGCCACAGACCCACGATCCGACCGCAGGGTTAACCCCTACAGCCGCGCTCTAGGCCGCGCATTTCAGTCACAGACCCACGATCTATTTTCTGCATTTTTACCCTTTTTTGAACCCAGAATTTTTTGACAATATTTTATGCACCTGCACAACCTCCTATTATGTCTGCATCCACAGTTACCTACAACTTTTTTCTGCAATTTGCTTTCTATTCCATTTACAAAATTTTTAAGTTTAAAGCATTTACATTGAAAAAGAAAATTTTGCATTGCAAGTTAAATTTCTGCATTATTATTGGTTAAAAAAGTTGCCCACGCGTGGCACTTTTGATTGGGTTCATTACCTCACATGCACACACTCTGTCACCTAATTCAAGTGAGCCTTAAAACACTACTTAACACAACCAACATTCTAACCCCACTTGGGGAACACATAAGAATATTGTAGTTAGGTAGGACAGGGGGGATAGGCATCCAAATAACACCCCTTGGTCTCTTACACTTGAGACATAGTTGTTGTCCTTCAGGGTACCAAAATCCCCTAGTATGTTTTGACACGGTCATGACCAGTTTATCAGAGGGCCTCTCCCTTAGGAGGGTTGAAGTAACCAGACTGGTTCCAAAGGCCTGAGTGGAATAACGCAATCCACCCAGTAACCAAAGGCTACCTACTCGTTGGTCCACATGTGGTGATTCCTTTTAGGCTCACACGGTGATAGGACCAGAGCTACAGATTCACCTTTCTGGACGTGTCATGAACGGGGTATCTTAGTTGCCTTTCTTCTAGGATTGTCTTACCTAGTGTCCCTCCCGGTAGGGGGATATATTTAGCCACTTGGTTCTACTATCCATATTGTTTGACTTGGATTTCATCACCTTGCAGAGGATATGTCTGGTTGAATCAGAATACTATTTAGCTATGTGTTTGCATGCTCCCTTACCTCCTTTTGGTCTAGCGATTCCACCATTTTTATTTTTAGGAAACCGTTTGCTTGTTGGTATTCTGACCATTTTTTTTGATACTCCACTTATTGTAGCACAGCTGTTATAGTAAGCGTTTTGAGTTGTTTGTTGGCATGAGTGCTATATTTTTTGCGCTCTCCTTCTGCACACCCAGCTGCATTAGGGTTTTTGAGCCTTTTTTCACTCAACACAACCCCCAGATACTTGACAACATCTGTCACCATTGAGTCCCTGAGACACTCTCGGTGCCTCCGGGGTGAGCCCCCGCAACATGGATCACTTAGCATCACTCGTCATAGATGTAGAGTTGCATCACTCGGCACCACTCATCATAGACCTAGAGCTTCGTCACTCGACTCCATCCATCGACGCCATAGAGCTCTGTCCCCTGACTCTGATGCTCCTTATTTCACATCTGATACTGAGGCAGAGTCAAAAAACCCTACCTACACAGCACCAACCAACCCCATGGATGGCATGACCTCTAACCCCTTCTTTGTGGGCATGATCAGTGGAATGTCCACAACGACCCCAGCGAGCACACTAGCCACAACCACACCTACCTTGGGTATGCCCTCGATGGGGCCCACATCTACCATGGGTATTCCCACGATGGGTCCCACACCTACCATTCCTGTTACCATTCCCATTGTAGTGGCTACCATACCCAACCCAACCCCATCTACAACTCACGTTACACTTGGCGGAGCAGGACCCTCCCATACCACCTTCGTTCCTCCATCTGGGGGTAATATCCCCAAAATGAACCTAGCTCTCACACTTGGGGGCCGCGGTCCCACCATGGCTGCACCCACTAGTACGTCACATCCATCTACTAGTTTTCCATTCATGGCCAGTCTCAACCTTCCTGACCTATCCAGATTGACCAACGATCCCATCATACATGATCGCACGTGGCCTCACATGCCTACCAAACTCCCATTAGACATCCCCAAGTTTGAGGGCAAGGTAGGTGAAGACCCACAAAATCACATTATGTCCTTCCATCTATGGTGTTCCTCCAACTCCATAGTGGACGACTCTATCCTACTCCGTCTGTTACAACAAACTCTCACTGGCTCTATAGCCAAGTGGTGCATCGAGCAGCCCCATGGGACCCATGCCACCTTTAATTCCCTTTCCTCGACCTTCCTGCAGTTCTTTTAGTTACCTCTCCGCTATGACGTGGGAGTTGAGATCCTACTCTCTTGCAGACAGAATATGGCCACCCACATCACTGACCACATTCATGAGTGGCGTCGACGCCGAAGACTCTGTAAAATCAAGTTATATGACCATATCTTCCTAGATTGGTTTCTCAAATCTCTCCTTCCCGTCATTGCCAAGGATGTGGCATCCGAGCAACCCCAATCCGAGGAAGAAGCCATCTTAAAAGCCCAGCAGTTTAACCTTATCTACGCCCAGTCTGGTTACTTATATACCATTATACCCGACGCCCCCCGCAACGTTTCCTCTCGAAATGATGTGCCGGGGGCATCCCATGCTTCCGATGCCATCATTGACCATGTTGCATCCCATAACCAGCCATTTTCAATGACATGTACTAGTAATGGCCCTGACCTTTCGTGGGCTACATCCCACTCTGGAGCAACCAATTCGTATGCTCCCATAGCGCATAACCACCATTCCCACGGACCCTCATGTCCACCTCAGTGCTTTGGCCACGCATCCCCTGCTTACGTTCCCTCGGTTGCACCTCAACCATATTACCACCCACAGGTCAGGCATCATGCCCACCTCTTTGTCCAATATTTCTAGTTTGATTGACTTGACAATTTATTCAAACAATATCACCAGTAGCATTCCACAAGAATTAGGACTGCTTCCTCGTCTGCAATTTCTTTACCTCCATGAAAATGAATTGGCAGGCATCATTCGCACCTCTTTGTCCAACATTTCTAGTTTGATTGAGTTCGCAATTTATACAAACAAACTCATTGGAAACATTCCAGAAGAATTGGGCCTACTCACCAATCTACAAATTCTTTGCCTAAATGAAAGTCAATTGTCAGGCACCATTCCTCATGCTTTCGCAAATATATTTAACTTTGAAAGGCCTTGATTTAATGGGAAATCAACTTAGTGGAAACATACCAAATTCCATTGGAAATTGTTTCAAACTCCAAATACTCATTCTAACTTGGAACAAATTGTCTGGGAGTGTGCCAATAGAGTTGGGTAAGCTATCTCTTCTTGAAACGCTAGCTTTGAACCATAATCAACTTGATAGTGGTAGTTCTACAACCATGCACCCTCTTGTATCTCTTACCAATTGTTCTCACCTGCAACTACTATATTTGAATGACAATAAACTAAGTGGTTTCCTTCCTATTGCAATAGGAAATCTTTCTACCGATTTGTCTGTCTTGTCATTATCAAGAAACATGATAAAAGGAAACATCCCTTCGCATATGGGAAATCTTAGTGTTAAATTTTCTGAATTTACTTCAATATGATCTAGGATCTTAACTGAGAGAACAACATGTACAGCATATCTACAGCATATCAATCATGGAGACAATAATGCAAGCACACAAGAGACACAAAGATTTACTTGGGGAAAACCATAAAGGTGAAAAACCCCAATAACTTCCTCAGAGATAGATAGAGCAATGATACAACCAACCAAGAGAGATAGCCATAACCTAGCAGCAATCCTCCTCCTCCATAAGTGCGCCTCTCCTCCTTGAGAGCATGTGAGAGAAGTGAGTGAGTAAATAGAGTGCCTCCCGCACTCTATTTATACTTGACTTGACTTGCCTTTTTACCTAACTCATGTAGGCTCGAACTTTACCACATAACATAATGTTGAGTGGGCCGACCCCCAATAGGGTGGTCTAATAACCCTTTGACCCACATGACTTATACAGGGCCGACCCCAAATAAGGTGGTCTAATAACCCATCAAGTATAAGTTACGACACTTACAATATAAATGACGACACTTCCTTATAGAGGAATAATACCATCTCTATAGGAATACAATATACATATACATGTGAGATAAATTCCGAAGTTACATATACATCAACACTCCCTCTTAACTAGGAAGGTATTTCTCAGCACAGTTCTTCTAGCACAAGTCATCTTCTCTGGATCATCGTCACTAGATAATCGTCATCGAGTCATCATCATCGTCACTACTGCTGCTATCTCAATCAATCTCTGAATCTACTCGTCATAGGAAGTTCTACAGAGCCAGTCCTTTTTCATACTGGATGTAGGCCCACCACCTGTAGGTCTTCATCATCACTGGCCATACTGTGGAATCCTCAGGACTTATTACGTGCATCACAAAACCTGGCTGCAGCATCCCAGGCTATTACGAGCACACAGCTCTACCTGTAGGATCTCCCAGGAGCACATTACATGTGACCCATCACAAAACCTGGCTGAAGCATCCCAGGCTGTTACGAGCACGCGGCTCTACCTGTCGGATCTCCCAGGAGCACATTACATGTGATCTCACCACAAAACCTGGCTGAAGCATATGAGGCCTTTTTCATCCTGTCCAGATCTCCCAGGATCAAATTACATGTGGTCCACCACAAAACCTGGCTGAAGCATCTGAGGCCTTTTTCATCCTGTCCAGATCTCCCAGGAGCAAATTACATGTGGTCATGGCAAAACCTGGCTGAAGCATCTGAGGCCTTTTTCATCCTGTCCAGATCTCCCAGGAGCAAATTACATGCCATATGACAAAACCTCGCAAGAGCATCTCAGGATGTTACGGGTACACAACTCCGACCTGAAATCTCCCAGGGCACAAATTACATGTCCTCTCAAGCAAAACCTCGCAAGAGCATTTGTCAGATGTCCCAGGGCACCGAATTACATGCCATAGGAAAAACCTCGAAAGACCATCTGCAAATCTCCTAGGGCACAAATTACATGCTTTCCTGCACAACCTGATCCACGGCCATAAAGTATCATCTGATACTCATCAAACATCATCCTGATGTACACATGATCATCCTGATCATCATCACTGCAACGTCCTGCTGCATGTCATCTGGAGAAGCTCGTCATCCATGATCATCCAAGTATCCACCTGATACATACATAGATACATGATCCACACAATGTATCCATCAGCATACATGATCTACCTGATCATACCAAGATACATGATCCACACAATGTATCCATCAGCATACATGATCTACCTGATCATACAACGATACATGATCCACTCAATGTATCCATCAGTATACATGATCTACCTGATCATACAAAGATACATGATCCACACAATGTATCCATCAGCATACATGATCTACCTGATCATACAAAGATACATGATCCACACAATGTATCCATCAGCATCCAACATGATGCGTTCATACAAAAATACATACACATGATCCATCCGATCATATCCAGCATCCAACATGATGTATATATACATACATATAATGATCCAACTGATCATATCCAACATCCAACATGATGCATACACAAAATACATATACATGATCCAACTGATCATATCTAAGCAGAAACCAGAACATCCTCCTGATGTTCATCATCCAGCGCTTACATCCACAGCCATGTGAAGGATCCCCCTTCCAACATGTTTGGAATGGCTTCAGCAAATGTGTTCATCACTTCTTCCTCGAAGTGTCCTCGACCTGAAGCACGCCAAGCTTCTCTCTGAAGTACTCGAACTTCACCCTGGCTAGTGGCTTCGTCAGCACATCTGCAATCTGCTCGTCCGTCGCAACATACAGGAGCTTCACAGCTCCTCTCTGCACCATATCCCTGATATAGTGATATTTGATCTCTATGTGTTTCGACCTGTCATGAAACACTGGGTTCTCGGACAGCTTCACACAACTCTGGTTATCACAGAAGATACCAGTAGCCTCCAACGGGAGATCAAATAACTCAGATAGTAGCTTCCGTAGCCATACTGCTTCACAACTAGCTGAACAGGATGCAACATACTCTGCCTCAGCTGTACTCAGTGCTACGCAGGACTGCTTCCTGCTAAACCAAGAGATCACACCTGATCCCATACTGAAGCAGCATCCAGATGTGCTCTTCCTATCTGCAGCACTGCCAGCCCAATCTGAATCAACATAACCCTGTAGGTTAAACTTTTGATTTGCTTCATATTTGAGCCCATAATCCACTGTACCCTTCAGGTACCTCAGAACGTGCTTTACAGCAACCAGGTGAACACTCCTCGGATCCGTCAGAAACTGGCTTAATGTGTTCACAGCAAAGCAAATATCCGGTCTCGTGTTCGTCAGGTACATCAAGGACCCAATCATCTGACGATACAAAGAGACATCAACCGGCTCAGATGAAGCATCACATAGAAGCTTCAGATTCGATGCCATCGGTGTGGCCATGGCCTTGCAATCCATCATCCCAAATCTCTTCAGGATATCTACTGTGTACTTCCCTTGACCAAGGAAGATCCCACCTGCACTCTGCCACACCTCCATACCTAGGAAATAGTGCATCATTCCCAAATCTTTCATCTCGAACTTGGCAGCAAGCTTCTGCTGCGTGTTGGCAATCAATCTATCTTCACCAAGTTCTGCACACATATAAGACTGCACCATGCTGTCTTGAAATCCATCTGGTGCATCTTCTATTTCATCATTTTTATATTTCTTAATGCTGCCATCTGCAACATGCTTGATCTGATAGTTCCATTTGGAAGTCATAACAAACTTCCCTTCACATCTTGGGACCGCATCCCAAACATCGTTCTTCATGATCGACGGATCATGGCATTCTTCCCGTATCCTGGGAACTTCAATATCTTCAATAGATAATTTGTTGCTGAACAAATGTTGTAGTTCTTCTTTTGTAGGAGATGGCATATGATCTTTCCTACACAACAAGTTAAATTGCATGATTAGAAAACATCTCATAGTTTTCAGAACAAATTCTTACGCATAAATAAATATGTCATACAGTCATGCAATTATCTTAGCCAATGCTTCAATACAACATTTATCCATATCCCGTAACTTTCTAGATGCCTTCCAATCTCTACCAGAACATTGTTAAGAGTGTGCACAACTCTCAACATGTCAGCAAAGAGGTTTCATTCTAGATAAGTAGCAATGGAATGTTGTATAGTGCCATAGGCCACTTACCCATGCATATTAGGAGTATACTGTTCATCAATGCAATTATTCTAATATGCATAATACACAACCTAATTCTAGGAACATCAATATATACATTATTGAACAGTATTATTTAAGAAATGACAATTCAAATACTTATCTTTGTTTGTTCGTTGGGTGGACTCCCTCTGATTCTTCGCTTCCTTGCAGGAGCTGCTGGAGTCCGAATCTGAAGTAGCTTCTTCTACACCTTTCGGTTGTGGGATGTACAGAGATGGTCAACTCCCTCTAAATATCTGCATCCTTGCATAAACCACTGGAATGTACTCCCTCTTGATCTTTGCTTCCTGGATTACCTATTCTTGAATCTCATATTCATCCTTGGTCCCTATGCATGCTTATTAGTATCATGAATGTGTTATCCTTGTGATCTTATAAAATCATACATTCATTAGTATACTATTAAAACACAATAATCTCAAGCATGTATAGTCATGATAATTTCAAACAGAAATAATAAGCATTAGCATTCAAGGTTTATGTAGTATTCTTATGGTTAATCAAATCATAACATGTCTAAACCTATAATTACTCAAACCTATGACTCTTTGGGTTATTTGAATCATCAATCAAGATAAGAGATATAAAATGCATAAAACCTGTGATTATTCAAACCTATACCATCATGAATAATCATTATCAACAACAGTATAAGATCCTAACACAAGGTAGGATTCTATCTTGATATAGGAAAAACATACCTGGATTAGCATGCTAGTTAGTTATGTCTAACATACTCACATGATGTCTTCTTGTTCTTCTTCAATGACTTGTGCTAGTAACCTGTATATCTCATAGGTTAGCCATTATAAAACCAAGTTATACATACCTCATAAATGGATCTTCTATGAGATCCATGAAAATGGATGAGTCTTTATCCTCATGTCATCATGATCATATGTTCTTGAACTGGAACATGCTTTGTCTTTCTTGGTGTACCTTTCATGTTAGTAGAAAACATAAACCTCATACAACACCATAATGCATTAGTACAATCATAAGTGTCAATACCCTAACCAATGAATATCTTCTATCATGCATTCATAATTTTGTTAAGGTGAAACGACAAATCTAAAATCAAAATTGTACTAACCGTAATAACATGAAGACAAACATACCATAAACTTAATCATGGACAAATATCGAAACATACCTCGATGAGACATACCTGTCGAGATTGCTTGTAATCTTCTTATGTAAGACCTTAGCCTCATCTCCCTCTGAAACAGGAACTTCTTCACTCATGCAGATGATCAATCCATCTTCTTCTAGGATTAACCCAATCCACTTGATTTGCAAGAACTGGACCTGGAGCTGGATATGGGTTTGTCAGAGAAACCCCAAAAATTCAAACTTTGAATTTCAAACTTTCGAAAGGATAGAAATATGCGCCTTGATGAGCTGATCAAACTGGTATATTCAGAATTTGAAAACTGCAAAGTTTCACTCCTCAATTTTGCCTTTGAAACTCCCGGATTCACTGGACGTGATCCTGAACTGGGGTTTGATGAAGTCCACTCTTTTGCCCCATCAAAATGTTTGATCCAAAGCTCTAAGCTTCTATTTTCCTGAGGAGCTTCCAGCCGTGGTCACAGATTTCAAAAATTCCCATTTTTACAGAAGCCCTAATTTTCCACTTTTCTGATCAAAGTCCCGAACTAGGGTCTAATCAAGCCCGGCCTTCTGCCCAACCAAAAATTCTGATCTTGGTCTCTAAATTTCTATTTTTATGAGTAGCATCCAGCCGTGATCTCCGATTACAAAAATTCCAACTTTCTCCAAAGCCCTAAATTCCGAAAGCCATGAATGAAGGTACCAAAAAATAATTCTGTTTTGACAGAAATATGTACCTGATTGTTTCTGGTGTAACTCCAAAATTTTTGATCCACAGGGTCTGAAAACGTTTCCTGAGATAGCCTGACCTTTTATCTTTCCATCCTGACAGGTCTGACCCCAATTGGATTCTCTGAGAGAGAGTTATGCCAAATGTCGCAACGTGACCTGTTTTGGGATAAAACAGGAGAGCGAACTTGTACGGCGTGCCACGTGTCACTGTTTTAACTTCGGCCTCTGAAAACGTTTTTTGAGATAGATCGGCCTGTTACCTTTCCATCCTAACAGGTCTGACCTCAATTGGACTCTCTGAGAGAGAGTTATGCCAAATGTCACAAGGTGACCTGTTTATGGGATAATACAGGAGAGCGAACTTGTACGGCGTGCCACGTGTCACTGGTTCAACTTCGGCCTCTAAACAAGTTTTCTGAGATAGTACAGACTGTGTACTACCTGTCACTTTTTACTAAATTTCATTTGGAGCTTCCTAGCCCAAGATATGACCTTTTTCCCAAGGTCACCTGATTTTGACTCAGATCTGGAAGAGGCAGAAACCCTATATTGTACAGATCATAAATCACAAAGTAAAACGAATTAGAGGTTGTCCTTTGGACACAAGATACCTGGAGATCTTAGCTTCAGCCTGTAACAATTTCATATCCGAAAACTTCGCCAAAACATATTTATAGCGAAAGTGCTACGATGACTTGTTTTTTCTATATCAAGCCCTAGCATCGTAAGTGCAACAAGTGTCATACATGCCATATCATGCCTTCTTTCAGGCTAGCTCTGATACCATGTTAAATTTTCTGAATTTAATTCAATATGATATAGGATCTTAACTGAGAGAACAACATGTACAGCATATCTACAGCATATCAATCATGGAGACAATAATGCAAGCACACAAGAGACACAAAGATTTACTTGGGGAAAACCATAAAGGTGAAAAACCCCAATAACTTCCTCAGAGATAGATAGAGCAATGATACAACCAACCAAGAGAGATAGCCATAACCTTGCAGAAATCCTCCTCCTCCATAAGTGCGCCTCTCCTCCTTGAGAGCATGTGAGAGAAGTGAGTGAGTAAATAGAGTGCCTCCCGCACTCTATTTATACTTGACTTGACTTGCCTTTTTACCTAACTCATGTAGGCTCGAACTTTACCACATAACATAATGCTGAGTGGGCCGACCCCCAATAGGGTGGTCTAATAACCCTTTGACCCACATGGCCGACCCCCAATAGGGTGGTCTAATAACCCTTTGACCCACATGACTTATACAGGGCCGACCCCAAATAAGGTGGTCTAATAACCCATCAAGTATAAGTTACGACACTTACAATATAAATGACGACACTTCCTTATAGAGGAATAATACCATCTCTATAGGAATACAATATACATATACATGTGAGATACATTCCGAAGTTACATATACATCAACACTTAGTAGCCTAACTTGCCTGAATTTAAGTGAAAACCTTTTAAATGGCATCATTCCACCATTAGGAAACCTTATAAATTTAGAAAGATTGTATTTAGGAAACAATATATTAGTGGGAAATATCACAAATGAGTTTCGACAATTACAATGACTCAGTCTCTTTGACATCAGTGGAAACATACTCTCTGGAAAGATTCCCAATTTCCTTGCACCCCTTAAACAACTAAGAAGACTCATCCTCCATCACAACCAGTTATCAGGAAGAATACCTTCCAGCTTAGGAAACTGTAAAAATTTGGAATTGCTTGACCTATCTCACAATATGCTCACAGGAAATACGCCAAGAGAAATTGCTGAACCTTCTAATATACAATTCTATTTGAATTTGTCAAGGAATTTACTAGAAGGCTCCTTGCCCATGGATATTTGTAAAGTTGCAATGGCACAACCTATAGACATTTCTGCCAATCAATTTATTGGACCCATTCCACCTACACTTGGAAGCTGCAGTGAATTACAATCCTTGAATTTATCAAGAAACACTTTCCATGGATCTATTCCATATTCACTCGGAAATTTACAAAGTCTCATGAACCTAGATCTATCCTCCAACTTCTTATTGGGTACAATTCCAACATCTCTCAAGAAGTTGAAAATGCTTCAATTTTTTAATGTGTCTTTCAACAATCTTAGTGGGGAAATTCCAAAGGGAGTATTTTTTGAAAATAGAACAATTGTCATGTCCTTAATTGGAAATCCTAGCCTATGCAGACCTCAAGTATTTCAATTACCTGCATGTCCAATGCCAAGAGACCATTTTGCATTTTTGAAGAAAGTATTATTGCCAGTCGGTGGAGCTATTTTTTGTATTCTATGTTGTCTACTTTTGGGTTTCCTTTACAAAGGGAATATGAATATGCAAAACTTTTATTTCCCACAAGCCATTTTCCCAAAGTTGGAGCACCAAAATATTTCATATCAAGAGCTTCACATAGCAACTAATGGATTTACCGAGAACAACTTGTTGGGAACAAGTAGTTTTGGATCTATTTATAAAGGAATTTTGAGTGATGGCACACTTGTTGCAGTGAAAGTTCTCCAATTGCAAAATGACCAAGCCAAGAAGAGTTTTAAAGCAAAATGTAGTGTCTTACAAAAGGTTCGACATCAGAATTTGGTGAGAATCATCACCTCATGTTCAAACCTCCATTTCAAATGTTTAGTGTTTCAATTTATGTCTAATGGAAGCCTAGAGAAGCACTTGTATCCTTATAGAGATGGCAATAATAACAAGGATGCTTGTGAATTGCGATTGAAGACACGATTAGAAATTCTCATAGATGTGGCCCATGCGATAGTATATCTTCATCATTATTCTTATGTGCAAGTGGTGAATTGTGATATAAAACCGAGCAATGTACTTTTGGATGAAGACATGACAGGAAAGGTAGCAAATTTTGGCATTTCAAGGTTAATTTGTGCAACGTCTAGTGATTCACTCACTTCAACACTAGCTTTGAAAGGATCTATGGGCTACATTGACCCAGGTATGGAAGGCTAACAAATTAGTTTTACTTGTATTTTGTTATGAAAAATTTTATATGCACTAGTGAAGTAAAAATTAATGCATGATATCTTTAAGACAGAATATGGATTGGGTCAGATAGTGTCCACCAAAGGAGATGTTTACAGCTACGGAATTTTGTTATTGGAAATGCTTACTAGAAAATGACCAACTAGTGACATGTTTGTTGGAGACCTAAACTTACACAAGTGGGTGAACTTGGTATTTCCAAATAAAGTGAAGGAGGTAATTGACAACAATATTTTTAGTGAACTATATAAAGATGAATTTGATGAAAATAGCATACACAAATGCCTGCATTCTTTGTTGCGTGTTGGTTTGCTTTGTTCGAAAGATTCACCTAGTGAACGGCCAACTATGAGAGAAGTGGTAACAGTATTGGAGAGTGTCAAAGACGATTTGATGGACAATGCAATTGCTTCTAGGAAATTAAGACCAAGCATATCCTGTTTGCTTGGAAATACAAATGCACCAAGGAATGGTGCCCCTACATTAGATGAACAAAGCTCTACATTTTAGTTTGTGAAAATTGTAACAACAAAATATTTACATCTTGCCATTTTTTCTACAATGATAGATTGTTTTTATACTTTAGGTATTCAAACAAATTTATGTTAGCATGTCCTATCTATATGTGATTTTTGTCAAGAAGAAAATAAGATTCTTTTGAAAGAGTTTATTGAGTTGATTGTAACTTCCCATTTGGTTTAATTTATTATCGATCCATTCATCCAGTCATCCGTCCATGAAGTAAATTATCAAGAAATTGATTACATTCTTTTTGTAACCATAGATGAAATTATTACTCTTGAAATTCATAAATATATTTTAAACATAAATTTTATCCTAATGAATCGCTTCCTTGAACCATGTTAGAATCCAATTAGATTGTTGATATTTATTTTGTTAAAAAGTAGTGTTGAAATGTGAATTTTTAGTTTAAATGGAAATGGGATTGAGAAATAGTGAAAGGAAAGTGCACCCTTAGACTATATTATTTTGGTCAACTACTTATGGTGAAAGGTGTGAAGTTATAATATAAAGTTATGGTGTATTATACAATTTCTAATTTGTTTGACCTTTTCTCATTACATATATTTTCTATATGTGTGTTTTTTGCAAAAATAAATCCTCTTCAATTTTGCACAAGGACCTCTATACATAAACAAGGAGTGTGCATATACTCAATTTCCTAACATAGAATACCTGTACTATGGAAAACAAATGGTTGCATCATACTTTTATGTAATGCCATATAGTTCTTAGAATTGGTTAGAATGAGGAAGGTGTGGGAAACCTAACATTTACATATAGAGATGAAGCTAATGTAATTTTAAAGGTACATTGTGTTCGGATATCCACATCATCATTGTTAGGGTTTTGCATGCAATTAGGGTTTGCATGCATCCCAGTCACCAGGTTGACGCCTCCAGCACCTTATTCACTTCTTTCTAGCACCCAGGAGCTTCTTTCCTCAGAGTTTTAGCCCTCCTAGTCATGAAGGTGCCCACATCTCACCTACTGCCAGAGAAGGGCGCACTTCCTCACCTACTCACTCAGTTTACACTCATTTAGCTCCGATTCTCTTTAATTTGAGGCTAGTTTCACTCCTGACTGACTGTTTCACTCCGTTGGACCTCCAGATTGACTAGATGACTTGTTCTGACTTCAGTTAGCCTCCCATGCAGCCTCCACTGAGCCTTCTTCCCTATATCAGTGCTACACACTTCAGTTACACTAGTTACACTCAGTTAGACTCAGATTGACACCTAGATGACTGGTTCTTGTGCATTGATGACCACCATTGATTGATGATGAGGACTCCTAGTTGGAGCCAAGCTATGCCATTCAGTTAATTCGAATGACCTCCTTAGGAAATTCGAATTGCTCACTCATTGTGACATTATTGTATTGTATTTTCACCCTTACTGGGATATTGAGCACTGATGCAAGTTTATGCACAATTTACACCATATTTTATGAGTTTCATCTATTGTGATTGATTTACTTGTTCATTAGATCTGCTGTGACTAATTTTACATGGTATCAAAGCCATTGCAGGGACAAGATCTCTTTTCTATAGGTGTTCTACAAGAAGATCTGAGTGAATTTGCTCAAAATTACAGAAGTTTTGGCATGAAAGATCTCATGTGCATTCGCTCATGTGCATTCAAAGCAGAAAAATACACTTCCAATCCACTCCAGAAGCTTGAGTTTTCCACATAATTCTTGGATTTGATATATTGGACCCATTCAAATTGTTTGATCTCCAATCCCAGGTGTGATGCAACTCTAAAAGGGTGGATTGTTCGACCTTAATGTTCTTGTTTTTTTTGTGATTTGCAAGTTAATCATCTTCACCAATTGCATTTGCTACCTTTCTTTTTGCAAGCTTTTCTACATCAAAGTGCACTCTCTCCTAGCAATGGAATACTCTTCTTCAAAGCCTATCCTCACTTCCTTCAACTATTTTGATTGGAAAGATGATATGGAGATTATATTGCATTCAAAATGATTCTATAGAGTCACCGTTGGCCTCGAATTGGAGCCAAGCACATTGTCGGAAAGAACCAAACACTACAACAAGCTTGATGAAGCTTATGGTCTCCTTTGCCTCTCTATTTCCAAAGATCTTCACTTCCATCTCAGCAGATTGAAGACTCCAAAACCAATATGGGAGAAACTTGACACACTTTTTGGCAAGCAAGACGAGCTTAGGGCTTTTCAATTAGAGAATGAATTGATTGCTCTTAGTCCTGAGAATTTCGAGACCATCAATGAGTTTTTCACAAGATTCAAGTACTTGGCCATGCAGTTGAAGAACAGTGGAGTTATCAAAGAGGATAAGCAATTGATCCTCTCCATTCTCACCAAGCTTGGTAAAGACTACTCGATATTTGTCTCTACTTTCAATTACGGTCGGCTAACTACCCCGAATTGGAAGATGCCTACCTTGAATGCCTTCATTGAATCCGTTACCAAAGAGCATGACAAGTTGATTCAAATGGGGTCCATAAACTCCAAATATTCAGCCCTATTTGTTCAAGGATCCAGGAATTCGAATGGCAAAGGAAAGCAAAAGAAAGAGAAGCCCAAATTCAAACCTCATAAGCAAAGAGAGAAATGCAAGTAGACGGATGCACCATCCAGTTCAAGAAACAAGCAAAAGGGTAAAGAGGGCAAATAAAAATCTAAGTGTTCTTATTGCAACCATGGCTTTCATCTTGAAAGTTCGTGCATGAAGAAAATAATAGATCAAATGGCTCTCCTTTTGGAAAAGAACAACATATGTCTTCAAGACGGTGCAAGGAAGAAGGATAGGAATGATGATCATGAGAGAGGTCAAGCACTCATGGTGGCTATTTCGAAACCCACCACTCTACTGATAGATTCCAGTGCGTCGAATCATATGGCTGCAAATATTGACTCCTTCTCTTCATTCGATCCAAACAGCTCCATCCCCATCCATTTGGGAGATGACTCAAAAATTTCTTCAAAGGGCAAAGGTACCATCCATGTAGAACATGGAAGCTTCCAGAATGTTCTCTATGTGCCTTCTTTGGTTTCAAATCTACTTATTGTGTATCAAATGACACACACTAGTGAACCGAAGCAAGTTACCTTCAGCCCTAATACAGTTGAAATTTTTGCTATCAAAAGTGGAAGACTTATTGCAGTCGGAAAGGCAAACCACACTGCAAAATACTATGAGTTTTCTCACTTTGTGCCTCTTGAAAAGCCCACTTCTCTCCTCAATCATGGCCACGAGGTTAGTAGGATTTGGCATGAAAGGTTTGGACACCTTAATTACAATTATTTTCTTCTGATATAACAGAAATCCATGGTAGATGGTCTTCCACAACTCCGTTCCTCAAAGGGAATTTGCCCCGGTTGCATTGTTGGGAAGCACCCCGAGCACAAGTTCAACCGCGGCAAAGCTAGCAGAGCTTCCACCATTTTGGACCTCATACATTCTGATATCAGTGGTCCACTTCCCAATATGTCATTAAATGGTTCAAGGTATGTTTTGACATTTATTGATGATCTTTCCTGCTTTACTTGGGTATTTTTTCTCAAAAACAAGTCAGAAGTACTTGGAAAATTCAAGGATTTTAAGGCTTCTATTGAGACCGCCATTGAGAGAAAGATCAAAGCTATTAGATATAATAATGGTGGAGAATATATCAAGGCCAAGTTGCTGCAACTTTCTTCTGAAAGTGGAATTCAGATCCAACATACAGTTCCCTACACACCCTAGCAGAACAGTGTAGCAGAAAGGAAAAATTGGTCATTGAAAGAGATGGCTACTTGCATGATTGAGTCAAAAGGTTTGGATGCAAATATTTGGGATGAAGCAATTAATGTTGCTGCATATATTCAGAACCAAGTTCCACATTCCTCTGTGAAAGGTATGACTCCTTTCAAAGCATTTTTTGGTCACAAACCGGATGTGTCAAATTTGAGGGTTTTTGGCTCCACTGCATGGGCTAGAATTCCTTCCAAGAAGAGACGAGCTTTGGATCCACAAAGTATTGAGTGCATCCTGATAGGATATGGAGAAGAATCAAAAGCATATAAACTCATGGATATCAGATCCAAAAATATATACATAGAGCGCAGTGTGCAATTTGAAGAACCGCTTCAAGAATTGCAACTAGTCGAGGAAGAAACTGTCGTTTCACCGCCTCTCCCAGAAGAAGATTTAAGCACCGATAATGAAAGTATTGGTTCTGATCTTTCTGATATTTTAGCAGTACATGATGGTCATGACATATAAGGTTCAGAATCCGACCATTATGATCCTCCTCAGTTACCAAAGTGGGCCCAAAACACTCTTCAATCTGCTGGTTCGAACATTGGAAATCCTGCTGATCCAAGACGAACAAGAGCGGACTTTCAAAGAGCAGGTATGGCTCTTTCAATTTCTGATCCATTATTATCTGACATTTGTTATTTGATGATTGGTTCAGATCCCAAAACATACTACCACACCCACCGAGATCTGAGATGGCAAAGTGCCATGGATGAAGAGTACAGTTCTCTTCAAAAGAACAATACATGGGAGCTAGTTTCTCTTCCACCTGGAAGAAAATTAGTCCAATGTAAATGGGTCTACTGCACGAAAGTTGCTGCTGATGGATCTATCAGTAAATACAAATCTAGGTTGGTGGAAAAAGGTTTCTCCCAAATCCAAGGAGTGGACTACACTGAGACCTTTGCACCGATTGCAAAGATGGATTCCATCCGCCTAGTTTTGGCTATTTCCGCATCCAAGCACTGGGAAGTGCACCACATGGATGTAAAGAGTGCTTTTCTACATGGAGATCTTGCTGAAGAGGTATATATGAAGCAGCTAGAAGGTTACACAACAGATCCATCATTAGTTTGTAGATTGAAGAAATCTTTGTATGGTTTAAAACAGGCCCCAAGAGCTTGGTATGCAAAAATGGACTCCTTCCTTCTTTCTCAGAATTTCAAAATATGCAAATCTGATCCGAATGTGTACCTACAACAATTTAAAGGTAATTTGTTGATTATTGTTCTTTATGTTGATGATCTTCTCATTATTGGTAGCACTCTTACTTCAATAAACAAGCTAAAAACTGCCTTAAATCTAGCTTTTTACATGAGCAATTTGGGCTTTCTGAGTCACTTTTTGGGCTTGGAGATAGCTCAAAATTTTGATGGGATCACCATATCTCAGTAAAAGTATGCTTCCAACCTACTATTAAAGTTTAATATGGATGAATGTAAGGCAACCCCGTTCCCATTCCTCTCAGGAATCAGTCTTGAGGAGGGAAATTCTACACCACTTGCAAATTGCACTATGTATCGACAGTTGATTGGTTCACTACTATACTTGAAACACTCTAGGCCTGATATTTCTTATGCCGTGAGTGCTGTATGAAGGTATATACAGCAGCCCCATGAGCTTCATTGGTGGGTAACCAAGCGGATCTTGCAATATGTGCAAGGTATGAGACATTTTGGCATCCACTATGTTGTAGATTCTAAGCTTGATTTCATTGGTTTTACTGATTCAGATTGGGCAGGTGATAGCATTGATCGGAAGTCCACTTCCAGATATGTTTTCATGATTTGTCATGTCCCTATTTTCTGGTCCAGCAAAAAGCAGGCGGCCATTGCACTTTCTTCAACAGAGGCAGAGTATCGAGGGGCAGTCAATGCCTGCATTCAGGCAGTTTGGTTACAGGGTATTCTTTCCGAGTTTGGTTTTGGTGGCACTACTTCGACTGTCCTCTTTTGTGACAATCAAAGTGCTATCAAGATATCCACAGATCGAGTTTAGCGGCAAAGGACCAAACACATTGAGATTCACATGCACTACATCCGAGAGCTTATGCATGATTACACTATCATTCTGCAATATTGCCCTGCCGATGAGCAAATTGCAGACATCTTCACCAAGAGCTTCAGTGAGAAGAAGTTCTCTTACCTCCGTTCATTGTTGGGGGTGAGTTCCATCATGGTGGAGACAGATTGATCCATTATTATGTTTTATCTTGAGGGGGGGCTTTCTTCCCACTGGGTTTTCCCTCTTTCCTCACTTAGCTTATTTTCAGCATTTTTTTTTGGATTATTGTATTGGGGTGACCTTTGGTCTTAGTAACCAGGGCCCTACATTATTTTTTTTTACATCATAGTCTAGCTTTAGGGGGGGTGTTTGGATATCCACATCATCATTGTTAGGGTTTTGCTGCAATTAGGGTTTGCATGCAATATCTAGGGTTTGCATGCATCCCAGTCACTAGGTTGATGCCTCCAGCACCTTATCCACTTCTTTCCAGCACCCAAGAGCTTCTTTCCTCATATTTTTAGCCCTCCTAATCATGAAGGTGCCCACATCTCACCTACTGTCAGAGAAGGGTGCACTTCCTCACCTACCCACTCAGTTTACACTCAGTTAGCTCTGATTCTCCTTGATTTGAGGCTAGTTTCACTCCTGACTGACTGTTTCAGTCCGTTGGACCTCCAGATTGACTAGATGACTTGTTTTGACTTTAGTTAGGCTCCCATGCGCCCTCCACTGATATTTCTTCCCTATATCAGTGCTACACACTTTAGTTACACTAGTTACACTCAGTTAGACTCAGATTGACACCTGGATGATTGGTTCTTGTGCATTGATGACCACCACTGATTGATGATGAGGACTCCTAGTTGGAGCCAAGCTATGATATTCAGTTAATTCGAATGAACTCCTTAGGCAATTCGAATTGCTCACTCATTGTGACATTATTGTATTGTATTTTCACCCTTACTAGGATATTGAGCACTGATGCAAGTTTATGCACAGTTTACACCATATTTTTTGAGTTTCATCTATTGTGGTTGATTTACTTGTTCATTAGATCTGCTGTGACTAATTTTACACATTGGTATCATACAACCTTATATGGATAATTGTTTGTATAAAACATAGAGGATGAGTTTAAGGGTATTTGTGAGGGAGTAATGAGATTTTGTTTTAAGGCTTTAGATGGACAGTGGAATGAGTGACTTCACTGCGAAAAAAATTGATGTTATAATTTCATCCATTGGTTAGTGATTGGTTTCTAAAATCATATGCTCACATTACATAGTGGAAGTTTATGAGATAATATGTTATTATTATTATTGCAATACATATTTTATTTGATACTTATGAAACCACCTACGTACTTGTGATTGCAAACCTTGCTTGTCAGAATATACTACATGGTTACCCCAAACTATCTTATAGATTCCCCAAAGGAATGAGATTATTCACAACGTTACATATACAATGAACCAACTTTTTCTTGAATGATGTAGTTAGAGGCAATACATATTCTCAATTTAAATAAGAGAAACATTGAATCCTAATTTTTCTATGTTTAACATGTAGTATTGGAAATACAAAATCTAGCATATTAAGTAAAGGATATGGTTAAATTTTATAAATTAAAACATGAATTTTGATTGAGTTCTTGATAAAATTTTATATGATATGTACGTGAGGTGGGGCTTCTATTTATTTTTCAAATAATGATGTTCATATCTTCATTATGATTGATACTAGTCATTGTTTCCAATGTAAAAGTAGGCCTTAATTACTTAATAAAAAAAGGTATAGGTGTAACATCCCCATCCCTCAACTCGGTCAACAAGACGGGACATTAACTAAATCGGGGCCTCTAAATTTTTCCCCATAACCACAATTACAAACTTATACAGCTAAAATGCATGTGCAGACATGGAAAATAAAAAGACACAGTGGAATAAACTAAATCCACACACACAACATGCAATTTATAGGAATAATTATCACATGAATAAAAATAAAAATAATTACACATCAGATACATAAGAATACTTATCTTTAAACAATGAAGATCTAAGAAACTAGTTGTCTAAGAGTGATTTTCCACCCATCCATAGGCACTCTATCCAGTATATACTCTTTCTGTTGAGAGGACGCACCCAAGATGGGCTATGAGGCCATAAGGGTGAAGGAAACACCTACATGATTCTATCTCTCACCCCACAACCCATTCTGCTCACTATGCTTAGCCAAAATCTTAACTTGAGCTCTACAAGGGTATCACTGAGCCTTCACAACCATGCTACTCGTTCAAACTGCCCCACACAACACAAGGAAGGAATTTCCCTTCACTGATCCACAGTTCCCTTAGGAAATATAGCTTTTCCATTGCTTACCAGTGTGTGCAATAAGAGTCCAACCTGTTGTAAGCTATTGGAGACCCTGCTGCAACATTAATCCATGGTTTCTCAAGCATCAAAAAGTAGCAGGATTCAAGGGGTAAAGGTTCCTAGCATGCCCAATCTCCATGCTCACCTACAACCATCTATTTTCCCTTCCAAAAATGTAGCTATGTCTTCAAATTTGAATTTTTGGGTTAAACATAGTCTGGTAATGGTCATGAACAATAATGGAAAACTCTATGTAGTGTAGGAACATGCATGAGAGAATGATCAAAAGATTGTTGAATCCAAGGATATGAGGTAAGAGTGATAAGAAAATTGGCATAGCTTATGACCATAGAATAAATAGGATTGCTGACAGTTGACATAACTATCACAACCCCAATGCTTCAATAACTACATAAAGTGACTTTTCCCACCAACCTCACATATGCATTCAATGATTGGATTTAATAGTCAAGAGAATTTAACTGGCTTATTTAAGGCACATGGTAGATTTTTGGATGAGTTCTAAGGTTGACACATGGAAACATAGGATTTGATTTCCCATAGGCCCCTTTCCTCTTATCCTCTAGTGGAATCATAACCACTCTAGTTCTCTTTACACAACCATCTTGAACCATTTTATTTTTTTCCAACATTATATTTACATACATTTCAAATTGACATGATAAGCCAATCATATGGTCCAAATAAAAATATATGCATCATACATGCCTAGCCATTCTCTAGTCGGGCCTTGGCCTTGATCTCCACACTAGGAATCCCTGCTAGTACATTCACGTCATTTACATAATTTTGATTAAATACATCCCAAGCCAAAATTGGGGGTACTACAATCCTCTCCCCCTTGGAATAAAATTGTCCTCGGTGTTTTCTCAAAATCAAAACAGAAACAGGTATGCCTCTTTCATAGCATCCTCCAACTCCCATGTAGCCTCATCTGGACTGAAGTGCTTCCATTGCACATCTACCTATCTGATGGTTCGGTTCTAGAGCAATGCTAACTTCCTATCTAGGATGCATAGTTGCTCAGTTTGTAACTCTCCCTCAGTTTCCACCTGAATCAAATCCCAATCAATCACATGGCTAGGATCTTGTACATATTTCTTAATCAAAGAAACATGAAAAATATTATGATCTCTAGTGTTAGCAAGCAATGCAATTCTATATGCAAGTGTCCCTATTCTTTCAAGCACTTCAAATGGCCCACAATATCTTGGTGACAACTTGGCACAACTTCCAAGCTTCAAGAAACTCTTCCTTGGACTCACTCTAAGCTAAACATGATCCCCAACACTGAATTACCTATGCATTCTATTATTATATGCTTAGCTTCTTTGTCTATCTTGGGATGCCTTTAAATTCTGCCTAGTTTTTGCAACCTCTTGTTCCATTTTCTTAATCAATTCTGAACCAATTACAATTATGTTCACTGGATTATCCCATGTCACTAGTGTCCTGCATTTTTTGCCATACAAAGCCTCAAATGGACTCATTCCCAATGTAGCTTGATTTCCATTGTTATATGCAAACTATACCAATTGTAGATAATATTCTCACTTGGATGGTTTTTCCATCACATACATGCAAATCATGTATTCAAGAATCCGATTTACTCTTTCAATTTGTCCATTTGTTTGTGGATGGTAGGCAATGCTAAAATCGAGCTGTGTTCCCAAGTCTACAAAAATACTTTTCTAGAAATTTGAGGTAAATTTAGTATATCTCTCTGAAATTTTTCCCTGAGGCAATCCATGCAATCTGAAAATTTCCTTCATGAATATCTTTGCAATAGCATCTACTTTATAGTGGATTTAATTGGGATAAAGTGTGCTGATTCTGACAATTTATACACCACAACCATGATATAATCACATTGTTTCATAGTCATTGGAAAACCTTTAATAAAATCCAGGGAAATTACTGCCCATTTTCATTCCAGAATCGACAAAGGATGCAACAAACTTGCTGGGTGTTGATGCTCAGCTTTCACTTGCTAACATTTCATGCATTTAGATTTATACTCAACAATATCCTTCTTCATCCTTGGCCAAAAATATTGTGTCCTAGTTGTAGCAATTGTTTTCCGATATCCTAAGTGATTAGGATATGACATTTTATGGATTTCATCCATAACAATTATCCTCAAGTCTGCCACATTTGGAGTATATATTCTATTTTTATAAACGAGAAGTCCATACTCCTCTAAATCATAGCCTTCATATCTCTTTTCAAAATGTTGTTGCTGTAATTTTTATTTTATTTGCACATATAATTCATCTTTAGCAAGATAATTGACAATCTGTTGTCTTAAATATGATTGGCAAGTTGTGATGGCCACCACATGCATTTCGTGCATCTTTCTATTGAGTGCATCAGCCACTTTATTGTCTTTTCATTTTATGTGTCTGATTTCAAAATCAAACTCACATAAGAATTCCAACCATCTATCTTGCCTTGCATTTAAAGTTGGTTGCTCAAATAAATATTTCAGACCACAATGGTATGTCCTCAACTCAAATTTTCTACCCACACATCTTTATGGAATGAACTATTGTTGTAAGTTGCAGATCATGTGTGGCATAATTCTTTCCATGCTCCTTCAATTTTTGAGACTCATAACACACCACATGATTTTCTTGCATAAGAACTCCAAGTCCTTGCTTACATGCATATGTACACAAAATGAATTCTTTTTTTGGGTCTGTAATTTTTAGGATTGGAGCACTCGTGAGAAACTTCTTCAATAGTTGGAAGATTTATTGACATTTCTAGGTCCATTCAAATTGTGTCCCCTTCTTTTGCAAGGAAGTAATTGGGTTTGCAATCTTGGAGAATTCTTCAATGAACCTTCGGTAGTAACCGGAAAGACCCATAAAATATATCACATCTGTCACATTCTTTGCAGTTGGCCAATTCATAAAGACTTTAATATTTTCTGGATCCACTGATATTGCTTCCTCTCAAATAATGTGACCCAAACAATGAATTTTATTTTTATAAAAGTCACATTTTATTAGCTTTGCATAGAACTTATGCTCCATTAACAATTTCAAATCCATTCTCAAATGTTCTTCAAGCTCCTCTTCATTCTTATAATAAATTAGAATGTCATATAGAAAAACAAGAACAAACTTGTCCAAATATTTGTGGAAAATGCCATTTATGAGACACATGAAGGTAGTTGGTGCATTAGTGAGATGAAATGGAACCACTACAAATTCATAGTGTCCATACCTTGTTCTAAAGGTTGTCTTATGAATGTCTTCTTCCTTCATCCTTACCTGATGGTAACCAGACATCAAATCAATTTTTGAAAATACTTTTGCCTCTCTCATTTGATAAAATATCATCAATTCAAGGTAATGGGTACTTGTTTTTCACTGTCACTATATTCAGCTACATGTAATCAATACAAAACCTGAATGTACCATCTTTCTTCTTTACAAATAGTACTGGTGCTCCCCATGGAGACACACTTTCCCTTATGTACTTCTTTTCCAATAATTATTGCAATTGCATTTTCAACTCTAATCATTCTAGTGTGCTCATTATGTAAGGTGTTTTAGATACAAGTGAAGCTCTTGGAACAATATCAATTATGAAATCAATGTCCCTCTTAGGAGGTATTCCTAGTACTTCCTTAGGAAACACATCGTTAAATTCTTGTAGCACATGATAGTCCTCCAATTTTGGAATTTCATTTTATGATTTGTCCAATATATGGGCTACATAAAATTGACATCATTTCATATAAAACTTCTTCAGCTGCATGGCTGAAATATGCCTAACATAAATTTTATTTGGAATTCCTTTCACAACCCTTGGGTTTCCTTCATCATCAATGCACTCAAAACTCTTGTTGTAGCAATCTAGTTTAACTCTATGTGCTTCCAACCAGTCCCTTCCAATGAGAATTTCATATCAACCAAGTGGTAAAATATTCATATTTGAACAAGTGGATAGTCCACCCATTTCTAATGGACATTCCTCCACCATTTCACTATTTTTTCTCTTTGTTCTCGTGGCTAGTTGAACCAACCATTACTTACTATGCTTGGTTCTCTTAAAAGCAAAAATCTCAACAATTTTATGACTGATATAACTGTGAGTAGATCCAAGGTCAATCAAAATAGAAATAGATTGCTTAGGAATCTTACCTTCAACCTCAACCACAATTGATTGATGATCTCCTTGGTGGTCCTATAGTGCAACATAAATCCTAGGAACAGTCCTTGCCACTTGAACCACAATTTCAACTTCTTAAATTTTGTGAACTTGCTTTGCACTCTGATTTCTTTGTGGATATTTTCTAAGAAAATGGCCCTCTCCACATCCTCAACATTGAAGTGGTTCTCTTGGTTTTATTCTATCATCCTAGTTGGATTTCTCACAACTTATGGGGGCTTCCTTGGCTGATTTATGAAATGAGGAGGCTTGAACCCTTTCTTCCTTTGATCAAACTTCTCATTCTTCTTGTCCTTCCATGCCTTATTGAAAATTGGCTTGCTTTTAGCTTGATCATAACAATACTTATCCTTTCTTATGGTCTCATCTAGGGTTTGAGGTTCATCAAACTCAATTCTATCTTTATAGGATTGAGGAAGCCCAGTTAGAAAATGTTGATTTTTGACTTTATCATCCCTAATATACTTGACATACCTTAGTAGCTCCAAAAATTTATTTGCATATTCCTCCATAGTCATTTGGCACAACTTCAACTCATGGAATTCTTTAATTTTTCCACCATACTACCTATCAGAGAGGTAGTTTTGCTTGAAGTATTTCTTTAATTGCTTCCAAACAATTTTCATTTCATTGATATTCTTCACTTGAATAAGATGATCCCACCATATAGATGCTCTCCCATTCATATTGAATATAGTTAGTCTTTCTTTCATATTTCTAGAGTAGTCTTGAACTTTGAAATACTTCCTCGTCCCAAGAATCCAAGCCTTAGCTTCTTGATCAAATTTTATTTCACCATCAAAGGTAGTAGTTTTGGCCTTCCTAAATTATTAATGTGAGTTGTTCTTGGAAGACCACTTACTCTTCTTCCTATGAGATGAAGAGATCCATCCTTCAGTGGAGTCCTTAGATTCAGCTAACTAACTAGAAGATATTTCTGGAGTATATGACCTACCTCTAGAAACTCTTCTTGAATTATGGGACCTCTTGTGAGAATGTATCCTTGAGCTACTCCCACTCTTCTCTTGATTTTCAAAATGATGTTCATATTTGATATTCCTTTGGATTTCTGTCAGATGTTGGAGCATAGCTGCATTTAGATGATTCTGCTCTTCTTGAGCTCTAAGCATCCTCTCATTGTCTGATCTATAACTCTGCAACTCCACCCTTAGGCTCCTCATATTTTTTGGAATGTATGGGGGAGTCACATCGTTTCTCCTACCATTGGATTATGTCTCTTCAATCTAAACATGTATATTCTCTCCCATTGCATCTTCATCAACCTCATAAATATCTTGTGAATCATCCATAATGATGACCTTCTTGGCTCAACCAAGATCAAAGGTTTCTCAACTACATTATACTCACTCTTGACCCTTTAACAATCACTAATAACTGGTTTTGAATATGAAAAAGTGTGGATATAAACAAATTTGTTAGATTTATTACAAAATAAAATTCAATTTTCATATATTCTGGAAAATACCCATACTCACATTTTTTGTCAGTTATGGCTATAGGCACTTTTCTGATCAAATTACAGAAGCATAGAAATCATAAATTCAGGATTGGACTCTATAAAATTGTTCCCCTTTGGACAATATTTCCACTGACTATAAGCATGCTCAATTATGATTCCTAAGGACAAAGTTATAGTCCTTCAAAATTGTTAATTTTTCCCAAATTCTGCACTTTTCCTGTAGGTGCATTTAACCCAAAAGGTCGACTTCAGACACCTATAGAATATAACCTATGGAGATATAGAACAAATTCCCCATTGTACTAGGTAATACATATGAGGAGGATTACTCAGAAATATTTGGTTTCCTCATCAGATGCTCCAGTCACATGTTATAAAATTTTGGAATCTACTACTTTGTATTTTTCCACTTCTTCCAGACTTAAAAAAAAAATTGCATTTCTGTAATACACCCTCACAGTCCAAAATTTTACCCCAAATTTATGTTGCTCTAATGGCTGTTGTTAAAATCTAAATCCAACTTTGTTGATTAAAAAAAAGAAAATAGGTGTCAAGGTGGCTTTCCCCCTTGTGACCTCCCTCCACTACCACATGGCGAGTCGAGGGCAACTCCCTTGTTGTTTTTTTGTAAATGATGCAATTTCTTGCAATATGGCGCATAAGAAAATATAATTTGTTGTTTTTGTGGCAAGGTCCTGACGCATCATGACATGTCCATCCTAAGGTGTCGGACATGTCCGACATATTACCCTGTGACACATCCATGTCACCTTCTACCAACCACCAAGTCACCGTGCTTCCATACCATCCAACCTTGAGCAGGAGTGCATCGACAGTTTTCCCTTTACCACAACCAGTAATGCACCCCTGTGAAGTGGTTTGGAAAAAAACTCTTGGGGAGGCATTGCTAATCAAAAAATGACATGCACCCCAAGTGGTTTTTGGCACAACGTGCCCCTCATCCCTTTTTATCCATAGTGTACTTTATCAGTGCGTGATGGGTTTGGGATGTTGATCTTCCATAATATTTGACAATCAAATCTCCACCCTCCCATTTCTAACCACCATGCACTTTCCCAAGGCACCACGAGCCACAACCATCGATCTTATCTTTTATCAAATGGTCATATCTTCATCTGCCTCCACATTCCATTAGGGGAAACCTCATGCACGTGGTTCCAAAGTGGCAAGTCCACGTCATACCTCTAGTTCATGTTGATTTTCCAGGTCACCCATCCATGTGGCATGGGTGGGGCCGATTTACAAATTTTCCAAAATTTTAAAATCTCGAAATTACATGAAATTTTAATTTGGGAATAAGGGATTATTATGAAATTGACTTTAGCCTTTATCTATCATTTAATAGAACCCAACATCTACATGATTATTTCATCTACAACTCATGTTCTTTTCCTGTAACTGTGCATTTCCGGCCCATACAACTCTGGTGTTATAACCAGAAGCTCTAACACCACTCTGTAAAGTCGCCATCAATTTGGTTAGCAGGACAGGACATTAACTAAATTGTGACCTCTAAATTTCACCCCATAACCACAATTATGAATTTATATAGCTAGAATGCATGTGTAGACATGAAAATAAAAACACACAGTGGAATAAACTGAATCCACACACACAACATGCAATTTATAGGAATAATTATCACATGAATACAAATAAAAATAATTCCAAATTAGATACATAAGAATACTTATCTTTAAACAAAGAAGATCCTAACAACTAGCCGTGTAACAATGATTTTCCACCCAACCATAGGAACTCTATCCAACATACACTCTTTATGCTAAGAAGCCACCCCCTATTGTTGTAGATGTAACTTCAAAAGATATTCTTTCGTATATTCTTTTATATTATTATTGTACATTTTATTGTACCTCTGTCGGAGATGTTTTTCCTCCGATCAAGGATGTCATTATTGCGTTTGGTCATGCAAGAAAATCAAGGTAAAACCTCCATTGTAAGTCGGGGAAATAGCTCCCCAAAAGATAAATGTAAATTGTATTTTTGAGTCTCCCTAGGACAGGTCGTTCCAGTTAGTTAGAGAAGTCGGCTCCATTAGGGAATTAGGTCAATCACACATAAAGTATAAATAGAGAGGATCACTCTCTCATTTGGATATCACACTCACTCAAGCAAGTTCACACCAAGTGAGAGAGAAGACAAGTTCGCTGGAGGATAAAGAGTGAGAGTTGCAGAAGACATGTTATGTTTTGGGTTTTCCATCTTGCTTATATTGTACTAGTGACAAATCTATCTTTGAGGAAGTTGCAGGGTTTTATCCTTTATGGTTTCCCTGGGGAAATTTCTTGTTCCTTTTGTGTTTTTTTGTGCTTGTCTATCTTTCAGTTTAAAGATCTAACTAAATTGAATTAAAGTGCAAACTCTAACATTGTATCATATCCAATTTGAAAAGAAGGAATTGTGCAGCAGTAGGAAACTAGTGCTTCCTGTCAAGCACTCTAATTGCAGATAATTAAATATCAAACATACAGAGCGTATGAAATTTATTGTCAACCCGAGGAAGTCTTTTTATTTCAAAGGACAAGTGCACAATATATGCTTAAACACTAAACCATTAGCAATAAATACTTCTATATTCTATCATTCATGTTCATCCCCAGAATCTTATGCAATCCAAAGCCTTCTCACTGCTATAATTCAAATCCTCTCTATCATGCATCAACTAAGAATTAACATCAGATCTAATGAACAATAGGAAGGAATCTCCTTTATATCCTAGAACGATCACTTGCCTGATCTAATCAACCTGGAAATCGTAAAGCAAAAACTGAGCAGTAATCTAGAAATCCAATTGCGAAATAATTGAGTTAACTGTTCTAAGAATATTGAATTGCAGAATGGAAATCAAGCAACACACAATCAGAACGATAAATTGTAAGAACTCAGGGGATCGCAACTCAGCTGTAAGATGAACACAAGTGTGTATGATCTGTACTTGAAATGTATATAAAGCAAACCTTACTCAGTCGACTGTTATTCTACACCATCTACCAAACTCACAGAAATATGATCCTTAACTATACTGAAAATTCACACGATAAATATTGCTGCTGCGTACAAAAGGAAGAACAAAGCATCACACAACAAGAAAGATGAAATCCTAAATTAACACAGCAATCTCTGTGGAAGACGGGCCCAGTCTTCACACAGAGACGCTGGTTGAACAACACTCTCTTTAACTCAGAAGCAACTCAGTATATTAACAGAAGGATGAGTACACAGTTTTGGCTCGACTGCTAATACAAGATAAATTAATTAATTGCTGTCCAACCCCTTAGTCGAGGCAATTCCCCATACTTATACATACAATTGCAACATCTAAAACCTATAATTGGGCAGCCATGAAGATCTCTGATCTTCAGGCGCCCTAAATAATCTAGCTGTTACAATGCGTGGCAGAACTGAAATATGAGAGAAGTATAAATTGTCCCAAGAGTGACGGTCATTCCAGCTCACAGCGGGATTTGAGCAGCGACATACTTAATATAGTTCTTCTGTTACAGCTGCCCTGCCACGACTGTGCCTTGATTGACGAATTGAGCCCCAAGGAACCTTCCACAAGCGATGAACGTTCCTTCATGACTTGTTCAGCTCCGATCTTCCTGCAGTCTATTGTCTTACTACCTTCATAAATCGCATCATGTTAGCACAGATTAAGAGATGCACAGCTTTAATCATCACAATCATAAGTATTAACACAATAAAACAATAACCGGCCATACCTTGGTAATTGGGGAATAGATAAGGACAATAAGTTGAATTGCCAAGGTAATTGGTGTAAGACAAGGGAAGGGAAGATGATAAATGATGGTCAAAAAGGGCCAATTCTGGGCTCAACACTTCCTAGTTCAAGGTCTTCTCTCCATAGATCATCAAGAAAAGAGGGATATACTAAATCTCCCTAGGAGAGAGCATGTTTTGGAGGAAGCAAAATTCAATTTGAAGAATTTTCATTTTTTACCCAGTCACTAGTGCCGGGAGAAAATTAGGGCATCAAACGTTTGGGGTTTTCCTCCATCAATCTAGAAAAAGGAGTACATTGGATAACTCACCTTGAGTAGGTGCATATTTCTGTCAAAAAATAAGTTTAAAATTCCAAGTTTGGAAAATTAGGGTTTCTCTAACAAACCCTAGGCCATCTAGCTCTAGAACCAGGTTGGGCATCTCAAATTGGTAAGTTCTAATTCTTTTCTATTTCCATTTGAGGTTCTCATATCAAAATGAAAAATCACACCAAGCTTTAGGATAAGCTTAAAGGAGCTGATAACTTCTGGGCATGGAAGTATAGAATCTCTCTTGTCTTAGAAGAAAATGACTTGGACAAATATGTCAATGGGGACGTTCCAGAACTAGAGGGAGAAGAGGAAAAAGAAATCCACAAGAAGAACTTGGTCAAATACAAGAGGATTATTGCAGAATCCCTCAAAGATCATCACATCCCTCATGTATCATGCTTGAAGACTCCCAAGGAGATGTTCGATGCTTTAATGAAGATATTCAAAGGGAAGAACATAAATCAAAAGATGACTCTAAGGAACCAACTCAAGAATGTAAGTATCCAACACCCAGAGACTATGCAATATTACTTCACAAGAGTCTCTCAAATCATGGAAGCAATGATTGGCTTGTAGATAGTTGGAGCATCCAAGCATATGACATGGTACAAAGAATCTGTCATCAACTTATTAGAACACGTGTCACCTCACAAGGTGAAACTTGGGCATGATTATCAATATCCCATCAAAGGAAGTGGAGAAGGTTCTTACATGCTAGATTTTGGAAAATCACTAAAGATGAAATATTTTCTCTATGTATCAGGCTTGAAGAAAAATATTCTCTCCATATTAGCTTTAGATGCTAAAGGAATGTGGGTTTCATTTGTTGATGGCCAAGTTCTAATGTGGCCAAAAGGAAAGACAATAAATGATGCAACAGTAATTGGAGAGCAAGAGGGAGGCTTGTACAAGTTGAAAGGAAAACCATAACAAGAATTGGTCCATGACTCCATGGAACTAAGTGAATTATGGCACAAAAGGCTTGCACATGTGCACTATAGAGCACTACCAATTTCAAGCAAATCAGTTTCAGGTTTACCAAAAATCCAGACAAAGCATGAAGGAATTTGCAAGGGATGTGCATAAGGAAAGAACGCGAAGAAAAAATTTCCTAGCAGTTAAAGCAAGGAAAAAGGAATATTGAAGATAATCCACTCAGATGTGTGTGGTCCTGTGTCTTCCAACTCATTAAGCGGGTATGTATACTATGTTTATTTTATATATGATTTTTCTCGTAAGGCAGGGATTTATTTCTTGAAGGGAAAAGATGAAGTGTTTCGCAAATTCAAGGAATTCAAAGCCTTGGTTGAAAATCATACTGAAAGGAAGATCAAGACCCTACGATCGAACAATGGCAGATAATTCACCTCAGAAGAATTCAAGGATCTTTGCAGGGAATCGGGGATTAAGAGGGAGTTGATCAATCCTTACAATCCTCAATAGAATGGCGTTGCAGAATGTAAGAATAGAACGATAATGGAAGCAACGAAGGGAATGCTACATGATCAATATATGCCAATGCACTTATGGGAAGAAGCAACAAGAACCACTATGTATGTACAAAACCTTACACCTCACTTTGTATTGAACAACAAGACTCTCGGAGAAGCTTTCTCAGGAGAGAAGCCATAAATTATCCATCTCAGAATATTTGGCTTCCCTGTATACATACATATCCCGAAAGAAAAGAGAACAAAGCTATACCCTTGAGGAAAGAAGGGAATATTCATGGGATATAGTGATACATCAAAATATTATCGAATATACTTCCCTGGATTCAAGAATATCGAGATCAGGAGAGATGTAACTTTTGATGAATATTCAACATACAACAAATCAAGAAAAATACCTATTGAAGAAACTGAAGAACCTGAAGATCCCAGAACCAGAGACAAAGTTACGGAGGAGATAATTCAAGAATATCATGAAGACCATGACATGAAAGAACCACAAGAACTTGTATATCAGAAACAGTTGATGCCACGATGTACATGAAGATGATTGATTCATTGATGTACTTGATGAACACGAGACCGGACATATTATTTGCCGTGAACACCCTGAGCTAGTTCTTGATGAATACGATACATGTTCACCTGATTGCTGCAAAGCATATATTGAGGTACCTGAAGGGTAAGATTGAGTATGGGCTCAATTATGAGATGAATAAGAAGATTAACCTACATGGTTATGTTGATTCAAATTGGGAAGGAAGTGCCATAGACAGGAAGAGCACTTCAGGAAGCTTCTTCAGTTTGGGATATAGTAATCTCTTGGTTTAGCAGGAAGCAGTCATGTGTGGCATTGAGTACAACCAAAGCAGAGTGTGTTGTAGCTTGTTATTCTAGTTGTGAGGCAGTATGGATTCAGAAGCTACTGTCAAAGTTGTTTGATCTCGATTTATAGGCGACGTATATATTTTGTGACAACCAGAGTTGTGTGAATTCGTTTGAGAACACGGTGTTCCATGACAAGTCGAAGCATATTGAGATCAAGTACCGCTACATCCGAGATATTGTGCAGAGAGGAGCAGTGAAGCTCTAGTATGTGGCAACAGACGAGTATATAGCCGATGTGATGACCAAGCCTTTAGCAAGAGTGAAGTTCGAGTATTTCAGAGAGAAGCTTGGTGTTATCCAGATCGATGTTCCTCGGAAGAGGGAGTGATGTAACCAGAAGACGCAGGTGCACCAGGGATGTATCTTAAATGTTGGAAGACTCAAGTGATCCACAAGGATGTAATGCATCCGAGATGATCCTAGGTTGTATTCACATGTTTGAATATGCTAGTAGTTCCATGGGTCATAAAGATTCTGGGATGCACATGGGTTGTTTCTTACATGGTGGAATATGCAGATGGTCCACAAGGAAGTAATGCATCTGGGATTCTCTTGGGATGTATCCATATGTTTGAAGATGTAGGTTTACTGAGAGAGTAGTAATGCATCTGGGCTATATCCATGGGGTGGAAGACGTAGATGTACTTGGGTTGTACCCATTGGGTGGGAGATGCAGGTTGGTTGAGAGAGAGTCGTAATACATCTGGGATGTATCCATGGGGTGGAAGACACGGATTTACATGGGTGGGAGACGCAGGTTGACTGAGAGAGAGACGTAATACATCTGGGTTGTATCCATTAGGTGGAAGATGCAGATGTTCCTGGGATGTATCCACTGTGTGGATGACAAAGGTTTTCTGATGGACATGGTGTATGCACCTGGGCTACTCTCAGTGTGCGATGATGAGATGATATGGATACGATGATATGATAGTAGGAGGCACAGGTTATTTCTGTGGCAATGGAATGAGTGGTCCTGGGTTGGACCTACTTGATGGGTTCCTCCTAGAGATGATGAAGACCTAGATGAGAGCTAGGCCTACATCCATCATGAAAAAGGGATACCTCTGTAGAACTTATCATGATTGATATATTCGAGAGATGTCACTAGTCAATGATCAACGAGATGAGGATTTTTGCAATAGCGATGATGATGATCTATTGTTGATGACGTTCCAATGATGATGATTATCTAGCGATGATGACGTTGTATAGATTTTGTGTCCAACTGTGATGATTGTTAGAGCAATATTATACCTTAGTAACTTAATCATTAATTAATTAATGGTTATTAGGTGCTAAATTGGTTAATAATACATCCCTAGGTGTGAAACCAGTTATTATGAAGTGGTTTGGACTTATCTGGATAAGTGTGAACAAGTTCACAGTGTATGAGCCAAAGTATGGGCCAAGAGGTGGTCAAACTAGCTGTTAGGCATGCTTATCCAAGCATTTATTTCCCCAGCATGCCTCTTGCACCCTCTTTCCCTGTTTTAAGGAAATGCATTGACCAAGGGCGCTCATGCACTGTATGTGGACAATTCCCACTCCCTAGGCCATTTTTGGCATGCCTAAGCCTAACCAACTTCCACCCAACCTTATCCTCACATGTGTGAACCTCATTATGACTTCCCATGCTTACTCAGTGTTCACATGCATATTTTGAACCTGTTTGGGTTATTTTGGAAACCATTTTGGTTAACCTAGGGGGGATTGGGGTAAATCTAAGATAGCTAAGTGTGGACACTCCAAGTGGATATTTTTCCTTACTATTTCTATATAAGGATGATAGAAACTCATTGTAATAGTAGACAGTTAATAAAATCTCATATTTGATCATTTGTGCATTTCTGGAGTTTTGATCAATTGTGCTGAGTTTTGATCATTTGTTCATTCTGAAATAGTTTTGCACTTATCTCTTTCTTAATGAATTTAATCTTTCAGCTGTGAGGAATCCATGGTAGCTAGATCCTACTATGACATAGATTTTACATGGTATCAGAGCTCTTGGAGATATTGTTAGTGTAGATCCCTCCTAAGTGATTGAGAGTTTGTTATTGCAGGTACACAAGCTTCTACATGGATTCGAAAGTTCCTCTTCTTACTCCATTTGGTTATGCAGAATGGAAGCCTAAAATGTGTGCATATCTCAAGAGACAAGGTCTCTATGATTTGTCCATTGGTGCTGAGAGTGAACCAGAGTCTTATGAAGAGAAAAATGATTGGCTAAATGATTGTGACAGAGCATTCAGAGCTATGTGTCTAGCCATGTCTCCATGCATGCACTACTTGATTGGTTCTGCAGACTATTCATTTGAGCTATGGTCCAACTTGGACAAGGCTCTTGATAAGCAGAAGAATGGTGCATTGAGTGAGCCTATGGACACCTCTACATGTGCTCTTCCTCCTACTGATTTGGCCTCTCCTCTCTTTGATGAAGCTGTGCATGAAGATCGAATGGAAAAATCTTCAACCCATGTTCCTATTGTTACAGATCTCTTTGATTTGAATGCTTCCTCTATAGGTCATGAAGTAGAATGTGAAGAGACATCATCTATTGCACAAGATGTTACTGCAAATGATGAATATACAACAAATGGATCAGCCATTGTTGAAGAAGAGATATCTCTACTGCCATTGTTCTCCAATAATTCTTCAAATGTTGATTTTGAGGATGAGAAGCTAGTTGTTGAAGATCCTTTGCATCCTTCACTAGATGATGGTGCAAAATTTTCTGATATTTTGGATTATTTGAAGGCTGCATCAAAGTGTGATATGTCTGAAAATTCACTCACCAATTCTGATCTAAAGCCTTCTACCTATTCCTCTATGGTGACTAGCACTTTTTCTCACAATTTTATTGAAGAAGGAGACATTGCCATTGTTTTGGAATGCATTGAACCTTTGTTCCTCTCACTTGGACCTGATCATACATGTTTTGGATATGATTTTATTTCAGGTTTCAAGTCCAAAGATCATTTGGAACTATTGTTCATTATTGTTGGAGCTACCATAAGAGTTTTTGGTTCAAAGTTTCAAGAAATTTCAGTTTTGCTTGATGCTGCTTTCTCCACTTTTGGTTCAAATTTTTTGGCACAAGAATCTCAAGACTCATTTGGATCTGATTTCAGTCTGAAGTTCAAGTCTAATGAGCTGCCACTTATGCTCTCACATCAGTTTATTGGAGATGTTCTACATGGCTACATTCTCCATCATGCAGCTGTTCATGTTTCTGATCTAGTTGAGCAACAATATCTTCTTCCAAAGAAAAAGGTTCCTCCAGACATATGATCAAGTTCACACCTACTTGAGTTTTGGAGAAGTTTAATTTTGGTGTGCTTCATGTCCATGCTTGAGGGAGGATTTTCCCCATGTGGTTTTGCCTCTTTCCTCATTTTACATGGACAAATAAATTTCTATTGTAAAAGTTGACTTGAGCCTTAGTTGCCAAGGCCTTATTTTTTATATTCCACTAAGTCTAGAATATGGGGGGGTGTTAGAGAGATACTATACCTTAGTACCTTAATCATTAATTAATTAATGGTTATTAGGTGCTAAACTGGTTAATAATACATCCCTAGGTGTGAAACTGGTTATTATGAAGTGGATTGGACTTATCTGGATAAGTGTGAATAAGTTCACAGTGTATGAGCCAAAGTATGGGCCAAGAGGTGGTCAAACTAGTTGTTAGGCATGCTTATCCAAGTATTTATTGCCCCAGCATGCCTAATGCACCCTCTTTCCCTGTTTTAAGGAAATGCATTGACCAAGGGCGCTCATGCACTGTATGTGGACAATTCCCACTCCCTAGGCCATTTTTGGCATGCCTAAGCCTAACCAACTTCCACCCAACCTTATCCTCACATGTGTGAACCTCATTATGACTTGCCATGCTTACTCATTGTTCACATGCATATTTTGAACCTGTTTGGGTTATTTTGGAAACCATTTTGGTTAACCTAAGGGGGATTGGGGTAAATCTAATCTAGCTAAGTGTGGACACTCCAAGTGGATATTTTTCCTTACTATTTCTATATAAGGATGATCCAAACTCATTGTAATAGTAGACAGTTAATAATATCTCATATTTGATCAATTATGCTGAGTTTTGATCATTTGTTCATTCTGAAATAGTTTTGCACTTATCTCTTTCTTAATGAATTTAATCTTTCAGCTATGAGGAATCCACGGTATCTAGCTCCTACTGTGACATATTTTACAATGATGACTGTGGCGAGAGAATACCTTCCTAGTTAAGAGGTAGTGTTGTTGTAAATGTAACTTCAGAACATATTAGTTTGTATATTATTATTATAGTATTATTGTACTTTTTATTGTACCTCTGTCGGAGATCTTTTTCCTCTGATTAGGGATATCATTATTGTATTTGGTCATGCAAGAACATTGAAGTAAAACTTCCATTGTAATTTAGGGAAATAGCTCCCCAAAAGATAAATGTAAATTTTATTTTTGAGTCTCCCTAGGACAGGTCGGCCCAGTCGGTTATAGAAGTCGACCCCATTAGGGAATTAGGTCAATCACACTTAAAGTATAAATAAAGAGGATCACTCTCTCATTTGGACATCACACTCACTCAAGAAAGTTTGCACCAAGTGAGAGAGAAGACAAGTTCGCTGGAGGAGAAAGAGAGAGAGCTGTAGAAGACATATTATATTTTGGGTTTTCCGACTTGCTTGATATTGTACTAGTGACAAATCTATCTCCGAGGAAGTTGTAGGGTTTTCTCCTTTATGGTTTCCCGAGGAAATTTCTTGTATCTTTTGTGTTTTATTGTGCTTGTCTATCTTTTAGTTTAAAGATCTAACTAAATTGAACTAAGGTGCAAAATCTAACATCCCCAAGTTGGGATATGAGACCACCAGGGCGAAGGAAACACCTACATGATTTTATCTCTCATCCCACAACCCATTCTACTCACTATGCTTAGCCAAAAAATCAACTAGAGCTCTATAGGGGTCTCACTAAGACTTCACAACTATGGCACTCCTTCCAATTGACCCACAAAACACAAGGAAGGCATTTTCCTTCACTGATTCATAGTTCCCTTAGGAAATCCAACCCTTACAATGCTTACCAGTGTGTGAAGTAAGAGTCCAACTTGTTGTAGGCAATTGGAGAACCTCCTGCAACATTAATCCATGGATTCTCAAGCATCCAAAAGTAGTAGAACTCAATGGGTAAAGGTCCCTATCTTTCCCTGTTATTGGACAATCTACTCGAGTGGACACGAGCCAGATCTCCCTAGTTCAATGTGAATCTAGAACAAATAAGAACATAACGTAAAGCTACTTTCCTAGATCAGATTAGAGATTGAGTAATTAGACGTCTTACCTTTAGATTTGTAGATCTTTGTCCTCGTTATTGCTCCAATCTCCGTCGTCATCATATCCGTAGTTGCAAGACCTATCAAAACATGTAGAGACAAAACAAGCAGTAAAACATATCTAAACACTAACTGATCTAAGTAAATAGTTAAGGAAGTAAACTATAAACATCATCAATACAATGGACATTTATGGAAAGAGTTTATATTACTGTATAAAGAGTGAGAAATACAAAGTAGAGAGATGATTACAACCCAAACTTTAATGTTGCAATCCTCCTCCAACAAGCCAAGCCAAATCCTCCAAAGGAAATGTATGCCTCCCAAGAGATGGATAGGGATCACCTAGGATAATTCCATTAGCATGTAGGTGCTATAGACTTCCTCCCCTTGGAATGGAGAGGAGCTTTGTATTTATAGGACCAAGTGGATAGAGTAGGTTGAGGATCATGGGGAGAGGACTAAGGGATCCTACCTTGAGGTTAGGGAACCATAGGACAGCTCACCTAGGAGTTAGGGATAGGGATACACCTCATCCAAGTTCTAGAAATCGCTCGAAATACTACTTTATCCAAATTAACCAACCCTGGCATAAGTTGCATGAGGGAAACCTGCGCCTGAGAGGGAGAGCATAGGCTGCACAAAGGAAACCTGAGCCACCGGCGCAGTCTGACAGACTACATCCTGCGCCTGACCTATTTGGGTGCTTCTTGCTCAAAGACAACCTGCGCTTGCCCAACCAGACATTGTGGAAAAAGGGCACCAACTTGCTCTAAATTACTTCTTGAACAGGGAGAACTTCAAGGATTGAGGCACTGAGGTAACAAGGGTCCCATGATGACGAGATTTAGGTGTAACAGAATGCCCCCCAAAGCATGAAGTTGGAAAAACAAGACAGGTGAAGTTATTTAAAAGATGGATGGAAAGGACTTGCTAGCTGGAAGATCCTGCTATAGTACAACTGACTCTGAGATACAAGTCTCATATGACACACAACATGGATGTCGACCAATACATTGCAAATCCATGGTAGTAAAGACCAAATAAACACAATCATGGATACTAGACACAATCGTAGATCCATGATGAGATGATAACACAGTCACGACCAATACAAAAGTGGATCCGTGTAATATGTCTCAAACAATCTCCATCGCAACCTGGGTAAGACATGATTTTCCCTAGGTTCTTCAAGACGAACCCACAATGATATGAATCTATCCATGTGATTACAATGTTTTGGAGTTGAACATGGAAGAAACCACTTGATTACTGGTCATTGATGTATATTGTTAACAAGTATGAGGGAAATCACCATTGATGTCAATTATCCCCAAGGTATCATAGTACATATCACCGAGCGTGAATACATGCGTTGAGGTCGAATTCTCGACAAAATATTTCACTGAAGAGTCAATGATGTAAACTCATGTTTAAAGAGAGATAACATGCCATTAAGGAATGCATGCCCAAGGTACTTGATTGGTTTCTAGATTCAATCCCTGGATGATGTATTGAAGTCGACAAGGATGAATCCATCAAAGGAGAGCCATGATGAATCCCCCATCAACGACACGAAACTCGATAACATATGTTTTGAGTAGATCGGTGGAATAACATGCAAGACTGACTCAGGGTAGACCAACATGATGGAAGGTGTACTGACTGTAGATGATGAGTAATCAACATCTCTTGAACATGGGCATGGCATGACTTGGCAGTATTGACATGACGAGAACGATACCAACCCCCAATGCGACTGATAGTGGAAGCATTATTTGGATGACCCAAAGGAGTAACAAGACTCACGAAATCAGTAGGACTTGAAGACAAATGGATTACCCAAGTATTGAATGCAAATGCGACTGAGTGCCATGTTCAAGAGCGACTATGTACTTCATAAATTATGGTGTAACACAAAATATTTCCTTTTCCTCATCATGACTGATGAGTGCCTCATTTTTTTTTTAACAAGCTTGAGGAGGGTAAACAGATGTTCGATATAGCTCATCCCATGGATGAGTCCAATCCAAAATGTTTTACGAACCTATGAAAGGATGGGTTCATCCCATGACGGGACCTTCAATGTTGAATTTTAATGAGTCCATAGAAGGTAAAATCGGCATCATTTCATGTTTAGAGAGTCCAAAAAGAAATAAAGAAGACTCCAAAGGTCCTTTTTCATAAAGTTAGCCTCTTCGCTAGGAAAACGGTAAAACAACGCGAGAGAGGACTCTTCCAAACATGATAGGCTGGAGTATTCATTTTTCGTGAGTAGTGCCTCCTAGTCTAAAAAAGGGGTAAAATATCACCAGAAAGACAACCATTCAAATACTTTTACAAGAGTGAATGCATCATGTTCGCTTGGCGATCTTTTCGTATTTAGAGAGCCCAAAAAGAGCCTAAAGAAAGACTCTACGGGGTTCCTTTTTCGTAGGAGTTTAACGAGCCCGAAAAAGTGATAAACTATAACTCGGTGACTTATTCTCATCGTTTTATGAGCACGAGGAAGAAGAAAGAGTTAGCTCGGTGTCATTAGTAATTGAATTTAATGAGCAAAATAACGACAAAAAGATGCTCTATGAGTTGTTCATACCTGAAAATACACGTGAAATGACCACAACTGCAAAAAACAATGTTAATGAGGTACTTAACTTCACCTACAAGCTTCGAAACTCAATCAAAATGATTAACCGAGTATAAATAATTCCAACTATAGCAAAATAACCACAATGGATTAAATAAAAAATGGAATATGCTCTTTTTTAATATAAAAAAGGGTAAATAGTAAACAGAATTACTATTTGTTTTTTAGCAAATTGGAGAGGTGAGAAGTGTCGTTTGGAGCTGTTTTTCATTTGTTGATTCCGGGAGCTGTGATCAACTATTTTGAGTGCCGTCAGTGACAGGTAACCCTAAACTTAGCCTTTTAACTTTCCAGTGGATTAAATTTTTGTTTTTTCTTCATTTTGTTTTAGTGTTGGGCTTGTTATGTGGGAGGATTTGCACTCACAGGTCGACGCAATCAACCCTTTAGGGAACTACGCCGGCAATGAACCCGAAAGGGTGTTATACGTCGGCGGTGCCCTTTCTGAAAGGACGATCTACGCTGGCGCAAACCTTCATACCAATTAACTCAAAACCCAACCAAAGAAAAACTCTTTTGATGATTGAGGAAGGTCCTAATGGTACTTAAATGGCCTTTTTGACAGGTTTTCAATGACCAACATGGTTCTCGAGTGGAAAGGAGGCAAGCATGAGCTCGATAATGCTCAAGCGAAAAATGATCTACAATGTATTGCCGCATTGAGAAGCTGTGGTGTGATCAACTACTTTCGAGTGCTGCTGATGAGGTCCCAAGTACCCTTGTTGTCATATCTAGTCCAACACTAAGACCCGGTACAACAACATTCTCATATTGGTGAGCACACGCTAAGCATAGATGTTGAGGAAATCCATTTTTTGACAGGGTTTTCCCGACGGGGAAACCCTGTGACCCTGACTAGATCACGACGGGGTGATCGAACTGTGGATGACATGATCGAGCACTGGTGTAATCCAGGTACACAGATGACTGGTTGGAAGATTCCCATCAAGGATGTTCGGGACCGAGCCCTCCATAATGTACTCTTTACCATTGTGATGGTGGTTGGCAGTCGATCTACTCATCTGGAGATCAAGTCACTGATGATGTATGCCGAGGAGTGCATGGATCCCACTGTGTTCAACTAGTGTGAGGGGATCCTCACCAGTCTACAAGATCAGTTGACCAAATTCTAGCGCGGGGTATTGAAGTAGTTTGGTTATGGTTCAGTGGTTATCTCATTCATGTTTGAGCGGGTGCCACACTTATGCCCGCAAGTAGACCTTGAGGATCGGGATGCATGAGATCCTCACATGACCAGGTGGTACAAGGTGATGGCCCGCCATGGTGGGGGGGTTCCTATCATCAGCTTTAGCACAGGTTTCTTCACATGGCTGAGGGGATAGCTCCTCATGGTGGAGGACTATCCGTATGATGGGACAGATTTCAAAGGGGACCCAGACCTAGTGCTTCCCGAGGGAGCATTGTGGGGAAAGATCGGTGAGAACAACTACTGCTTGTGTCTTTTCATTTTATGCATTTATGATTTTTTTGGGGGTAGTTCTGATTACTTCTACATGTTTCTTGCAGATGTGGGTCCAGCACGATTGCTTGGAGTCTCTCCTCTTTCGCGGAGAGGGGCAGTACCGGAGTTGGGCCCCATGTTTTGAGATGCCATCGAGGAGATAGAGGAGGTCGAGGAGAACCTTCACAGGATGACTTTGGATATTTTGGATCTGGGTGTCCATGACCTACCTCGTTGCTACGAGAAGCTGACGGTCGGGGTATCATTATGTTTCGGCATGCTGCTTCGGAAAGTTGCGAGGGCCGTAGTCTGCTATCATGAGCATGTTAGGGATTAGGCTCATGTGTTATATGTATGTATTGAAAGCCTATGAGCTTCATATTTTGTAGAGATGACTCTTACTGAAAGCTAGCATGCTTCATACTTTTGTATCAACACTACCATTTTTGTACTTTGTACTGATTTATATATACAAATGCTATTGGCGGTTTTTATACATGTTGTGTTCTATTGGTGATTAATGGGATAATTTTTATATGTTTTGATTATACAATGGATAATTTACATGTTATGTCTATTTTTATATTTTATGGATATCTTATGTGTGTGCAATGTACCAATCTAGAATGAAATTGGCCATCGAGTCAACAACCGTGTTCATGTCTCATGGAATGTGTAGGTATTGAACAGATTCAAGGGACCTTTCCAAGAGATGAACACATTGGAAAAGACAGATCAGAGTGGGGTCGCGGATAGCGTAGATCCGGTTAAGATGAGAAACCACTAGTTGTGAATCCATATGGATAAAAGCGTGGCTCATACCCAAGGAAAGAGCATTGGTTAGAGTTCCAATCACCACCTAATATTCCACGGCGTTATTGGTTGCATATCATAGACAATTTCCTCCTGAGCTGATAAGCTCGCCCGTAGGGGAATAGACTACCTAGGTTTCCGAAGCAAGGTAGTGGGTATGCTGGCTGGCACCGTCTGCGAATCCATAGCAGGTTTCCATCTGCACATGCAGACAAAACATGGTATAAGTAGTGAAACAAGATCTTGACACACGAAAACAAAGCGTCACACCACACAAAACACACGCCATGTATAGTATATACAAGATATTTATGCATGAAAAACTTAGGAATAGTACCTCTTCAGGTAGATCCCATTACAAGGCTCTCCCAAAGATATTCCATCATAATCCTCTAGTTCGTATGCTCCCTTTTCCAGAACACGTTTTACAATGTATGGTCCATGCCACATGGACTCAAAATTACCTACCCCCAGCTTATCATGTTTTTGGTTGTACATAAGGACCAAATCACCCTCATTGTAGACGCGAGGTTTAACTAACCTATCATACTGAGCTTTGATGCATTTCTTATGTGCCTCGTTGGCAAGAGCAGTATCACGGCGGGTCTCATCGAGTTTTGCTAAGTAAAGGAAGCATTCTTTGTCAGCAGTGGTGTTCGGGAGAAGCTCAACTGCGAGTTTGAGAGATGGAATCTCGCACTCTATTGGTAGGACCTCCTCCAATCCATATACCAATTGGAATGGTGTGAATCCAATGGTAGTCTTGATGGAATTCCATTACACCCACAGTGCATAAAAGAGCATGTTATTCTAGTTTGATTTATGTGTACCCACCATGCCTTGAGTCATAGTTTTCATGACCTTATTGATGGCCTCTACTTGTCTGTTGGAATGTGGGTAATAAGGGGTTGAGTTTTCGTGGAAAAAACCCAGTCTGGCACTCAATTCGTCTACCATATGGTTCTGGAAGTGAGATCCATGATTGGTGACTATGGCTTGTCGAACTACAAGCCGTGCAATGACATGGTTGAACATGAAGAGTATAGCAGTTTTGTCATCTTCGTTGTACATAGGCATAGCCTTGCCCCATTTATTAAAATAATCCACGGCTACTATGACATAACCATGCCCCCCGACCGAGGTAGGATTACAATGCATGAAATCTGTGCCCCATTTTGCAAAGGGTTCCACAGTAATAACTGAGTGTAAACGGGCTGGGTGAGAGCACTTTTTTCATTTGAAAGTGTTGGCATGCGGGACATTTCTTAACAGCCTCAATGAAATATTTGAATATGGATGGCCAGTAATATCCCTTGCATAGTATCTTTTGGGCTGTATCCATCCCATAGAGATGACATCCACAAGCCCCACCGTGAAAGTCATTCAGAATGTGTTCAGCCTCTACGTGTGTCAGGAAACATCGAAGAACAAAATCAACACCATGACGATACAAGGTATCGTTAATGATCAGGTAATACTTGGCGTGGTGGCGTATACGACGACAATCATCACAAGACAATTGGAGGATGAACCGTTGGGTTTGAATATATAAGGTGATATCTACATACCATGGGTCTGACGTGCTGATGAGGAACAACGAATCATCGAGGAGAGAATTGTTGGGCTCAGATCCTGAATCAACATGGAGAACATCACAAATGAGCTCAGCAAACACCAAATATTTCTTTGACTTGGCCTTCTCGAAGAGGAGATCGAATTCCTGAGGTATCACAATCCAACATGAGTACTTTCCCTCGAGTAATTTCCATGTAAGGATGTGGTACATGGGGTTTGAGTCAGTAATAATGGTGGTGGTGTAGAGTAGTATATAATGACAGAACTTTTGGACGGCATTGACTGCCGCGAGAGAGAGCTTCTTGACATGTGAGTAACGAATTTTGGGGTCAATAAGACCCTTACTGAGGTAATAGATCACATGTTCCTGGGCATTGTTTTCCTCCTAGACGAAGCCCATGTCTATTGTGGTGACAGAAGCGGCAAGGTAAAGGATGTAATCCTTATAATAATTGGGCGGTTGGAGCACAGGGGCATGGGTAAGAGCATGTTCCAAACTGTCAAAGGATTGTTGCGCTTGGTCGTCCCATATGAAAGGGACATCCTTCTTAAGTAATCGCATATAGCCCTGTGTCTTCTGAGTGAAATTACAGACAAAACACCGTAGGTAAGTTTCCTTCCCTTGCAAACTTTGTAGTTTCGTAATGTTGGTAGGAGGTGGGAGAGCGACAATGGCTTCCACCTTCAAGGGATCAATGTGGATCCCATCTTTCAAAACGATAAAACCAAGGAGGAATCTAGACTCAACACAAAAAATACAATTGTGAGGATTCATACGAATGTTATACCGCCTACATCTGAGGAATACAGCCGTCAGATGATCGATGTGGAACTCGCGATGCTGCGAATGAGCAAGGAGATCGTTAAGATAGGGCTCCACAAAGTTCTTCACATCATGAAAAGCGTACGACATGGCCCACTGGAAATATGTGGCACCAGCATTTTTAAGACCATAAGGGAGTTTACGATACACAAACGTACCCCAAGGATATATGAAAGCGGTCTTATGTTGGTCGTCTAGGTGGATCTCAATCTGGTTGTAAGTGGGAAATCCATCCATGAATGAGAAGATGACACTTCGGGCACAATTTTCAATGATATGATTGATGGAGGGAGTAGGGTAGTTGTCTTTAGGACAAGCCTTGTTCATATCCCTATAATCGACACAGACTCAGATGGTGCCATGGTTCTTAGCCACAGGGACAACATTGGAGACCCATTTTGTTAAAGGTACAGGGTAGATAAAGCCATCCTTCAAGAGCTTTTCAATCTCTTCCTTAATTTCCACAGTATTTCGAGGCTGTACTGGTCGTAACTTTTGGCACACTGGTTTAGCATCGGGATAGGTTTTAATCTCATGCGAAACGATGGAAGGATCTATCCCGAGCATCTCCTCATAGGTCCAAGCAAAGATGTCGTGGAATTGCTTAAATAAGGCCGTGTACGTAGTGATCTCCTCGGGAGAACAATTCTGGCCTAAACGAATATGTTCCATGACACCAGGGGTAACCGCGATGTCAATCAGAATGGTGGGATTGATGTTTTCCAAGTTTCCCTTAGTGACTATATGACAAGTGAGTATCGGTGACTGGGTGCAAGGATAGACATCCATTGTGAAAATGGTGGCGATGTTGTTCTCCAGAGAATCCAAAGGGGGTAGGAAAGACGATCAGTGGTGGAGGTCTTCCCATGGAGGATCATCCGCACTCATAATATCCAAAATGGACTTGTAATAATGAAAAGTATGGAATAGAGGATCTGGTAAGGATGACGTCCACTGTAGAGAACAAGATGTAGAGGCCACAGCCAAGTGGTCCTTAGGTGCTGTCAAGATAGCCTCATAAGTGATTTCAGCGGGTGAAAGAGGCATGGTATTTCCAATCAAATGCATGGTGGCTTCATCGGGTACGATCTATTGATTGGTAGAGTTGGGAAAATATGGAATCATGGAGGAAATCATGTTCACTGTGGAAACATGGTTAGGGGGATCCGGGGTTGGAAAGACACCCATAAGTGATGAATATTTTATGAGGCCGACGCCCATGCTCTCATATATCTGCGAAGAGTTTCATAGCAATGGGAAATTATCGCTAGGGTGAATAGCAGTGTCTGGTGTACAAAAGTCTAGTTGGTTGACAGTGACAATTTGGCCTTGGTGAGGGAATTGCACAATGCAGAAGACAGATGGCGCGACCGCAGTCATGGCATAAAACCAACTACGACCAAGTAAGAGATTATAATCCAAAGGGGCTGTGACTACTTCCACATTAACGTTTGTAGTCTTACCCCCCAACTCAACTACTAAGGCTTGTAGTAGCCCATGGGGTTGAAAGCCATGATCGTCGAATGCTTTTAGGGTAGTGGGAGAATGGTTTAATTCGGGAGAACCAATGGATCTCCAACAAGATAGCAACATGATCGAGGTAGAAGCGCCTTCGTCTAGTACAGTATGATGGATTGTATTCCCAACAACCTACGTAGCAACTTGGACTGCCAATTGGTGGGAAAGCCTCGGTTTAAAGTACTCAAGCCAAAACATGATGGTATTCGAGGAATCTGGATCTACCCCACCAATGGCAGCGATAAGAGTCTTGGTTTGGTTGGGAAAATTCTGCAAGACCTCTAGCATCAACATGGCACAAGGAGCTTGCGCCAAGTCCTCTACAATGTTGTAGTTCTAAGTTGCCCGAGCATTAGGATTGAAAACTTATTTTCAAATTGTGCTCTTAGGCGGACGCAACACTAACTCTAAAGAAGGCTTCTCGATGATGAGAGAAGCTGATGGTATAGTAACATTGGGAATAGAGGTGGGATCTTTTTCAGTATTACTTCCAACGGGTTCCTTCGGAGGGACTGAGTTGTATGAGCACGATCGTGTGTTCAGGTTAACCATCTCAATATGCATCATGAGAACATGCATGGTGGAAGATGTGCTCCTTGAGAAGGAGAGGGTTGAGCAATCATTTTTTGATTTTGGGTGGGGAATCAGACACATTGGTAACTAGGGGGCTGGGTTCCCTTTCTTTCTGCTTGGAGACTCAAATTTTAGATATTTGCGTGAATCTCTTGCTGCACCTCTTCAACCCCTGACTATTGGTAGGAATATCTGGGTCTGATTTGGGGGAGTCCTCTTTGGAGTGTTTTATTTTTAACAAGGTGTCGGCCACACTGTCCAAGTCAATTTTTCTTTTTTTCCGCTGATACAGAGGTGGTCTTACTTTTTGATTCAGGTGGCAAGGGCGTAGTCCTCATTCTTTGAACGTCCTTAGTAGATACCACGATGAACTCCTCCCAGGAGAGCTATGGAATCTGAGCTTTTAGCTCCTCACCAACTATTAGTTTGATCAGCCAATGATGGGCCAAAGCATCATATTTTCCCTTAGCCACCTTCCTTCTCATCTCTTCTAGGGATTGGAGCAGGTAAAATGGAATGCTAATTATGTTGTTTGATGAAATGTGGCTTCTATGTCTGAGAAGTTCCAAAATACGAAAATGGAAAATGGGAACATAGCTTAATCTTCCAGTGCATGTAATGTACCTCTGGACAATTGTAGCCATTTCATCCCATGGTGCTAGCATGGAGGGTCTTTTGACTCCATTTTTATCTTCATCATAAACCTCTCCATGCTCAAAGAATGCTTCTTTTGTTGTGTGGTTTGCCTCCCGGTCATTGCTGCTCCAATGCAGGCCCATTGGAAGACCAGTGTATTTGGCAATCATGTCCTTGTCCAATTTTATGCGCAACCCTTTTACTTGGGTGACGTACTGCTCATCTTTGATATGTTTTAGGTTTCTTGTGAATTCCTGAGCTACCCCTGTATCGTATCCTCTCAGTCCAAGGATAAATGGCATCCATCCTGAATTGCAAATGATCTGCAGGACTCTCGTGCTTTGATAAATGGCACTGTGATCTTCCAGTTCACTTTTCTTAAAACCCTTCGTCATTTTTAGAATCTTCTTTATAATCAGACAAAAACCAGAACTTTGGAATGTGGTTTATACCTGCAACTGCTTGGGGCTCTGCTTACGGGCTCGAGGATTGCAATGTTGGATGAGTGAGCACACTAGCTTTGGTTGTGAAAATCCTCATGGCAGATCTAAGAGATGATGTGTACCTCACAAGAGTAATTATGATTAAGCAGGAAAATAGAAGAAGAGTGAACAATACAGTATAATGAGCAACAGAATAATATGGTACAGTAGAACTCAGATAGAATCAATAATACTTCACACACACTAATTAATTAATCACAGTATGGACAAATAAATAGTACAATGGTAGAGAGGATATGAATGCCTAAGGTGTCAATTCGAATTAGCCTCTCAGAGTGATCATAAGATCAATAGAGTGTCATCGAAGCACAACTGGAAGTCTTCATCATCATCAGTGGAGTCATCAATGCTCAAGTAACTGTCAACCATCAGTCAAACTAACTCTGGTAGGTGTAACTGAGTGTAACTCAGTGTAAACTAAAGACAACTGGACTGGTAGGTGAAGAAGGGCGAGTTGCTCCCTAAAATCAAGGAAGAAGGGCACATTAAGCAACTAGAGGGCTAAAACTGAATAGTGAGAAGCTCCTGGGGGCTGGATAACTGAGGGCTAGGTGTTGGACTGATGACTAGGATGCATGCAAACCCTAGAATGCATGCAAACCCTAAAAGTGCATGCATGACTGAAAATGTAAATGATCAAAATACTGGTGGGATTAGGATGGAGTATAGGAATATCCTAACACCCCCCCTTAATCCATCCTAGGCCCTGGTAACTAAGACCAAAGGTCACCCAATACAATGAATAATAACAATCAATAAACCAAGGAAGTGGGAAAATTTCATGGGAAACATACCCCCTCCTCAAAAAAAGACTGTAAGGCACACACAAAAACAAATGCTCCAAACTCAAGCAGGTGTGATGCTTGGTCATATGTCTTGAGGTATCTTCTTTTTGGGAAGAAGTGGATCATGCTCAAAAAACATGTGCTTGTACTTGCTCTTTAGATCGAATGTGATGAGAACAAATCCAATAGTATGAGAATGATCCTTGAGCCTGTGATTCGAATCAGCTGAGGTAGGATCAAATCTGTGAAAGTGTATATAGTCTTTTGTCTTCTCCTTCAAACCACCATGGGTGAGATTATGTCAAAAATAACTATTACATGTTTTCTTGAAATCAAAATTAGATTTAAGACTTAAAAGACAGTTTCTTGAGATCTCCTTTGAACCAGCAGGGGTGAGATCAAAACTATCATATGCATGAGAAATTATCCCAAGCAATAATTGCTTAGCATCCAAATTAGATCCAAGAATTTAATCATGGTTTCTTGAGATCTCCTTTGAACCATGAGATGTGAGATCAAAACCAGCAATTGCATGAGAATTTATCCCAAGCGAATGGCAATGGCCATAATCTTCAATAACCTTCTGAAAGCATGAATTTATGACCATATAGTAGTATAAAAGAGGAGATAGCTAGAGAGGAGCGAATGCATTACCTTCAGTAGTTGTTTTGACCTCTAAAATAATCATGTGATCATGATGCAAACCAACAGACTCTGGTGCAAGAGAGGATTTAGGACCTTCTGCAATATCTAGAGTGTGAGCTGGCATAGAAAGAGAAGAAAGTTTGAGCATGAGTGGAGAATCTTCAAGTTCTTTGTCAACAACTTCAATATGAGATGATACTAGTTCATGATCTGAGAGACCATCAAGCGGAGTGAATGGAACACTTTGCTTGCTTTCAAATGGATTTGGACCAATCCCTTCATTCTGTCTGCCAAATCTTTCATCCTCGTAGGCCCATATCTCTTTTGGAGATTCAACATCATCAATGAATTGATGTACCAAGCACCGAGACATAGTAAGCATCATGTTTCCCATGGCTCTGTCATCATTATTTAACCAGTCAATATTTTCTTCAGAGGATTCAAACTCTCTCTCAAAACAATAATCAAAGAGACCATTTATCTTCAAATGTGCTATCATCTTTGGTTTCCATTCATCATAGTTGAATGGAGAAAAAGGATCATAGTTGAATGGAGGAGGATAGATTTCTTCTGAATACATTGAAGCTGTAGAAGACCTGCAAAAACAATATAGAATAATGGCAACTGCTATTGCTGGAAAAATGTAGAAACTACTGCACTCGAAATCTTGGTAATAAACTGCAAAAAAATCTCAAGAATGGAGATAAACAATTCTCTCAACATGCTCTGATACCATGTGAAAATCCTCACAGCAGATCTAAGAGATGATGTGTACCTCACAAGAGTAATTATGATTAAGGAGGAAAATAGAAGAAGAGTGAACAATACAGTATAATGAGCAACGGAATAATATGGTACAGTAGAACTCAGATAGAAGCAATAATACTTCACACACACTAATTAATTAATCACAGTATGGACAAATAAATAGTACAATGGTATAGAGGATTCAAATGCCTAAGGTGGCAATACGAATTAACCTCTCAGAGTGATCATAAGATAAATAGAGTTTCATCGGAGCACAACTGGAAGTCTTCATCATCATCAGTGGAGTCATCAATGCTCAAGTAACTGTCAACCATCAGTAAAACTAACTCTGGTAGGTGTAACTGAGTGTAACTGACTGTAATTGAGTGTAAACTAAAGACAAGTGGACTAGTAGGTGAAGAAGTGTGAGTTTCTCCCTAAAATCAAGGAAGAAGGGTGCATTAAGCAACTGGAGGGCTAAAACAGAATAGTGAGAAGCTCCTAGGGGCTGGCTAACTGAGGGCTAGGTGCTGGACTGATGACTGGGATGCATACAAACCCTAGAATGCATGAAAAACCTAAAAGTGCATGCATGACTGAAAATGTAAATGATCAAAATACTGGTGGGACTAGGATGGAGTATAGGAATATCCTAACATTGGTCTGTTGCTTCTCGAGAATTCCGAGCAGTTCCTTATATGCAAAATCATGGAATATTATGCAGCCTTACTTGCCATCTTTTCGCACCTATTCCTTCCATCATTGTTGTACTTGCCTCTTTTAATCCACTTTTTTTCAATGATCGGTCTCTGTAATTCCATGATCGATCTCTGTTCTTCATATGGTGAAGGTTCCGATCATGATTCGTTTAGGGTGATGGGACTTAGGTAGCGACCATGAGTTATTAAGGTGATTCGACCATGCTGCCGATTAAAATGGAAGTTGTCCTCAGCTGACTGGAAACGAATGTATTGTGGGAAAATGTTTTACCTTAAGAATAAAATAAAATTATTTTAGAGATTACCTTGGTATGTATGCGTACCTGCATTGATGATTTGGTGCGATTTTCATGCATGGTGGATTCCGTAGTAGATTTGGTGGTGTCTGTAGTTGATTTCTGCATGTCAGTAGTTACGTGTGTGGGCTGATTTTTCCCTTTCTGCCCATTTTGAATTTGCTGAAGTGTCATCTTTTGAAAATTGTCGCAGCTTGTTGCTATGACTGATCTTATGACGCTTCGTATTTGGGTGATTGCACGACTGTATGTGACAGGATCTCTTGAATAACTTGCAGCCTCGCATGATAATTGATATGTAATGTATCAGGCCTGCTTGAATAAACGACAGGCTCGCTTGAGTATGTTGAAAAAGAATGGAATGGCGTGTTTGAAGAATTCCATAGTAGTTGATGACTGATTACTGAATGTAGACATGGCTAGCTCGCTTGAGTGCTGATGTGTAATGTATCTGGATTGCTTTAATAAATGGTAGCCTCGCTTGAATTGAATTGCAGGCTTTCTTGAATGCTTATCCAGCTGACTGGATTGTGGTTGATATTTTTCTTTGCAATAGAAATGCTAGATCTTTCATAGGGATATTTGTGGCCCTGCAATTTTTTGTTATGAATTTTTTTATTTTCTTGTTTCATTTTTTTCTTTTTCTTTTTTGTAAATGAGTTATATTTTATTGATTTGTCGCATCCTCTATCAGCATCAATTGTTGCTGGTAGAGTACCTGTGTAAATTCTTCTTTTGATTGTGGTTTCTTGTACAGTTTTAGGTGATGCCCATTGACTATCACGGGGAACTCTTATTCATCAATTGTAATAATTTTCACAGCTCCATTTTCATAAATTTTCTGTATAATGTAGGGTCCAAGCCATCTAGTGGTTAGCTTTCCTTTCAATGTGTGAAATTTGGAGTCGTAAAGTAGTGCCCAATCACCTTCGTTGAACTTTTTATCCTTCAGATGTTTGTCATGCCATTTCTTTCTTTGTTGTTGGATGAGTTCAGTATGTGTAAGTGCTTGTTGGCGGTATTCATCTAGTTGATTTAGCTGTAACATGCGTTCTTCTTGTATTTCTGATAGGTCCATTTGTAACTCTGCTGCAATTATTAATGTCTTTATTTCAAATTCGATTGGCAACATGAAATTTTTTCCATAGACTAGCTCATAAGGTGTGAATCTTGTAGTTGTTTTCCATGTAGTATTGTAAGCCCATACTGCCTCACTAAGTCTGTCAGTCCAATCCCTTTTGTGAAGTTCGACAGTTTTTGTCAAAATTCTCTCTAATTCCCTGTTGGTTACCTCAGCTTAACCATTTGCTTGAGGGTGATAGGAGGATGAATATATGTGCTTTACATTGTTTCTGTTCATCAATTCTTCAATTAAATGTGATGTGAATTGTGGTCCCTGATCAGAAACTACTTCTCTTGGCACCCCAAACCTGTGAAAGATCTCCTCAGTAAAGAATTTTGCTACACTGGTTTCATTTGCAGCAGCCAATGCTGCTACCTCTGTCCATTTTGTAAGGTAATCAGTGCATACGAGGATGTAGCTTTTCTGATTGGACTGTGGGTTGAATGGGCCAACCAAATCAAATCCCCACTTTTCAAATGCCTCTAAGGATATTTGTGGATGAAGTGGCACTTCTTGTTTTTGTGTTGGTTTTCCCATTCTCTGGAAATCATCACAGTGGGACACATACTCGTAAGCATCTCTATGGAGTGTTGGCCAATAATACCATGTTTGAAAGATCTTGTAGGCTATCCTTTTTGCAGCATAGTGTCCTCCACAAGGTTCATTGTGGGTGGCATGCATTATGTCATGTACTTCATCTTTTCTAATGCACCTTCTAAGTACTTGATCTGGTCCCTGTTTAAAAACCATGCCCTCTATCCATGTATATGTGGCACTTTGCCTTATTACTTTTGTCCTTTCTTTATAACTGTAATGTTCCGGAAACTTTCCTGATACTAAATAGTTTGCTATGTCAGCAAACCATGGGCTTGTTATTGATATGGCAAAAAGGTGCTCATCAGGGAAGTTATCTTGAACCAATTCATTATCTTTCCCATGTGTGATTCTTGACAAAAAGTCGGCTACCACATTATCTTTGCCTAGTTTATCTATTATAGTGATGTCAAATTCTTGTAGAAGTAGCATCAATCGAATAATTCTTGCACTGGTATTAGGCTTGTTCATAATATATCTGATCGTTGAGTGGTCAGTATGGATAAAACTTTGGTATCCTGTGATGTAATGCCTGAGTTTATTGATTGCATGTATGACTGCTAGAAATTCCTTCTCTGTGACCGTGTAGTTGATTTCTGCCCTAGCCAAATTTTTGCTTATATAGTATATGGCATAGGGTTTCTTGTCTTGTTCTTGTCCAAGCACAGATCTGAAGGCTTTATCTGATGCATCTGTGTGGATGTAAAATGGAATTTCCCAACTTGGTCCTTCAAGTATTGGTGCTGTGATTGTTTTTTCTTTAAGAATTTCAAACGCTGCCATGCAGATGCTTGTCCATATGAGCTCATTGTATTTTGTGAGAAGTGCGAACATGGGGGCAGCAATTCTGCTATAATTCTCAATAAACCTTCTGTAGTACCCTGTCTGTCCAAGGAAGCTTCTCACATCTCTTTGTTTGGCAGGTGGGGGCAGTGTTCTGATTACTAAGACTTTGGCTTTATCCACCTCTATACCTCTCTGTGATATATGATTTCCTAGAACAATTCCTTCTTCCATTAACATCCTGCATTTGTACTTGCTTAGGCACAAGCTCATTTAAATACATTTTTTTAATACTAACTCAAGATTGTTCATTGCCTGGTCAAAGCTCTGTCCATAAGGTGTGAAATCATCCATGAAGACTTCCATTTTGTCATTCAGAAAATTAGAGAAAATACTCAATATGGCTCTTTGAAATGTTGTTGGGGCATTACATAAGCCAAATGGTAGGACCCTATAGCATAAGTTCCCCATGGGCATGTAAAGGTCGTCTTATCTTCAACAGTTGGGTGTATTAAAATTTGGTTGTACCCACTAAAACTGTCTAAGAATGAAAAGTACTTGTTACCTGATAATGTATCCAGCACCTAGTCTATAAATGGAAGTGGAAAATGATCTTTCTTTGTTGCTTTATTCAGCTCCATGTAGTCCACACAAATTCTATATTTTCCTCCTTTTTTAGGTACTATGACTAGTGGTGAGACCCACTCACTATCAGATATTGGATAGATGAATCCTGCGTCTAATAACTTTTGTAATTCCACTTTGACTATGTCTTTTAGTGCAGGGTTCAGTCTTCGTTGTGGTTGCCTAATAGGAGTATATCCTTCTTTGATGTAAATGTAGTGTTTGCAGATATCAGGATGTATTCCTTTCATATCTGCATATGTCCATGCAAATGCTTTACTTTGTTCTGCTAGTATCATCCATGTTCTGTTTTGAACTATCACCTGTTTTTGTAGAAAAAAATTCTTGAATAACATGATTGTTAGGAGATATATTTTGTATAAATCTATCTATATGGCCATCTTCATCTACTGCCTTTAAAGATATTGCAACATCAATTGTTATGATAGGTCGGAGGTTGTGATTTGGTGTGTTCTGGTAATCATCAGTCCAATTTTGATATTCTAACTCTGAAGATTTCATTGCTGGTGGGTAGATTGTGATTTTCTTCCTGGTATGTCCACTGGTGATTGTCATATTTACTGATCGGAAACCTATGTAAGCGTCCGCAGTTTCTAACGAAGGTCTACCTAGGATAATTGGATAGCCACTAAGTTTTCTTTTGATTTCGATTATTATAAAATCAGCTCGGTATTCCCAGAACTCGATATTGATCATAATGTCTTCTAGCATTCCTTCGGGATTCACAGTGGATGTGTCTACTAGTTGGAGTACTGTTGTGGCTGGTCTGACTAGTGATTGGAGTCCAAGCTATAACATGGTTTCCTTAGTCATGACATTGATCGCAACTCCCAAATATATTAAGCTTTTATTTATTTGTTTGTTATTTATGGTGATGTTTACTACAGGACTACCAGGATCAAGATATTTAGGGTTTATTACGACACCCAGCATCAAATCGACCAATTGTCCCACTACGTTAATAGTTGGTGGGTCACGCTTCCTCCTTCCTGGATTCTTTAGGCAATTTTATCTAATGAATTTGTTGTAGATGGGCACATCCCTTATGGCTTGTAAAATCGAGATTTGGATGTTTAAGTGTTTGAATTCGTTTAAGATTGTATTCTCTTCTTCTTCTTGTGTACTTCAGACAAGTTTTTCTCGAAATGGGGGATTTATGTTGCGTGGAAGTGGTTGGGTTTCGTCCTCGGGAGCTTCTAGTTCATCAGGATGTTGAACATAGGGTTCTGATGTGTGATCTTGAGCTTCAGGAACAAGTTGTTGGATGTTGTGTGGGGATGTATTCTGCAACGTTTTTCTAGATCGTAGGTTTATTTCATTTATTTGTATGGTGTCTACAACATAAGTTGGGAATTGTGTGATATCTGTGTTATAAGCCTGCTACTGTTGTGGGGGTCTATTATTATTAGGATTTGGAATTGGTTGGGCTGGAATAGGTGGAGGTCTGGGGGGTGGTTGAGGTTGTGGGGGTGGCATAAGAAGTGGTTGTTGTAATGGTGCCCTCCAATTTGATGGATGGGGGTACTGGTTTGCATAATTTGTGATGGGTGGAAAAGGTAGGGGATATTGAGGATAAGACGGTGGATAATACGGCTGTTGATAGGATGGTTGATATCTTTGCTGGTTTTGTTGCCATTGTTTTTTATTTGGCTGTGCTTGCCATGGAGTCGGTGCAGAGTTCTGATTTGGTTGTCCTTGATTATAGTAAGTTTGATTGCTCTGTTGATATGGTCTATCAAAATTATTCCTCCTCTGATTTATAAAGCAGAGCTGTTCCACTACTCCTTCAGTTGCTGGGTCTTGAATAGCTGCCTTACATGAGGGTAAGCGCAAACATTTATCAGTGGAATTGTCATCGGTGCATAGACCACATGCTTCTATTGTGTTCAAGGTGCACTGCCCCTTCTCATGCTTCTTTCTACAACGAGGACATAATACTGCCAAAGCTTGGTTAATTTCATCCTCTTTCTTTTTTATTTGAAGAGCATCAAGTTACATGGCCAGAGATTGCAGTATGTCAGTTTTCATGTCATCCAGCAGGTTTCCTAAATCGGATTTTGTAAGTTTTGGTGCTGAGGATGATGATCCAGTAGTGATTGTATGTGTATCCCTTGTCCCATTCTTAGTTTTCCTAGATCTTGAGTAGTTTTTGAAGATTTGTAGGATCTGGTCAAAAGATTTTTGGAATATATCTCCATCTCCAAGGAGAGTTAAGACTTCAAAATTCTTCTCTTTTACACCTCTGAGAAGGACAAGTTTTAGTGATTCAGGATCCAAGGTGCAATGGCTGGCTCGTTTGTAGCTGAGTTGAAATCTTTGGGCATAATCTTGTAATGACTTTCTTTCTCCTTGTTGCATCCTAAAGATTTCATCCCTAGTATCTTTGGCTTTGCACTAGTCCCTATATTTTTCTAAGAATGCCTGTTTCATTTGATCCTAGCTAAATATACTATTCCCTTTAAGGCTCATGAACCACTGAAGTGATAGGTCTTTCAGTGTGGAAGGAAAAAGCCTTAGCTTTTGTGCATCAATAGTGTAATCAAATGATCTGCAAACTACCTCAAATTCAAACAGGAATGTGTCAGGATCTTCTGAAGTCAACCCATGAAAGTTTGGCAGATTATTAGGATTGATGTTCTTCATTTTGGCATCTCCAAGAGGTATGCTAATGGGAAAGGTGAAAAGCTCCCTAGGTTCTTCCTCTTCATTCGCCATTGAGGTGTTTGAGCTGGAACTAGTAGTGAAGTTACTTCTGTTTGGATCGTATGTGGAGTCAATTTCATTTTTAGACTGTAGAAATTGAAACTGAGAATGGTTAGAACTGTTATTACCATCGTTTCTCATGGAATGCTTGGGTAGAAAGCGGCCAAACCTATCCCTCTGACGACGAGGCATTCATTGGTAAAAAAAAAGTATTTATGTTTTTGTTTTATGTAATTTTTGTTTTCTTTTTGTGGTTTTTAGGTGATGTCTCCTAAAATATTTAGCACCTCCCCAGCAATGGTGCCAAAAAGTGGTGATCTCCCAATATGGATGCCTAATGAGGGCAGCTATACCAAGAGCCTACTTTAAATGTCAACCCAGGGGACGTACAAACTTTGGAGGTGCATGCACTATCTGTGCTCTTATAGGATAATCTCTATCACAGTTGGATGTCGGTATTGATGTTCTAAAGGTTGCCTACTAAATATGTAAAACTGGTTGTGCTACGGAATTAAATACTGGAAAGTAATAAATCTAATTAAAAGAATTAAAGTGCTGAAAGCATTGAACCTATTCTAAGAAATAAAGATACCAAAAGCAGTAAATCTATTCTACGAAATAAAGCAGTAAATCTATTTTAAATAATTAAAATGCTGAAAGTGAAGGGGATGATTTTATGAAATTACTTAATGCAGAATGGTAAATCTAAAGAATGAAAATGCCATAACAAATCTAGTCTAATATTGGGGAAAACAAGGTCTGTAATTACTTGATGTCTAAAACTAGAATTCTGATCTAAACTATTTTAAATCCCAAGACTTAATTGAAGTGCAATCGTTTCAAGCTATCCATCTATTGCTAAAGAGATTAATCACGATGTGAAACAGTCAAAAACCTCATATATAAACCATGATATTAAAAGCAAAGCTGATACACATGCAATCGTTGATTCAAATATGTGTTGAAAGAAAGAACCTATAGGACTACTGAAACTATTCTGCTATACTACATAATGTATTATAAACTACTACAGAAATAAGAAATCATTCAAGTGCTTCCATATGCAATATAATTGTTCATCAATGTAAAACACATAATTGGAAAAATACCTACAAATAGAAATCTCCTGACTTACGTGTTGGAGGGGCCCTCCCCAACCCGTACTCAAGAGAGAATAAAACTTATAAACACCGGCTGGAATTAATCATCAATCTCTTATTAAAATATAAAATCCATGTCAAAACAAAGGTCTATACTTCGCAGTATCGATATGGCAGAAAACGTTAAAACAATGTTTTTCTCAAAATAACAGCATGAGCCTCTCGCTACCCGAGAGGTCCATATTTATATGAATTAATGATGATCCTAACTGATTGTCAAAATGCCAATTCTTCTTGAAAGTGGGAGTGCGTCCTCTATAAATCAGGAAACGGGGCACTGAGCTTGGTGATCCTTTAGTCTTCTACACGTCCATCCTTTAATGACCTTGAACCTGCTCAATCACGCTTGGTTTCCTTATAATGAGTTTGTTTGATACGCATTCTAACATACAAGAATAATCATAAAAACAATTTCATTAAATAATTAAAGTAAAACAATTTTCCCATAATTGAATGTGTTTCTTCGCCATTGCTTGAGCTGGACTGTGGAAAAAGGGTTATTAAATACCTGAAAATTGGACTCATCTTTCTCCCCCCTACTTGAAGGATTCACCCATCCTTGGGTGACTTATTCAATTCGTCGATGACCTCCCTAATATCCCATGCCGCCACCTTAGTTATCCCTGCCTGTCTGTGATATCCAAAATGTTGATCCTCCCTGGCCCATGTCCTCATCTCTTCCTCTTCATTAATCTATCCCTTGATGACTAGGGAAAGAAAGAATGGGGGATTTAGCCTCATCCCTATCCATCTGAGTTGGTTTCTTGACAGATATTCCTTGTAGAGTGTGGTCTTGAAAAGAGCATCATTGAGCATAAGGGGGGAGTGGAGTTCTTTTCATTTCAGATCGTTTGCCACTCTGCTCCACCTCTCCTTGATGCACTCATGAACTTCCTTCTGTGTGCTTCGGACTGTAATGTCAAAATGAGTCACAACCTCCTGTTGTTTTGCAAGGAGAATGGGTATTAGTTCCTCGTCCCGGGTGAGAATTCTGTGGTTATAGATTATCCCTTCAGGGTGGGTTGGCTCTGGTCTGATCATTAATGGGGTTTCCCATTTGGATGCAACATAGAGATGGTAGTCCTGTGCTCACTCAATTTCGTGGTTCATCCACGAACATAATTCCCTCAAATGGAAATCGCCCACATATGGGTTTGGCGACTAGTTGGGCGATCCAGAAACTACGAAATTATGCAAGAAGAATTCACTCAATTGTTCCTTCTCTAGTTCTGTGGAATTCAAACATGCATCCATAAACTCTTTGGGAGTGCTTACCTCTATGGGGAGCCCTTGCTTCAACCTCTGGAGCTAGAATTTTCCCCATTTCTCTTGTATATAAAATGCATATACTGCCGACGGTGGTTTGAGGTCCCGTAGTCTATCATATATGTCGATAGTAGTGGCCAAAACGTTCTTTAACTTGGTAATCTCCTAGTCTTTCTTTGCTAATTCGTTCAGTGCTCCAGCCAACTTTTCTTACAGCGTTGAGTTCTTCTGCTCGGCCAGCTGGAGCTCTTCTGCATGATGCATATTCATGATTTGTGTCTTCTCGGCTGAGAATGGGGGAGGTGTGGACTGGCTTCCTGGCCCAATTCTTAATGTTGCCAACTCATTTCTGATCCTTTCCAATTCTGCTCATGCTTCAGCGAGCTGGGAAATGACCTCGGGGTTTTCCTGGAATTTGCCTTACCCTTGTAAGCTCTGCTCTTCTTCTTTATCCATTTCTTCTTCTGCATCATGTTCTTCTTCATCATTATTTTCCTCTTATTCATCCTCTTCTTCTTTTTCTTCTTTGTCCTCTTCTTCATTTGTAGTGGGATCCTTCTGATCTATAAAAGGATCAATGTCATCATCAAACACATTGGTAACTAGGGGGCTGGGTTCCTTTTCTTTATCCTTGGAGACTCGGATTTTAGATACCTGCGTGAATCTCTTGCTGTTCCTTTTCAACCCCTAACTACTGGTAGGAATATTTGGGTCTGATTTGGGGGAGTCCTCTTTGGAGTGTTTTATTTTGACCAAGGTGTCGGCCACACCGTCCAAGTCAATTTTTCTTTTTTCCCCTGATACAGAGGTGGTCTTACTTTTTGATTCAAGTGGCAAGGGCATAGTCCTCATTCTCTGAGTGTCCTCAATAGATACCATGATGAACTCCTTCCAGGAGAGCTCTGGAATCTGACCTTTTAGCTCCTCACCAACTATTAGTTTGATCAGCCCATGATGCGCCAAAGCATCATCTTTTCCATTAACCACCTTCCTGCTCATCTCCGCTAGGGATTGGAGCAGGTAAAATGGAATGCTAATATTTTTGTTTGATGAAATGTGGCTTCTGTGTCTGAGAAGTTCCAAAATACGAAAATGGAAAATGGGAACATAGCTTAATCTTCCAATGCATGTAATGTACCTCTGGACAATTGCATCCATTTCATCTGATGGTGCTGGCATGGAGGGTCTTTTCACTCCATTTTTATCTTCATCATAAACCTCTCCACACTCAAAGAATGTTGCTTTTGCTGTGTGGTTTGCCTCCCGGTCATTGCTGCTCCAATGCAGGCCCATTGGAAGACCAGTGTATTTGGCAATCATGTCCTTGTCCAATTTTATGCACAACCCTTTTACTCGGGTGACGTACTACTTATCTTTGATATGTTTGAGGTTTCTTGCGAATTCCTGAGCTACCCCTATATCGTATCGTCTTAGTCCAAGGATAAATGGCATCTAGCCTGAATTGCGAATGATCTGCAGGACTCTCGGGCTTTGATAAATGGCACTGTGATCTTCCGATTCACTTTTCTTAAAACCGTTCGTCATTTTTAGAATCTTCTTTATAATCAGACAAAAACCAGAACTTTGGAATGTGGTTTATACATGCAACTGCTTGGGGCTCTGCTTACGGGCTCAAGGATTGCAATGTTGGATGAGTGAGCACACTAGCTTTGGTCTGTTGCTTCTCGAGAATTTCGAGCGGTTCCTTATATGCAAAATCGTGGAATATTATGCAGCCTTACTTGCCGTCTTTTCACACCTATTCCTTCCATCATTGCTGTACTTACCTCTTTTAATCCTCTTTTTTTCAATGATCGGTCTCTGTACTCCCATGATCGATCTCTGTACTTCATATGGTGAAGGTTGCGATCAGGATTCGTTTAGGGTGACGGGACTTAGGTAGAGATCATGAGTTATTAAGGTGACTCAACCATGCCGCCAATTAAAATGGAAGCTGTCCTCAGCTGACTAGAAACGAATGTATTGTGGGAAAATGTTTTACCTTAAGAATAAAATAAAATCGTTTTAGAGATTACCTTGGTATGTATGCATACCTGCACTGATGATTTGGTGTAGTTTTCATGCATGGTGGATTCGGTAGGAGATTTGGCGGTGTCTGTAGTTGATTTTTGCACGTCAGTAGTTACGTGTGTGGGCTGCTTTTTCCCTTTTTGCCCATTTTGAATTTGCTAAAGTGTCTTCTTTTGAAAATTGTGGCAGCTTGTTTCTACGAATGATGTTATGACACTTCGTATTTGGGTGATTGCATGGTTGTATGTGACAGGCTCTCTTGAATAACTTGCAGGCTCGTGTGATAATTGATATGTAATGTATCGGGCCCGCTTGAATAAATGGCAGGCTCGCTTGAGTATGTTGAAAAAGAATGGAATGGCATGTTTGAAGAATTCCGTAGTAGTTGATGACTGATTGCTGAATGTAGACGTGGCTGGCTCGCTTGAGTGTTGATGTGTAATGTATCTTGCTCGCTTGAATAAATGGCAGCCTTGCTTGAATTGAATTGTAGGCTTTCTTGAATGCTTATCCAGCTGACTGGATTGTAGTTGATATTTTTCTTTGCAATAGAAATGCTAGATCTTTCATAGGGATATTTGTGGCCCTGCAATTTTCTGTTATAAATTTTTTTATTCTCTTTTTTCGTTTATTTTTATTTTTTGTAAATGAGTTATATTTTACTAATTTGTTGCATCCTTTATCAGCATCAATTGTTGCTGGTAGAGTACCTGTGTAAATTCTTCTTTTGATTGTGGTTTCTTGTACAGTTTTAGGCGATGCCCATTGACTATCATGAGGAACTCTTCTTCATCAATTGTAATAATTTTCACAGCTCCATTTTCATAAATTTTTTGTATAATGTAGGGTCCAAGCCATCTAGTGGTTAGCTTTCTTTTCAATGTGTGAAATATGGAGTCGTAAAGTAGTGCCCAATCACCTTCGTTGAACTTTTTATCCTTCAGATGTTTGTCATGCCATTTCTTTCTTTGCTGTTGGATGATTTCAGTATGTGTAAGTGCTTGTTGGCGGTGTTCATCTAGTTGATTTAGCTGTAGCATGCGTTATTTTGGATTTCTGATAGGTCCATTTGTAACTCTGTCGCAATTCTTAATGTCTTTATTTCAAATTCGATTGGCAGCATGACCTTTTTTCCATAGAATAGCTCATAAGGTGTGAATATTGTAGTTGTTTTCCATGTAGTATTGTAAGCCCAGACTGCCTCACTAAGTTTGTCAGCCCAATCCCTTTTGTGAAGTTGGACAGTTTTTGTCAAAATTCTCTTTAATTCCTTGTTGGTTACCTCAACTTGACCATTTGCTTGAGGGTGATAGGAGGATGACTATCTGTGCTTTACATTGTTTCTTTTCATCAAGTCTTCAATTAAATGTGATGTGAATTGTGGGCCCTGATCATAAATGACTTCTCTTGGCACCCCAAACTTGTGAAAGATCTGCTCAGTAAAGAATTTGGCTACACTTGTTTCACTTGTAGTAGCCAGTGCTGCTACCTCTATCCAATTTGTAAGGTAATTGGTGCATACGAGGATGTAGATTTTTTTATTGGACTGTGGGTTGAATGGACCAACCAAATCAAATCCCCACTTTTCAAATGCCTCCAAGGAGATTTGTGGATGAAGTCGCAGTTCTTGTTTTTGTGTTGGTTTTCCCATTCTCTGGAAATCATCACAGTGGGACACATACTCGTAAGCATCTCTGTGGAGTGTTGGCCAATAATACCCTATTTGCAAGATCTTGTAGGCTGTCCTTTTTGCAGCATAGTGTCCTCCACAAGGTTCATTGTGGGTGGCATGCATTATGTCATGTACTTCATCTTCTCTAATGCACCTTCTAAGTACTTGATCTGGTCCATGTTTAAAAAGCATGCCCTCTATCCATGTATATGTGGCACTTTGCCTTATTACTTTTGTCCTTTCTTTATAACTGTAATGTTCTGGAAACTTTCCTGATACTAAATAGTTTGCTATGTCAGCAAACCATGGGCTTGTTATTGATATGGAAAAAAGGTGCTCATCAGGGAAGTTATCTTGAACCAATTCGTTATCTTTCCCATGTGTGATTCTTGAGAAAAAGTCGGCTACCACATTATGCTTTCCTGGTTTATATATTATATTGATGTCAAATTCTTGTAGAGGTAGCATCCATCGAATAATTCTTGCACTGGTATTAGGCGTGTTCATAAGATATCTGATCGCTGAGTGGTCAGTATGGATAAAACTTTGGTATCCTGTGATGTAATGCCTGAATTTACTGATTACATGTATGACTGCTAGAAATTCCTTCTCTATGACCGTGTAGTTGAGTTCTGCCCCAACCAAATTTTTTCTTATATAGTATATGGCATAGGGTTTCTTGTCTTGTTCTTGTCAAACCACAGATCCGATGGCTTTTTCTGATGCATCTGTGTGGATGTGAAATGGAATTTCCCAGTTTGGTCCTTGAAGTATTGGTGCTGTGATTGTTTTTTATTTAATACTTTCAAACGCTGCCATGTAGTTGCATGTCCATATGAAATCATTGTCTTTTGTTAGAAGTGTGAACATGGGGGCAGCAATTCTGCCATAATTCTCAATAAACCTTCTGTAGTACCCTGTCTGTCCAAGGAAGCTTCTCACATCTCTTTGTTTGACAGCTGGGGGCAATGTTCTGATTACTAAGACTTTGGCTTGATCCACTTCTATACCTCTCTGTGATATATGATTTCCTAGAACAATTCCTTCTTCCATTAACATCTTGCATTTGTCATTGCTTAGGCACAAGCTCATTTCAATGCATTCTTTTAATAGTAACTCAAAATTGTTCAATGCCTGGTCAAAGCTTTGTCCATAAGGTGTGAAATCATCCATGAAGACTTCCATTTTGTCATTCAGAAAATAGGAGAAAATACTCAATATGGCTCTTTGAAATGTTGTTGAGGCATTACATAACCCAAAGGGTAGGACCCTATAGGAATAAGTTCCCCATGGGCATGTAAAGGTCGTCTTATCTTGATTAACTGGGTGTATTAAAATTTGGTTGTACCCACTGAAGCAGTCTAAGAATGAAAAGTACTTGTTACCTGATAATATATCCAGCACTTGGTCTATAAATGGAAGTGGAAAATGATCTTTCTTTGTTGCTTTATTCAACTCCCTGTAGTCAACACAAATTCTCTATTTGCCTCCTTTTTTGGGTACTATGACTAGTGGTGAGACCCACTCACTATCATATATTGGATAGATGAATCCTGCGTCTAATAACTTTTGTAATTCCACTTTGACTGTGTTTTTTAGTGTAGGGTTCAGTCTTCGTTGTGGTTTCCTGATAAGAGTAGATCCTTCTTTGATGTAAATGTAGTGTTTGCAGATATCAATATGTATTCCTTTCATATCTGCATATGTCCATGCAAATGCTTTACTTTGTTCTGTTAGTATCATCCATGTTCTGTTTGGAACTGTCACCTGTTTCTGTAGAAAAAAATTCCTGAATAACATGATTGTTAGGAGATATATTTTGTATAAATCTATCTATATGGCCATTTTCATCTACTTCCTTTAAAGATATTGCAGCATCAATTGTTAGGATAGGTCGGAGGTTGTGATTTGGTCTGTTCTGGTAAGCATTAGTCCAATTTTGATATTCTAACTCTGAAGATTTCATTGCTGGTGGGTAGATTGTGATTTTCTTACTAGTATTTCCACTGGTGATTGTCATATTTCCTGATCGGAAACCTATGTAAGAGTCCGCAGTTGCTAACCAAGGTCTACCTAGGATAATTGGATAGCCACTAAGTTTGCTTTTGATTTCGATTATTATAAAATCAGCCGTGTATTCCCAGGACTCGATATTGATCATAATGTCTTCTAGCATTCCTTCGGGCTTCACAGTGGATGTGTCTACTAGTTGGAGTACTGTTGTGGTTGGTCTGACCAGTGATTGGAGTCCGAGGTATAACATGGTTTCCTTAGTCATGACATTGATTGCAGCTCCCAAATATATTAAAATTTTATTTATATGTTTGTTATTTATGGTGATGTTTACTATAGGACTACCAGGATCAAGATATTTAGGGTTTATTATGACACCCAGCATCAAATCGGCCAATTGTCCCACTACGTTAATAGTTGGTGGGTCACGCTTCCTCCTTCCTAGCTTCTTTAGGCAATTTTCTCTAATGAATTTGTTGTAGATGGGCACATCCCTTATGGCTTGTAAAATTGGGATTTGGATGTTTAAGTGTTTGAATTCATTTAAGATTGTATTCTCTTCTTCTTCTTTTGTACTTCGGACAAGTTTTTTCTGGAAATGGGGGATTTCTGTTGCGTGGAAGTGGTTGGGTTTCGTCCTCGGGAGGTTCTGGTTCATTGGGATGCTAAACATAGGGTTCTGATGTGTGATCTCGAGCTTCAGGTATAGGTTGTTGGATGTTGTGTGGGGATGTATTCTGCAATGTTTTTCCAGATCACAGGTTTATTTCATTTATTTCTATGGTGTCTACAACATAAGTTGGTAATTGTGCGATATCAATGTTATAAGCCTGATGCTGTTGTGGGGGTCTTTTATTATTAGGATTTGGAATTGGTTGGGATGGAATAGGTGGAGGTGTGGGGGGTGGCATAATAAGTTGTTGTTGTAATGGTGCCCTCCAATTTGATGGATGGGGGTACTGGTTTGCATAGTTTGTGTTGGATGAAAAAGGTGGGGGATATTGAGGATAAGATGGTGGATAATACGGCTGTTGATAGGATGGTTGATATGTTTTTCTGGTTTTGTTGCCATTGGTTTTGATTTGGCTGTGCTTTCCATGGAGTCGGTGTAGAGTTCCAATTTGGTTGTCCTTGATTATAGTAAGTTTGATTGCTCTACTGATATGGTCTAACAAAATTATTCCTCCTCTGATTTATAAAGTAGAGCTGTTCCACTGCTCCTTCTGGGTCTTGAATAGTTTCCTCACATGAGGGTAAGAGGGGACTTTTATTAGTGGAATGGTCATCGGTGAAGAGACCACATACTTCTATTGTGTTCAAGGTGCATTGCCCCTTCTCATGCCTCTTTCTACAACGAGGACAGAATACTGCCAAAGCTTGGTTAATTTCATCCTGTTTCTTTTTTATTTGAAGGGCATCAAGTTGCATGGCCAGAGATTGCAGTATGTCAGTTTTCATGTCATCCAACAAGTTTCCTAAATTGGATTTTGTAAGTGTCGGTGCTGAGGATGATGATCTAGCAGTGGTTGTATGTGTATCCATTGTCCCATTCTTAGTTTTCCTAGATCTTGAGTAGTTCTTGAAGATTTGCAGGATCTGGTCAAAAGATTTTTGGAATATATCTCCATCTCCAAGGAGATTTAAGACTTCAAAATTCTCCTCTTTTACACCTCTGAGAAGGACAAGTTTTAGGGATTCAAGATCCAAGGTGCAATGGCTGGCTCATTTGTAGCTGAGTTGAAATCTTTGGGCATAATCTTCTAATGACTCTCTTTCTCCTTGTTGCATCCTAAAGATTTCATCCATAGTATCTTTGGCTTTGCAGTAGTCCCTTTATTTTTCTAAGAATGCCTATTTCATTTGATCCCAGCTAAAGATACTATTCCCTTCAAGGCTCATGAACCACTGAAGTGATAGGTCTTTCAGTGTGGAAGGAAAAAGCCTTAGCTTTTGTGCATCAGTAGTGTAATCAAATGATCTGCAAACTACCTCGAATTCAAACAGGAATGTGTCAGGAGCTTCTGAAGTCAACCCATGAAAGTTTGGCAGATTATTAGGATTGATGTTCTTCATTCTGGCATCTCCAAGAGGTATGCTAATGGGAAAGGTGAAAAGCTCCCTAGGTTCTTCCTCTTCATTCGCCATTGAGGTGTTTGAGCTGGAACTAGTAGTGAAGTTGCTTCTGTTTGGATCATATGTGGAGTCACTTTCGTTTTCAGACTGTAGAAATTCAAACTGAGAATGGTTAGAACTGTTATTACCATTGTTGCTCATGGAATGCTTGTGCAGAAAGCGGCCAAACCTATCCCATTGCCGACGAGGCATTCATTGGTAAGAAAAAAGTATTTATGTTTTTGTTTTATGTAATTTTTGTTTTCTTTTTGTGTTTTTTAGGTGATGTCTCCTAAAATATTTAGCACCTCCCCGACAACGGCGCCAAAAAGTGGTGAGCTCCCAATATGGATGCCTAATGAGAGAAGCTATACCAAGAGCCTACTTTAAATGTCAACCCGGGGGACTACAAACTTTAGAGGTGCATGCACTATCTGTGCTCTTATAGGATAATCTATGTCACAGTTGGATGTCGGTATTGATGTTCTAAAGGTTGCCTATTAAATATGTAAAATTGGTTATGCTACGGAATTAAATACTGGAAAGCAATAAATCTAGTTAAAAGACTTAAAGTGTTGAAAGCAGTAAACCTGTTCTAAGAAATAAAGATACCAAAAGTAGTAAATCTGTTCTAAGAAATAAAGCAGTAAATCTATTTTAAATAATCAAAATGCTGAAAGTGAAGGGGATGATCTTATGAAATTACTTAATGCAGAATGGTAAATCTAAAGAATGAAAATGCCATAATAGATCTAGGCTAATATTGGGGAAAACAAGATCTGTAATTACTTGATGCCTAAAACTAGAATTCTGATCTAAACTATTTTAAATCCCAAGACTTAATCGAAGTGCAATCGTTTCAAGCTATCCATCTATTACTAAAGAGATTAATCATGATGTGAAACAGTCAAAAACTTCAGATATAAACCATGATATTAAAAGCAAAGCTGATACACATGCAATCGTTGATTCAAATATGTGTTGAAAGAAAGAACCTACAGGACTACTGAAACTATTCTGTTGTACTTCAGAATGTATTATAAACTACTACAGAAATAAGACATCATTCAAGCGCTTCCATATGCAATATAACTATTCATCAATGTAAAACACATAATTGGAAAAATACCTGCAAATAGAAATCTCCTGACTTACATGTTGGAGGGGCCCTCCCCAACTTGTACTCAGGAGAGAATAAAAATTATAAACGCCGGCTGGAATTAATCATCAATCTCTTATTAAAATATAAAATCCATGTCAAAACAAAGGTCTCTACTTCGCAGTGTCGATATGGCAGAAAACGTTAAAACAATGTTTTTCTCAAAATAACAGTAGGGGCCTCTCGCTACCCAGTTGGTCCATATTTATATGATTTAATGCTAATCCTAACTGATTGTCAAAATGCCAATTCTTCTTGAAAGTGGTAGTGCGTCCTCTATAAATCAGGAAACAGGGCACCGAGCTTGGTGATCCTTTAGTCTTCTACACGTACATCCTTTAATGACCCTGAACCTACTCAATCACGCTTGGTTTCCATATAATTAGTTTATTTGATACGCATTCTAACATGCAAGAATAATCATAAAAACAATTTCATTAAATAATTAAAGTAAAACACTTTTCCCACAATTGAATGTGTTTCTTCGCCATTGCTTGAGCTGGACTGTGGAAAAAGGGTTATTAAATACCTGAAAATTGGACTCATCACCCGTTCCCCTGAAAAGTTGGAATGTTTGCATCGTCACCTACCACTCTTGCACTGCTATTGTTATTATTTACTGATGCACGAATCCTACCTCTACACATACGACAGCTCTGTGAATAACTTGTATTTCTTCCTGCAAAGTTCTAAGTAGTGCGCGGAGTTGAAGGTACATTGTAGCTTACGATCCATCCCTCTTCTGCTTTTGGGGTAGCCTGTTCACTTTCTTCTTCATCGTAATAAGGTTTCTTTGTCCCTTGTGGTCCTGTTTCGTAGTCTTCCATTCCGATCCCTTCAGGAGACTCTCCTCAGTCAATTCCAATAGGAGACAAGGTGGATTTTTTTTACCTATTGTGGATTAATAAAATTAAAATAGTTGGATCCTATGTCTTTCTGTGACATAGAACCATTAGAAATTAAATTCAAAATTCCAATATTTACATTTGAGTTAGTAGAAATACTATTTTGTATATATAATATTTACAATCTTCAATTTTATCAAGTTCATACTCTTTGTCGGGTTCTAAAAGTGATTCTTCCACTCTATAATTCCCAGATTCAATTTCAAGAAAATAATTTCCTATAATTGTGATGCAGGAGCATCGGGGCCTAGGCATATCAGTCGAAGTTGATCGACAGGAAGGAGCCGGCCAATGGGAGTGATGATGACCACTGGTGCAGAGAGCAGGTTGACTTGCCGAAGTCAACAAGTCAAGCAGAAGCAGTCAGAATATGACCGACTAGAGCAGCGCAACAGATTTTGTGTTAAGTCAAGAATCGACAGGTAACGGTCGATAGAGCACAAGTGGAGCAAGACGTCAGGTAGTCGACAAGTGGTCGAACTATGACACGATAGGTTTGGAGGAGACAAGCATGGAGGAAAGGGAGGACTGGCAAACCACAGGAGATGAGAATTAAGCCGATAAGAAGGTCAAGATGTGACCAACTACTGTAGCAGGGTTGAAAGGGCAGAAAGTCAAGGAATTGTACCTGGTAGCCATTCAGGGTTACTGAGGAAGTTAATATAGTTATTGCGAGTAGGTGAAAGACATGATAGGTGACATCATGGACAAAGGCTATGCAGCACAGTTGGGAGCTGACAGTTGTAGGTCTGCAGGATTTGTAAGGATCAGTGGACAGGAGGATGCGTGTCTCAGGGATTGCAGTAATATCGGGAACAACAGCAGCAGGGTAGAAGACGAAGGAGGAAAATCATTTGAGGGATCTTCAATCTTTGATCAACAACATCAGAGAGCAGAGCAAGTGGTGAAGAGTCACACAAGCTGAAGAAGAAGAGAGTTGAGATCGAGCCATAGCTTAGAGTTCCAAGGTGAACCAAGAGAGGGTGAGTTTGACACACAAGGATAACACACCACAGTTACTTCTAAGTTGTAACGGCTGAGCTCGATTGTAGTTAGTTATTTGTTTTCAGTTATTCCACATTGTAACCAAATTCAGAGAAGTAATATAAACCACTTCTGGCATTCTGTTCTACATCTTGTTCGTGTAAACATTGTGGTATGTGTCGTGTGTATTGTTAAGCAAGAAATTATTCCTGTAAGGTGACTTGCGTCAGTTGGTATCAGAGCGCGGATCAGAGCGGGAACAAAGAGCCCAGAATAAAGTTCAGTTTGGAAGACAACTATGCCAACCTAACTTGCGTCAGTTTGTATCAGAGCGGGAATCCTTCGAGTTCATGACATTGAGCATGTAAGTGAGTTGGATAGCTCTAGCTACGGTTGGGTAGAGCTATGCAAGAATTGTTTAAAGTCCGGTTGTGATTGGACGTGTGGGAGTTTCAGCAGAGGTTGAAAATGTCTCACAGAGGCATTAATGTTCGAGGATGAAGAGCACATGGTGCAGCAGCTGTCACAGTGGATCATGAGATATTCGATGAATGTGTCAGATCGATGAGAACTTTGACAACTGAAGTCGTAGTGATCAAAGAAGGCTAGAGGCATGGTTTTATTCCTAAGGCGTTAGACCACAACGACGAGGAAGTCGAAGAGGTGGAAGCTCGGGAAGAAGCTGCAGAGGAACCAGAGGAAAAACTGATCAAACTTCTAACAGATATGAGAGTTCGGGTGAAGATAGACATGTGTATGTACTCGGGAAGCCTGGACCCAGAAGATTTGATCGAGTGGTTCAGAGAGATGGAGAAATACTTCGACATAGAGCAGATTGAGAATCCTAAACGGGTTAAGACTACATGTCTAAGGTTGAAAGGTCATGCCTAATTGTCGTGGGACAATGTACAAGCTGACATACTCAAGAAAGGCAAGGAGAAAATCAAGTCTTGGGACAAAATGGTTTCCAAGTTGAAGGGGAAGTTCTTTCCAAATGGCTATGTGATTTCCTTGTTCAGGAAGTTACAGAACTTTCGATAGAAATAAATGACCGTAAAGGAATACACGGAGGAGTTCTACCGATTGTCGATTCGGTCAGGACAAACTGATGAAGGAGAAGAAGTTATCGCTAGGTATGTGAACGGCTTAAAATATGCTATTCAGTATGAACTCAGCATGTCAAGATTCAAAGAAGTCAGTGAAACCTACTAGTTAGCTCTGAAGGCAAAAGAGAAACTGTCCAGAAAATCCGCAGCGACCAGGGGAAGGATGATTGGCCAGGGTGCAAAAACTGTCTCCGTGAAAGTCCAAAGTAGAGGGTACAGGAAGGAAAGTGTCTAAGATAGCCGACACGTGGAAGGGACATCAACATGCGAGAAAGCGCAAGAGAACCGACGCGATGGTTGTGAGAACCATGGTCGAGGTGCATATAGTCGTAGTAGTACATCCAACAAAAATGGAGCTAACAGACCAGCCATAATCTGTTACAAGTGTCGAGGGATGGGACACAAGGCATATGAGTTCCCAGAGAACATACATGCTACAGCAAAGTCGAAACCCATATGTCGGAAGGATGAGCAAGTCAACGAGAGGGAAGAATCGGCATCCGACAGGAGTGGAGGTGAAAAGAAGAAGAACGGGAATATGAGGGTTCAGAGAGCCTTGATCCAGGAAGATCAACGCGACCCAATTGAGCCATCACAACAGAAGGTGATCTTTCAAACAAAGGCGTGGATTGGATAATGGCATTGCAAAACCATAGTTGATGGTGGAAGCACGGAGAATCTTATGTCGACTGAAGTCATAAAAAATATCAGGTTGAAGTGTTGAGAACACCCACACCCCTACAAGATCTCATGGTTGCAGAAGGGACACCATGTCAAGGTGACTAGACAGTTCTTGATCAACTTCTGAGTTGAAGTATTAGAGGACAGCATACTGTGTGATGTAGTTCCCATGGATGCATGCCATCTGTTGTTAGGAAGACCATAGCAATATGATCAGAAAATGATCTATGATGGTCGAGCCAACATAGTCACAGTATGGAAGAATGGCGTGAAAAGGACTCTTAAGCCAAGGCGAGAAGAGCAAGCCAACAGTAAGCACGGTGAGAGCAATATTTGGGAGAAGCGAGTGTTTATGAGCACCGTGAAGGAATTCCTCGCAGAAGAGGACAGACAGTCGGGATGTTTTGCAATCATTCCAAAAGGACCATATGTCGAAAGGATGACCAGAGAGAAGGATATTCCTATCGAAATCGAGGAGTTGCTCGAAGAGTTTAGTGACATAATGGCTGATGAGAAATCGATGATATTGCCATCGACAAGGAGCATATCCCATCAGATCGATTTGATTCTAGGGTCGAGTCTGCCAAACAAAGCACCATATAGGATGAGTCCGACAGAGCGACAGGAACTAAACCGACAATTCCAAGAGTTGTTGGACAGAGGGTTAATCAGAAAAAGTCTGAGCCCATGTGCAGTACCAGCGGTATTGACACCAAAGAAGGGTGGAGAATGGAGAATGTTTATAGACTCTAGAGCCATCAATAGGATCACGATGAAGTATCGGTTTCCATTGCCGAGAATGGATGACTTGATGGATTGCCTGAGTGGAGCGACATACTTCACGAAGATAGACCTGAAGAGTGGTTATCACCAGATTAGGGTCAGAGAAGGAGATGAATGGAAGACAGTATTCAAGACAAAGGAAGGGTTGTATGAGTGGTTAGTCATGTCATTTGGGTTGACTAATGCACGCAACATGTTCATGAGATTGATGAATGAGGTGTTGAAGCCATTTTTGGGAAAGTTTGTCATAGTCTATTTAGACTACATTCTGATTTTCAGTCGAACCAAGGCGGAGCACATAGAGCACGTTCGACAAGTATTACAGAAATTACAGGAAGAAAAGCTGGTGGTGAACCTACAAAAGTGTTTCTTCATGAAGAAGGAATTGGTGTACTTGGGGTTTGTAATCTTGAGTAAAGGGTTGGTGATGGACCCAGAGAAGGTGAAGGAAATAATAGATTGGTTGGAACTAACAAATGCAACTGGATTAAGGAGTTTCCATGGACTTGCTAGTTTCTACCGGAAGTTCCTTTGGGGATTCAGTCGAATTTGTGGACCATTGAGAGAATGCATGAGAAAGGGTGAGTTCAAGTGGACGGACGAAGCCTAGATATATTTCGATGAGTTGAAGGAAAAGGTCACTAAGAGCCCAGTCTTGGTGCTCCCAGACTTTGACAAATTTTTCTAGGTCGATTGTGATGCGAGTGGAATGACAATTGGAGCAGTGTTGAGCCAGGAGGGCCGACCAATTGCATTCTTTAGTGAAAAGCTGAATGGAGCGAAGCAGAAGTATTCGGTCTACAACCAAGAATTTTATGCTATCATTCAAGCACTGAAGAAGTGGAGGCATTATTTGTTGCCCAAGGAATTTGTGTTATACACAGATCACCAAGCACTGAGGTATTTGAAAACTCAGTCGAAATTGGATTAGCAACACATGAAGTGGGTGGAACTACTTCAGAGGTATACATTCATGTTGCGACACAGGTCGGGAAAGTCGAATAAAGTAACCAACGCATTGAGTAGGAGAGTTGCACTATTGAACACGATGACAGTTCAGGAAACAGGGATAGAGTCGATAAAGACATAGTATGAGACAGACGAGAATTTTGTGAAAGCATGAAAGGCTTGTCGTGAACCTTGGAGTATCGACAAGACTCCATATTTCAGTTATTTCATTCAAGAAGGCTATATGCTAAGGGGAAGTTAGTTGTGTATTCCCAAAGGATCAGTAAGAGAGAACCTAATTCGATAATTTCATAATGGAGGGTTAGCAGGACATTTTGGCATCGACAAGACCAAAGCATTGGTTGACGAGAAGTATTTATGGCCAAGGATGTCGACAAACATCGGAAAGTGGGTTCGACAATGTCAAGTTTGGAAGTTGGCAAAGGGAATGGGTTAAAATACAGGGTTGTGCACACCATTGCTGATACTAGATAACCCTTGGGAGCATCTTAGCATGGATTTTGTGTTAGGATTTCCGAAGAATCAGCAGGGAAGCGACTCAATATTTGTTGTAGTCAACAGGTTTTTGAAGATGGTGTATTTCATACAATGTAAAAAGATGAGTGACGCCACAGGGATTGTTGTACTATTCTTCAAGGAGATAGTCAGATTGCATGGGTTTCCAACGAGTATCACGTCGGATTTGGATACCAAGTTTATGGGGCATTTCTGGAGAACCCTATGGAAGAAACTAGACATGAAGTTGCAGTTTAGCTCGGTGTACCATCCGTAGACAGACGAGCATACCGAGGTGGTGAACAAAATTTTGGGAAACCTTTGAGATGTCTAGCAGCTGACAAACTCAAGCAGTGAGAAAATGTATTGGCACAAGCAGAGTTTGTGTACAACAATTTTGTGAATCGGTCGACAGGATTAAGCCCATTCCAGATTGTTCAAGGGAGGACCCCACACGGAGTGGTGGATTTGGTCGATTTGCTGATAAAGACCAGGAAGAGCACGGATGCAGAATCATTCATAAAGAATATCCATGAAGTTCGGGAAAATGTGTGGAAGTGCATATAAAAGAGTAACGTGGCATACAAGTTGAGGGCCAATAGGAAGAAGAGTCTACAGTCGTTCTGAGAAGGGGACTTGTTCAATGCATATCTATGGAAGGAGAGATTTCTGACAGGTACATGCAACAAGCTGAAGCTGAAGAAGATAGGACCATGTAGGATTTTGAAGAAGATTTCAGACAATGCTTATGTGTTGGAATTGCCAGAAGGATTGAACATTTCAGCAACGTTCAATGTTTCAGATTAGTACAAATTTGAAGAAGGGTCAAGCAGCGGAAGCAAAGAAGTGATGAGAATCAACTAGACAGATCAAATTCCATATCGACACAAAGAAGGGATCACAGAAATAATTGAAGAACGTGAGGTTGGGAGAACGCGTAGCGCACGAAAGAAAGAATACTTAGTGCGATGGGAAAATGATGGGTTGCAGGAGGTGACATGGATTTCTGAAGAAGAGTTCAGGAGACTGATGGAGCAGTCGATTTTTTTTTCACTTCAGGAGTCTGATGGAGGAGTATCGGGGACTAGGCAGATCAGTCGAAGTTGATCGACAGGAAGGAGCTGACTAGCAGGAGTGTCGATGACCACTGGTGCAAAGAGTAGGTTGACTTGGCGAAGTCAACAAGTCGAGCAAAAGTAGTCGAAATACAATCGACTGGAGCAACGCAGTGGATGTTGTGTTAAGTCGAGAATCGACAGGTAATGGTCAATAGACAACAAGTGGAGCAAGACGTCAAGTAGTCAACAAGTGGTCAAACTACGACATGACAGGTTTGGCAGAGCCAAGCGTGGAGGAAAGGGAGGACTAGTGAACTGTACTTAGTAGTCATTCAGGGTTGCTGAGGAAGTTAATATAGTTATTGTGAGTAGGTGAAAGACATGACAGGTGACATCATGGACAGAGGCTGTGCAGCATGGTTGGGAGCTGACAGTTGCAGGTCTACAGGATTTGGAAGGATCGGCGGACAAGAGGATGCGTGTCTCAAGGATTGCAGTAATCTTGGGAATAGTAGGAGCAGGGTAGAAGACGAAGGAGGAAAATCAGTTGAGGGATCTTCAGTCTTTGATCAGCAGCATCAGAGAGTAGAGCCAAGTGGTGAAGAGTCACACAGGCCGAAGAAGATGAGAGTTGAGATCGAGCCATAGCTCAGAGTTCCAAGGTGAACAAGGAGAGGGTGAGGTTGACAGATAGGGAGAACACACCACATTTACTTCTAAGTTGTAACGGTTGAGGCCGATTGTTGTTAGTTATTTGTTTTCAGTTATTCCGCATTGTAACTGGATTTAGAGAAGTAATATAAGCCACTTCTGGCATCCTGTTCTACACCTTGTTTGTGTAAACATTGTGGTATGTGTTGTGTGCATTGTTAAGCAAGAAATTATTCCTGTAAGGTGACTTGAATCAAATTGAATGTGTAAAATATATAAGTTCATTTGGTCTTTCCAATTATGTAACGATATGGATTTCATATGGATTTCTCGATCAATCCAGATTTGATTTTGCAACCCCTTCCATGGTAACCATAGATGGGACCATTCCATGGTGAAATATTCCTGCAACTTTTAATACCAATTTCTTATAAGATACAAACCATAATATTTAGATATATCAACAACGATAATGTTTATAACTTGTTAAACTTTTAAATTGGATGTTATATGATTAAAACATCTTTACGTTCTTTTATAATCGTTACATTTTATTTGTTTAAGTAAATAATTTGGGTAGAACATTTGGTTGGAGTAGGATTTTTCATATTGCATACAGAGTAGGGAATTGTATATGAGGATTCTCCCAAAATCTACTAGGCAATTATGCACATTCTGATTGAATTTTTAAAGGTCAACATAAAAGTTAGGGTTTGAGACTTGGATCAGTTACCAATAATAACATCATGTACAACAACTTTCCATTTTAACTTAGAATTTGATTTTGTCACATTTGATTTTTATTTTACTTCAAAATTAGATTCTATTTTTTAAAGTGGTTTAGGTGGTGCTTTAAATGTTTTTCAAATGATGTCCCTTTGTTGTGGAATAGTATAGATGGCATGGAAAAAAATTGTTTTAGTTCTCTTCATATCTTTGATTATGTTATAATCCATGATCATCACAAGTAAATTTGACATTGTTGCTTTATTTTGTGGGGGTAGGAACCATAATGTTTTGGGTGTTATAATGGGTTGTGTTTGAGAACATATCAAAGAAATATTCTCCTTACTTATGAGATTGTAATTTATTTGTAATACCTAGGTGGCCTAAATCTCCTCTATCACTTCACCCTCATCATCTTCCAATCTCGATTCCCTATCCCATTAAACATTATTGCTTCTCAAGTTAGTTCTTACTCTTCTACAACTTCCCCATGATCAACTTCTTGAGTGGGAATTTCAGATTGATTTTGTTAGTCAAGGAATTAATTTTCCATCAAAGTCATAATGTGAATCCATTGAGGGAAAGTTTTTTAAAAATGATTTGCAAGATGATATTTGTAGTAATTACCCATTCCCACCTCTTCCAAATTTAGATTAAAATTTGAAGGCTCAGGAGGTTTAAGAACTATAATAAATTTCTTGCAAAAGGGTTTGAATGTTTTTGAGTTTGAAGTACCCTCTCCAAAATTATTTCCAGGTAAAGAACTTAATTAGATAGTTTCTTGACTAATCATAAAACATTATCCATGTTTGTGGGTTCCTTTCTTGTATGTCAACATTTGTTTTGATAGTGGTATGAGTAGGATTGATACCATTCATACCAAAATAAGATCTTAATCATGGTTATTATACCATCAGTAGATAGAAGAGGACCACAGGAACTAGGGGCCACTTGCATGCATTACATGTGGGACATATTTCATGATTCATGCACATAAATACCTTTATTAATACTTCATGCACATAGAAAGCAATGCATGCAAGTGAACTGAGAATTAGAAGAGAAAAGAGACATAAGCATGCCAAATTTAGGTCATGCACTGTCAAAGTTTTAAATGAAGGATAAAGTGATCCAATAGGTCTACTTATTGATTATTGATTTGAGAAGTCATCTTGGAGAGCTCAGACAACTAGTTCAGGGTTGAGGGCACACCACTAAACCATCAAGTGTATTTCAACAGTGAAATCTATCTTCCCTAGTCATTATCAGGGTTGGATCATCTAGATTCAACATTCTACTGTCATCATACAGGATTCTATAGTATTCTTTGGGGTTTCACGCCTCATATTGGATTAGGAGGACTCGCCTTCTTACAGGGGCGACTTGGGAAAACTAAAGCATATTCATATCTCAGCATACAATGGCCTTTTTGTCTGCATGTAACATTCATCCTTCAGAGAGCACCCCTATTAGCCTAGTTACTAAATACAAGCTTCGGATTCGGATCCAGGATCAAGTTATCAACAAATCCATTATCAAAAGGGAACCTTCTCTTGCATGGGTGACTTTCCTAGAGGAAGACTCATGCTTTATGCCTTAAATTTGATGCATGGTTTTCATGCAGCTTCTATCTTGATCAGAGGGGGATTCTAACCCTATTACCATCATCTGGGAGCATTCTGACATAATTCGGGCACTCATGCATCCATTCCTATACTGAAGAGTGTACATGTATCATAAGGGCGTATTATTTGAGGAACATCACCTCATATATTGCCCGATACTTGGCACATATCTCGCATGCTAATTCAATACTAATCTACATCTACTACTACTGATATTGGTGTGTACATGCATTATTTATATCCCTACTTTATAACATTTCTGATTGTTTGGGTTATTTAGGGGTTGGAAAACCCATGCATTTGCATGCATGCTCATCCAAGCATATCCCATCACATGCATTCATGTTTCCTTTAAATATTGGACCATAAAACTACAAGCAAGCAACATCATCGGAAACTTCATAAACAGAGCATAAAATATCAGTTGATATATTACACATACCCATTGGTGACGTCATTAAAACACTTCAAAGTGTATGTTGGGTACTCTAAGATGATTTCTTACGTGTTGCATCCAGTAGTAAAGGAAATACTAAAGGACCAGGATGGTTTAGATAACATAGCTAAATTGATATTTAGGAATATGACTTGGAAATCCAACCCAAAATTTTAATTAAGGGCATAGGTTTGGCTCAGTTGTTGGCAGAAGGGAATGAATTTTATATTGACTTAAAATAAGGACATCCTCCTATGGTTTCGACAGTTATGAAAGGAATAGCATTGACTGACTTGTTGTTCACTTTAATTGCTTAATTAATTCACAAACAAAGTGCTGAATATAAATTGTCAACCTAGGGAAGTTTGACCTTATTTCAAAGGAAATCAAGAAAAATATATGCATAACACTCAGTAACTGAATAATCAACTATAATTCACTCAATTCATTCAATAAATACCTTGCAACCTATTTATTAAGTTTGCACTTTGCTCACTGATCAATCCAACGTCAACTGCTAATTCAATCTTCAAGAATCAAGGGAATTTATCATCATAAAATTGCCCTTCAAATTACATCAATCCTGAAAATGACTGCTTAAGAATACAATGGCTAATTTACTTTTACAAGAACTTAAATCCTAAATTACTAATGCAATAAATAGAAGACTCTGTTCTATAGTTGCAACATTCAATCATAAGAATAAATTCTCTTGCTCAAACAAAGCCACACATTGTTTTACGAATTTCTGCAGTTCATGAAAGGAAATAAACATCAATGAAATTCAGTGACAAAGCACAAATGTATCAACAATAATTATATGATCCAATAACACACTTTAAAAATGGAAATCACACACTATGCAGTCGACTATTTCAGTAGGCCACACTTCTATCTGATAAATTGTTTCAACAAAATGATCAAATCTTTAAAAGAATAATCACACCCTAAGTAATCACATTGTTTCAACAACTCCGAATTAAATGTAACTGCAATTCCACACCAAATCAAATTAAAGGAATTTAAATAAATATCTAATTGGGAAACTCTGAGAGAAGGTGGGCCCTTTCCTTCTAACAAAGATGCCTTTCACACTACAAGGAACTAGTACTCAGAAGATCAGGAAAATGCTGCAAATTTCATTGATAGGAATAAAATTCAGATACAGAGTTCTTCCACTCCTATTAAAATTCCCCCCCAAATAAGCCCAACTTCCCACGAACAATCCTGTCCTATTTTAAATACTAAGATAAACAGTTCAGACCCTTCAAAATTGGAAATCCATGAGGATCGAAGATCCTCAGGGTGTCGAATCAATATCCGAAAATAGAAACAGTTACATTCATTATTACATTAAGATAAAATCTATTTCATAGACATCTCTAATCTCAACAGATTGAATTGATCCAATACCAAACGAGTTTCATCCTTGGAACTACGCAGGTGAGTAATTTAATCCGCTTATTCCACGACCCAAACCGGATCCCTGAGAAGGTGGAACTTCCTACCACATACTCTTTCATCTACGTGTATTAACAGGATGATACACCCGAAATCCCTATGGTCTTAACTACTTTCATTAATCCGTCACAAGTTAGCTTATTTATTAAACAAAATCCATAAACATAGGTAAACTTTAAGCATTAATATAACAAAGTAATATTCAATTATACCTGCTCAAGATCATGCTTTTCCTTATGGAATATAACAACTTGGCTATAATAATAATGAGAAATAGGGTAAAAGGGTCATAGGAAAAGTAAGCAAAAAGGGTCATTTTTGGAACCCAACATCTCCCCCCAACTATACAATTGCATGTCCTTATGAAACAACTTCCAATGAATGTGAATCTGAATCTGGGTCAAAAATTCTCCTTTAAAAGTTGGTGAGATTAAAGGAATATTTAGGCTTCTCTCCTTTGTTTATGTAACCCTTGCAAGCAACTAGTTCTTCTCAACACTTCTTCTCTTCTTATTTAGTTAACTTATATATTCTCTTGTACTTTTTTTCAGGAAACCATATAAGTGGGAATCTAAATCTCAATCCCAGCCAGTTTGGTCCACAATTCTGAATGCACTTAACATACTCAGGAACTCAAGATAAGGAATGTTTGAAATTTTCAAAATAGTAAGGATCCCTTGTTCTAATAAGCTCAGGAGAATCTTCCCATATGGACTTACTTCCTTCTAATGCATAAGGCTCTTGCTGTGATATGATCTTTACACATGTATATATAAATTCATGTTGAAGTGTTGTTATCTGATTAGCCGTTTGTGAAGAAGAGAGGTATTCTTTATGTCTATCAATAATGGTAGCAAGACATTGTGGTTCGCCTCAGATCCATAGAATAGAACTATCCTCATTTATTCGAATGGTATGAGAGGCATTCCACCAATTCATATGGTTAGTGACAAAGGAAGTAAATGCCCTTAGATGTACATCCTCTATGTAAGTAACAATATTAAACCGAAGGTCCATGAAGCAAGCTAACTCATGTAAATATAATTCACATAATAAATTTTGTTTAGAAAAAATCACTCTGAGCAAGAGTGTCCAAGAATTGAGAATATGTAACAAACTGATGGGGCCTCCCTTCCTTAAGAACCTTTATCTTAAAAAGGGTCAATCGTTCATATAGGAAATCTGAATAAGAAGGTGATGTCCCCCTGCAAATTAGTAGCTCATGGACTAATGCATACATTTTCTCCTTCTCTTGCTTCATGGCCTTAAACTTCTTAGTTCCTTCAACTCTTCTTGCAATTTTTCCCAGCAAAACCCTTGAAAAATCAGTTCTTCATCCCATTTCTCTCTGAGTTCCTTAATGACCTTCCTATGTGTAGGTAGAGGAATCATCCCCTCTTCACTTAGGGTATCCTGATATTTCCATTTATTTATCTCAGCTTTCAACAAAGAAATGTCCTCTGCTACCACCTGGGCCTTTTCATCTTCTTTGTCCAATTCAATAATCTCTGGGGGATCTTGAACCTTTGTATCATCATTGTCCTCCCTGGATGGATTTTTGTGTTGTGTTGTTGGTTCTTGTGTTACAACAACTAAGCTTTGCATTTCAGAAGCTTCTTTATATCCCACCAATTCTAGAACCTCACCGACTTCTTCTAGTGCCACTGGTTCTTGTGTTGCAGTGGCTTCTTCTTGGGCCACTGGATCTTGTGTTTCAGAAACCCCTATCTACTAAGGCAACTCTTCCCTTAATTATTCTATTCTTAGGTCAGGTGTCAACACTTCCTACATAATAATATCCTCAAGCTCTTTAACCAATAGATCTTTCTCGTCAATGGTTGAAGGAGTTGTTTCCATGTTTTGATTCTGCACATCACCCGCCATTGACTCTGCTTGTATTGTTTCAACCCTTTCTTATTTCAATTGCATGAGTCTCCAGGATGAAAGTTCCATCAGAGTGACCTTGTACCCTTCATTCTTGAAAATATCCCCACATTTTGGGCACATGTACTCATCATGCTCAACATCTTCTGAAATAGAGGGTGGGATTCCCATCCGATCGTCAACTTCAGCCAGTGTGTTCAATATACGATCTTCTTGACTCTTTAGAATCTCCTTCAACACTTTCAATTCCTTTCTTAGTACCTGCACCTCCTATTTCAGCAGGTCATTTCCTAAAAGCCGAGTCTCCAATTGAAATTAACCATCTCTTGCAGTAGGTTCTTGTGGATCGACAGACCTCGAAATTAGAGTTGAGCTACTTCCTGGTTCTTGTGTTGCGGGAGCATCCCCTTGTATGTCTACACCCTCTAGTCTTGTGTTACAGGGTGTGTCTAAGGTTTCAAAATTTGAATTTCCACATATACCTTGTGCACTGGTACTGCCTCAGCTGCAATAGAATTTTGGGTTCTCATACGTTTTGATGGACGGGGTGATTGGAATTGGGTACACAATCTCTTCTTATTTCTATGCGGCATAGGGGAAGTGAATCCCTCCATGATTATTTTGAATTCTTTTGTAATATGAGGAGGGGGATCATCTTTTCGTGATGATTCTCCTTTTAATCCTCTAATTTCTTCATGTTTATCAGAAGGTCCAGTCTCCTGAGTCACTTCTGTCGAACTCTCAATCCCCTCCATCATTCCTTTTTCACTGACTTCTGCCAAAATTCCTCCCAATCCATGTTCTTTATTGGTTTCATGAGTAATTTAGGGGATTGTTATCAATTCATCATCTATGAGAGGAAAACCCTCATCAACATGAGCCCTGGGATCTTCAGAAGGTTTCCCTCCATTGCATTCTTCATCAATTCCTTGAAAAGTTTTAGGGATTGTCCCTTGATTGTTTGTCTATCGAAATGGGCTTCCAATTGGCTCCTAAGGGTTTATATTTTGAGAACCCTCCATAGTCACAACTTATACCATATTCCTTTCTTGATCCTTCTCTACTCCTCCAAACTCCCTGTGATCCCTTTCTCTATCTGACAGGATTCGCTCATACTCCTCTTCAGTTTCACTGTCACTTTTATCCATGGCCAAAGGGTTTACTACTGCTCCAACAATGAACTGCACCCATGATTGATGTATTTGCTATAGTGCCCTTAATATTATTAATTTAATGAGGTCATGGTTGGTAATAGAATTTTTGGGATATTGAGACCTTTGCACATAATGTGCCATGTTTTGTAGATACCTCAAAAGGTAATAGGGCATATTGATTAATGTGCCATGATGAAAATGAGATAGCAAAACAAAGTCATAAGTATAAAAAGCTTAGTACCTACCTTCATAGGTGATGTAATTTTTCAGGAATACTGGAACCTGGTCCCAAGGGAGAGGAAAGGATTCCAATGTTGTCCCTCATCCCCTCAGTCGAACATTCTCTCCTCCTCAAAGGAAATCTTCTTTTGCATTTGGAACAGGCACTTTTCGGCCAAATCATCTCCTCTCAACCCTAGGAAAACCTGTCACCTCTGCTATAACTTGCTCAAAGACTTCAATCCTTAATCGCCCAACCTATAATTGATCTTCCATCAAATTTTGTGTGAACTGTAATGCAGTATCCTCATCGAACCCATTCAACCTCTCAAAGTAATTTCTCCATCCTGCTCCCTTGAAAATCCTGAAAACTTCCTCGTTTCGGTGCAAGGCATCCATTGTCTGTGGTTCATGTTGAACTTCGAAGTGTACCATGATGTTCTTCTTCAGCAATCTCAATGGTGCAGGAAATATTTCACAAATTCAGATACCGTAGTTGCAGCATGCAGGAACAATAGTGAACAATGGTAAAGTTCGTTTTCTATTTTTAGAAAGGTGGTATAATTATGGAATAGGCTCATGGGAAAATTCATTGTGTGAATTGGGCGAGACGGTGGAGGTTAATAAGTACGGGAGAATGTGGTGATATGTCCCTCCAGCTGGAAATATTGGCTAAAAATTGCTGATAAGGATAAGCGAAGGTGGTATAATCATAATTACTTGTCAATTCATGTCTAGTCATACCCGTGGTTAGGATCCGTACCTTAGCACTTACCGTGACAGATTGTCGACAATCCAAATGGCCCACTTGTGTTGTCAAATCGCTTAATGAAGGTGGCCTTCATCACGTGGCTTCATGAAACATGTAGGCCCCCGACCAATAAGAAAAATGAGTGTGTCCAATTAATAATTAACTGTATCAATGAGTGGAAAATTTAGCATATTTTTGGCATTCTCTTTGGAAAAATGTAGCAGAAATGGTATTGATTATTCAACTAGTAGAGTAAGATTGCCGCCAACCATCGAAATCTTCTTCAAATAACATTGCAAACATGTTTTGATTGGTCATGAGGATATATGATGAATTTCATGAATGGTACAGGCTGAAAATTGGGAAGATTGGTGGAGCTTCAGCAGAGTTTTGGCAGAGAAATTGGTGAATTTTTGGAAAAGAAGTGGAGAAATTGACAGATTTTATGCGGAGAAATTAGTGGAGTTTTGGCAGAGAAATTGGTGGAGTTTCAGCTGAAGACAAAATTTCAATAGTGTCCGGATGAAGTTCAATGGACTTGACAAAAATAAAAAATTTCCTTCACCGATCTTTGTAAAGGGATGTTCAACAATTGGAAAGGACCACCCATAGTTCCTGCAATCGATTAGCCCAATATGATTGCTCTTTATTAATCAACTCCTTCGCATATATAGCTGCATGCAATTCTTGTAAACAATCCAATCAAACTAAACTAAAAAAAAGCATCAAGCAATCTAACAAACAAATAAAATCAAACCAAAAAGAATGAAATCAATCAAGTTTATTTATGTACAATTTTTGTGGAAAATGAGCAAAATATTAAAGAGTTGAGGAAACAGGAGGGGAATCATGTTCTTCTACCAATTGACAATTTGAATCAGAAGCAAAGCAAGAATAAAATTCATCTTTCGAGAGTGGCTTATGATAGAGTCATAGTTGATGACCATTGGCAAATAGTGGTGTATGATGTTCATCAATTGTGGTCAATCGAACAGTCCCATTATCAAAAACTGTATCCACTCTATATGGTCCCAATGATCTGGTGCGCAATTTCCCTCTGAAGTCCCTCTTGAATTGTGAATCATACAATAAGGCCCAATCTCCTTCATGAAACATCTTCTTCTTAATAAGCTGGTTGTGCCACTTAGAACGTTGATGCTGAATCACTTAAGTCTGATGTACAATAGTTGCACGCTTCTCATCGAGTTCGTTTAACTGATTCATCCCATCCTTTTGTGCTTCTTTTAGGTCCAAGTTTGCTTCTAAAGCAGTCCTCAAGTTTTTAATCTAGAATTCAACAGGGAATACAACATTTTTCTTGTACACCAACTCATAAGGAGAGAACCCTGTGGTGCTACGCCACATAGTTCGATATGCCCATAATGCTTTAGTATTTTTTTCATACCAATCTCTACGATGACTCTTCACAGTATTTGTAACTATAGCTTCAATGACTTTATTAGTGCTTTCCACTTGGCCATTGGCTTGTGGATGATAAGGTCAAGTTATTTGATGATGGATATGATATTTCTGTAGAAGAGATTTAATTTTATGAGATACAAACTGTGGTCCTCCATTTGTGACTATATCCTTAGGCACTCAAAAGTGACTAAATATTTATTCAAACAATAAATCTACAACATCTTGATCAGTAGCTCTCACCAAGGCCATGGAATCCACCCATTTAGTCATGTACTTTGTGCAAACCAGAATATAAACCTTTTGTCTTGAAGGAGGTTTGATGGGTCCTATAAAATACAGGGCCCACCTATCAAAATGTTCAACTACTAATTGTGGTTGTAACGGAATTTCATCCAACCTATTAGGATGAACCATCCTTTGGCAACCGTCACAAGCTTGCACATACTGCTTTGCATCCTAAAACAGGGTTGGAAAAAAGTATCCCATTCTTAACACCTTGTGTCCAGTCTTTCTATCAACAAAGTGCCTCCCAGAAGGTTCTTCATGACAAGCCTTCGGTATACTGTGGATTTCATCTTCCCTTATACATTGTATAATTTCCAAATTTGGCCATGTGTAAAATAGGTATCCTTTGATCCAGCAGTATCTAGCACTCTACTGTACAATCCTTCTTCTTTCCCTTTTTGATAAATGCAATGGAAGCTTCCCTACAACAAGGTAATTAGTAATTTCAGCATACCAAGGTGAGTGAACTGATACTGCAAAGAGATGTTTGTCAGGAAAATAATCCTCAACTGGTGAATTATCAACATTATTGGTTAGTTGAGAAAGGAAATCAGCAACAACATTCTCTTTACTTGGTCTATCAATGATGGTGATATTAAACTCTTGCAATAACAACAACCATATAGTCACTCGAGCATTAGTGATAGGATTATTCATGAAATATCTAATACCCGAGTGATCAATATGCACAAAGTTACGGTACCCTATAATATAATGCCGAAATTTATTGATGGCATAAATGAAAGCAAGAAATTCATTTTCAGTCATCGTGTAGTTGAGTTCAATAGGAGCCATATTCTTGCTAATATAACATATTGCATACAGAGCATGATCTTCTTACTGTCCAAGAACAACCCCAATAGCAATGTTTGAAGAATCAGAGGAAATGTGGAAAGGTAAGGCCCAATTAGGCCCACACAGAATAGTTATTGTAGATAATATTTTCTTCAATTCTGCAAACGCTATCTGACATCTATCTATCCATATGAATTTTGCATCCTTCATTAGTATAGAAAATAAAGGAGATGATATCTTAGAGAAATTTTCAATAAAATGCCTATAATAACCCACATGCCCAAGAAAATTACGTACCTCTCTCTGTGTTCCAGGAATAGAGATGTTCAAAATTGCCTTTATTTTGGTAGGATCCACTTGTATCCTTGCAGTAGATATAAAATTTCCAAGGACTATACCTTCACTCATCATCATATGTTATTTTTCGGTGCTGAGAGAAAGGTGAGTCTGTTCACAACGTTTTAGAACTTTTTCCAAATTTTCCAAAGCCTCATCAAAGCTATCACCATATGGGGTAAAATCATCCATGACTATTTCCATATAATCATTAACCATATCATAAAAAATTCCAATCACAGCTCGCTGAAATGTCTCTCAAATTTGGATTCATTTTGCACCGAGGTTGACATATAGGTCGACAATCACTTTTAATGTAAATATGGTGAGTACACAACTCAGAAGGAACACCTCTCATGTTCGTGTACTCCCACGCAAAACATCCCTTATGATGTTTTAGTAGCATGGTCAGACACTCCATCTCGTGAGGTACTAGATTAGGATTAACATTCAAATTTCTTCCTGGTTCAATTTCAATTGAAACACTCTTCAAATTTTCAATTATGAGAACTATTTCAGCTAAGACATCATTAGTAAATTATTCTTGATCAAGCCCACTCATGGCACTATCCAGGATCTAATATGCATGTTTGGTAACTGTCATCGGTTGACTAATGAAATTGTTGATGGTATCATTCTCTGTTTCATTTTGAAAAGCTATGGCCTTACCTATGGTAAGAAGAGGTTGAGCACTTTCTTCTTCTTCCGTATCTACCCATAATGGAATTTCAATGTATAAAATCGGTTTAGCTCGAGGATGTAGGGTCAATATTTTGGTGTCAGTTCCATCAGATATCATCATAAACCCTGATCTACAACTGATGTAAGCATGTGTTGTAGCCAACCAAGGTCTTCCTAGAATTAGTGTATGTCCCCCCAACTGAGACTTGGGCTATAGAATAAGAAAATATGTAGGGTATTCCCATGAATCAACACAGATTAACAGGTCATCCAGGATTCCTTCAGGTCAAATCGTGGATCTATCTGCCAGTTCTAATACAGTGGGGGTTAGTTTGAGGTTAGAGATTCCCATCTTTTTTACAATTTCGATAGTCATAACATTTATTGCTACACCCAAATCAACTAAAACATTAGGGATTTTAGTATACCCAATATGCACTATAAAAGTGGGATTTCTTGGATTGTCATATTTAGCCAAGGGAAATTTTCCCATGATCAATTCAGATAAATTCCCGACCACATGGACTGTAAGAGGATCCTTAGGCTTCCTACTAGGTTTCTTTACACATAGGTCCCTAATTGTTTTAGCATAGATGGGCACATCATGGAGAGCTTGCAATAATGGGATTTTAACATAAAGGTTTTCCAGTTCCCTTAGAAGATTGAAGGAGGGTTGCTCTACTGCTTTTTGTAAGGCTAATCGCTCGAGATATGGTGAATTCCTTGAAATTTGTACAGGAGTAGTTTCAACGTGTGTTTTAGCAGGTGTTTCAGCATATGTTTCAACATCCTCAATAATGGGGATTGTTGTGTTAGTTGAGCTCTCGACCTGTTTATTCATTTGTTTCTTAGTCATAGGGGATGGAACGTCCTCAATGAAAATGGGTTCTACCACCCTCCCAGATATTAAATGTAATTCATTACATGGAATAGGAGTGATAGAGTAAGTTGGCATGTTTTATGATTCAATTTGCTGCACTGCTTAATTATTGGGGTTAGGATTAGGTTGAGAAGGTAGCTGAGGTTGTAATGGTGCATTAATTGGTGTAGCGTTAGGAGGGATTTGAAGCTTTGGTTGCTGATACTGTGGATGAGGGAATTGATTCCTTGGATATGGACTTCTCCAACTTGAAGGCCAAGGGGTCAGTTGATTTGGTTGTGGTGACCATGACATCCATGGTGTAGGATATTCCATTGTAGGTTGAGTAGATGGATTCCATTGAGTATTTGGAAAATAATATTGTGGAGGAAATTGATTGTTCATGTTATTCCAAGAATTAAAAGATGTAGTAGGGTCTGGATTCATACCTGGAGCACAAGATTGCCAGGGCTTCTTTTGTGAAATGAAGTAGGCATGTTCCACATCCACGCCTGATTCCTGAAGGATTGATTTAAATTTTGGCAATGAGGGACAATCCTTGGTATTGTGATCCAAATAACATAGACCACATACCTCTACCTCATCAAGTGGGAATTCCCTTAATCAGTGCTTCTTTCTGCACTTGGAAAAAATATGTCCAATGCAAACTCTGCCTCGGCCTATTTTTGCTTTGCCTTCAAAACATCTAATTGTGAGGAAATAGAACTCATCATATTTGTCTTAAAATTTCCAAGAATATTACCTATTTATGCTCATGTATCTCCACCAATGGCTGACTTTTGTGCTATTGTAAAGACATCTCGATCTCTTGTGATGGCTCCAGAAGATCCTATGGAGTATATTTGACACAGATCCACAATATGATCAAAATATTCCCTCGATATGTCCCCCTTTCCCATAAAATTAAGCATATCCATACAATCTTCTCTGATTCCTCGCAATAGAATGATTTTAAGAACATCTTTTCCAATATCAGCATGACCAGATCTTTGTAAATTATATAAAAGTCTTTCTAAAAAATCCTCCATACTGTTATCCTCTTTATGAACCATTATGAAATATTCCTCTCTCCTATCCTTGGTTTTGCAATAATCCTGATATTTAGCAAGGAATACTCAATTTCATTTGGTCCCATGTTGTAAATGTCTCACCACCCAAACTCATATACCAATGTAGGGAATTTCCCTTTAAGGTAGCAGGAAACAATTTTAACTTTTGTCCACTATGGTATAATCATAGCTTCGACAGAGAATGTCAAATTCAAAGAGAAACTCATATGGATCTTCAGTAGAATTAACATAAAAGTTTGGTAATACCGAAGGTGAAATATTCCTTATGGGAGCCACCCCTAGTGTCTGTCAAATGTGGAATTCAAGTGTAGCAATTGTCTCTCCATGCTGATAATTATTACCATTGTCCCCCATCTCCTCTTCATGATGATCAGGGCTCCCCCAACGTTCTCTTTTCTCTTTGTTGTTCATATTCTCCTCATTATTCTGCTCTTCTCTCCTTCTTTCTTCTTCCAATTCTTGTCAATACTTCATCCACTCCTCTTGAGTTACTTCATGCTCGTTAATTCAATAAATCTCCTCTAGTTTCCTTGCACCCACAACACTTCCCTTATCTTTAGGAGGTTTCTTATCAGAAGTAGGGGTTGAAACTCCTATTACCTTATCCATGGTTGATATTGATGATTCAAGCTCTGGGAGAATGGAGCTTCCTCTCCTTGAAGATAGAGGAATCAGCCCTAGCGATCAACTCGTCAACGAATGTTTCTCTTCCTAAACCTGAATTACTCCGACAACCTCTTCCACCTGCAGGGTTAGTGTTTTTGGGATTTTTGCATTCTTTTCCCTTTCTATGCATGCAAACTTACATAACGTACCTTGTTTTGCGGTGAGAACCCATTCAGTCTATCGAAGGATGCGCAACTCTTCACTGTGTCTTATCATACTGCAACCGAAAAAACATGATATCTAAAGGAAACAAACTTAATCATCTACACTCTATGTTTACAAATTTCCTTCCCCGGAAATGATGCCAAAATGTTAGTCACTTTAATATCTTAATTAATTCACAAACAAAGTGCTCAATATAAATTGTCAACCTAGAGAAGTCTGACCTTATTTCAAAGGAAATCAAGCAAAATATATGCATAAACACTCAGCAACTGATTAATCAACTTTAAGTCACCCAATTCATTCAATAAATACCTTTCAACTTATTTATTAAGTCTACACTCTACTCACTGATCAATCCAACTTCAACTACTAATTCAATCTTCAAGAATCAAAGGAATTCATCATCATAAAATCACCCTTCAAATTACATCAATCCTAAAAATGACTGCTTAAGAATACAATGGCTAATTTAGTTTTGCAAGAAGTTAAATCCTAAATTACCATTGCAATAAATAGAAGAATCTATTCTACAGTTGCAGTATTCAATCATAAGAATCAATTCTCTTCTTTAAAAAAAGCCACACATTGTTCTACAAGTTTCAGCAGTTCATGAAAGGAAACAAACAACAATGAAATTTAGTGACAGAGTACAGGTGTATCAGCAATAATTATACGATCCAATAACACACTTTAAAAAGGGAAATCACACATTATGTAGTCAATTGTTTCAGAAAACCACACTTCTATCTGATAAAATATTTCAGGAAAATGATAAAAGCTATAAAAGAATAATCACACCCTAAGTAATCACATTGTCTCAGCAACTCGAAATTAAATGTAACTGCAATTCCACACCAAAACAAATTAAAGGAATTTAAATAACTTTCTAATTAGGAAACTCTCACAAAAGGTGGGCCCTTTCCTTTTAACAGAGATGCCTTTGCACACTACAAGGAACTAGTACTCAGAAGATCAGTAAAATACTGCCAATTTCATTGATAGGAATAAAATTCAAATATAGAGTTCTTCTACTCCTATTACAATTCCCCCCAGATAAGCCTAGCTTCCCATGAACAACCCCATCCTCTTTTAAACAGATCATATCCCTCAAATTCAGACAACCATGAGGATCGAAGATCCTCAGCTGTCGAATCAATATCCGAAAATAGAAATAGTTACATTCATTATTACATTAAGATAAAAGTTGTTTCATAGACATCTCTAATCTCAACAGATTGAATTGATCCAATACCAAACGAGCTTCATCCAGCCATGTAGGTGATTAATTTAAGTTGCTTCTTCCACAACCCGAACAAGAGCCCTGAGAAGGTTGGACTGCTTGCCACATACTCTTTCATCTATGTGTATCAGTAGGATGATACACTCGAATTCCCTGTGGTCTCAATTGCTTTCATTAATCCGTCACACGTTATCTTATTTAGGAAAAAAAATCCATAAACACAGGTAAACGTTAAGCATTAATATAACAAAGTAATGATGAATTATACCTTCTCAAGATCAATGATTATTTTCCTGAGGGAAGATAACAACTTGGATATAATAATAATGAGAAACAAGGTAAAAGGGTCATAGGAAAAGTAAGCAAAAATGGTCATATTTGGAACCCAACATGACTGTTATAAAGACAATGTGTACTATATGAAGAATATTTCATGCCCTAATGACCTTCCACGTCATAAGAAGAGGGCCTTAAAATTGAAAGCATCCAAATATTGTTTCGTGGATTATCCTGGAGAAGAATTGGTTCAGGTGTCAAAGTTATAGATCTAGCTAAACTAGCTTACCTATCTAATCAATCAATAACATATCAACATAAATAATAACATAAAGAGAACAAGGAAAAGAATACACTAGATATACGTGGTTCACCCAATTGGGCTACATCCATGGGAAGGTTGTCTTCTATTATCTCCAGAAATATCCATCAATCTTACAAGAGAGCAACTACAAATAACCCCAATACAATATAGCAGAAGGCTTGTGAGCACAATACAATGTGTTGTGATAGTATGATCGAATGTTGAATGTGACTCCCTTGAACCTATTATATACCAAGAGATGTGGAGGAATTACTCTCACATATTGCATGTGGGATAATATAATTCTCCATAATAACATCTCTTTTTATAACAATGGATATCAAGAGTATACTTTACCGTAATGAATATGGAATATAATGTACTAATATTTTACATAAGATTGTGGATAAGTTCCAACATAATACAAAGACATTATTACCTTCCAAGTAATATAATATATTCCAACACTCCCCCTTAATAATGGATGGGAGAAAATCCCTCACTAACACTAAGGAAGGAAGGAGTCATTATTGCTCCCCCTTGATGACAACTTCCCCCATCCCAAGCAAGGAATGAAGATGCACATACTTCATTATTGTTAAGGATTTGGTGAAGATATCGACTTCTTGCTGCTTGGTAGGAAAATACTCAAGAGAAAGAATACCATCTGCGACGAGACCTTGAATGTAATGAGCATCAAGGTTGAAATGCTTTGTCTTGGAGTAATATACCAGATTATAAGCGAGATGAATTGCACCCTGATTGTCACATTTCAACATTGTGGACGATTTTAGAACCAAACCAAGCTGAACATACCGTAACCAAACTAATTCTTTAGCTGCTTCTTTGGCTGCTCTATACTCTGCTTCACATGGATATAAATAAAGAGTCTTCACCTTCTTACTGGACCAAGAAATAAGACCTAAACCAAGTTGAAATAAATAACCAGCAGTTGACCGTCGATCAGAATTGTCACTTTCCCAATTAGAATCTGTATATCGAGAAAGTGAAACTGTATTACTACTCGAATAAAAGACACCATAGTACAATGTCCCCTAAATATCTCAGAATTATCTTGGCTTCCTGCCAATGACTTTCATGAGGTTGCTACATGAACCAAGAAACGATACTGACGACAAAAGATAGATCTGGTCTGCTGTGAGTTAAATATATCAAACTGCCTATGAGCTGACGATAAAGAGTAGCATCAACAAGAGGAGTGGTACACTAAAGAGTTAATTTTACACCGAAATGAAATGGTGGAGTAGGTTTACAATAACTCATATGGAAATGAGCCAATAAGTTTGTAGCATACTTCGACTGAGATAGAAAAATACCATCTCCCATATGCCAGATTTGAAGACCCAAGAAATAGTGCAATATACCAAGATCATTCATTTCAAACTCTTTTAAAGATCACTTTTCATACTTTCAATTAATACAAGCTGGATGCCAGTGATGATAAGATCATCCACATATAACATAATAATGAGGATACTATCACCAAAGTTCTTAACATACAGATTTGGATAGGATATACAATGCTTAAAAACATTGTTCAAGAAATAAGTACCAATTTTATCATATCAATCCCTAGGTGCTTGTTTGAGACCATATAAAGACTTGCGTAATTTGCATACAAAACTTGATGATTCAACATTAATAAAACCATGAGGTTGTTGCATATAAATGTCTTCATAAAGATCACCATTTAAAAAAGCACTTTTAACATCCATTTGGTGTATTTCCCATTTATAAGATGCAGCAAGAGATAAGATGGTTCTTATTGTATTCATTTAGCATTAGGAGCAAAAGTTTCATTATAATAAATACCTTCAAGTTAATTAAAAACTTTTGCAACTAATCTAGATTTATATTTTTCAATTTGTCCTTTGCAGTAAACATGGTTTTATAAACCTTACAACCAACTAAATTATTTCCTTAAGGAAGAGGAACAAGAGACCAAGTCTTGTTCTTCATAAGAGATTCATACTCAGCAGACATAGCCTGTTCCCAATGAGGTTTACCCTTAGCTTGAGCATAATAAGTAGGATCGTATGTGGTCAAAACTTTGGTCATAAGAGAAAAGTTAGATCCAGTTCTACGAGTATCGGAAGGATTACCTATCTCACTACCTATAGATTCAAGATTTTTTCAGGACCAAACAGGAAGGTTATAAGGAATAGAAGTCACTTCAGGAGCTTCGAGACATTCAGGTGGAACAATTGAAGAAGAGGGTGAACTAAGATCAACAATAGGAACAAAACTAGAATAAAGAGTAACATATATAGGAGTAACAAGAGACAATGGAATATTCAGGGTAACATGAGGTTATACAGACTTAGGTGGTGGAGAGACTTCAGTAAAGTGAACATCTCTTCGGATTATGACACTTTGATTAGAAGGATAAAATAACCTCTAAGCCTTGGAATCCTTAGCACATCCAATGAATATACACTTGTGAGACTTGGGTTCTAACGTTTTCCGTTTGTCATCAAGAATATGAGCCCAAAATTCACAACCAAACACCTTAAAGTTACTAATATTTGGTTTTCTACCATTCCATTTTTCCTCAGGGGTAACATGCTTAACAACTTTTGTAGGAACTCTATTTAAAATAAAGTTAGCACATTTGATGGCGTCAGCCCAAAATTTCTTGTGTAATCCTTTAGAATAAATAATACATCTAGCCATTTCAACTAAAGTTCCATTTTTTCCTTTTAGCAACACCATTTTGTTGAGGTGTGTAAGGAACAGTATTTTGATGTTGAATTCCATGTTTAGGTAAACAAAATTCAAATTATTTCTTAACAAATTCCCCCCCATTATCATATCTCAAAGTCTTAATCCTTTTACCAGAATCATTCTCAACCAAGGATTTAAATGCTTGAAACTTAGAAAAAGTGTCACTTTTATTCTTCAAAAAATAAACCCATGGTTTTCTACTAAAGTCATCAATACAAGTAAGAAAATTGCATGAGATATAGAAGGAACTTCAAGAGAACCACAAATGTCACTATGAATTAATTGCAAAGATTCTTTAGTATGCCAAGATTTACCTTTATCCAACATTTCTCTATGATGTTTACCAAGTACACAACCTTCACAAACATCGTTAGTAGACGAAATATTAAAGGCAAGCCATGTACCATTTTAGTTAACATTTGCATTTTACCATAATTCAAATGACCCGAATTATCTTTCATGCCATAATTTACTTAGTTCATCAGCATGAGCAACATAAGAATAAAAGGGTTGGATTTTAGTTGAATTAAAACCAACAAATTTATATAAACCAGTAGTATGATCAACAGGACCGGAAGAAACTACTTTAAAATTATGGTTGATATATTTAAGAACATATTTATTAGGCCAAGCTTCAAATTTATATCCTTTTTGACATGCACAATAAATAGAAAGCAAGTTGATGGGCATGTGTTCAACATGAAAAACATCTTCCTTTTGACCATTAGCAACATTAACATTACTAGAACCAATTATGGAAATTTGTTTACCATCACACCTATAGATAATTTATTAGATGTGTACTTATTATTGTCATAAGATGTAAATAAAGAAACATTACTAGTCATATGTTTAGAAGCACCAGAATCCATTATCCATTCCACATTAGAAGAATAACTACTAGATGAAACAACAGATGCACATAAAGCTACTTATGATTCATCAAAAACCTTTCTTTTTAGCCTTAGACATTAAATTTTTAGCTTTAAAAAAATTCTTTTCAGGATGGTCAGTTTTACCACAATGCTTACAAGGATCATACACATTCTTCTTCTTACTATTTTCATGATGTGCATTAGAAGCATGACCAAATTTATTAGTATGATTTGAACAAGAACCTTTAACATTATTAAAAATTTTCTTAGGATTATTATTATGTGCCATAAGAGCCTTATTAGGTGGGACTTGTCTTGAAACAATCAACCTTTCTTGCTCATTTATCAACCCCTTACAAAAACATCAAAAGTAGGTTTCGTGGTATTTTGAGACAATTCAAGGTCCCTATTCCTAGTTTGGATGAACATGTCAAAACAAGAAGGCAATTTTTGTTCTACAAGAATTATAAGAGCGGTGTATGTCTTCTTGTAATCTTTACCACAATTATTTTTTTTTCATTTAAATTTTTCACTTCAGAAAGATATAATTCTACTCTTTCAAAGTTAGTAGGATCTAGCTCAAAAATATTCTTTTCAAGGTAATAAGTAGAAACATCATCATATTTATCATATAAAGATGCAATAATTTTCCATACCTCAACCGGGATGTCTTCTGCCTCAATACTTACCTGAAGACTATCTTAAACTGTTTGACTGATGAGCCCTCTTGCGTGATCACATTTATCTTCCCATATAGCCACATATTTAGCATCAGCAAGTTTCTTATCTTCACCATTAACAATCCTACAGATATTCTTACTCCTGAGAACACCAATCATTTTTCTTTTCCGTGCAAGATATTTAGGACCAACAAGTTCAGAAACAAAAGCTACTTCTGAAGTCATAATGATATAAATTTTGACAAGAAAATTAAACCCAAAAGCTAGAAATGACAAAAGAAAAAGGTGAATAACAGAAAACTGATACAGTTTATCATTCTGATATGAAGAAACACAGTAAAAACAAATCCTTTACTTACATCCCTTAAAAAAGGTGCCAAGAAAAGTCACTCGTGATTCTGTCACAAGAAACTCATGAGTAGACTTGATACTCGTGGGTTTTGCACATGACATTTGCGGGTTACTCTAGGTTTTACAGTAGAGCAAGCCACTGGTGCGCGGGTCTGTAAAATAAAATGCCGCGGTTCTGCAAAGTTACCCGCAGGTTTGCAGTCATCGAGGCATGAGTACTTGCTTTGTCTGCGAAGAAAAAGTCTCGAGTGTCTAGTTTTAGGCTAAAAACAGTGTCGACTAATCCGCTGATGGAAACCTGCAAAAAATATACCAAACTTGGATGAAAAAAAAAGATCTGAGAGCAGGAAGATAGATCTCCTTGAGGATAATCCAGAAATCATATAGATCTATAGAAAAAACATCAAGAGACCCTTGAAAAATTTCTGCAAAAATCTACACAACAAAGTTAGGGTTAGGAGTAAAAAATTGTAGAATCATGCCCAGATCTGAAGAGAAGCCTAATGGCTACCAGATAGAAAGAAAATATACAACAAATAAAAAATTTCCGGATGATAATAGTTATTGATTGAAAGCTATAGAAAGTGCTATATCATAGAAACCATCTCTGATACCATGTCAGAGTTATAGATCTAGCTAAACTAGCTTACCTATCTAAGCAATCAATAACATACCAACATAAATAAGAACATAAAGAGATCAGGGAAAAAAATACAGTAGATATACGTGGTTCACCCAATATTTGGGCTACGTCCATGGGAAGGTTGTCTTATATTGTCTCCAAAAATATCCTTCAATTTTACAAGAGAGCAACTAGAAATAACCCCAATAGAATATAGCAGAAGGCTTGTCAGAACAGTACAATGTGTTGTGATAGTATGATCAAATGTTGAATGTGACTCCATTGACCCTATTATATACCAAGAGATGTGGAGGAATTAATCTCACATAATGCATGTGGGATAACATAATTCTCCATAATAACATCTATTTATATAATAATGGATATCAATAGCATACTTTACCATAATGAATATGGGATATAATGTATTAGTCTTTTACATAAGATTGTGGATAACTTCCGACATAATACAAAGACATTATTACCTTCCAAGCAATATAATATATTCCAACATCAGGGTCTTGGATGGAGGAACCCAGATGGGGTCATTCTTACATGTGTTGAACCCTAAAAGGCATAGGAGTTAATGAAAGAATTTCATAAAGGATTTTCTAGAGGTCATCATGCAACTTCTACTACTGCCCATAAGATCTTGAGATGAGGATATTATTGGCCCAACATTTTTCAAGATGTGTACAATTATGTGTAAAATTGTCATCCTTGTTAGCTTTTTATAGGAAAATAGAAACTTGCTGCTTCAACTAGTTATAATTGAAGCACCATTCTAGCAATCGGGTCTCGATTTTGATGGTGAATTTAAGGATAATTCAAGTAATGGCCATAACTGGATATTGAAAACCACATATTATTTTACTAAGTGGGTTGAGGCTATCCCAACGAAACAATCTACAAGGAAAGTGGTTACATATTTCTTGGAAGACAGAATCATCACCAACTCTGGTACCCCCACCAAGATCATTACAGATAATGTGCAAGCTTTTGGTGGGGGTGATTTATCTACCTTTTGTTTTGATTATGGTATCATACTGTCACATTCTTCGAATTATTATCCTCAAGGGAATGGATTAGTCAAGTCAAGCAATAAGAATTTAATGAATATCATAAAGAAGACTGTTGGCGACAATAAAATATGTTGGGATAGTAAATTGGAGTATGTCGTATGGGAGGATAGAATTACCCCTAAGGAATCAACTCGTAAGAGCCCTTTTGAGTTTGTATATGGCTTGGATGTCATCTTACTGATCAATTTGAAGATTTTTGCATATAAAATCCTCCAACAAAATGATATTGATGCAATATATTCCAATGAAGAATCAACATATTGATAGAACTTGATGAAAACTGAAGAAAGGCCTTCGATCATCTAATAGAGCATCAAGATAAAATTAAAGGAAAAATCGACAAGAAGGCCCCTTAGCACAACCTCCAGAAAGGTGATCTTGTCCTCCTTTGGAATAAAAGGAATGAGCAACCAGGTAAACATGGTAAGTTTGAAATTCTTTGGTTAGGCCTATATCAAATTACTAACATTGCATGTCCTAATGCATTCTTCCTGAGCCACCTATATGGTGAAAAGATTCCTTTACATGTCAATGGGCAGGCACTGAAGAGGTATTATACAAATGATATCTGACCTTTGTTGTGTTACTATTAGTTAGTTGTTTCTTAGTTTTTTCTTAGTTAGTGGTTTCTTATCATTTGTTTCTTGGTTAGTTGGTCTTTCATGTTTACATGTTTCTTTAGTCAGTTTGCTTGTTTACTTAGTTAGCTTATTTTTCTGTCATTATACTGAGCAAGGTAGGATGAAAGTGTCTACCTCATGATGCTTTTAATGCCCTTGGATATTTGATATGTGTGTAGGTCTACAACTACTCAGAATATTCATGGGTTCTCAAGCACTCCCGAGAAGAGCACTTGTCCCACAATTGAAACCAGTGTTACGCGATACCAATACCATCTCACTTTCAGATATTTTCCCAGGGAGAGGGATCATTTTTCTTCTTCAGGGCTAGAATGGAGGTATTATCTGCATTTTATTAGGGGTGGTTATGGCCAAACCCCTTGATTCTTCCTTTATGAGTACTATGGCTTAGTGGCATTGCTGATTGCCTCATTTTAGGGCTTGTAGCCCAAAGGTTGTTGTCTGGGGTTCCTAGGGGCAAATCACTGGGTCACATGATCCCCTACTTAATCTCCACACATGTGACAAATTTCCACTTAGAGGCACTTGCCTCCTCTTCTAGTCACCCTAGGCACCCTTACTCGCCTCCTTTCATCACAATGCCTCTCTCTCCTTGGAGCCTTCATAGTGATGACATCATCCTTTCTACTAGGCCTTCAAGCTTGATTGAGGGGGCATGTTGAGGGATTTTCAACATATTTGGGGTTAGATGGGGCACGATGGTCCCTTTTTCTCACCCCATCCTTCAGAGTGGAGACATTTTTTTAGTTTTATCTACTTTCATCAGTTTTTTGTGACTATGGGGGGAAATACCCTAAGTTACCCAGATATTAGATTATTTTATATTATTTTATGTTATATTTTTACAGTGAAATTGTAATGGATTGTTGGCATGGTTAATTGGAAAAAGTGAGGATGAGAGGCTATAAATAATCTCTCCTCACTCTAACACATGGGATAAAACATAATATGCTACTATTTTCTCTCTCTATTGGGGCTAAGTGAGGCGCACTTCTTGAAGATGACTTGTTTCTCTTTTGCAAAGTGAATGTTGATAATTCTATGGCTTGCAGGCTTCTACAATTTGATGCTTGAATGGTTTGATAGAACTCTTGGACATTGGATGACCTAGATCCTTGAGGTTTGTGCATTCTTTGTCTAAACTTTGTAAGTTATTCTCTACTTCTAGTTGAATGGTGCTAATTTTGGTGCATTCTTCTAACCTAGCTAGGGTTTCTTGCTAAGTTTATGTCATATTGTAGGTTGGAAGACCTCCATTATTGGAGTCTTTCTTGGCATTCGGCCTTATACCTCCATCTTTGCATGATTTAGGTCCTTACAACGAACCCTAATGGTTGTTGTAGGAGCCTTAATTTGCAAAAGTAGGAGATCTATTATTTATAAGTGACATTGAAACCGATCACTTCTAGGTTGGGAGAGAGAAATAATCACATCCCTTCTCCTCTCTCCTTTATTATTCAAAGTTTCATGCATTTTCATGTGCAAGTATTGCATTTTTATGGTAAATTAGGGTTAGTTTTTAGGTCTACAATATTTTTACTTATTTCTGAAAAAAAAACCTAGAAAAACCTTAATAAATCGATTTTCCCTAAACCTAGGCCCTACACCTACCCTCAATATTCCTCCTTAAGGTCTTAGCCTCCCTCTTTCAGCCATCGACCTATCTTCTTCAAGCCTCGACCCTCCTTTCTTCATCCCTAAAACCCTTCCTTGGCCCTTGGCCTCCTCCTATCCTCCCCTGAAACCTTCTCCAAGGATTTATCATCCTTCACTTTCCTCCTTCCAACCACTTTACACCTACATCTCAGATCTGCTAAGACTTCATCCTGTCCACTCCACTATTGCTCTAAACCTGCCACAAAGAAAACACAAAAAAAGGGTTAGAGTTAGTCAGATTACACTTATGAAAGGAACACCTAATTATTGCTTAATAAAGGTTGACATAAAAGGCTTTGATTGCTACTCTTTTGCATGCTACAGGATTGGTTAATCAGGTCTGATTCAAGATATTAGTTTGTTCAAATACTACTTAAATACTACATGACTACCTTTTAATGAAGACTGATTTTATCCACTATTTGGCACTTATTTGAAGATCCCAATTATTTTTTTGAACTCATAAATGAATGACATTAAGTGAATGAATTTTTATGATTAAAGTGTACTTCGAGATAACTGTATCAAACTAGTTGATTGGTTTATTACTGATAAATTTACACTACTTACACTTTCTGCATTAAAAATAGTAGTGCATGTGCTTATGCTTTTTTCTTATGTAGATGATTTTTAATTGGTTTAGATTTGCATCCAAGGCACTAGTCACTAGTTAAATTGCATAGATAGATAGTGGATTTGGTTATTAGTTGATTGTAGAGATAGTAAAGGGCTCTCCCCTTGGAGGTCAAGATTCTCCCAAAAGGTTAAAGGGGTGTGACTGAGGTGATAGTCGGTCACAACTCCTTACATGTGCTTGTTGGGCATTATCCCTGCTAATTTGATCGATAACAGGGCCAAGACAGCTAAGCCAATTATAGTGCCAACTAATGCCAGGTAAATTGGACTTCCTAGGATTTGAAGCTTTCCCGATTCCCACAAAATAACTTGTATCCTCTATTTTAATTCAACATATAGATGACTTTTTGAAATAAATTTACACAAGACTCAGTTCAGAAAATTATGATGCTCATATATGACTGGGATATGGACAACAAACAACAAACTATATTCAATATTAACATCATGTGGAGAGATTTACAGAAAATGAGATAAAATTGTTGTTACATAACTTCTTTTTTCATAAGCTGTATATGCTTCTCTAGGAAGAGGCCTTTTTAAGAACCCAAAGATACATTAAAATAAAAACTATTCTTCTACCTATGTAGAAAAAACAAGAAGAGCTCAAGTTTGAGGCGAAATGGAAGTTTTTTGACATTATGCTAAAATAGCTAAAACCAAAAATCTAATAATAGTGAACTAAACTAACTTTATCCTAAGAAAATAAAGCGATGAACGTAGTCATCAAAGTGAATCATCAAGAGAATCATTAAGTCCTTCATTTCCCCCCTTGATGAGTAAGGGAATCATTCCTAGGTATCTTCATAGTTTTGTAAATTGTTCTTTTGGAATGGCTTTGGTGAAAATATCAATTTCCTCAATTGTTGACAAAACTGTAACTACACTTGTTTATTCTACACCAAGTCCCTCATATAATGATGAAGGATTTCAATATTTTTAGTTCTAGCATGAAACATGGGATTCTTCATCATTGCAATCACACTCATGTTGTTACAATTAATTATGATTGGATTTTCTTGTGATTGATTTAAATATTTCAAGATTTGCCTAAGCCAAATGGCTTGATAGTTTGTTGTTGTTACAACCACGTGTTCAGCTTCTGCAAAAGAAAGAGACACGGTACTTTGATTCTTGTTGTTCCTAGAAATAGGTCGAGATCCTAGTGAAAAAAACATAACTTGAGGTTGATTTTTGATCATCCAATGAACCAGTCCAATTTGAGTCTATGTAGGCTAACAATCTAAACTTTCCAGTAGCTAGAATACATTACACACGAAAACTTGAAGTACCATTGACATACTTTAAAATATGTTTTGATGAGTGTCAATGGGATTCATGAGTTTCCTACATGAAACGAGATACAAGACTCATTGCATACTATCTTCCCTGGTTGTAGTAAGATATATTAGACTCCTAGTCAGACTTCTATACAGAGTAGCATTTATTGTTGGACTTGCATCTTAATTTCTCACCAAGCACTAATGGAGTTGTCACCACCTTGCATGCCTTCATCCCAAACTTTTCCAATGATGTTGCTGCATACTTGGCTTGAGAAGTAAATGTGCCCTTTGCTGCTGCACTTTCATACCAAGAAAATAATGCAATTGTCCTAGATCTGTCATTTCAAATTATTGTGTCATCTCCACTTGAAAATTTTCCATTAAACCTTTAGTATTGCATGTATATATCAAATCATCAACATAATTCAAACAATAAGTATTGCATTTTCAACATGTTTGATATACAAGGTTAGCTCTGAAGTGCTTCTACTGAAACCATTCTTCAATAAATAACTGTCAATTCTTTCATACCAAGCACAAGGAGCCTACTTCAAACCATAGAGAACCTTTTTTTAATTTATCAATAATTTCTTCTTTTCCTTCAATTTTTCATAGCCTACTGTTTGTTCTACATAAACTTCCTTATCTATATAGCAATTTAAAAACACAGATCTTACATGCATTTGACATACAGTCCACTTGTTTTTTGCTACAATTGCCTAAATAGTCTTGATTAGGGTGACCTTCGGGGGCTGCTTAGCTGGAGGGCAGCTTAAGCTGCTTAGGGAGGCAAGATGGGGGGCAGCTTGAGATGCTTATTTGGAGGGAAGCCACCCATGCTATTTAAGCAGGCCCTCACCCCCCATGTAATTCATTCATTTTCATTAAGTTTTGAGAGCTAAGGCAAGGAAGATTTATGACATAGTTTACTGTTGTCCTATACCTGAGTATACTGTTGATATACTACTGATTCATGAGTTGATATCTTCTGGGTTTGATGTTGTCATGTACTTGAGTTTACTGCTTTAGTGAAGATTGAAGAAGGTTGTCCTAGATTCTAAGTTTGTTGGTCATATAGTAAGGTATTTATTTTCTTGGCAAAACTCATTGAAGAGCATACTTCATGGTGATTTTGTAATCTGGGCTTGATATACTATTTATATAAGGAAGATTGTTTGATGGAGTTTTTCTCCCTTCCGAAGGTTTCTCCAGGGTAAAACTACTGTGTTCATGTGGAATATGTTTGCACACTTTGATTATGACATGTAATTGATGAAAACAGAAATTTGAATACTGTATTTCTGCTTGAATTAAAACTTCACATGGTATTGTGTCAAATATTTCCACTGAAGCAAAAGTTTCCGAATAATCTAATCTTAGTTTTCGTGAAAAACCTTTGGAAACAAGTCTTTCCTTATGACGATCCACAGAACCATCTGCATGTTGTTTTACTTTGTAGATCCATTTGACACCAATTACTTGATTGTCTTTTCGAAGATCAACTAAGTCCCACATGTTATTTCTTTGAATTGCTTCCATCTTAGCATCCGCAACATCAACCCACACTTTCTATTTTGTTGTTTCTTCAAAAACAATGAGCTCAATTGAAATATTACTAAATAAAACATAATTCTCAAATTGATTTGAAGTTCTTTGATATATATCATTGAAACTTCTTACCTTTCTTGGAGGATTTGGACTAGAATTCAAACTAGAAATAGGACTTAAAGTAGAGTTTCCCCTAGAACTTGTGCTGCTAGATGAACTTGAGCTTTGATTAGAGCTTGTGTAAGGAGGTGGTGTAGAGATTACATCATCTTCTATTAACACAATGGTTGGCTTTTGTTCTTGTTCTCTTTCTTTCCATCACCGTACTCCCTCTTCAATGAATAATACATCACAACTTACAAACAATTACATGGTTAAAGGATTATAAAATTTTAGTTTTTTCAAAGTATACCAAAAAGATACAAGAGTGAGATTTTTCATCCAAATTTTGCCACTTTTCATCTAGGATGTACATATGTCACACAACTAAAAAATTGAAAATGACCCACAGACAACGTATAACCACTCCATGCTTCATTTGGAGTGAATTTTTTACTAACTTAGTGGGGCAACAATTTAAAATATATACTAGGGTAGCCACTCCTTATGCCCAAAAACTGCTAGGAAGATTTTTTTGCCTTTAACATACTTTGTGCCATGTCCACAATATTAAGAATCTTCCTTTCCACTACTCCATTTTGTTGGGGGCTAGACTGTCTTTTGATGCCTTGTGATTTACAGAAATTAGAGAATTCATTTTAATTAAACTCTCCCCCTCTATTTGTTGTGAGGACTTTGAGATAGTACCCAGTTTGTTTGTTAAGATCCTAGTGGGCGGCCTTCACTAACATCTCGAGGTTTTGGTGTAACGGTTCGTATCTTCTGGTATCAGAGCCTCCACCCAGGTTCAAGTCACAGAGCGGGTGGCAACGTCGGCATTGCAGTGTTCGTCCGGGGCTCGTACGGCGCAAAGGGGACACCACCGTACGGCCGCACATCTAGCCCAGAGTCTGGACTGCGGAGCGTGGTTGGATGTTAAGATCCTAGTGGGCAGCCAACAATCATTTTAAAGTGTTGAAAATAGTTAAAAGCCTCTAATTTTTGTCTTAGAAGATAAATCCATGTATGGTGAGATAAATCATCAAGGTTAAGAAATAAATATTCTCTCCATGACATGTTGACTAGAAAGCTATCTAAGTACTACATGCCAAATGCACAGCCGAAACAAATTTCTTCTCTTGATTGAATTACAGGTAAACCCTTAACCATTTGTTTCTCATGAAGCAAGCTCAAGCCTTTAAAAGCCAAATGTCCATATTGTTTGTGCCATAACCATTGAATCATCTATGGTTCTTTGAGGACATGCTTGGAATTAGATACAATTTTCAAAGGAAGCATCTCCAGATTTATAAAAAAATTGCAACATTTATCTTCAAATACAACTTTATAATTTTTGTTAATGAGTTGTTTCACACTTAGAAGATTGTATTGCAATTTTGACACATACAAAACATCATGTATGTATGTTTCTATGTATGTTTCTCCTTGCTTAGTGTTAACAGCAATGAAACCTTTTCCCATTACTTCAACCTTGCAAAATTTTACTTGACTTCGAACTGAACATTCATTTATCTTAACAAACAAATCACAATTTCCTGTCATATGATTTGAGCAGTCACTGTCTAGAAAACCATCTATTGTTACCATCTTCTGTTGCTAACCTATATCTGAAAAATGTGGAGTGTTCAGGACATTCAAGAGATTCATCAATATAGTTATCCCTTGACCTATTCAAGTTGGATTTCTTCTTCTTGCATTTAGACTCATAATACCCAAGGCATTGGCAATACCCACATTTAACATTTCTACGTTCTGCATAGCTCCTGCCTCTGCCATGATTATTATTGGTGGAAGGCTCTCACTGTGTTTTATTTTGCTAAGGAAAAGAGGAGCATTTCTCATCAATTTTAACAAATGATTGGAAGGCTTGTACCAAGTTCTCAGTAGAGTGTTTTATACGCTCCTCGTATGACTGCAAAGAACCTATTAGCTCAACCATTTTCAATGTGGTAAGATCTATGCTTTCTTCAATGGCTATAGCAATAAGATCATACTTTGGAAGAATATACCCCAAAAAAATTTCAACAATTCTCTGTTATATTACAGATTCCCCTTTAGACCTTAATCCGTTCACAATATCTTGGCCCCTATTGATAAATACTTGAATTGACTCAGCTTCTTTCATTTTTAAGTTTTCAAAATCTCTTCTTAAATAAATACTTGAATTGACTCAGTTTCTTTTATTTTCATTTTTAAGTTTTCAAAATCTCTTCTTGAAGTTTGAAGTCTTACCAATTTTACTTTCTCTGAATCTTGGTGGACAGATTGCAAGGTATTCCAAGCATCCTTTGATTTTGTCACTCCAACAATCCGGGGGAAGAGAGACACGTTCACTGCAGACTGTATAACAAAGACGGCCCGATTATCTCTTTTCCTGTTATCTTTTAACTGATTTCTTTGATTTGCAGTTAAAGCATTCATTGCATTTTGATCCGAAAGCTCAGCAAGCCCTGTATCCACTAGCTCCCAAAGATCCCAAGAAATCAACAGGGTCTTCAGGTCTTCATTCTGGATGCTCCAATATTCATAATTTTCTTCTGCAAACTGTGAAATTTGAAAGGTAAAATTTCCATTTGTCATTCTTTTTTAGCAAATTCTGCAAAACTAACTCTTGAAACCTGCCCTGATACCAATTCGAGGAGGAGTTCAAAAAACAAAGTATGCTATGTTTTACTTCAGCATATAAATAATGAATATTTCAAATAAATTTACATAGGACTCAATTCAGAAAAGGATGACGCTCAGATCTGATTGGAATCTGGAATACAAACAACAGTCTAAATTCAATATTAACATCCCTGTGAAGAGATCTACAGAAAATGAGATAAAACTGCCATTACAGAGCTTGTTGTTCATAATCTGTGAATGTTTCTCTAGGAAGAGGCTTTTACAAGAACATAAAGATACATTAAAAAAAACACTATTCATCTACCTATATAGAAAAACAAGAACTGAACTAAGTGCTAAAAATAGAAATCTGATAAGAGTGAACTGAACTAACTGTATCCTAAGATTTCTGAAGCAATGAGCTTAGTCATCAGGTGAATCACCAAGGGAATCATTAACTCCTTCACGGGATCTAAGACTGCAAATAAGGTAGAGACCTTTAAAACAATCATGATGGAAAGCTTAATGCATTATACATGCAGAGATTTGCTTCTGAGAGGAACGAGCTCATTGGAGGATGAGCTTTGTAATTATAAACATATCTAGGACTGTATGTGGTTAACATTTAGGTCAAAAGTTCCTTAAACGATTGAGGAGTTTGTTCAAGTTGAGTAGCAATTAAAAGTTGATGGTCAGAAAATGTAAGAGAACGGAACCATGGATAACAGTTGATAATAGATATTAATTCAAGAACATAACTATGAAAAATGTAGAAAAACACTGTCCATTATATTAATCCAGGACCATAACTGTGAAACATTTATCCTAAAGATGAGCACGACGAAAATATATATATACAGAGAGAAATGGATCAACCAAATTTAGCGCAGTTTGTAGCATTCAACAATAAGCTAAAAGCTTGTAGCATAAAACAAGAAGCTAAAAACTCAAGCTGGAATTTGAGTTTTCCAATAATCTGTACTATAGATTAGACTTATGATCTATATATATGCCTGAACTACCAATTCTAGCTACAAATTATTGATGACCCATGACGCCTGTGACGCTTGGTCTATAATGGGCCACACTTGCACGTAAGGCATATAAAACCAGATGTTGTCATACAATACCATATATTAGTATTAGAATCGAGGATTTGGAATTGCCACAAGTTCATGCTTCCTTAGAAGAGTGAGACCATTAAACATTTCAGTCATGTCCAATTCTTGCCCATTCATCTCGTCGGGAAGGCTCCAGTTGAAACAGTGCAAGAGCTGCGCCACTGCAAACTCTACAACAAGGGTTCCCAACTGCTGTCCGGGGCATCCTCTCCTGCCTGCTCCGAATGGAAGCCACTCAAAGTTTTCATGAAAGTTTTTGGTATCCACCAGCTCTGAGCTGCCAGCTGTTGTTGCTTCCACGAATCTCTCTGGCTTGAAACTTTCTGCATCGTCCCCCCATGACATTGGGTTCCTCCCAATGGCCCAAATGTTAACCAGAACGCGAGTGTTTTTGGGGATTTCATAGCCCAACACAGAACAGTCCTCCACAGACGGGTGAGTTGTAAGTGGACCCGGCGGGTGGAGTCTAAGTGTCTCTTTCACAACAGCTTGTAAATAAACGAGACGAGGCAGATCACACTCGCGTACGATTCTTCCCAGCCCTACAACACTTTCCAACTCGTCCTGAAGCTTTTTCAGCACTCGGGGGTTTCTCAGCACTTCCGCCATTGCCCACTCTATTGCAGTAGAGGACGTGTCCATGCCAGCAGCCAGCATATCCTGCCAACATTCAATACAATATCATTCTATATTGTGTGGGAATCACATCGCAGCTTGAAGTATAGCAATGTTGTTCTAAGACATCAAAAAATAACTTTAAAATCAGAGCGAGACCGAGGTTGTGCAGGCATCCCAATAACATGGAACGTAAATGTAATCGCAAGCTGTTTCAAAATGCACAAAAGAATCCCTTAAACAAGCACAAGAGAAGATATGCGGGAGGCTTGATGGATGAACCTTAAAAAAGGAGACAAGTTTGCATTTGCTGCTGGGATCCAGACAATTGACTTATCCTACACCAACTAAGACACCAGGTCCACAATTCCAGCTAAACCAAATGACAAGTACCAACTTTATGGATAATCAAATGAAACTCTCAAGTACCAACTTTATGGAAGTTCAAGGGAAAACTTAGGTGGAGGCATTAGAGGAATTAATATTACTGACCACTCGTTGAATATTCAATAATCGTTAGACAATTAGGATTTATGTTGAGATTGTAGGATAAACAATGCTTTTTCAGAGGGTTGAATTCATTTTTTAATTAAAAATGGATTTTAAATACTGAAAATACAAATTAGATAAACAGATTCCTTAATAAATCTAAGAAAAATTACTTAATTCATTCTCATTGTGTAGTCAGATTCTTCAATAAACCTAAGTATAATTACTTAATTCATTCTCATTGTGTAGTCAGATTCTTCAATAAACCTAAGTATAAGAACAATTATTTAGTTCATTTCCATAGTGTATTATAAATATAAATATAGTACTTAAAAATTATAAATTTAAAAAATTACACTCATATGTCATATGATATAAACTAATTAGAAAGTAATATACACATATAGCAACACTGCATTTAATGTTAATGTTGATAGTCTAAGCCCTACAATTTTAATTGTTTGGGACAGTTTTTTCTAGCAAGTTTCAGATAGAATTTGACATACAATTTTTCTTTAATTGTTTCGGACAGTTTTTTTTGCAAGTTTTAAATAGAATCTGACATACAGTTTTTTCTGGTAAGTTTTAGACAGAATTTGACATACAGTTTTTCTGGCAAGTTTTATATAGAATCTGATACATATTTTCAAAAAATTTCTAAAATTTGGAAAATCAATGTTTAAATTTCAGAAAATATGGATACCTTACAGTTTTTGAGGATGCTAAATCTATTTATGAACTCAAAATCATAATTTAAACATCACAAAATTAGAATTAAAAAAAAAAATCACCAAATTTCAACCAAAATTTCATAAAAAAAAACAAATCTTATTAAACTCTTTTAATGTTTTAATAAAAATTAAATCATTAAATTTATAAAATATTAAAACTAAGATTCAAATTTAATAATCTACATCCCAATAACATTAAATACCCCAATGCTAAATGAAATAACATTAAATACCCCAATGCTAAATGCATATCGCTTATCCCTTTACATTTGAAACAAACTGACACGGATTAGAAGTTAAAAGAGTCAGCCGAGGCATTTATTTAATCCATATAAATTTTAGTCAACTACTTAAAAGTTATCCAAGTGTTATTATGAGGCTTTTCACATATATGGAAAACATTCAACTCAATCTTACTTAAGATATACTAAATTATTATAAGTTTCAAATATATGGAAAGGACACCACTTGAATTTTACTTTCACTATTTTCAAAATATATTTTCAAATAAATTATTATAATTTTCAAATATATGGAAAGGACGCCACTTGAATTTTTCTTGAACATTATTTTGAAAATATATTTTCAAATATATATTGAAAAGATACAATCAATTCAATCTCAATCCAATTATTTAAAAGATCTTTTCCAATATATATGGATGGATTATGAATGATTTCAAAACATATGTTGAATGTAATTACGAAATTTTATTTTATTTAGTAAATAAAACTACTACAACTATTTAATTTGTGGTTGGTAAATATTGATAAGTCATAAGTTAAGCATAGTAGCATAATTTGGTTCTATTGGTATTTTGTGTATTAGAATTGGTCAAATATTCTGTTTAGATGTAATTAGGATAAAGATTCTTAATAGTGAATAATTTAATTTTGAAAACCAATTTAAAAAATAACAAACTTTAATTATTTAAACATTATAAAATAAAAATACAATTCAGTTTCATACTTTCTTATTAAAATAATTATTAATAACTCATTCATTATTAGACCAATATGCATTGAGTAGTCTGAAGCCTGGTTAATCAATGAAGAAGTACGTTAAGCCTGGTTAATCCTTAATTGGGGAGTTGTTTGAGATTGGGTCATAATGACGTTGGGAGTAGGGTTACCAGGATCACCAGGTAATGGCTCATGTGAAGGAGTCCCTCTTGGTCACTCATATTTCCTTGTTGCAGAAGAGAAGGGTGATGGGAGGAGCCCAACTAGGGTTTTGAAACATCCTGTGAAGAATCTAGAAGCAGGTGGTGGTAATAGGGTCTAGAAGCTAAAGAAGGTAAGTAAACAGCGGCTAGGGATCAAATTGACTGTAGGGGAGGATGTTAGAGTGGAGGGCATTTTGTAGCTGGTGGGTAAAATGCTGGTCGGAAGGTTTTACGGTATTCGTATGATAAAGGAACCGTTAAGGAGATGGTTGCAGGAGCATTGGGAGCCAATTATACAGGATGTCCCGGAGTTCTTTATAATGACTAAAGGATGGCTAGGGTTTAAGTTTAAGATGGAGGCTGATGTGGCCTTAATTTGGAAGGGAACCTGGATGTGGGGGAACACTATATTGAATTTAAAGCCCTGGCATCCTTGCTTTGACCCTCGACATGAGCGCTCTTCAACAACATCAGTTTAGGTCAAAATTCCTGGTCTCCCGTTGGAGTTTTGGAACGATGCTTTCCTCTCAGATCTGGGTAACAGCTTCGGAAAGACGTTGATGGTTGATCAATCTTATAAGTTTATGGCGCAGTGGTCGGTGGCCACGGTATTGGTGATGGTGGACCTTTCTTTAGGGTTTCCCGAGAAGATAGAAATTGAGGTAGGCAATTTCAGTTTCTTACAGGTCCTGCATTTTATCAACTGGCCTTTTCACTGTGGAAGGTGTCACGTGTATGGACATGTTATTCAGACTGTCATATGGCCTTTACTAAGAGCGTTTGGGTCAACAAAAGGTGGCTCGGGGAAGGCTAAGAAAGATGGTTTGTTTGACGAAGGTATTACTGACTCAGGTGTGAAGGCCATTTCGTTGAACGAGGGTTTGGTTTTTCAGGAGAATGAACTAAAATCTAATAAAGTTTCTGAGTTAGTTACTGGGGCTGCTGTAAACGTCAAGTTTTTATATAACGAACTTAGAGCTGAAGGGTTTATCGAGCTACTTAATAACTCGATCTCCGAGTCTAAGAATGCAGAGCCTGCCGAGTGTAGCGAACCCTGGGCAGTGGAGGAGCATAATTTTGTGGCCCTTGCACAGGACTTAAATGGTGCTACTATGGATTTGGAGCGTATAAACGGTAAGATTGAAACCCTCATGTCTTTGAATTCTTTGAAGGACCTTAAAATGGACTGTAAGTCTTTCTTGGTTAGCTTGCTGGTTGAGATAGGGTTTGTTAGTCCTGGCCTGAATCTACGAAGATGCAAACAATTGTTGAGAAGTGGGAGCTTACAGTTTAGGGATGCTGGGGCTCGAGAGAAGTCTAGGCAATCAAGTGACTCCATACACCCTTACGATTTAAGATCTCTAAGAAAGAGTGGGAATGAGTTGTTAAACCCTAATTCTGGATTCGGGGAGGGATTTGGGCCTAGGAAGAGTCTATAGGAAGCCTTTGGTTACAGTTCTTCTTTGTCCCCTGGTGGTAAGGCACTTAGAGATATGCCTTTATTGAAGGTTCCCCCATGAAGGTCTTATCCTTTAATTGTCGAGGGTTAGCTAGCAACCCGAAATTGCTAGCATTGGGGAGGGTGGTGGAAGTTAATGGCCCGAATGTATTAGTTCTGCAAGAGACGATGTGTGAAGGTGCTAGAGTCGTGGATTGACTGAAAAAGCTTTGCCTGGGTTGGGATTGTGTTTGGGTTGATGGTGTGGGCTTGTCCGGAGGCTTGATCACGGGATGGAAGGGGACGGTTACACTTTTAAACTGTTATGCATTCCGGTCTGGGCTGGGCACAACTTTATGGTGCCAGGCATTAGGACTGGATTTTAACCTATTTAATTGGTATGGACCCGATAATGGGAAAATACCCTTTTGGAACGACTTCTTCAAGAAGTCCTTTCTGACGGAGCTTCCCTATTTGATCGCAGGTGATCTAAACTTTACTATGCATAGATGGGAAGTGTGGGGACAGGGAGCAAGACTGGATCTAGGTCAGGTCTTTTTCTGGAATCTTCTGGAAGAGGGGGATGTGTTTGATGTTGAACTGGTGGAAAGAGGACCTACTTGGTTTAATCGTAGAACTGGGCCTACTGTGATCTTTAAAAGATTAGACACATTCCTTTGTTCTGGTACTCTGCTTAGAAGGGTAGAAAGGATGAAGACTTGGAGGATCAGTGGAGGAAGCTCTGATCATCTCCTAATTTTGTGCAGTTTGGAAAAAGGGGGGGTTAAGCCTGGCTCACCCTTTAAGTTTAACCCGTTTTGGCTTAAGAATGCGGATTTCTTAAAGATGGTGCATACTCATTGGAGAACAACTCGTTAATAATTTGCATTATATTAAGGATATTACTGATCTATGGGCTCGAGAATTGAAGAATTCCTTGGAGGAACGATTGAAGAGGATGGATGATGGGATCAAGATGGTTTATTCGAGCCAGGGAGGGGTCTTGAGGGGGGAATCTCTTAATGAGTTGGCTTTGTTGGAATCTAGTAGGAATGCTATTTTGTTGGAGCGGGATGTGTTTCTTAGAATGAAGAGTAGGGCGGTATGGTTGTCCCTGGGGGATGAAAGCACTGCCTTCTTTCATAAGATGGTTAATCATCGGAAATGTATTAAATCTATTTGGGCATTATAGGATGGCAGAGGGGAGCATTTGGAAGGTTTTGATCAATTGGCTGCAGGGGGTGTAGCATTTTTCTCATCTTTTTATCAAGCTCCGGTAGGAAACTACGTGCAAGAGATGGTGGAAACGGTTACGAAGTTTGATCAGTGGGTTACTGTGGATGATTCAGCTGCTTTGAATGTGTCGGTTACCTTGGACGAGCTCAAATCCTCCATTACCAAATTGAAAAAAGATCGGAGCACTGGGCCCGATGGATGTACATCGGAGTTTTATTTAGCATTCTTTGATCTGTTAAAGTATGATATGCTATGGGTAGTGGAAAAGAACAGGACTTCAGGGTTTCTAAAATCCAGTATCAATTCTACTTTCATAGCTCTTATCCCTAAGGTTGACGAGCCTAAATATTTTGGATATTTTTGTCCGATTTCGTTGTGTAATGCTTTATACAAGGTGATTTCGAAGTTGATTGTGGAAAGGATCAAACCTATTCTGGCCATACATATATCACAGGAGCAATATGGTTTTTTACCCAGAAGGAGCATCCATGAGGCAATAGGGTGTGCATAGGAATGCATACACACTATAAAGTCTGGTAAGATACCGGCGAAGGTGATGAAGGTGGACCTGTCGAAAGCTTATGACTATACCTGCTAGAAATATCTCAGATTGGTCCTTATTCATACAGGATTCAGGCTCCCTTTTATTAATTGGATCTGGTCTTGTTTGTCTTCTGTAACTTTCGCAGTTCTTATTAATGGTTCTGCTTCTAGCTTTTTCAAGCCAGCTTGTGGGCTTTGCCAAGGATGTCCGTTATCCCCGTACCTGTTTCTTCTTGTCATGGATGGATTGAGTAAACTAATTTCGGAGGCTGTGGCTAATAATGAGTTTGAAGTTCTATGTTTTGGAGCCACTCGGATCACCCATATATTTTTTGTAGATGATGCTTTATTGTTTCTGGCAATTATGTCGGTGAGGCACGAGCTGTAAAGGACCTGTTCTGGCTGTTTAGTAAAGCCACGGGCATGGAGGCAAATCTTGATAAATCAGCTTGTTATATTAACAATTTGGATCCTGATGAAGTGCTTGATTTTTTCAGAGTTTTTGCCTATGGATATTTGTCCTCTCTATGGGGGTTTTAAGTATCTGGGATTTCACCTCAAACCGAACTGTTACGGATTGGCAGATTGGCAATGGACTGTGGCGAAAGTGGAGAGGAGAATCCACTTCTAGTGTAACAGGTTCCTTTCTAGGGGAGGGAAAGTTGTTATGATCAAAAGTGTGCGATGTGCGTTACCGGTGTACTGGATGATAAATGCCAAGCTACCTCAGGGAATTTTGCATAATCTCCAGAAATGTTTTTTCAGCTTTCTTTGGAAGGGCAAGGAGAACAGAGGGTTACATTGGACCTCCTGGGAGTCGATATCCAAACCTAAGGAAGCAAGAGGGTGTGGTTTTAAGGATTTATTCTCTTTCGAGAAGGCACTGGCTTCTAAATCGACATGGTTGTTCATTTCTAAAGTAGGAAAATGGCAATCTATTCTACATTACAAATATCCAGGTAATGGAACAATCATAGATTGGTTAAGGAACCCTGTTAAGAACAACCGTGGGGGCTCACTGTTCTGGAAATTGATTGTTGCGGCTTTACTAGTAGTAGAGGAGAGATTGGTATGGGAGGTGGAAAATGGACAATTGGCCAGGATTGGCTGTGAATTCTATAGAGGAGTCAAGAAAATTCATGTCTTTCCTCAGGAGGTTATGACTTTCCTGTAGGCGAATGGATATGTGGTGTTGGCCGATGTGGCGGTGCATGGGATGGGAATCACACAGAATTGGCTCCCGGCGGAGGAGATGAGGATCCCGGCTAGATGGACGGCGTTATGGACTGAATGGATAGTAGCGATGAGGAGTGGTTTCGTTAGACTGCGGGAGGAACAGGATTTGCTATGCTGGCAGGGTATCGAGGATGGGGGGAATTTTTCAGTTAGTGTTGCGTATGATGCAATTGTTAAACATAGAAATGTGGAAAAACCTTGGTGGGGATCTTTGCTATGGAAAAATTTGGCACCTCATAAATGTAAGATTATGGTCTGGCTATTAATATAAGGCAAAGTCCTCACATGGGACAAATTAAAACGAAGGAATATGGAAGGCCCTGGTCATTTTAGCATGTGCAGAAATGCCGATGAAGATGTTGATCACTTATTCCTTAGATGTCCTTTTATACGTCAGGTATTGACCGAAGTTATGGAGAAGCTTCAGTTGGGGATGATGAAGGATGTAGACAGTTTCGATGGATTTTTGAAATTCTGGTTTAAGGAGACGTAGCTGAAAAACTTGAGATGCATTCCTTTTTTGGTGGTCTGGCATGTATGGGTAGTACGAAATATGGAAATCTTTGAAGATAAGATATATCCTAGTTTCATTATCTCAGCAAAAATTCTTTCAACCTATAAGTTTTTTCAGGGTCATGATCAGGTATCTAAGCCTAGAGTGATGAAAATGATGAACCATGGAGATGGAGATTCTGTAGGTCTTTTTGATGGTGCATGTGTGAACAAAGGATGTGGTCTGGGAGGCCTCCTATCTCATCAAGGTAAGGAAGTTTTCTACCAAACCAATGGAGGAGATGGGACTAATAATCGAGCTGAAGGACTCACACTTTTACTTCTTCTTCAACTGGCGGATAATCTCTCTGTGGTAGTACTAAGAGTTTATGGAGACTTTGAATTATGGATTAAAATAATGAACAATGAAATCATTTTTCAAAATCACTCCTTGCAAAATCTAGGACTTCGGATTGATATGTTGGCGCAGAAGTTTAGGAAAGTGGAGTTTGTCCATATTTTCATAGAACGAAATGCCAGGGCTGATAGACTCTCTAAAGCAAGTCTTCTTGAGGAAGAGGTTATGTGCAAAACATCATCAAACATTCAAGACACTATGGTGGATAGATGGAGCAGTTTGGAATCCTTCTTGTACTAGTTTATGTGGATTCTGACATATGTAAAAGTGAAATTATGAAGCATACTCCACTAAAGTAGACTCTTTTTTGAAATTTAGAATTACAGACTTTTGTAAAGGTTTTAATATGGATGATAATTCAGCAACAGTAGTTACTTGTATCTTTTTTATAGTACTGACTCAGTACCTGAGGAATGTATTCAGAACTCTTTATGATCAATGAATATGACTTTTTTTCCAGGGGAAAAAAAAAACTCCTTTATTCTTTTATTTTTTAAATATATGTTTGATTTAATTATATAAATGTCTATGTACATTTATGTTATATTTTTGAATATTTAATTAAAAGTATTATATATAAGGAGCCTACTTTTAGTACTAGATTTTTTTATTATGTATTTTTTTAGTATTGAATCGTAAATTCGTATCTGTATTCGTACTCGAATTATGCTACTATGAATTTAAGTGCTGCCATAAGTTAATTGTTACTAGTTATCAATGCATTCATGCATCAACCATTAGTTATTTTTATATTATTTTTATCTCTCACATTCTTCTAGTTATCGGCCATGACTCATTGGTTATCCATTCATCAGCTATGAGTTATCTATGCATCCCCTACCAGTCTATGGTAATTTAGTGATTTAAACATGTTATTATTATTATTATTGGAAATATAAAAGCTCTCTATATATATTTAAATTTGTATTTAGTTATTTTTAATTACTAAAATATATTAGTATTATCTTTAAATATATAAGATTTAAAACTTTAGAAGAATGGGGGGATTTAGGATGACAACATCCAACTTGTAGATTACTCAATAGATGATCAATCAGAAGATGATATATTGTGTTCCCCATCAAGTGTGGCTTCATTGGTCGAAAGGTTGTCATGTACCTTAGAGAGCGTTGAGGTCAATTCTCCATAGTTCAAGACTTGGGGTGGGGGTATAGCTGCCAATGATAGTGTGAGTGACACAAGGGTCATCAAATCTAGGGTTTTACCACCAAATGTGGAGCCTTCTAGGCCTATTACCGTGGACTTGCAAGAGGGAAACATGTCCCCAGTGGTATCTCAAAGAATGGATCTATATTTTTACTTAGGTAAAATCTAAATGTTGTATAGCTCTCTCTAGGTCCAGTGCAAAGTAAGGACTCCCTAGTTGGAGAAGATGTTGTTTAGTGAGCTCAAAGGTTGACCTTGCATAGCGCAAAGGGTTTGGTTTTGATTGGTTCTCGGGTTAGCTTTGAACATTTGTAGGGTGGATCTGGTAAGGGGATAAACAATGTAAAAGAAAGAGAAAGCATAAGGTTCTAAAAAACCAACGAGATGATATTGCTCTAGTCATGGGGAAGGACATTTATGTGGATCAGATCTTGGACTTAGAAGGGAAAATTTTGGTTGGAAATTTCATGAGGTGATGGGTAGGGATGGACATCTTCTACTCTTAATGGAATATGTGTGGGGTCTGGGGCTTCAATATATTTTTACGATCCATCTTTTACCAAGAGGGTTTCTTGATTTTATTTTCTGCTCGACAAAGGATGTAGTCTTTGTGATCGAAGAAACATGGTTCATGGAAAAATCATATTTTTTCGTGAAACCATGGCATTTGTATTTTGACACCAAAGTAGAGCCAATGGTGCCTTACCCCTATATGGATCAAGTGTCCAAGACTTCTAATGAATTTTTAGACAAATCAAGCCCCTAGGGCCATAGGTAATCACAATGGGAACTCCCGTGTAGTTAATGAAAGCTACTATTATGAAGGTTTTAGATTAGTTGCTCACATTTTGGTTGAATTGGAATGTAGTTGAGGATTCTTTGAATCAATCGAGATGATTTACAGGGAGAAAATCTACACACAAACCTTAGAATACACCAATATACCTTTCAGGTGTTCAAGATGTCATCGGTATGGACATTTAATGAAGGATTCTATTCAGTCCTTTACAAAGAAGATTTGGCAAAAAAAGGTCAAATTCAAAAAGTTGGTGGAGGAATATTTGACGTTGATGTCACCATAATTGTCGAAGGACCATTGTTGAGGTCACGATACAGTGACTACAACTAATTCTAATTGGGTAGAAAAGCGTTATATGCATGGTGAAGCATATTTATGTATTGGTGATGTCTATATACCCTTAATAGTAGGAATTTGTTTGCAGCTAGGTAAAAAAGTTAATTTTGTTGGGGCTTCTAGGACAAAAACAGGCTTCCTCAATCGACAAGGTGATTTAAAGCTCCTAGGCATAAGCTCTTTAGTGAATATGGGTAAGTTAGTAGCCTCACCCTCCTGTTCCTTCTCAAATGTTAAATTTGTGGGAGGACTGGATAGGTGTATTTCTAGTATTCCTAGGGTGGCCAAGAAACCATAGGGAATGCCCCCTAAAATTACTAAAACTTCGTCTACGTGCAATTTGGACTCTCTCTCGAATATCCATTTGGATAATGTATATTAAAGTCTTGAAGGGGGAAGGGAAAATTTATGCTCAAACACTCAGTTGAGAGTAGGTGGTCACTATCATTTCCATTCAAAAAAAGGGTTTTCCTTTGGGTTCAAAATGGTCTAAGGGATAGGATTGGATCCCATGGTAGACGGTCAGAACCTTGTTGTGGGAACGCCATCAACTATACAGTGGGGTCAAGAACACGAATTAAAAGATATAAACCAATGAAAATAGAAGCCCATTACTATGGTCCTTAGAGTGGGATAAACCCCATCGAGCAAGTTAATATGAAGATTATGTCTATAAATGCCCATGGCCTAGGGGAACAAGCCAAGCAATTATCCCTTAGAAGATTGGTGGAACTTGAACAATTGGCGATAGTCCTTTTACAATAAATGATGGGTGCTAGGGAAATGCTGATTTTTTAACTTAAAAATATGTTAAAAGGATGGGACTTTATGGGGTTTGACTTAGAGTGTTTATTAGGGGGTATTATTAATAGATGGAACATAGACATCTACAATTGACTGATACTATTTATAATGCTTCAGGGTTATTCACAAAATTCTACAACAAGGAGATGGGTATTTCACTATAATATTTATCGCCCCTACGAAGGGTGCTAACAGTTCTGGGATATCCTTACAAACAATCATTTTTCAAGGTCGACAATTTAATCACTCGCGGAGATTTGAATCTCATTGTGTCTAACAGAGAAGTGTGGGGGGACATCTCAAGGACTCATATGTTGGGGATTACTTTCACTCTTTGTTCAATGCATCTGAATGGGTGGACATCGAACCTATAAGGATTCAACCTCCCTGGACAAATAATAGAGGTAGACACGATGTTATTGCAAAATGACTGGATCATTTCCTTGTAAGAGATACCCTTGTGCAAAACCTAGATGTATATTGAACCATTATCCAATATGGATTGAATTTGTTTTTAGTGAAACTAAAACTGGAGTGTCATTTAAATAAAACCCTAGTTTGTCAAAGGAAGTGGAATTTTGATTGCTAGTATTTAGGATAGTTGGTGTAAGTTTTATCCCAATGTCAATTCCTCGACACATGAACATTTCTCATCATTTTCTCAAACGCACTAAGGTGAAGGTGGAAAAAATGGGAGAGAGATAGATTCTAGAGTCGAGACTCTAAGTTGGTTAAGATTGAACAATCTTTGGAGAAGATGGTTCTTGATAACAAACATGGTTTGTTCAGTGAGGCTCTAGGATTTTAAGAACCTAGAAGCACGTCAATCCAACATACTACTAGACAAGGAATGGGATTGGCATCAAAAGAGCCAAGCCACATGCCTCACTGCACATGACCAAAACATGAAACTTTTCCAATGCTATGCTAATCACAGGAAAAGTATTAATACTATTTGGGAGATGTTCAATTTGGAAGACACTAAAGTGAGAGGTTTTAGATATCTAGTAGATCTTGGTTACTAGCACTTCAAAGTAATTTTCAAGGAGTCTACTGGTGCCAACCTCATCATGATCATGAAGGTAATCACTTTCTTTCCTAGTCTTTTTTTTGAAGAAGATAACAAATGGATATATAGGCAAGTTAGCTTGGAGGATTTGCTAGTTTTATTGAATTCTTTCATAAAGGATAAGAGCCCGAGGCCGAATGGGTGGATGTGGAATTTTATCTTCAGTTTTTTTAGTTGCTTAGTGATGATTTACTATGTGTGATCGAAGAAGTTTGAAGATCAGCATGATCCCTCTCAATATCAACACCAAGTTTATAGCCCCGATACCAAAGGAGGACTACCTCAAGAATTTTGAGGGATTTCATCCCATTTCATTATGTAACTGCCTATACAAAATTGTCTCAATTAGGTTGGTGAACAAAATTAATTCATTACTTTGTAATGTCATTTCAGCCGAACGTTTTCGATTTCTTGAATGTGTTAAATTTTCAGTATTAAATCACAATACTATAGGATCTTTGCTGAGAGAATAACATCTACAGTATATCAATGCATGACAATCATAATATGACAAGCATCACAAGCATCATAAGAATCAAAAGCATAGAGACAAGAGACACAGAGTTTCCGTGGGGAAAACCCTAAGGTGAAAAACCCCACAACTTCCTCAGAGATAGAGAGAGCAATGGCTCAACCAAAATACAACCAAATAATACAGAGATAGTCTCCTAGCAGATGATCCTCCTCCTCCTCACTAGTGCGCCACTTTCCAGAGAGAGAGATAGATACTTTTCCGAGTGAGTAAAATAGAGATCTCCTATCTCTATTTATACTCACCTTTTTGCCCAGTGACCTACTGGGGCCGACTTGTCTACTTTAGTACATCCACATTATATTATATATTAATTAGGGCCGACCCCATAAGGTGGTCTAATAACCCATCGGCAAGTACACACACTTGCGACACTTGTCAATCCACATGATGACACTTCCTTATAGAGGAATAACACATCTCTTATAAGGGTACAATAAATATACATATAATATACTGATGAAATACATTCCGAAGTTACATATACATCAACACTCCCTCTTAACAAGGAAGGTATTTCTCGACACAGATTTGCTAGACAAGTCTTCTTCTCTGGATCATCATCATCGATGCATCGTCATCGTCATCGTCACTGCTGCTGCTATCTCGTCCAATCTCTGTCTCTACTCGTCATAGGAAGTTCTACAGAGCCAGTCCTTTTTCATACTGGATGTAGGCCCACCACCTGCAGGTCTTCATCATCACTGGCCATACTGTGGAATCCTCAGGACTTTTACGTGCGTCACAAAACCTCGAAAGAGCATCCCAGGATATTACGGGTACACAACTCCAACCTGTAGGATCTCCCAGGGCGCTATTACATGTGACCCCACCACAAAACCTCGAAAGAGCATCTTAGGATGTTACGGGTACACAACTCCGACCTAAGATCTCCCAGGGCACAAATTACATGTGGTCCACCACAAAACCTAGCAAGAGCATCTCAGGATGTTACGGGTACACAACTCCGACCTGAGATCTCCTAGGGCACAAATTACATGTGGTCCACCACAAAACCTAGCAAGAGCATCTCAGGATGTTACGGGTACACAACTCCGACCTGAGATCTCCTAGGGCACAAATTACATGTGGTCATGGCAAAACCTCGCAAGAGCATCTCAGGATGTTACGGGTACACAACTCCGACCTGAAATCTCCCAGGGCCCAAATTACATGCCATAGGACAAAACCTCGCAAGAGCATCTCAGGATGTTACGGGTACACAACTCCGACCTGAGATCTCCCAGGGCAACGAATTACATGTCCTCCCAGAACAATGTCTCGAAAGAGCATCCCAGGCTGTTACGGGTACACAACTCCGACCTATAGGATCTCCCAGACATGCTCATCTGCACAACCTGATCCACGGCCACAGAGTATCAACCTGATACTCACCATACATCATCCTGATGTACTCATGATCGTCCTGATCATAATCACTGCAACGTCCTGCTGCAAGTCATCTGGAGCAACATCCTGAAGCTCGTCATCTATGATCATCCTGATCATCACTGCAACATCCTGCTGCATGTCATCTGGAGCAACATCCTGAAGCTCGTCATCTATGATCATCCTGATCATCACTGCAACATCCTGCTGCATGATCTACCTGATCATCAATGCATCTTCCTGATGCATACCAAGTATCATACATGATCCTCCTGATCATCAATGCATCTACCTGATGCATACCAAGTATCTACCTGATACATATCATCATACATGATCCTCCTGATCATCAATGCATCTACCTGATGCATACCAAGTATCTACCTGATACATATCATCATACATGATCCTCCTGATCATCAATGTATCCACCTGATACAAATACAAATACATGATACATATCACCATACATGATCCACCTGATCATACAATGTATCCACCTGATACATATACAGATACATGGTCCAAGCATCCAACATGATGCATAAACAATACATACACATGATCCAACTGATCATATCCTGCATCCAACATGATGCGTACATACATACATAAAATGATCCAACTGATCATATCCTGCATCCAACATGATGCGTACATACATACATAAAATGATCCAACTGATCATATCCAGCATCCAACATGATGCTTACATACATACATAAAATGATCCAACTGATCATATCCAGCATCCAACATGATGCGTACATACATACATAAAATGATCCAACTGATCATATCAAGCAGAAACTAGAACATCATCCTGATGCTCATCATCCAGCGCTTACATCCACAGCCATGTGAAGGATCCTCCTTCAATCATGCTTGGAATGGCTTCAGTAAATGTGTCCATCACTTCTTCCTCGAAGTGTCCTTGATCTGAATAACGCCAAGCCTCTCTCTGAAGTACTCGAACTTCACCCTGGCTAGTGGCTTCGTCAGCACATCTGCAATCTGCTCGTCCGTCGCAACATACAGGAGCTTCACAGCTCCTCCCTGCACCATATCCCTGATATAGTGATATTTGATCTCTATGTGTTTCGACCTGTCATGAAACACTGGGTTCTCGGACAGCTTCACACAACTCTGGTTATCACAGAAGATACCAGTAGCCTCCAACGGGAGATCAAATAACTCAGACAGTAGCTTCCGTAGCCATACTGCCTCACAACTAGCTGAACAGGCTGCAACATACTCTGCCTCAGCTGTACTCAGTGCTACGCAGGACTGCTTCCTGCTAAACCAAGAGATCACACCTGATCCCATACTGAAGCAACACCCAGATGTGCTCTTCCTATCTGCAGCACTGCCAGCCCAATCTGAATCAACATAACCCTGTAGGTTAAACTTTTGATTTGCCTCATATCTGAGCCCATAATCCACTGTACCCTTCAGGTACCTCAGAACATGCTTTACAGCAACTAGATGAACACTCCTCGGATCCGTCAGGAACTGGCTCAATGTGTTCACAGCAAAGCAAATATCTGGTCTCGTGTTCGTCAGGTACATCAAGGACCCAATAATCTGACGATACATAGAAACATCAACTGGCTCAGATGAAGCATCACAAAGAAGCTTCAGATTCGATGCCATAGGTGTGGCCATGGCTTTGCAATCCATCATCCCAAATCTCTTCAGGATATCTACTGTGTACTTCCCTTGACCAAGGAAGATCCCACCTGCATTCTGCCACACCTCCATACCTAGGAAATAGTGCATCATTCCCAAATCTTTCATATCGAATTCCGCTGCAAGCTTCCTCTTGGTATCTGCAATCATTCTGTCATCTCCTGTCACAAATAGGTCATCCACATATAGTAGTAGAATCACAGGATTCCCTTCCTCAACCTTGTAGTAAAGGTTGGAATCCGCTTTACTCTTGGTAAAGCCCAAACTAGATAGGAAACTGTCCATCCTACCATACCAGGTTCTGGGAGCTTGCTTCAAGCCATACAAGGCTTTCTTCAATCTGCATACATAAGATTCCCTGTCATGTATTTCAAAGCCGAGTGGCTGTTCCACATATACTTCCTCTTCTACTACACCGTTCAGGAAAGCAGTCTTGACATCCATCTGGTGTATCTTCCATTTCATTGTTGCGGCCAAGGCAAGTACTGTTCTGATGGAAGTATATCTGGCTACAGGTGCAAAGGTTTCTTCATAGTCTATTCCTTCCTTCTGAGAGAAACCACGAGCTACGAATCTTGCTTTATATTTTTCCACACTGCCATCTGCAGCATGCTTGATTTTGTAGATCCACTTGGAAGTCACAACAGACTTCCCTTTAGGTCTTGGGACAATATCCCAAACATCATTCTTCATAATTGATTGATATTCCTCAACCATAGCATCCTTCCATTCTTTCTTTTCTGCTGCCTCTTCATAACTGGAAGGCTCTTTGTTCATGATGTCACAGAGTAAAGCAACATAACTGGTGTGTGATCTGGTTCTCTTCTTTGCTCTGTGTTCTTCTTCTGGAATGCCAAATCTTTCTGCATCATGAATGAGCTCTCTAGCCCATACAGGTTTCCTCTTGTGAGAGTTATCCTCACGAGGTGGATCTACAGGTTCTTGTGGATCTTCAAACTCACGAGCAGTTTCTGGAACTGTATCAGTCATGGTAGTGTCTTGAAATCTTGTTTCCTTAGGTTCTTCATAATCTTCAATAGGTGCCTTTCTTGATTTGATGAATGCTGAATTTTCATCAAATGTTACATCCCTGCTGACATCAATCTTCTTGAACCCTGGAAAATATATTCTGTAAGCCTTCGAGCTTTCACTATAACCCACAAAGATGCCTTTCTTTCCTGAAGGATCTAGTTTAGTCCTCTTCTCCTTTGGGACATGAGTGTATACTGGACAACCAAATATTCTGAGATGGCTGACTTCAGGTTTCTTACCAGAGAAGACTTCTTCTGGTGTCTTGTTGTCCAATATCTTGTGGGGTGTTCTATTCTGCACATATACAGCTGTTCTAGCTGCTTCTGCCCAAAGATGCATAGGAAGATCCTGGTCATGCAACATTGCCCTTGCTGCTTCCATGATAGTTCTGTTCTTCCTTTCTGCAACTCCATTCTGTTGAGGATTATATGGAGCAGTCAACTCCCTCTTAATCCCTGAATCACTACAAAGCTTCTTGAAGTCATTTGAGGTGAATTCTCCACCATTGTCAGATCTGAATGTTTTGATTTTCTTGTCAGTTTGATTTTCCATCAAGTTTTTGAATTCCTTGAATTTATCAAACACCTCATCTTTGCCCTTCAAGAAGTATACCCAAGTCTTCCTGGAGAAGTCATCAATAAATGATACATAGTAAACATACCCACTTAGGGAACTGGATGACATGGGGCCACATACATCTGAGTGGATGGTTTCCAGGATGTCTTTTGCCTTGCTTTCACTGCTTGGGAAAGCCTTCTTAGTGTTCTTACCTTTTGCACATCCTTTGCAAACCCCTTCATGTTTGGTCTTGATTTCAGGAAGACCTTCTACAGCCTTGCTTGCAATTGGAAGTGCTCTATAGTGCATGTGAGCAAGTCTCCTATGCCAAAGTTCACTTGGCTCCATGGATTCATGTACCATGGCATGTTCAGGTTGACCCTTTAATTTATACAAGCCTCCCTCTTGCTCTCCAATCACTACTGCATCATCTATAGTCTTTCCCTTTGGCCACATTAGTACTTGGCCATCAACAAATGCAACCCTCATACCTTTTGCATCTAGAGCAGAGATGGAGAGTAAGTTCTTCTTGAGCCCAGGTACATAGAGAACTTCCTTCATCTTCAAAGATTTTCCAGAATCTAAGTTGTAAGAGGCTTCACCACTTCCTTTGATTGGATATTGATAATCATCCCCAAGTTTCACCTTATGGGGTGATTCATGTTCAGAAAGGTTCACAAATGATTCCTTGAACCCAGTCATGTGTTTGGAAGCCCCACTATCAATCAACCAATCATTACATCCATGGGAGATGGTACCTGTAAGAGCGGAAATTAGAACATATTCTTCTTCACTTGATGAGTCATCATCACTACTACTTTCTGCCCTAGCCTTCTTCTTTGGAGGTTCATCATCTTCGGCAGCATGGGCATGAAACCTTCTTTTGCTACCTTTCTTCTTCTTACTGGAGTTGTTCTTATTATCCCTTTTGTTCTTGGGACAATCTGAAGCAAAGTGACCCTTCTCATTGCATGTGAAGCATCTTAGGTCCTTCTTATTCTTTTGATGGAATCTTTTGGGGTGAGGGTGATCCTTCTTGGTTTTGCTTCTTTTGGTGTGAGCTGCAAGAGCTTGATCTTCACCTCCCATCTTTTCCTCACGAGCTATAAGCCTAGCTTCTTCTTGAGAACATTCTTCCCGAAGTCTACTGAAGGAGATCAACTTCTTCCTTGCACAAATTCCTTGAATAAAGGAATCCCATGACCTGGGTAGGCCATTTAGAGTGGTCATCACCACTTCACCATTCTCCACCATTTCATCTACTGCTTCTAATTGTTCCTTGATCTGAGAGACCCTTGAAAAGTAGGATTGAATGGTTTCCCCATTCTGAAACTTTACTGCTTTCAATTGGTTCCGCAGGGTCATCTTCCGATTTATGTTCTTTCCTTCAAATAGCTTGGTCAAAGATTCAAACATCTCTTTGGGTGTCTTGAGAGAAGACACATGGGGTATGAGATGGTCTTTGATAGAATCAGCAATGATTCTCTTTGCCTTGACCAAGTTCTTCTTGTGCAATACCTTGGCCTCTTCATCCTCTGGGATAGGGATGTCTTCTTTCACATATGAGTCCAACTCATTCTCTTCCAGGATTAGCCCAATCCACTTGAAATGCTGAAAACTGGATCTGGTCCCGGATTAGGGTTTGTCAGAGAAACCCTAAAAATTCAAAATGTGAATTTCAAAATTCTGAAAGGATAGAAAGATGGGCCTTGGAGAGCTGATCAGCCTAGTACATTTAGAATTTGAGATCAGCAAAGTCTTGTCCTTCAAAATTGCCTTTTTGTCCTCCCGGGTTCACTGGGGAGAGCCCTGAATTAGGGTTTGAGTTTCCCGGAGATCTACCCAGCCAAAAATCTCGATCCAAAGCTCAAACCTTCGATTTTTGCAAGGAGCTTCCAGCTGTACCTTCAGTTTCCAGAAATTCCTATTTTTGTGGAAACCCTAATTTTTAGGGCCAAAACTGAAAATGCTCGGAACTGAAATCTGATTGGACAGAAAGATGCGCCTTGATGAGTAGATCCAATCTACTATACTGAATTTCAAAAATCTGTGGAGAGAAACCCAATAAACAAGCAATACAAGCTTCCGTCACTACAAAATGTCTTCTTCTCAGTTAAGCTCTGATACCATGTTAAATTTTCAGTATTAAATCACAATACTATAGGATCTTTGCTGAGAGAATAACATCTACAGTATATCAATGCATGACAATCATAATATGACAAGCATCACAAGCATCATAAGAATCAAAAGCATAGAGACAAGAGACATAGAGTTTCCGTGGGGAAAACCCTAAGGTGAAAAACCCCACAACTTCCTCAGAGATAGAGAGAGCAATGGCTCAACCAAAATACAACCAAATAATACAGAGATAGTCTCCTAGCAGATGATCCTCCTCCTCCTCACTAGTGCGCCACTTTCCAGAGAGAGAGATAGATACTTTTCTGAGTGAGTAAAATAGAGATCTCCTATCTCTATTTATACTCACCTTTTTGCCCAGTGACCTACTGGGGCCGACTTGTCTACTTTAGTACATCCACATTATATTATATATTACTTAGGGCCGACCCCATAAGGTGGTCTAATAACCCATCGGCAAGTACACACACTTGCGACACTTGTCAATCCACATGATGACACTTCCTTATAGAGGAATAACACATCTCTTATAAGGGTACAATAAATATACATATAATATACTGATGAAATACATTCCGAAGTTACATATACATCAACAGAATGTAATCAAATACACAAAGGTATTGGTGCAACACAAGAAGACCTACACTCAATGAAATAATAAATTGTCCTTGGATCTATCTATTGTGGTCAAGCTCAACCTATTTAAGGCATACAATAGTATTTTGGCTCTACCTTAGACTATTGTTCTTGCATATTAGTTTCTCACTTCATATTGTCAATTGGATAATGACACATGTTACCACTATAGCTTTTGTGATTCTTATTAGTGGGGTAGCCTCTAGTTTCTTTTGATCTTCTAGGGGACCAAGACAAGTATGCCCCCTCTCTCCATATATTTTCCTTCTGGTATCCAAAGTTCTTAGTCGAGGTTTAGTGGATTTATGTAGGAGGGTTGTTGTAAGGCGGATCATGATTGGTATTCAAGGAAAACTTAGACACCTATTATTTTTTGATGATTTTCTTCTCTTTTGTTTTGAGACTATACAAAAAATAAATGTTTTCCACGATATCGTATCTCTCTATTCCAAAACAATGAGAATAGTGTGTAATGTGAACAAGTTATCCTTATTTACATATAATCTAGATGTGGACTTGGGTGTTGATATAGACATATAAATTCCTTTTCAAGTCTTGGACTTTAATGTTGGGTTCAAGTATTTGGAATATTTCCTTGAACCAAATTCTTGTACAAAAAAGGGACATTGAGCTTGGTTGAATGGTAAGATGGAGACGCATGTTACCCAATGGTGTAATAAATGAATGTCACGAGGAGGATGATTAGTTATGGTAAAGACCATTTTGGTATCCATTCTTGTTTTTTGGCATTAGTTGGCCCACATTCCAAAAGGTACCTTGGATAAGATTCACCACTATTGTTTCAACATTTTGTGGCATGGAAGTAGTGACTATAATGGTAATCTTTGGGTGAATTAGTGAAGTATAGCTTCTCCAAAGGTGTTCGATGGTTGGGTAATCAAGGACATTCATGTGTTCAATAAATCTCATGCAATGAAGTATTTATGAAATATGATCACTAAAGAGAGCCTTTGGTAGAATCTCTTAATCCAAAGGGATATTGCTCATGATACTATAATGAATTGGATTCGAAAGGAGAGGAAGAACCTTTAGAACTTTTCAAACCAATGGAAAGTGATGGCTTTGGCTTTCCCTATCACACCCTGATTTTGACCCCGTTGCATTTAACATGTAAATGATATCATATCGGTATAAAATCATGGTGAGAAGCTCAAGGCCAAGGCCCTGCCATCAATTCATCATTATGTATCGGCAATTAAAATTCGATGCATGTGGATTGCTTGCTAGCATGGAATCATGGAAAATCGGAAATATGATGTAAATGTATTTTAATAAAAATACCCACAACTAGTTATTCAAAGCAACATGAGTATGGGGGCATGAATTTTACAAGGAATAGGTAGGGAAATATTCAAACCCTTGAAGACAATAGTGTCAATCCAAGTGTCAATGAGAGAACCCATGAACCATTAACTACCCATGTTGACTTATGCACCCAATCATTTAATTCTTCCAAGAGGTGGTTGAGGTAGTTATTGTTTTGGGAAATAGAGAGTATGGTTGTCCAAATTTCATGTATGGGAAAAACATCATTTTGGAAAATGTAGAAGTAGGATTACACACAAGATTTTTACATGGAAACCCAAACAAGAGAAACCCACAAAATGCTTATTTATCATGAGAAAGAATACATTTGAGGAAGCACCGAATTCCTATGTTTACCAGCACCAACTGGAAGGAGGCACTAACACCCTAGTTTTACAAGTACTAACCTGAAGGAAGCTACAACTCCCTGTGTTTTCTCCAGCACCAACTGGAAGGAGGCACTGATCCCCTGTCTCCTTTGTTTTACAGGCACCAACTTGAAGGAAGCTCCAACTCCCTATCTCCTTCCCCCTTCCGACTGCCCTGATGTCGAATATGTGTTGATGTCTTACTGAACTCCTATTCCGTGCGCTCTTCTAATCTTATGTTGATGATTTCATTGTGTGTTGTCTTCGTATGCAGTCTATACTATGTTACTACGCTGCATACATCACTTGACTTCTCATTCCTCTCAAAACATACTTCTGCTGATGACTTACTTCATGTACTGTGTGCTTCATTGATAATGCAGTTTGTGTCTATGGTTATATCAACGTTCTGCTTTGTGTGACTGCTATGATCAACTAATACTGTGCTTTTAATTGATAGTTTGTTTTTCTGAAATGAAGCACTAGTAATAGATGGAATTGCGCACTTTTTGATATGTCCATTCTAATTAAGTGTTGCAGTCTCTCGGACAATCTGCGACATCCTGTGCATGAAATGATTCGTCTGTTTTGTTTAACACACCTGTCTTAGAACATCCGCATCCTAATGCATGTATTATATCCTGGTATTGTTTTGTCTTTGTGCATCAAATGGAGTTCTCAACTTCGCACACTTTCACTTTTGCTCATATGCATCAACAAGACATCTGCAATTTGTCTAATAAAATTCGGTTCTATCTCTGTGCTTATGTCTTTACATTGTCTGTGACTATTGGCATTTTGACTATAATATTATCCTTCGAAACATCAAGCGCTTGTGCATACTTCAATATTTCTTCCTTTCAATACTCACGCATTTGTCATAGATATACAACATCATTATGTGCACCATCAAAACTTCATTCTAATGTATGTGCGCATTCGAATCCTCGCTAGATCATTCTATTCTATCCATGAGCCCCTTGATGCCCCAAAAATTAAACTGAAACTTACACTCGAATCTCTTATGCTGTCTCCATCAAGCTTACTTCCAATCTACAACTTGAATCTCTATTTATATAGATCTTGCACAGATTGTATGTTCACAAGTTGTTCGTGGAATCCCTTCTTCCATACTTCACGGATTTTGCATATGCCATGTGTCATCTTCTGTGTTGTTGATATGTAATCTGATATGTGTCTTGTGCCCTCATGGTCCACAACTTAGTGGTGTTGGAATATTCTCCCCATCATTTTTCAGTTTTGCATGCATCGAGTCATCTGCATGCATCCTGTCATCATCATGGTGGACCTCCCAGCTCCTAGAGCTTCATTCTAGCTCTCCACAGCCTGTCTACAGCCCCCAGGGGGCCTCCTACCTACCAAAGGCACCCTTCTTCATGCCAAGTGCGCCTTTCTCACCTACCATAGCCAATTAGGAGCCATTCTCACATACCAGTCAGTTACCACTCAACTCTTTCTTGATTTGAGGCTAGATTGACTCCCCCATTGACTGTTTCACTTTGATAGACCTCTAGTGAGACTATTCTATCCATTCTGACTCCAGTTAGCTCCTCATGTGCCCTTCATTGAGCCTCCTTCATTCAGTTCATGCCTACCACACTCAGTTATACTCCTCATGCACCCTCCACTGAGCCTCCTTCATTCAGTTAGTACCTACTTCACTTAGTTAGACTCAGTTTACTAACTGTTACATCCGATGACTGATACATTGACTAGATGATGACTCCACTATCATTCAAGCCACACTATGAGTCAGGAATTTGAATGCCCTACTTGGCCTATTCAAATCCTATAGTATGCAGCTTACTATTCTATTGTATTCATTCACTTACATTCTTATTCATTGTATAATACTGAGACTATGTTCTATTCTACTGTGTTTATGAGTGATAATTGAGTGTCTCCTTCTCTTCTTCTTTGCAACATATTTGTGAGTTTGATTGTGAGTTGCTACAACTGTCAGATCATTGCATATTATTACATGGTATCAGAGCAGGAAGCAGCTATTCGAATTGCATCAGTTGCAGCAGCAGCAGTTGTAGCATTTCTTTGAGCAGCTATCTTTCACTTGTGCACCAGAAGCATATGAGTTTCCACAGTAAATCCTGGGGCTATTACTTGATTTCATTGGATAAATCCATTGAGGTATAGCTAGGTGTGAAGGACTTAGTCCATGTGCCAAGTGTCCTTAAGGTAGTGTTCAATCAAAGTGTAGCATTCTCCATCAACACATCTTTTATTGTTTTATAGGTTCATTCACCCGTTCAGAATCTTCTTCAACTATTGAATTTCTCTGTTCAGATGGATCTAAAGCTTACATCTTCCAAATATGTTGAGTGGAAAGCCAAGATGGCTCTCTTCATGAGATCCAAGAGCTTCACCCGAATACTCAACGGAACGATGGTAGAACCTCTCAGTGCAGTTGAAAAGTCCAAGTACTTGGATCGGCTTGATGAAGCAATTGGTCTCCTCCTTCTCTCAATTTCTGATGAACTACACTTTGATGTCATCGATCTTAGATCTCCGAAAGAGGTGTGGGACAAGGTTGAATCTCTCTTTGGGCCAAAAGATGATATGGTAGCACACAAATTGGAGAATGAGCTCATATGTTTGAGTCCTACCAGCTTCAATTCTATCAATGCCTTTCTCACCAAGTTCAAAAGCTTAATATCATAGTTGAAAAGGAATGAGATAGTGAAGGAAGATAAGCAGCTTATACTTACCATTCTCTCAAAGTTGGGGGCAAATTTCTCAGTTTTTGTCTCTACTTTCCAGTCAGCTAGGTTATCCATTCCAAGATGGAAGTTTCCCTCATTTGATGATTTCACACAATCTCTTACCCAAGAGGAACAGAAGTTGATTTCAATGGGAATGATCATACCCAAATTGGATCCATCCATTACAGTTGTAGAGAGAGAAAATGATATAGGAAAGCTAGAGATTCTTGGTGATACTAGGCCTACACACCAGTCAGATAGAGCTTCGAGCTCTAAGAAGGCCAAACATTCTAAAAAGGGAAAGGAAAAATGCACATACTGTCATGGAGGGCCTCATCCTGAGAGTGCTTGCATGCGGAAGACTATAGATTTGATGGCAATATTACTTGAAGAGAACAATCTTCCTGTACGTACATGTGCAAAGAAGAAAGATCTTGAATCTTTCATATCCAAAGACAAAGAAAGATGCCATGCCTACATGGCAAGTGCATCAACAGATTCTTATTTCATCATAGATTCAGGGGCCTCAAGACACATGTCTTCATCGAAGAACCTCTTCTCATATTTTGAAAGCTCAATTGGCCCACCTATCATCATGGGAAATAATGCATAAGTCTCCTCTCAAGGTATTGGAAAAATAAATCGTGACCATGGATTTTTTGTTGATGTGCTTTATGTTCCTTCTCTTACAACTAACTTGCTTTCGATATATTAAATGACTCATATTGGAAACCCCAAAAAGGTGATCTTTTCTCCAAATGAGGTCAAGAAACAAGACATGGTCTCAGGTGAGATCATTACAAAAGGAATTGCAAATCACAAATCCAAGCTATATGAATTCTTACACTTTCTATCTCTCTCGAAGCAATCATCCCTCCATACTCATGCCAATGAAGAAAGCCATTTATGGCATGAAAGATTTGGGCATCTCAACTACAAATACTTGCATGACATGCATGCAAAGGATATGGTTGATGGGCTACCCAAAATCAAATTTACCAAAGGTAACTGTCATGGTTGTTTGATGGGAAAGCATCCTGAGAATAAATTTAAAAAGGGAAAGACTAGGAGAGCTTCTCAACCCCTTGATCTCATTCATAGTGATGTGGCTGGTCCGTTTCCTGATCTATCTCTAAACAAGGAAAGGTATGTGCTCACTTTTGTTGATGATTATTCCAGATTCACTTGGGTATATTTCCTTAGATTGAAATCAGAAGTATTTGGTTTCTTCAAGTTTTTCAAGTCTTCTGTAGAGAAACTTTCAGAAAGGAAGATAAAATCCATTCGCACTTACAATGGTGGTGATTACATCAAGGGTGAGTTTCAATATTTCTGTACTGAAGAGGGCATTGAAATGCAACACACTGTTCCCTACACACCACAACATAATGGTGTAGCTGAAAGGAAGAACAGAACATTGAAAGAGATGGCCACTTGCATGCTAAAGTCAAAGGGATTGCATCCCAGTATTTGGGCAGAAGCCATCAACTGTGCCACTTATCTTCAGAACAGAGTTCCTCATAAGGGACTCAATGACTCTAGTCCTTTTGAAGCATGGATGGGATACAAACCTAATGTATCTCATCTTAAGGTATTTCGATCTAGAGCATGGGGAAGGATTCCAGTTGACAGAAGGAGAGCTATTGATTCTCAAAGCAGGGAATGCATTATGGTGGGCTATGCATCTAATGCGAAGGCTTACAAGTTACTTGATCCTTCCTCCATGACCACATTCTTGGAGAGAACTGTTCAGTTTGAGGAATGGCCTCTTCATGAAATTCCTTCTATTGAGAAAGAAATCCCACCGAGCACTCCTCCTTTGGTTGATGAGAGTGATACATCTTCATATGATTCATCAACTACAAAATCCGAAAGTGGAGATGATGATAGAATGCTAGATCCATATCCACAAGAACCTGAAGATCTAGTAACTGATAATGAAGATGAGAGGATGAGAGATCCATATCCACAAGAACCTGATGCTCCTCTTCTCCCACGATGGGCTGCCATTACACTTCGATCTGTAGGAGATTTGGTTGGTGATCCACATGATCATAGAAGAACCATATCAGATTTTTAGCATGTAAGGGTTCATTTCCCTCACAATGCAGATCCATTTTAGGTTGATCGAAGTTTCCTTGGAAAGGATGGTCACTTGCCTCCTTTAGGGGTAAGTCATGACATGCTACTTTAGCTCCTTCAGTCTATTTTGAGGGAGGGATTTTTCCCACTGGGTTTTCCCTCTTTCCTCACTTAGTTATTTTAGATTGATTGTATGGGGTGACATTTGGTCTTAGTTACCAAGGCCCTACTGTTCAGTTATTTCTCATAGTATAGTTTGCGGGGGGGTGTTGGAATATTCTCCCCATCATTTTTCATTTTTGCATGCATTCAGTCATCTGCATGCATCCAGTCATCATCATGGTGGACCTCCCAGCTCCTAGAGCTTCATTCTATCTCTCCACATCTTGTCTACAACCCCTAGGAGGCCTCCTACCTACCAAAGTCACTCTTCTTCATGCCAAGTGCGCCTTTCTCACCTACCACAGCCAGTTAGGCGCCATTCTCACCTACCAGTTAGTTACCACTCATTTCTTCCTTGATTTGAGGCTAGATTGACTCCCCCACTGACTGTTTCACTCCGATAGACCTCCAGTGAGACTAGTCTGTCCATTCTGACTGCAGTTAGCTCCTCATGCACCCTTCACTGAGCTTCCTTAATTCAGTTCATGCCTACCTCACTCAGTTAGACTCCTCATGCGCCCTCCACTGAGACTCCTTCATTCAGTTAGTACCTACTTGACTCAGTTAGACTCAATTTACTAACTGTTACATTTGATGACTGATACATTGACTGGATGATGAGTCCACTATCATTCAAGCCACACTTTGAGTTAGGAATTCGAATGCCCTACTGGGCCTATTCGAATCCTATATTATCCAGCTTACTATTCTATTGTATTCATTCACTTACATTCTTATTCATTGTATAATACTGAGATTATGTTCTATTCTACTGTGTTTATGAGTGATCATTGAGTGTCTCCTTCTCCTTTTCTTTGCAACATATTTGTGAGTTTTATTGTGAGTTGCTATAGTTTTTAGATCATTACATATTATTACAAGGGGACCTTACACCTTGGTGGTGTACCTTTGCACTCTTAATGTACCATTTCCTTAAGGTATGTGCGCAATCTTACACTTCATCTTGATGTGTCTATATCTTGTGTTGTATCATCTCTTGTGGGTAATGCGCCCTTGACATATTGATAATTTACAGATCCTACGCATTCTCCAACTTCTACTTGGTGGAATGATGTCCCTTTCCGCTTCATCACTTGTGGTTAATGCACGCTTAGTGTATTGATACTTTGCGGATTCTGCAGATACACCTACTTCTACTTGGTGGGAGTTTGACTTCTTCCTTATCATCACTTATGGGACTTGTGCACTTGTTGTACTGTCAGCTGTGGAATTTGCTTATAGATGGTCTTCAGCCGTTGTATCCTTCTGGGAACTTGTGCGCATTACACTTACTGAAAGCATATTCTGATTGGCTATGCTTGCACGCTTTCAACATTGTCTAGCCATTAACTGCTTGCGTACTTCCAACCATTAACCAAACAACTCTCAGGCTTGCTTGTGCATTCCAACAAACTTGCACACTTGTACCATTTTCTCAACCAATCTCCTTGGATGCTTGAACACATGTACCATTGTCCATCCAAATATTTTGACTACTACCATGAAACAATATGACTTGGTTTACTTGCACAATGACCAATGTTGTAGGATACATTACTTTTGTTCTTTGTTTAAATGGATATGCATGATGTATTTTCCTTATGTATTTCTTCAAACTTGTCATGCATGATGTATCCTTGGAAACACATCTTAAGACTGAATGCACTTCTAGATATACTCCAAAGTTGCATTCATATATGCCACCTTCAACATTTGCACATATACTACTTCAAAGTGGCTTCCATTACTGTTCATACTTCTGTGGGAATGATGTATCCACTTTGACTTCAACTGATATCAATGACTTAGACTGAATCTTTTGACATCCTCTTTGACATTAGTTGACACTTAGACACTTGACATCATCCTTATTTGACATCAATGACAACCAATATTCAACACTATGGAGCAGTGAAGGGGATAATTTCTTGTGTTGGGTGTGTAGGTATTATGGGTGTCGAGCTAGCTAAATCTTGTAGAGGTACCGATGGCTCTATGGTTGATCTCAATAGCTTAGCAATTCCTTCCTTTTACTGCCTTAACAACCTGATAAACCCAGTTGTGGACTAGATTGGATGAGATGTGGTATATACTTGGCTATGTGTTAGCTGTTATTCCCCTTTCCTTGTGGAAATAATGCCCAGGTCGGGGGTGGCAGCTGTCCTAAGACATTGATGAGTATAGTTTGCCTATTGTTGGGTGGAACGTTACAGTTGCATATCCAGTTACTCAGGACAACTTCATATGAAGATAATTATTCACTTGTATTAATTATACAATATATTTAATTGATGACTGTTATAATTATGTTGGAATAGTGCATGCTTGATGTGTGTATAAGAGTTTACTTATGTTGTTTATTTGTATTATGCATCTGCACACACGTAATTTATTTTTTATGAAATTGAGAAATGATGTTGGGGCTAGTTTTGCAATCTGTGATTTAGTGTCATGTTCCCTCCCTTAATTCAGATTGATGAAAGGGGATTTGACAGTGCGGTATCAGAACTACAAGTTGCAACATTGGGCCTGTATGGGATATGTCATGCAACTTGTAGTGTAAGGAAGCTTCTTAATCACCATTGTTTATCAATTTTTTTTTTTTTTAGTTTTTGGCCTAAGTGTGTGTCAGTGTATTTGAGCGAGTTCCGCCGACACATTCAACAAGTTTTGGAGAAGTTTTCCGAAAAAGGCATTTCACTGAAAAATGGAAAAGTCCTCCGAAGTTTCAGCAAGTTTTGTAAAAAATTCACTGAAGTGTTCGGCAATTCTTGCGAAAATATGGCGAAATTTTAGTGCGTTTTGTGAAAATTCACCGAAACAGTTTGGCGAGTTTTGGAAAAGTCACAGAAAAAGGTGTTTCGGTGCAAAATGAAAAAGTCTGCCGAAACAATTTGGTGATTTTTGGAAAAGCCAAAAAGGTGTTTCAGCGCAGAATGAAAAAGTCTGCTGAAATAGTTCGGCAAGTTTTGGAAAAGTCGTCGAAATGGATTCGACAAAGTTTTGAAAAAGTCATCGATGAAGGCTTTCGGATAAAAAAATGGAAAATTCGTTGATGAAGGCTTTTGGTGAAAATTGGAAAAGTCGTCGATGAAGGCTTTTGGTGAAAATTGGAAAAGTTGTCGATGAAGCGTTTCAGGGAAGAATGGAAAAGTCTGCTAAAACAAAGAAATTGGGTAGTGTCCATGGATATTTTTCAAGTGCCGGAAATCGAAAAATGTCATTGAACTTATGTGCCAGATTGCACGAAATCGAAATATTTACAAAAAAAACCGAGGGCGACACAAGAGGGCAAGCCCCCTTGACCCCCATCACCACCCTCAAACATCATTGATTGTGAGAGAATTATGTGACTTGACATAAATTGTCGATATGGATTGTTCTCATAATGTATGAAACAAATTTCTAATTTTCTGAGAATATAATGCAACTAACAAACATGTTTATAAACACTTTTGTAGATCCAAAATCCTATCAATGACAATTAAGTATCGACATTCAGTGTATTTTAGGTTGAAACATTTGGTCTTGGTTGGACTAAGAGGATAATCATCATGGATGATGCACAAGATCTCTATGATCCTGACACATATACCATGGGAGAGAACATACAGGTTGAAAATGCAGAGACAAAATCCAATGGGAGAAGAAACTAGCAGACTCCCCCAGATATTGCAACCACCATGAAGAGCCTAAGGGTGGAACTACAAAGTTGTAGAGAAGACAATGAGAGGCTTATTAAAGCTCTAGAACAATAGAATCAATTGAATGCATCTATGCTGCAAAGTTTGAAAGAAATTCAAAGGAGGATTAACTCTGGGAATCACTCAACAAATCTATAAAAGAGTGGGAGTAGTTTAAAAAGAAATCCCCGCAAGAGGTCCAATAGCTCAAGAAGAGTTTCTAAAGATAGGAAATATACTCCAAAATAAGAGGAAGTCTCACAGGAATAAGAGGAAGAGGTATTACAAGAATAAGAGGAAGAGGTATTACAAGAACAATTCACATGGGAAATTTAAGAAGGCCAAACCCCATACAATTGATGGTGAGGTAAAATATGGTCAAGAAGCTGAAGCTTGGATTCTTGGGATGAGGAAGTATTTCCAAGTCCAAGACTACTATAAAATTATGAAGTAAAGGGTGGCCATATTCAATCTAAATGGAAGAGAATTTATATGGTGGGATCGCCATAGACAAGTGAAGAAGTTCAATGAAAGGAAGATTGTGTGGAAGCAGTTCAAGAATTACTTCAAGCAAAAGTACCAAACAGATGGGTACTATGATGATACAATCAAAGAATTCCATGAACTGAAATTGAGCCAAATGACCAGCATGGAAGAATATGCAAACAAATTCTTGGAGATACTGAGATATGTCAAGTACATCAAAGATGATAAGGTGAAGATTTAATGTTTTCTAAGTGGACTACCTCAGTCATATAAAGAAAAAATTGAGTTTGATGAACCTCAAACTCTAGAGGAGGCCATGGGAAAGGACAAGTATTGTTATGATTAAAACAAAATAAAACTTGATTTCTATAAGGCATGGAAGGACAAGAAAAATTAGAAGTTTGACCAAAGGAGGAAGGGGTTCAAACCTCATTATCTAAGAAATCAACAAAGGAAGCCACCACAGGGTGTGACTAAGCCAACTAGAATGATGGGAGACAATCCAAGAGATTGAAAGGAGCCAAGATAACCACCTCAATGTTGTGGATGTGCATTGTGGAGAGGACCATATGCTTAGGAACTGTCCACATCAGAATGAGAGTGTAAAGAAAGTGCACAACATACAGGGAGCTAAAATTGTGGGTCAAGTGGAAAGGACCATCCCTAGAATCTATGCAGCACTAGAGGACCGCTAGGAATACCATCAATCAACTGTGGTTGAAGTTGAAGGTAAGATTGCTAAGCAATCTGTTTTTATTTTGATTGACCTTGGATCTACTCACAGTTATATCACTCCTAAAATTGTTGAGATTTGTGCTTTTAATAAATAAAACCATAGTAAATCATGGTTAGTTCAAGTAGCCACTAGAACCAAGAGAAAAGTTAGTGAAATGGTAGAGAAATGTCCATTAGAAATGGATCGACTATTCACTTCTGAAAATATGAATATTCTGCCACTTGGTTCCTATGATATTCTCATTGGAAAGGACTGGTTAGAAGCACACAAACTTAAAATTGACTGCTACAACAAGACTTTTGAATGCATGGATGAAGAAGGAAACCCAAGGGTCATAAAAAAATTTCCAAAGGTGATTTCTGTTAAGCAGAATTCAACCATGCAACTGAAGAAGTTTTGTAGGAAGGGTTTTCAATTGTATGCAGACCATGTTTTGGAGACAACAAAAAATGAAATTTCCAAGTTGGGGGACTATCATGTGTTACAAGAATTCAAGTCCATGTGTTTCCTTACGATATTCTAGGACTCCCTCCAAAGAGAGACATTGATTTCACAATCGTCCTTGTGCCGAGATTTGCACCAGTTTCTAAGACACCCTACAGGATGAGTACATCGGAATTGCTAGAATTGAAAATGCAATTACAAGAGCTGTTGGAAAAGAAATATATCAGACCAAGTGTGTCCCCATGGGGTGCACCTGTGCTATTTGTGAAAAATAAATATGGTACACTCAAAATATGTATTGACTACAGGGAGTTGAACAAAGTCATTGTGAAGAACAAATACCCATTACCTCGAATTGATGGCCTTTTTTATCAAATGAGAGTGACAAAGGTATTTTTTTGACTTGAGGTCTAGTTACCATCAGGTAAGAATAAAAGATGAATTTATTCATAATATATCCTTTAGAACAAGGTATGGGCACTATGAGTTGTGGTGGTACCATTTGGTCTCACGGATGCACTAGTTACATTCATGTGTCTCATGAATAGTGTTTTTAGCAAGTATTTGGACAAGTTTGTTCTTGTTTTTCTAGATGACATTTTTATCTATTCTAAGAATGAAGAGGAGCATGAAGAACATTTGGGAATGGCCTTGCAATTTCTAAGGGAGCATAAGTTGTACGCAAAGTTAAGCAAATGTGACTTTTATAAAAATAAAATTCATTATTTGGGTCACATTATTTCAAAGGAAGGAATATCAGTGGACCTTGAGAAGATTGAAGCCATTATGAAATTAGGGTGATGTTGTTATGTGATGTGACGACAAAGTTTTCTTATTGGGGGAGTTGGTACACTACATTCATAAATTGATAAAATCACTCTTAATTTTGTTCCCAATCCAACCTTGTCTTCAATTTTGTCTCAGGACTAGTTGAGCACAAAATATCTTAATCTCAAGAAGAGTGGATGCCAAAGTGGAATGAATTCACTGCCTCCCTACAAAGGTCCCATACCCATTTAGGGTCATTTGAGGATGAATTCATATGGGGGCGTAATGTAGTTGGAGGTAACTATACTACAAAACTTGGTTATGATGCTCTATTTGGCGATGAAAATTAAGAGGATGTCTAGTGGTGGAAGTGTCTTTGGAAGGTTGGAGAGCCTCCAAAATCAACGTTTTTATGTGGCTCTCTCTCAATTACAAAGTTCTGACTTGGGATTTGTTGTGGAAACGATTTAAGGAGGGATTGGATATTTTCTTATTATGCGGAGAGAACGATGAAATGAGTCAACATCTCTTTCTAACATTCACTTATTCTCGTCATGTTTGGAGGGAAATTGTAAACAACTTGGGTTTCTCCAATTTTTGTGTTGGGTTCTTTAATAAGGATTTAAATCTCTTAAGAGCACTCCCATATTTGGTTCTATGAGGAATTTGGTTGGCATAGAATTCTATGGTTTTTGAAGGGATTTTTTTTGCCTAGCTTTAAAATTTCTACTCATTGTCTCAGTTTGCTTCCTCATTTTGTGCAAGTTCAAAAGCAAAAGTCGCCAAGAGTGATAGGCGACAATAAGGTCGACCACTCTCGACCTTGGTGCTTCTTTAATGGTGCATGCAAGGATACCATGTGCTACTACGGTTTTGTGCTCCATGTATTTGATTAGAACGTTTTTCATATACAAGCAAGCATTAGAAGGGGCTTTGACAATTTCAGTGACTTTATGGCTTTGTTCAATGGATTGAATTTTACCATGTGGAAGGGGCACAAGAGGTTACAAGTCTTTGTTGATTCAAGACTACCCATTAATGTCTTAGCTAGGGTCTCTCTACCCTACAACATTATTCTACGACCTTTGGTTGATCATCTCTAGGACATTACAATATCATTTTCATTGATTGAATATAAACATATATAAAAAGAACTAACTTGTGATCTCTCCAAAGCAAATCTCCTTCTTCAAAAAAACCAACTATTGATAACATAAGTTGATGCAAAAAGAGAACTAGGCCAAACTCAAATTCCTATTCAAGGCCTTTAAAAATATGTGGTATTGATTGTGTATTTTGGCTGCAAATGCTCTATATATATATGAGGATGAGGTTTTTTTTGTATAAGAAGGATATTAGACTTAATTTATAAAATTAATTTACACCTCAAAAAATTTAATCTCTATCTATATATAATAAGGAAAAATTAAACTATATATAGCTTCTTTTATTTTAAAAAAAAACCTTAAACATAATACTAACTAATTCTACTTAATAAAAAATTAAACTATATATAGCTTCTTTTATTTTTAAAAAAAAACCTTAAACATAATACTAACTAATTCTACTTAGCATATAACCTTTCACGACGAGGGAATTTCAAATTGAAAAATGCATATCCTAAAATGTATTGTTATGAGCTGAGTGCTTAATACTAACTCTACGTATCATGTAACCTTTCATGCATATCCTAAAATGTATTGTTATGTGCTGAGTGCTTAATACTAACTCTACTTATCATAAAACCTTTCACCATGATGGCATTTCAAATTGAAAAATGCATATCATTCATTTGTTAGATGAAGTCAGAATTTCCAAAATCCTAAATGGTAAAGTACGGCATACGAAGAGGACGGCCTTTATATTTTCGGTTGTAAGTTGGAGATCCGTGTCTTTATCCGCAGCAGCAGCCAGTAAAACATCCACAAGATCTCGCGTTTCCTTCACTTCATCATTCTGCGCGGCATGTTCGTCTATTACTTTCTTGAAGAAGTCGTCCTCTGTCTTACGTATGTTCTTCAGCCGATCGTTGAGACCTCGCAGATGATCGATCCATGCCAAGTAAGGCACGAAATCTCCGATGTTAAAGGAACCACATAACATAAGATGTTCATGGATCATGGAATTGAACCCTGTGCTGCCAGTTAAATCATGATCAGAGTACCTTCTGCCGAAGGTCATCCTGCATATTATAGCGTTTGCTAGGGCTGACACTTTTTTCCCAATGTTTACTGGACGACCGGAATTTGAACGAACCGAGCGAATCATGTCAGAGACTTCCTCTTCTCTTATGGAGTGGAAGGAATCGATGCGTCTGGAGCTCAGTAACTGTAAAACGCAGACCTTACGCATTTGCCTCCAGTAAGGTCCATAGGGCGCGAAGACTACGCCAGAGCAATTATACGTCAAGTACTTAGCAGCGGCAGAAGGAGCTCTGCTGGCGAAAAGCTGGTCATGAGTCTTGAGAAACTCCTTGGCCATATCTCCGGAAGAAACCACCAATGTGAGAGCGGACCCGAGGCGGAAAGACATGAGAGGCCCGTATTTCAAAGCAAGAGCTGCCAGCGCTCGGTGTGGAAGCTCTCCCAGCAGGTGGAGGTTTCCGATAATGGGCAGCGGAAAAGGCCCCCGGGGCACTCTCCCATTATTGGATTTTCTGTATTTCCACCATGTGGACACTACTAATACAAGCAAAAGAACAGCAGCAACCTTAACACTAGAAAACCCTACTGAGGCTAACTCCACTTCCGCCATTCTCAACTCACATCAACAATTATGTTCTTCACACGGCTTACACAAATTTCATTTCGAAAGGAGCTGGGTTTAAGTAATTGTTTTTGGCAAGTTAGTACAGTCAAAGTTTGGTTTGGAACAGGTGACCTAACACAAGGCGTGCGTCTTAACAGTAAACTCATTCACCAAGGCGTGTCTTAACAGTAAACTAATTCAAGTCTTAACAGTAAACTTTTATGTCTTAACAGTAAACTCATTCAACATCTTAACAGTAAACTCAGTAAACTCATTCAACCTGAAAATTGATACAGATGACCTAACACGAAGCGTGTCTTAAGAGTACACTCATTGACCATTGACTATGAAAATTGAAGGCCATAGAATTTTCGATTTTTTCTAGAGGTTTGATAAAGGTAATTAAAATGCCATTTTAGTCAACAAACTGTATTGGAATGCATTTGACAATGGCGACTTTGGAATGCATTTGACAATGGCGACTAAAATGAGATTTTAGTGGGCAACGCCGCAACCATTGTTGGACTTGGAATCCAGCGGGAGAAACCGATAGTACATCCATGGATCCGGTTGTAAAGGCATGTTTTAAGGACGCTCGTCGTAGGGTCTCTAAATCAAACCTCTGACTTCAAAAGATATGTTTTCATTAGTATATCTATCAAAATTCCAGCAGATTTATTTTCTGAGAACGATTACAGAAAAGCAGTGGTATCAAACGTTACAAACCATTTGCATTTTATTGGTGAGAGGTTTTATCAGATGAACACACTGAAGCTGTATAAAACTGAGTGGGCTAAAGTCTAGACTATTTGGATTATTTTTGGGGAGTTTGGTAAGAATCTCACAATCAATTTTGATTGAAGAAATGGATTTAGTGTTTTCGGGCACCCCAATTATACAATTCCAACAACTAAAAACTACCATTTCAACAATTCTCACCAGATTTTAACCAAAAAATTTACAGCATAACCCATACAAATCATCTATAAACTTCAGCCCACTAAACGTCATAAGCCATGTGCACTGTATTGCTTAGAGTCACCTTGAAGTACATTCAGGAAGTTGGGTGCCCCATTGCCCCTCATGATGGAACACAATGACGGAGGGTGACTTTGACGTACATCCAGGAATTTGGCTGCCCCTCGTTAAGACACATTGACAAATTGTATTAGCTGATACCTTTATACTACTTCAGCATTAATAAAGTTTACAAAAAAATACAGCTTTAGAGTGTTATGTCCTTTTCTATGTTAGTCCAAAATATAGTGAATTATGTCCCTTTCTATTTTGGTCCAAAACATCCAGGAATTTGGCTGCCCCTCATTGAGACGGAATGACGAATTGTATTGGATACCTTTAATTTTATTTATAATGGCGTTTATAGTACTTCAGCATTAATAAAGTTTTAAAAAAAATTACAGCTTTAGAGTGTTATGTCCTTTTCTATGTTGGTAAAAAATATAGTGAATTATGTCCCTTTTTATTTTGGTCCAAAATATAGTGCTATGTCCTTGTATTCACTAAAATTATGTGTATATATAACGAAAAAAGCGTAAAGATATATTCAAGCAAAAAAATATTCACTAGTCAACAAATATATATGTATATGTAGAATTTAGTTTCGAAAATTATGAAGATTTAGCACGTAATTTTCAAATTAAGTGAACACTTTTATTGTATACAATTTCTTTGTATTTATATTTTTTAGTAAGGGCTACAACGCTAAAGTTAAAGTTATTGACTCTTTGGTGTCTTGCAAAATGTGCTTCTACCCTTGATATTGATACCTTGAATATTTATGGAGATTCTTTGGTCATTATAAACTGGGCAAAAAAAGTTATCTCCCTGCACATCATTTCTCTTTTCCTATGGTACTCGAGGACATAATCTCTCTTGGCTTCCTTTCATGATTTCATTATATACCATATCTTCAAGGAACAAAATACTGAAGCAAATACTCTATCAAAGAAGCTCTTGGTGCACATGAAGGTGTTTTCATTGGGAAGACATTTTGGAAGGAACACTCACAAATAATAGTTCTTTTTTTTTTAATGCCAATGTGGGCTTCAACTAGATGGTTGCCACTTTGGATGTCTCATATATTTTTCTATTTCTATACTTCTCTTGGATAATAAAGGGTTTTCCTTAGGTTATGTGGTTTTTCGATAATCAGGTTATTGATATTATGCAGCTTGACTGCTATTTTGGGTGGTGTCTTGAGAGGTCTTTAGACTCTTTTTTTTGTTTGTATGACCTAGATCTAGACCATACTAATATGATCTTGATATTTAGCATTTTGATATGTACTTTTTTATTTAATGAATAATAAAAGTACAATTTTTTTCTAAATGAAGTTTATAATTGTTGTCTAAATTCTATCATATAAATGAAAAAGATTACTTTTATACTTTTTGTTTTTTTATAATGATTATTATTTTATAGATAAAAATATTACTTTAATATTTTTGCTTATATTGTTTTATAAATATTTTTATGATTAATAAGTTTGTTTAATGCAATTTCTAACTAAGATTTTAAGGAGTTTCTTTCTTTTTAAGGTTTTTTTATGCAATTTCTAACTAAGATTTTAAAGAGCTTCTTTCCTTTTTATCAACAAAAGATCTTATTAACTAAATAAAAGATCATGCAATGAACAAGATTATATATTTTGTTATAAAAATTGTGTATATTAAATTGTTTTTTTATAGTTATTCATATTTATCTTTTTTAAAACTTTAATAACTTTTACAAAGATTAAAAAAATATTTTTTTTACACGAAATTTTACTCAAAAGAATGTGATTTGATAATCTAAAAAGTATGATGGTATAAGATTTGATAATCTAAAATGTATGATGGTATAAGAGTGATTGAAAAAAGTAGTTGTAAAAAGTATGATGGTATAAGAGTGATTGAAAAAAGTAGTTGTGTTGTAGGTATGTGTCACATTTCCCAATGATATATTTGTTATTTATTTAATGTTTTAAAGAAATTATGATAAGGCTATTTGTAAGTAATCATTAAAAGTAAATCAATATTATCTTTTAAAGTAAATGATGTTAAATATTGCTTATAAATTAAATAATGAAGTATTATAGTAAAAGTACAATTAAAGGATCAAATTCTTAGTTTCATCGTTTTCATCTTGGGTAGCTTTGGAATCAAGATAAATATTCAAAATGGTGTATTCCATTCAACAAGGTTTCTACTCTCAAAATAGAATAAAACCATTAGTTTCATGTGGGAGATTTACAAATTCCAGGCTTCTAAATTTCACCCCATGGCCATATTACCAATTCATAAACAATAATAAAATGCATGTGCATATGTATAATTGTAAAACACAATGAAAATATTTTTTATCCACATGGACAACATGCATATACAAGCATATTAATCACATGCATGGAATAAAATCATTTCACATTGAAATGCAAAGAGAATAGTAGTATTCAAACAAAGAAGGCCCAAGCAATTGTTTGTGTAAGAGTGATTTTCCACCCAATCATAGGCACTCTGTCCAACATATACTCTCTTTGCTGACATGCCACCCCCAAGTTGGACTACCATGGTGAAGGAAGCACCTACAATATTCTTTCTCTCTCTCTCTTCCCACAACCCATTCTACTCTCAGCACTTAACCAAATGCTCATCCATATTTCTATAGGAATATTACTCAACCATCAAAACCGTGGCACTTCATCCAATTGCTCCACACAACACAAGGAAGGCATTTCCCTTCACTAATCCACAGTCCCTCAAGAAATCCAACCCTTACAGTGCTTACGAGTGTGTGCAGTAAGAGTCCAATCTGTTGTATGATGTTGGAGAAACTCATGTAGCATTAATTTGTGGCTTCTCAAGCATGCAGAAGTAGAAAAACTCAAGATGCAAAGGTTCCTAGCTTGCCCATCCTCTATGATCACCTACAACCATCTCTTTTTCCCTCAAATATGCATCTTTGTTTCCAAATTCTAATTTTTGGTTATGCATAGTTTGGTAAGTGGTAATGACAATGGAATGAACAACAAAAGAAATAATTCTATATAGTGTAAAAACTATTGTCCCAAAATCTGCATAATGAAAAATTGATGGTAGACTCCAAAATATGAGAGAATGGTGGAAAAGAAAATTGACATAACTTCTGAATATAGAAGGTATGACCCTTATAGTAGTCATAGAAGTATATTCATCCCATGCTTTAATAACTAAATGCGAAGACCTTCCTTGCCAACCTCACACATGCATTGAATGCTTGGATTTAACAGTCAAAGGAAGTAATTAGCTCATTTAAGGAAAATGGAAGCAAATAAATGAGTTCCAAGGTTGACACTTGGAAATAGAGTATTTAATATCCTATAGGCCCCTTTCCTCTTCCCCTCTAGTGGAATCATAGCCCCTCTAGTGCTCTTTACACATCCATCTCGGACCATAAATATTATTTTTAACATAATATTTACTTAGATTTTACGTCATCACGACAAGCCAACCACATGGTCCATATAAAAATATGTTTATCATATATACTTATCCATTCACTAGTCAGGCCTTGGCCGTGAGATTTTCACTATAAATCCATACTAGTACATTTACACCATTTTACATTGCCTAATTCAATACATTACAATGGGAAAACTAGGGGTATTACACATGGTGTGCCCACCACCCTTTTTACATTATTCAAAGATTCCATAATTCCATTCCCTTGCAAGAATGATCTGTTCATGCATCTCCCGTGACTCCATTGTCCCTCTGAAATTTGACATGAATATATTCTTTGTCTAAATATGACCCAATTTCCAACTACTCTACGATGGAACATTTTACGTTGAAGGCGACAAGTTTCCTAGAATCTTTGGTACCCATTTCTTCTTTAAGGCTGGTAAGATGTAGTCTTTCATTATATGTCCAATTTGATGAAATCTAGCACACCTAAATGAGACATTCATATAGTCTAGCACCTAAGTGTGTTTACGACCTGCTACCACTAGGCCAATCGACTCATAAAGAATGCCACGGATATCCAAGTCTACCAAGATATCCGCAAAATTTCGCTTTGGTTGAGATACGAAACTATTATCAACAGTAATTGTTTTCCCAATTTGGTTACCTATTGATTCCAGACTAGGAACCATCCACCACTCGAGTGGTAATCTTGGCAGCTTAATCCAAGTGGTATAAGCTTCAACCGTTGCATCTCATGGATCAAAAAGTGGGTACCAAGGTTGTAAATATAAGAAGGGCGAATCCCAAGACCAAATGTTTTTCAGAACAATTTCAACATCCTTCTTTTCATTGAAGGTGAACCCTAGCCACCCTTGCACCAAAATATGTAATACTAGAGCGTATCTTAGAATCAACACCCACTTTAGACATATCCAAGCTCACAAAGTTTCCACTGATATTCGTCTCCTCCTAACTTTCCAATGAGTGCTCGACCCTCCAAATACATGATATCCCCCAACCCTAGATCTTTCCCTACTACCAGTTCTAAATCTCCACCCTGAGAGGAAAGCGTCTTTTTCCTTTTTTTCACTTCCTTCTAAGGATTATTATCACATACCAGTTCATGACCCCTATCCCTAAGCTTGTGCTCATAGGTGGCTGGTCTTAATACTCCATTGCAAGTTTCCACCAGAGAAATGAGTTTTCCCTTATCTTTTCCATTGTTTACCTTCCCCTTTGACTTTCCACCGCTGGAAACCCTCCACCCATAATGCTTACTTAAAATAAACTGTAACAAACCATTATTATTTTCTACCACCACCCAAATCTTATTTGGTGCCATGGCTCGATTTGAGCTCTCACACGTGCTTGGTAATATCCCTCTGCAGGCCAGTTGGAAGTCTGATGTTTCAGTGTGCTCCACCTCATCTTCTCGACCAGTGAACTAGAAGGTGTGTCCATTCAAGTCTCCCATCATTGGAATTGGATGTTGTATGAAGAAATCCCCTTCCGATACTGAGTCCTTGGAGTAGTAGACTAAGAATCCCTCCAGCAACTTTGCCATCCTTATAAGGCCAAAACCCTAGAAACCCAAAAACCCTAGCCTCTTGTGGAAAATAATTTCCTCCTCCCCAAATAATAAACATCTTTATTAGTGTATGTAAGCAAAAATATGTATCATTATGAAAAAATGGCAGCAATGCCACTCTACAACTTACAATACAATGTCACATATTTAAGTTGTCTACAAAGCATTATTCTCATCGATCATTTGGAATTGAACTTCAAAGCTGTTCAGGTACACAGGGTACTCCCAAAAGACCGAACACCTAGAGAAACCACTTCACACAAACAGATCACAGATCGATACACCGATGTTTTGACGTGGTTTAAACCCTTGTGAGGGAAACACTCTGCGGCCCCGGCCAAATAGCTTCTACGGGACAATTTATTATGCAAAGAAAGAAAGTTACAAATGAGCTTCTCATAATCGATCAACTAAACAATGACCCTCCATGCTCTTTAAATAGAGATCATGGACCAATCGGGTGTTAAGCCATGGATCAAGGTTAGGTATGATCTAAGAGAAGTTGAGCCATTGGATCACTCTATGTCGGGAACATATCGTGACTGTCGGATTAAGTATTTACAAATGCATACTAATGCATAGTAAAGAAACACACTTTCCCTAATGGATATATTACACAAGTTGATCTTAACTAACTCCTAAGTGTCTAAATATCGTAACATCCCCCTTTAAGAACAACTTGGGATACATCGGTGTATCGATCTGTGATCTGTTTGTGTGAAGTGGTTGCTCTAGGTGTTCGGTCTTTTGGGAGTACCCTGTGTACCCGAACAAAAGCTGCTACAACAGGTTTGTTTCTCGTCCAGAGTTCACAAGTGACATGAGCCCCTAGTGGTTCCAAAGCACCCCTACTGTGGGTCGTGATACAGTCGAAGAGACAAGTACCACTTCTAGCAGGGATTCTAACTTAGAGGCATTCAGTCATAATCTGACACGCGGTAGCTTCATGCCACCGGATTTTCAACCAAGCACGATGACTAATTGTGTGAATCAAATACTCCTCTTGTACTAAGTTGAATTACTATTGTGATGCAATTTATCATCAAGGTAACACTAATTTGTCTCACAATGATCCAAACCCAACTCACACTCCCTATTGCTGGGTGAACAATCCAACACTTGGTGAATTACACTTCACAATGATTGGAAGAGTTGACATCGAAGGATAAAAAATCAACGTAACTATGAATGCTTGGTTGCCATAAGCTGGTTATCCATATGGTAACTTTTCTAACCCCTCTAGCTTAAAATTCCAAAAGTCTAAAGGATCAATAGGCCACACTTTCATGATTTATATTCGTGTCAAAAACCAAAATCAAATGAGATTTTACCCTTGTGCTCCACACGAGATTTTTGTTCGCATTGAGCTCATCTTAAGGCACCTATGTTATCTTTTAACATATATGCCACTCTAGCCAAACTCCACACCTGACAATGTCTTCCACCCAAATCCGCCTGCAAAATAAATTATATTATTGTTAACATTTATTAAAAATTAAATTGAATTTAGTTTATGCAGTAACAATTGAAACATATAAACTAAGTGCTTGTATATGAAGGTATCCAAACATGCCAAACTAAGAGAGCATATTCATAAGAACCTTGAAAATAATAGCTCAATAAATCTTGGAGAATAAAAAAGCTTGGATCATAAATGGAGACAAGAATATAATTCTAGCAAAAGTTTGGGTTCTATTTTAAACATTTTTAATAATAAAATAAAGTTTTTTTTTTTTTTTTTTTTTTTTTATTTTTTATTTTTTATTTTTTTTTATTTTTATTTTTATCCTTCAGTATTATGGTTTGTAGGAAGAGGCTTGTGCTATATAATATTTTCTATAATTATACTAAAATATCAGAAAATGATTAGTTTGTTGAGATTCCTCACCACTAGAAAATATTTTTAATATCTTCACATGTGTGATTATTGAGTTGTATTTTTCCAATTTATAGAACATATATGGCTATTATTTTAATTTCAAAGATAATATTACTAAATTTTGGTAAAAGTGGAAATCAACAGACTTATTTATCCAATGATCCTTTTGATTATATGTAAATTTAATAGTTACATTTACTTAGTCGAAAATTCACCCATTGGTGCATAGCTCACATCCCACTATGAAAATATAAGTATTTAATAAGCATGGATTTTCATCCAAAACTACAACTTTTCTAGCTCAAAATCAAATTTACTATTGTTCTTCACATTCTGCCTCATAAAAGCTCTGAATAGTAGCTCCTATAACTAACTTCAACCTTTCTGCATCCAATTCGTCATTGTCACTAGAAGAAGGTGATGAATTTTCTTCTAATTTTCCACTTCCCCCAAAATGTTCCATCAATTCAGGACTACCAAGTAAATGATCCAACTTTAGTGGCATAATCCCACTACTTTCATTCCCACCGAGAACTTCTAAATAATCAGTGGTTTGAAGTGGGCATCACCTATCAACTTTAGAAGATACTTTTTCTTGTATATGTTGTTGCCAATGGAAATGATAATCTCACTAGCTTCTTTTTCATATTATCAGATGCAGACTCTTCCATATTGCCTATTGCTTGTTTAAATGAAAATAAGCTCATTTTAACCCATCCTTTTCGATAATCTAGTGAAAATTTTGCAATTGATTTCATCGACTTATCTAGACTCAAGATACTTTTCCTGTCCCCAAAGCTGCATCCATAGAATCCTTTAGATTGTCCTAATGGAAACAAGCTTTCATTCACTTCAGGAAAAAGAGATGTCAGGAAATGTTCATCCTCTACAAACAGTTGGAAGATTTTGGACTAGAGCATGTAATTTACTACATCATCATCACAACCTAAAATACACCATAACTTAACCATTTCACATAATCCTGCAACAAGAGCAGCGTTCTCGGGAAACAAGCTAGCTGAAATCACCTCTACAAAATCAATTGCCAAGGACATGCTTTCCTTTTGATTGCATGGCTGAAGTTTTTGTATCAAAATATTCTCCTTACAGTTTTCCCATCTTGCCAGATTAATTGTGCTTCATTTAACCTTCTCTCCCACACCATTTTTAGTTGGTAATGAAAGTGAGTACTCAACTATAAAGGGTTCAATAGTTTCATAGACAATAGACTGAACAAGAGAACTCACAATTTGATGCATTTTATCAGGTCACAATTTGGAGGGGTGTCCTATTCTGACCATCCTCTTTCCTATTGGAATATTTTGCAAACATATGTTATTCAAAATATATATACAAACCTTTTGTGTTGCTTGGGTTATGCTCCGAGCTCCAAGATGGATATGAATTGAGAACAATGAATTCAATGGTATCTTGGGGTCGGAAGGGTTAGGATTCCATTCAAATTTTGGGCTTGCAGAAGCTCTCGTGAACAACTCTTTCCACTTCAAATCATCTCGAATCAAGGTTTCGTTTGGAGCACTTAGATGGATATCTGCAATGCTTATGTAAGATGGCAATTTAAGAGGTCCTCTTCCAAGAAGTCGCTTTATTTTCTCAAATAATTTGGTCGAGTGTTTTATTATTTTTCTCCAAACTTAGCTCCACTCTGCTGCAGAAACTTGATTATCAATGGATACCTAGTCTAGCCACAGAATGCAATAATGTCCAATTGTGGGATACAAAGACACTCCAAGAGAACACGAAAAGAAAGGAAGTAATTCCTCTTCATAGAATTTTTCTATGATTTATAATCTATGATGAAAGAGGCCATTTTCATCATGAACTAGAAACTGTTTTGAATCATCACATTCACCCTTGAGTCTGCCATCTAACGTAAACCAAATTTTGCTAGATTTACTGTCGATAGGTTTCCATTCAAAGCAATGAAGATATCCGTAAATCCTAGTTATGGATTGTGATTCCATGTGAATTTGTATATGTTTGGAGAATACATCACATCCCTTCCCAAACTCAACAACCACCCCCAAATGTTGGAGGGCCCTCTTCAAGTTGTCAATGGGTTCGCTATAGAATGAAATATCAATGAAGGAAGGGTCGTTTCAATGAAAACCAATAGATTTCCAATTAGAATTGAATAAAAATGACATGATAGGATATTGGTACCCACTATGTGTTTTTAGCCATCGTCCTTCATCTATGCTTCTTTGAGTAATTCAGGGAATGTCTCAATACAGTTTACTGTCAAATACTCTATCCACTCTAGGAGAAAATTGACTTTCTCTTTATCAAGAGGAGATGAAAGTCCAAGAAAGACAACATCTGCTGGTCTTAGAAATGGAATATCCACTGCTCCAAGCTCATTTCTAATAAATGGCTCAAAATCGTCTACCCTTTCAACCCATAAGCACAAGGAAGTGGTTTTAGGTAATCCCTTGACATGACAACTAACTCATGTTCAACCCATCGGTTGCTTCCAAATATCTTTTCCCACTCGCTTATGGATGTTGGCACAAGTTTTTCTTTGGAACTCTTATCTATATATCTGGAGTCATTGATTACCAGAAAATCTGCACATAATTTCTTATAATTTGTCCAGTCAATATGGTCCTCGGCATAGGAAAAATACAAAAAATGAGTTTAACAATGATAACAAATTTACTACTCTTAGAAACCTTAACTTCTTCTACAAGTTTCTTACTAAAGCTTGATATAGAAAGCTCGATGATCTGAGGATAGTCATGTTAAATTATCTTCGTAACATTAAAGTCTTTGAGAATCCAATTTTCTCATGGCCATTTGAGTGCCACTGGGCATGAATTTGAAATCGGAAACATGTCCAAACTCCCCACTCCATCTTCCCAACTATGAAATTTGTTCCTCCTCAAAGGAAAAATATTGTTTGTGGCTATTAGATATATCTGATAAACTGCCCAATCCACTCTATTGTTATCATAAAAAACTTAAAGAGGTGAAATTCTTGGAGAGAAGTCGAAATGCCTTTCTCTCATTATTTAACAAGAAAGCACATAAATTGCACATATAAATCCTTTGATAGATTTGCAACCCGTTGCGAAGAATGCAATGGAATTACCACTAGTTAGGCACATATCTCACCCCAAGAATGGCAAGATGCACGAAAACTAATCTTCCTTAAAGCAGCAGGAATGTAGTGGTACATTTTGCATAACTTAATTCTCCATGTTCTTGAGTTTTGTTTTCCTCCAAATTTTTATTACATATACTTTGGTGTGTTCTTTATCTAACCATATTGGTCTTGAGGTGTGACGAATCCAAATTGATGCGATATCAGCCACAAAGTTCCAAGTTGTCTAGTCCTAATTTGTTTTAGTCTATTTTTTATTGGGACCAATGGATGAATATTGATGTGACTTAAATTGGATGCGACTTAAAGTGAAATTTCAAATTTCAAATATTCATTTTATTTCAAAATGTATAAGCAAGTTTTTTGATAAATAATTTTAAAAGCATGAAAAATATTGAAAATGACTTGTACATAAAATACTTTTATGAACCACGTATGGTAGCTAGTATTTCCAAGATTGAGTTTAGCCAACACCATTTCTATCTCTGCTACTGGTCTCTCGTGCAACTACTGGATCCTCTCCCTTAATATTTACATACTAGGAAACTTTAGCGACAGGTGATATAGAAAATGCAGATGGTTGTTTTTTATTGCACTGATAGATAAAGAACCTTCAAAACCAATCTCCATAGAAAAATCACCTTCGCCATAAAAATATGTATATCTTTATAATAATTCTATAAAAACTAATTGATATGAAAATTACTTGAATAAGTATTTTGAACTTTAATAAGATATATTATCATGTTATTCAATATGAAAATGTCACGTCCCCATTTTGACCCTATTGCATTAAAATTGTAAATGATGTAAATATCGTTATTAAATCATGGTGAGGAGCTCAAGGCCAAGGCCCCGCCATTGATTTATCATTTTATGTATCAGCAATTAAAATCGGTGCATATGGTTCTTGTGCTAGACAGGCACAATGTAAATTAAGACATCATGTAAATACGAATTTTAATGAAATACCCACAACTAGCTATGCAATGCAACAAAGAGATGGGGGCATGATTTTTATAAGGAATAGAGAGGGAAATTATTCAAAACCTTGAGCCAATGGTGTTAATCCATGTGTCAATGAGAAAACCCATAAACCACCAACTACTCATTTTGGGTTATGCACCCAATCATTTAATTCTTCCAAGAGTTGGTTGAGGCAGTTAATGCCTTGGGGATGGAGAGATATGGTAGTCAATTTCATGTATTGGCAAGCCATCAATCTGGAAAATCGTATTTTTGCTTATTGGGCAAGAAAACACCCACAAAATGGTGCCCAAAGCCATTCTGAACCGATTTCCTTTGCTCTCTCACGCAGTCTGAGCTAGCTGGGACTTTCTCCATCACGTTTTTCATCATTTCCTGCATTTTTCCATGCCTGGGAACTCGTTTTTGTATTGCACAGTGGTTGGGAGGAAGAGAGCCACGATTTTTGGGGTTATGGAGGCCGTTTCTGCTCACAAAATGCCCATAAACGTTTTCTGAAAATGATTCTGCTCTCCTAGGGTTGACTTCCCATTTTTTCAATTTCGTTTTGGTTGCCCATGTTTTTCTAAACTGGTAGAAACCCCATCTTTGGGCATTTCACTGTAAAGACGTTTCTTCATGCCCGACACTTATACTTTTGCTATTATGTGCATCCCTGTTTTGGTTTGAACCTGTGAGTAAGAAATTTGGAGTGGTAGTGGACAGATTTGGCTTGATAAACCTAGTAGGGAAAATAACCTCTCAAGAAGATCAAAAGGGCTGGCTACTCTTCTATGCACACCTTGAACAACACTGAATTGGAAGGTATGGCCTAAGGGACTATGTAGTAGTGAAGGGAATACTTCCTTGAATCAAGTGTGTAGGCATTGTGGGGAACCAAGCTGGATAGATCTTGTAGGGGTACCCATAACTCTGTGGTTGAGCTCACTAGCTTAGCAATTCTTCATTTTCCATCTCCTAGTAGCCTGATAAACCCAACTGCTGATTGGCTTGGCTTATTTTGGTGTATTTTGGCTATGTGTGAGTCTATTGTTCCTTTCTTCCTTGTAGAAATCATGCTCAGCTCAAGGGTGGCAGTTGTATCAAGAGATTGATAATCACAACTAGCCTATGGTTGGGTGGAACGTTGCAGATGCATAGCTGGTTGCTCAGGGACTACTTTGTTTTAAGATAAGTACTCTCATGTGCTAATTCTGTATTGTTTTAATTGATGAATGACATGAATATCTTGAATGTATGATGGTTGTGTAATAGATTTTAATTTTGCTTTGTTTTCAAATATTTATGCATTTGCATATGTCCATCTTCATTTTATATGAATGTTTGTTTACTAAGTATGGGGCTAGATGTTCGGATTTAGTGTCATGTTCTCTCCCATGCTGGTATGATGGGTGGGTATGTGACAGAATGGTATCAGAGCCATAGGCTACAGCATTGGGCCTCTATGGGCCAAGTATGATCACAGTTACAAGGGAATATCCCATTCTAAACACCACATATTACCATGTTGGGCCTCAATAGGCTAAGGTTGAACAGTTTGCAGAGTTTGCAGAGGAAAAAGTCAACTCCTATTGAGCAATAATCATCACAGAAAGAAAGGAAACATTTTGAATTTTTCTAACTATTTTCGAAATTTTGCCTAAGGCTGTAGCGGGGAAATTAATGTTAAGTCTGCACGCACGGCGGCAAAAATTAGGTTAACTTTCTGCGTGCGCGGCGGTGAAAATTGGGCTAAATTTCTATGCCCCACTTGGCGGGTTTAGCACTAACTTTTATGACTCTATCGGCAATTTTAGCGTTAATTTTTGCGACGTACGGTGGCGAAATTAAGGATAAGTTTTGTGACGCGTGGCGGTGGAATTAACGTTAAATTTTGCGATGCGGCGACAAATTTATGTTAAATATCTGTGATGTAGCGGCGGAAGTTACACTAATTTCTGCGGCGCGCGGTGGTGAAAGTTAGGCTAACTTTCTGCGCGCACGACAGCGAAAGTTAGACTATATTTCTGCATGCGCGACGACGAGAATTGGGCTAACTCTTGCAATGCTGTCAGAAAAGATAATCCCAAAAGTGCTGCAACGGTAGGTGAAATAGCTGTTAAACTCTGCGCCGAAGGGAAGTGGTTGGCGGTCGCAGGGTTGGCAGTCGGAGATTTTAACGATAATTTTTGTGACACGATCGACGGAGATGTTGCTAATTCTGCGTCGAAAGTGAAGAGAAAATTCAAATTTTTTTTTTCTAAGTGTTTCAATTTTTTTTTACGTAAAGGCTGTGTCGGCGAAGTTAAGGTTAAAATTCTGCGTGCGCGGCGGCAGATTTAACGTTAACTTCTGCGTGCACTGTGGAAGAATTAGCATTAATATCTGCAACACATGCGGCGACAACTTAGCGATAGGAGCCGCGTCACTCGTGGAGATTTTAAGGATAAAATCTGCGACGTGCGCAGTGGCAAAAATAACCTGAACATCCGCGACAACGGCGACAGATTTTAGCTTAAAATTCCGCGACACGGGAGGCACTTTTTAAGCTAAATTCCTGTGGCAATGGTGGCCATTTTAACCTTAATAATTGCGCCAAACGGGAAAAGTCTATGATTGGACAAAGTTGTCAATATGGGATTTCCCCACATACATGCAAATAATTTATAGCATTATAATGCAGCTAACAGTTGTGTTTATAAACACATTTTGCAGAATTATAGTCACATCAAAGCAACATTCCAAATAAGTGCAGTTGGAAAGTTCTGGTCTTGGTTGGGCCAAGAATATCAACATCATGGATGATGCACAGGATCCCTATGAGCCTGAGACAGATTCCATGGAGAAAAATATACATGTTGAGAATGCTAAAACAAAATCCAATGGGAAAAGAAATCGAGAGACTCCCCCAGATATTGTAGCCACCATGAGGAACCTAAGGGTGGAGTTGCAAAGTTACAGAGAAGATAATGAAAGGATGATTAAAGCTCAGGAAGAACAAAATCAGTTAAATGCAGCCATGTTGCAGATTTTGATAGACATCCAAAGGCAAATAAACTCTGGGCATCAGACATCAAATCTAGAAGGGAGTCAGAGTAGTTCAAAGATAAATCCCTGCAAGAGGTCCAATATCTCAAGAAGAGTTTCTAGAGACAGAACATTTGATGGAGAGGTAAAGTCTGGTCAAGAAGCTGAAGCTTGGCTTCTTGGGATGAGAAAGTATTTCCAAGTCCAAGACTACTCTGGAAATATGAAGGCAAGGGTCGCCATCTTCAACTTGAATGGGGAGCACCTGTTCTATTTGTGAAAAAGAGAGATGGAACACTCAAGTTATGTATTGACTACATGTAGTTGAACAAGGTCACTGTGAAGAACAAATACCCATTGCCCCGAATTGATGACCTTTTTGATCAAATGAGAGGAGCAAAGGTATTTTCAAAGATCAACTTGAGGTCTGGTTACCATCAGGTAAGAATCAAAGAGGAAAATATTCATAAGATAGCCTTTAGAACAAGGTATGGACACTATGAGTTTGTAGTGTACCATTTGGTCTCACAAATGCACCAGCTACATTCATGTGTCTCATGAATAGTGTTTTTAGCAAGTATTTGGACAAGTTCATTCTTGTATTTCTAGACGACATTCTCATCTATTCTAAGAATGAAGAAGAGCATGAAGAACATTTGAGAATGACATTGCAATTGCTAAGGGAGCATAAGATGTATGCAAAGTTAAGAAAATGTGACTTTTATAAAGATAAAATTCATTATTTGGGTCACATTATCTCAGACGAAGGAATATCGGTGGACCCTGAGAAGATTGAAGCCATTATGAATTGGCCAACTCCAAGGAATGTGACAAATGTGAGATCTTTCATGGGCCTTGCTAGTTACTACAGGAGGTTTATTGAAGGATTCTCCAAGGTCGCAAACCCAATCACTTCTTTGCAAAAGAAGTGAATAAATTTTGAAAGGTCACCAAGATGTGAGGAAAGTTTCGAACGATTGAAGAATCTTCTTACGAGTGCACCAATTTTGAAAATTGCAGACCCAGAAAAAGACTTTGTGGTATGTACCGATGCATCCAATCAAGGACTTGGAGGATTCCTTATGCAAGACAACCACGTGGTATGCTATGAGTTGAGGAAGTTGAAGGAGCACGAGACAAACTATGCTACTCATGATTTAGAACTTGCAGCCATAGTACATGCTTTAAAGATGTGGAGGAATTACTTAATGGGCAGGAAATTTGAGTTAAGGACAGACCATTGTGGTCTGAAATGCTTGTTTGATCAGCCAACTTTAAATGCTAGGCAAGCTAGATGGTTGGAATTTTTGTGTGAATTTTATTTTGAGATCAAACACATAAAAGGGAAAGAAAATAAGGTAGCAGATGCACTCACTAGGAAAGTACATGAAATGCATGTGGCAACGCTTAGTACTTTCCAACCAGATTTGAGACAACAGATTGTTAACGATATTACTGAGGATGAAGTGTATGTGCAGATAAAGGAAAAATTGCAGCAGCAAAACCTTGAAAAGAAGTATGAAGGCTATCATTTGGAAGAAGACGAACTTCTTACCTATAAGAATAGAGCCTATATTCCAAATGTGGCAGATTTGAGGAGGATTGTTATGGATGAAATCCATAAAGCTCCATACTTCGGTCACCCCGGATATCAAAAGACTATTGCTACAGCAAGAAAATATTATTTCTGGCCAGGGAAGAAGAAGGATGTCACTGAATACATTTCTAAGTGCATGACATGTCAGCAGGTGAAGGTTGAACACCAACACCCAATAGGTTTATTGCACCTAGTGCCAATTCCAGAATGGAAATGGAAAGTAATTTCCATGGATTTTATTACAGGATTGCGAATGACTGTGAGACAACATGATTCCATCATGGTTGTGGTGGACAAGTTAACAAAGGCAACACATTTTATACCGGTTAAGTCCATGCACAAAGCCGATGCCATTGCAAATATTTTCATGAAGGAAATTTCCAGATTACATGGGTTTCCTAAGGCAATAATTTCTGACAGGGATACCAAGTTCACTTCCAATTTTTGGAAAAGTCTCTTTGCAGATTTGGGTACACAGTTGAAATTTAGTACCACATACCATCCTCAAACAGATGGGAAAATGGAAAGAGTAAATCAGGTGCTTGAAGACATGCTCCGTATTTATGTAATGGAAAAACCATCCAAGTGGGAGGATTATCTACACCTGGTAGAGTTTGCATATAACAATGGGAAGCAAGAATCATTGGGAATGAGTCCATATGAGGTTCTATATAGCAGAAGGTGTAGGACACTAATGACTTGGGACAATCCAGTGAACATAATTGTACTTGGGCCAGAATTGCTTAAGGAAATGGAGCAAGAGGTTGCAAAGATCAGGCAGAATTTAAAAGCATCCCAGGATAGACACAAAAGCTATGCAGATAAGCATAGGGTGCATAGGGAATTCGGTGTTGGGGATCATGTGTATCTTAGAGTGAGGCCAAGGAAGGGTTCCTTGAAGCTTAGGAGTGGTGCCAAGCTATCACCTAGATATTGTGGGACATTTGCAGTGCTTGAAAGAATAGGGCCAGTTGCATATAGACTTGCATTGCCTGCTAGCACTAGAGCTCATAATGTTTTTCATGTCTCTTTGTTTAAGAAATATGTACATGATCCTAACCATGTGATTAATTGGAATGTGATCCAGGTGGAACCCAAGGGAGAGTTCCAAACCGATCCATTGCGCATCCTAGACAAGAAGGTAACATTGCTCCGGAACCGAGCCATTGGATAGGTAAAGGTGCAATGGAAGCATTACAGTCCTGAGGAGGCTACATGGGAGCTAGAGGATTCCATTAGAGTGGCATATCCATTTTTGTTCAATTTTGATGAGCACTGAGGACAGTGCTAATGGAAGGGGAGGGGAATGTCACATCCCCATTTTGACCCTATTGCATTAAAACTGTAAATGATTTAAATATCATTATTAAATCATGGTGAGGAGCTCAAGGCCAAGGCCCTGCCATTGATTTATCGTTTTATGTATCAACAATTAAAATCGGTGCATATGGTTCTTGTGCTAGACAGGCACAATGTAAATTAAGACATAATGTAAATACGAATTTTAATGAAATACCCCCAACTAGCTATGCAATGCAACAAAGAGATGGGGGCATGATTTTTATAAGGAATAGGGAGGGAAATTATTCAAACCCTTGAGCCAATGGTGTTAATCCATGTGTCAATGAGAAAACCCATAAACCACCAACTACCCATTTTGGGTTATGCACGCAATCATTTAATTCTTCCAAGAGTTGGATGAGGCAGTTAATGCCTTGGGGATGGAGAGATATGGCAGTCAATTTCATGTATGGGCAAGCCATCAATCTGGAAAATTGTATTTTTGCTTCTTGGGCAAGAAAACACCCACGAAATGGTGCCCAAAGCCATTCTGAACCGATGGCCTTTGCTTTCTCACGCAGTCTGAGCTAGCTGGGAATTTCTCCATCACGTTTTTCATCATTTCCTGCATTTTTCCATGTCTGGGAACTCGTTTTTGTATTGCACAGTGGTTGGGAGGAAGAGAGCCATGATTTTTGGGGTTATGGAGGTCGTTTCTGCCCACGAAATGCCCATAAACGTTTTCTGAAAATGATTATGCTCTCCTAGGGTTGACTTACCATTTTTTCCATTTTGGTTTGGTTGCCCGCATTTTTCTGAATTGGTAGAAACCCCATCTTTGGGCATCTCACTGTAAAAATGTTTCTTCATGCCCAACACTTATACTTTTGTTGTTATGTGCATCCCTGTTTTGGTTTGAACCTGTGAGCAAGAAATTTGGAGTGGTAGTGGATAAAATTGGCTTGATAAATCTAGTGGGGAAAATAACCTCTCAAGAAGATCAAAAGGTTTGGCTACTCTTCTATGCACACCTTGAACAACACTGAATTGGAAGGTATGGCCTGAGGGACTGTGTAGTAGTGAAGGGAATACTTCCTTGAATCATGTGTGTAGGCATTGTGGGGAACCAAGCTGGATAGATCTTGTAGGGGTACCCATAGCTCTATGGTTGAGCTCACTAGCTTAGCAATTCTTCCTTTTCCATCTCCTAGCAGCCTGATAAGCCCAACTACTGATTGGCTTGGCTGATTTTGGTGTATTTTTGCTATGTGTGAGTCTGTTGTTCCCTTCTTCCTTGTAGAAATCATGCCCAGCTTGGGGGGTGGCAGTTGTATCAAGAGATTGATAAGCACAACTGGCCTATGGTTGGGTGGAACGTTGCAGATGCATAGCTGGTTGCTTAGGGACTACTTTGTTTTAAGATAAGTACTCTCATGTGCTAATTCTGTATTGTTTCAATTGATGAATGACATGAATATCTTGAATGTATGATGGATGTGTAATAGATTTTAATTATGCTGTGTTTTCAAATATTTATGCATTTGCATATGTCCATCTTCATTTTATATGAATGTTTGTTTACTAAGTATGGGGCTAGATGTCCGGATTTAGTGTCATGTTCACTCCCATGCTGGTATGATGGGTGGGTATGTGACATAAAACTACTTCAATCTACATACAGACCTATTACTTCACTCTACATACAATCTTATTGAAAATTTAATGACGTAGTATCAAACCATTTGATATGAAAGCTACTTTGATATGAAATCTACTTTAATATGAAATCTACTTCGATTTAGACACAAGTCTTTTGATAAAGTATAGAAATTGATGTAAGATTTTATTATAAAAAACTACTTGAGCTTACATAAGGAGGAGGAGGAAATAGCTACAACATTCATCCTAAAATATTTAATTTTAGTTTTTTACGGTTTTTTATTATTTTAATAATATACTTAAAATTAAATACAAACGAAAAATCCAGTTTAAGATTAGTTACTCTATTTGTTTAACGTGCTAAATATATGTTTCAAAATAGAAAAAATGTAATTAAATAATTCATCATTAGTTTCAATATTAAATATTTTTTAAGTGTACTTGTTTTACTTGAAAAGGTTGAAAACAAATTAAGAATTTGATCTTTAAAGATTGTAGTCATGTTGTCTATAATCTAATGATGTTATTAACCTAAACCCATTCCTTAACTATACTTGCCTACCCTTACCCCTAACTATTCCATGCCTAGTTACATATTAAGTATTGTATTGAGCTTTATTGAAAATCAATGTTTAATTTTAAATAAAATCATAAAATTTTGATATATTACTCTATTGTTTTCTTTTGGTTATGTTTATAAAAAATATAAAAACATATTGTAAAGTCCCTTCCTGGTAGTAGGTGACAACCTAAAACCATCTCATCTATTGACAACTCAGGTGCCTGGGAAACTGACATTATCAAGAGGTGGATCAATAGATTTGGGGACTTCTAGGAGAACACAAGGCAACTAGGGGTAGTGATAGATCGAGCATGGGTGCAAAGCTTTTGACAGAGGGGTGTGCAATCAAGAGGCTTCGACGAGTTGGAAAATGCTTCAGCAAGAGGAGCGTGGGTAAGGGGCTTTGATAGAAAACATAGAGCTTTGGAAAACAACAAAGTGGAAAACATGCCATTGGGTCCATTTGCCGAAGGCATGGTGGTAAGACACCCCAAAAGGGGGAAAATGGTTTTACACCATGATGGGAACATGTGGATACCATTAGCATGACACTTGGGCTCATGGACAAAGGTGCTCGGGTGCATGTCAAAGAATCAAGAAAAATATGACATATTACCATGATAAGATTAATATGACATATATTTTTATTTGCATAATATGACATATTACCATGATAAGATTAATTATTAGAACCATATATTTTGTTAGGACAAATTGAAAATAATTAAATTTGCAATGTTTGCAACCTTGCATTGATATGTGAAGCATTATTGATAAAAAATCCTTAAATTGTAATTTATGATAAAATTACAATTTCCGTTTAAATGTCTATTGTTGAAATTGCAAAATCATCAACTAATGAAAATATTATTTTGCCTTAAAAATTATGAATTTCCCCTCAATCATATCACTACAATGTTTTTAATTAAATATCGTATTCATCTCTAAATCAATGTTTTTTTCCCCACATTTAGAGTATAATAGGTATGTTATGATGGGTAAAAAATCAATCTCAAATTTTTATTTCATGTATATACAACATGGGATGCATGATGTTGTCCTTGAAATTCTAAGGTAGAAGTGTTGTAATCATTTATTCTTTGCATGGTGATATGCAACTTGTATTTAAAATAAGTATTTATTTATAAATTATACCATAAAGTTAAACTAACATTTTTCTTGTAATGTAAAAGTAAAATGGACATAAATTGCATAAAGAAAATTTTCCCACAATTATATAATGTGATGATTGTAAATGATATTAATTTTTATGCCCACAATAATTTTTATCAAGTTATTAATAATTATCTTGACTTAAATATATATAGTTGATTTTCAAGTTACTAGCAATTTTAAAGTTAAATGTACAAGTTACTACCAATTTCGCATCTATTGCAAGTTCGGATTTGGGAATAATCCCTGTCCGCTTAACTATGGGAAGTACTTGGGAATAAGCCCTAAAAATCATTGTGCGGAGTACCACAGGAACCTCAAAGTAGTTGTCCCATTGAGAGGACCTGCTAGCGAAAAGGGCAACGACCCCTACTTGATTGACTAGTTTCCACCCGTGAGGTAAACCAAGAGTTGTTGTTTATGGCCAATCGGTTATTAGCTTTACTTGAGCCGTGGAGTGAAGGGTAATACCCCAATACGCAATCCATCAGACAACATTGGTGGCCAAGTGAAACACCTGAACTGTTAGGAAGCCGAACATACCTGGGGTCCATATCTATTTTCAGCTGAACTATTATCGATCACTTCCGGGCCGTTTCAGATCCAACGTCAGCATTGCAGTGTTCGTTCGGGGCTCGTACGATGCAGAGGGGACACCACCGTACGGGCGCAAATCCAGCCCAGAGTCTGGACTGTGGAGCATGGTGAGATGTTAAGATCCTAGTGGGCGGCCTTCACTAACACCTCGGGGTTTTGGTGTAACGGTTCGTATCACTTGAGCAATTTGAAATTTCAAGTTACTAGCAATTTCAAGTTCCTTGAGCAATTTCAAATTTCAAGTTATTAGCAATTTCAATTTTTACGTAGAACAATTCTCAAGCTAAATGTATTAGTTGGAAAATTCAATTCACATGCAATTTTCAATTTCCACATCAAATTTCAAGTTACTGGCTATTTTAAAGTTCAATGCACAACTATGAAGTAACCAATTTTCATTTTGTTAATTTTCATGTTACGCAGGGAGAGATTATGGTCAGACATCACATCATGATGATTAAGAATCACATGACCCTGTGCCCCCTCATGATCCTGATTAGCCATCACATGACACCTTTCCCTCTCACATTGAAAATATAATTGGGAGTTGCAGTGGGGTTGGAAGGGGTGGAAATTTTCTATAGGATTGTGTAGTTGTTTCTGCACAAGAAGAGATTGGGAACTCGATCTCTGGTCGGAGAGTTAGAGAGCATGTCAATAACATAATCAAGTCATATTTTGAACAACATTCAATGATGGCACAAGCTCAAATCCTACATGGGTTGATAAAACACAAAAAATTGAAACGTGCCACAAAGTTGTTGAGTTTTCAAGATGTTAAAACAAAAAAGACATGTCAGAATGCAATAGAAAATGTAAGAGCTGCATTATCTTCATTTGGAAAATCAAGAAACAATGATACCCGAGTTGCTCGTAAGGAAATTATAACGGCTGTTGTGGCACAAAGCACCTCAAGAAATCGAATGGTATCAACAATGGCATCATTGCTCAATGTTTCAAAAAGAACATTGTTCAAATATACTAAATTCAGGGTCCGGATAGATGAAAGTGATGAAGCTGCTTGTTGGGCTCTTATTTGTAGGAAACCCTATCGAGATAGCATGGCAGCAGGCATTAGAGAGAAGGTGATAGAGTTTTGGGGTGGTCAGTCTTGTGCTATTCCAGATCGAAAGCATGTTCTGCGACAACGTTTATCCAGAGGCATTTATTAGGAGCACTGTAAGCATGTCATGGAGATGACAAGAGTTGCACTTTACGAGGAATTCCAAGAAACCAATCCTGGTGTTCAAATATCATTTAGCATGTTCAACAAATTGAAACCGTGGTATATTAGACCGAATACGATTTGCGACACTTGTTGCTGTCGGTACCACGTTGAATTTCAACTATACTATGACACATTTCTAGATTTTTGCAAAAGGCACTGGAATGGTGTACTAGCTCCTCACACAGTGCGAGATTTTATTTATATGATACTATGCAACACGAATCCTGAACACGTGTTTTTCAATAAGAGGTGTGTAGGTGGGAGAAAATCCCATGAATGTAGTGATTTGACATTGTTCCATAGGAACTTTCCTATTGGTCCAACACACCATGGATTGTCAGATATCACCATTAGGTGGAAGAGGTACGAGTACGTCACCATGAATCCAACACCTTCTTCATATGTGCCATCCAAGAGGACCAACTTGCTCGATGATGAGATTCCTATTTCAGATTTCATGGAGAAGTTTCAAAGTCATATTTATAAATACATAAAGCACTCCCATAGGTCCAGGTGGCAAGCTTCAGAATTCAAACATTCCCGTGAGGTATTTGAGCCGGGCACAATCTTATCAGTGGTAGACTTTGCGGAGAACTATACCTTTGATCCTCAGAGAGAGATACAGAGTGAGTACTATCACTCCGACCAGGTGTCTATCTTCGTACATGTGTTGTATAGACATGCTCAGGAAAACATTGATGGTAGGGATAGCACTCCCCAGTCACGTGAAGTGATCAAGGAGTACCATTTTTATATTAGTGATGATCGTGAGCATTACACATTGTTCATTCAACACTGATTTGGGTTGATTTATGATTCATTCAGGTAGAGAGGCGTATCATTTACTGAACACTAGATTTGGTCAGATGGATGTGCAGGGAAATTCAAATCGGCACGCTCATTTTATTGGTTGAGTCACCTGCACAAACAGACAGGAATCCGACACACATGGAGCTTTTTTGAGGCATGGCATGGGAAGGGTGAACATGATGGTGCAGGTGCATGTGTGAAACGAGCACTTCGGAGGTACCAGATGAGTCATGGTGCAACCCGACTCAAATGCTCCACTGAAGTCGTTGATTGGTGCACACGTCATTTCGGACATCAGGGTCGCAAACAAGCAAGGCCGGTGTGTAGGTAATAAACTCCAAACTCAATTAATAATCTAATAACATTCAATATAAAGATTTCCAAAAGAACACATGTACTCGATAGGAATTTACATATGACAAACTGAATTCCATGCAGGTTCTTCTGGGATGTTACCCTTGGAGATGTTAATAGATCCATTCCATGGTATTGTGACACCATCCTTGGTACGAGTGAATTGCATTATGTTTGAAGTAAATATATGGGGGACATATTTTCCATTGAAACGAGGAAGTATGCATGCTTTTGCGATTTTTGCATTGATGCAAATGGATGCGGGCTTGATCACTGTGAAAATGATTTATATGTCAAACCATGGAAATATGTATCTCTTAATCCAAAGGGCCCACATCCAATTCCAACATGGCAAGAGATGCACACTGAAGAGGCAATGGTCTCATTAGATCATGATCTAGTTTCCGATATGGTTAGGGAAGGTACAAGAGTCTTCATTAAGTTAATTAGTTCATTATATCTTACACATATACAAATGTTGTAGAAATTTGCACGTGGGACATTTGAATAATATTTGTAATGTATCTTGCAGGTGATGTATTTGTTGTCATTGCACCCCTCCACAACCAAGAAAATGTTGCATACTATTTGATGTGGTGCACGCAAATAAAAAGTAGATTGGTGTGACCCTACCAAGATGGGGACTTCACATACCAAGTTGGAGACATGGTTCTAATGGGACACTTTTTTGAAAAAGTGAAAAAACAGGGTGCTCACATTATTTACAGATATTTTATGCCTGGATATATATCATGTCAATATAGTCATTTGGTGGTTGCAGATCGGATACCTCTAACAGAAATCAAGGTGAAGATAGGTGATCCAAAGAGATGGAAGATGACAGAAGCTGACCATGATCGTATTATGGAGACTTGCATTCCTATAACCCATTGACCAGATGAATGAGTTACATGTATGCCACTTGCATCATTGGCATAGTTTTCATGTTGTCTTGTGTAATAGTTTTTTGGAGATTTTTGTGGAGGTTGTTTTATAAATGTATTTTTGTATCTATGCTCAATGTCAATAATACAAATATCAGATGGGAGGCTTTTGTGAAATTTAGGTCATGGTGCTCCAATGTAATACACTTGAACATGCACATGTTCTAATTTTAGATTTTGATTTCAAATACAATTGTAATGTAATTGAGAATTTAAAATACATCTATACAATGTGGAATGGCGAAATTTAAATTTTGAATTGTACAATGTATTCTAATTTTAAATTTTGATTCCAAACTTGCAAAATTTTATACATTATAATTTCCAGGTTAAACCAAAATCAATAAACTTATGTATTTTAGGTTTTAGGTCACTAAATAATTGCTTCAACTAAGTAAAATTCATGATGGCCAAAACTTAATTTCTATTTTCATATTTATAAGAATGGAAATCATGTGAAATGAGTTTGGGTAGCTTGAAAACACATAACTATCATAAGTACCTTTAAAAGACAAGAAAAAAGGAATTGAGAGATAACTACCGTGGTTAGCATGAAATGCAAGCCCACTTAATTCAATTTAGGAGTATGATGATTAAGGCATACATTGTTTATGCAATTGAGAGTCCCCACACCTTCAGGGAAATTTATATGGCTCTAGACTTTATCCTTAAACCTCTAGACTCTTCTATGTCCCTTGTATTCATATGTGACAATGCTCTATATAATAGATACTCAATGTTGTCACCTACCTTGAACTTGAATTTGGTGATCGATTACCATTTTGTGCAGCATTCTTTAATATATGAATTTAGAAAATTTTGGGCATTTAATTATTGTTTGTACCACACATTCTTGTATTGATAACCTAGAATTTTTTCTATTTAGGACTATTGTGTTCCCTTGATTGTTCATAGTATATCATTGAAGCTTCAACTAGAGGTCTCATACATACCCATGTGTGGTATATATGTGACTCTTCCTTAGCTATATTTTTTGTGACGTGATCGCAATCAATCCATAGTTTTTAATTTTTCTTACTAAGGGAAATGAAGGGCACCAAAAAACTGCTTCAATTTGGTTTCCTTCCAAAGCAATTGATTAATAATTAGATTGACCTTACTAGTAGAATTTTTACATTCGTGGGTGACGTTTATTTATGGTGATTTGGTGGTTTAAAATCCCTTTGCTTGACACTTGTTATAATTCACATAATGAATGTTCATCCATATCATCAAAATGATTTGTAAGGTTTTGTCATAAGTAGTTGGGAAGCATAGTCTCACAAAACATTATTTTGTTTGTTGATGTAAACAATCATTAACTTTACATACTCACATTCAATTTAAAAAGTTATTTTGTACATGTTGATGTGAACATTCAACATACAAGCATAGTACATGGAAAGGTAATAACTTGTACATGCCTTCATATATGCAACTTACCTAGTTGGATCAAATGGTGTCATTAACTTCATTTGTCATCTAAACATAAATCATATGAAATAGTTGTACAAGCATAGTTTCTACCATAGTTGTACAAGCATCTGCTATCAACATATTTCCATTTCTTATATTAACTAGGTGGTTATGCCCATTGCCAAGACAACAAACCATACATTTATGACTTTAGATTAGAGCACACACTTAAAAGAAAATAACACAAAGATTACCTACATACTATATAACTTGTAATTATATAATTTTGTCTCAAGGGATATTTCACACTCTCAATGGACAAAAAGATTCTTATATACAACAACACATTGAATTTTCAATTGAAATTACACATTAAATTTTCCATGTAATTGAATTGGAATGTGGAAACTGTAAGTGAATTGTAATGTGTAGACAACATAATGCAAAATGTCAATTTCAATTTTCAATTTCAAATGTATTCTAATTTTAATTTTTGATTTCAAATACAAAATTGAGAATTTAAAATACATCTATATACAATGTAAAATTGTAAAATTTAAATTTTAGATTGTACAATGTATCATAATTTAAAAATTTTATTTCAAATGCAATTGTAATGTAATTGAAATTGAACTTGTACATTGGTGACAAAGTGTCCTCAGACACATAATTTTATTAATGAAGAAGGAAAATAATTACATCACAGAGATGTGAGGGCTAAATCCCGAAATATTACCTCACATGGAAAACTCGATGGATTTAAATATCCAAAGAGTAACAACTGATTTACCGTTACCAAAACTAACTAAGGGACACCTCACATAATCACGTGAGTGTGTAGATGCCCTTTTACATTTATTAAACTAAACTTCTATTTATTACATTTTGGATCATAATTCCTAACAATCCCCCCTTTGATCCAAAAATTCTTTTGAACAAATACCAAGTTCATTTCCAAACTTATCAAATTTGACCCTTCCAAGAGATTTTGTAAAAATATCTGCAGTTTGATCTTGTGATGGACAATACTTTGGCTTGATGATTTGTTTGACGACGAGAGCCCGAATGTAATGATACTTAGTATCCACATGCTTAGTTTTTGAATGAAAAACATGATTTTTGGCTAACTTGATTGCTGACTGATTATCAATAAATAATGAAGTTGCTTCTTTCTGATCAACTTTGAGGTTTTGCAAAATCCTTCTTAACCAAACTATCTCACAAGCAGCTTCCCAAGCTGAAATATATTCTGCTTCTGCTGTAGAATTTGCAATTGTATCCTGCTTTTTACAACACCATGCCACTGCAGCTGATCCCATATTCATTAAGTAACCTGAAGTAGATGCCCTGTCATCAACATCTCTAGCAAAATCCGCATCTGAATAGCCAACAAGCTTGAAATTTTTGTTTCTTTTAAACTCAAATCCAAAATCCTTTGTTCCTTGAAGATACCTTAACACCCTTTTTGCTGCATTCCAATGACTTTCTCTAGGTTCCTGCATATATCTAGAAAGTATGCTAACTGCATAAGATAGATCAGGACGAGTATTCATCAAGTAAATGAAACATCCAATTAACTGTCTATATCCAGTACAATTTACAAGTTCTCCCCCTTCAAACTTAGAAAGTTTTAAATTTTGATCCATGGGAGTAACCGCTGGTTTACATTCCTCCATTCCAAACTTCTTCAATAATCCAGATATGTACTTAGCTTGAGAAATAAATATACTTCCTTCCTGCTGCTTTACTTCAACTCCAAGATAGTAATGAAGTAAACCCAAGTCTTTCATTTCAAAACCTGTTTGAAGTTCTTTCTTAACCTGAAATATATGATCATTATTGTTACCTGTTATGAGAAAATCATCAACATACATAACCAAGATGACTAAGTTGTTTTCCTGGATTCGAACATACAAAGTATCATCTGACTCACTACGAAGAAAACCAACTTTCTGTAGGTAGGCATCCATTTTTGCATACCAAGCTCTGGGAGCCTGTTTCAATCCATACAATGCCTTAACTAGTTTACAAACTTGATTTTCTTTCCCTGGAACCTCAAAACCAGGAGGTTGAGTCATATAAACATCCTCTTGTAGATCACCGTTTAGAAATGCACTTTTTACATCCATTTGATGCACTTTCCATCCATTTTGTGTAGCTAAAGCTAGCACAATCCTGATAGTATTCCATTTCGCTGTTGGAGCAAAAGTTTCTTCATAATCAATCCCTTCTTTCTGAGCAAAAACCTTTTCCACCAATCTTGCCTTATATTTATCAATATCTCCATTTGCTTTGTACTTAATTCTGTAAACCCACTTACAACCAATGGGTTTAACATCATGTGGACAATCAACCATTTTCCAAGTCTGATTCTTCATTACTGCATCATACTCACTTTGCATGGCCATTTTCCATTCATCATACTCAACTGCTTCATTAAAAGTAGTTGGTTCAACAAATGAAAGAGCAAAATTTTCTGAACCCGTATTAGAACTCCTTGTACATGTTTTGCCTTTTTCATCAGACTTAACATCCTGAAGTAACTTAGTTGCCCATTTTGGTTTCTTCTTTTCAATGTTAACTTGATTTGAATCATCCAAGTTAACTTGTGAAAAAATCAAAGTATCTTCAACCTGTTCCAAGGTGTCTTCAACCTGTTCATCATCCTGTACTTCTGAAGTGAGATCAAACCATTGTTCATTCCTTGTCGTATTTAAGTGTTGCATCCTTAATTGTTCCTTAGTTACTTTTTCCTCTAAGTGACTAAGTTGTTTTTCAACCTCTTCTACACTTAAACTTTCAGTTTCATCAAAGATCACATCCCTGCTGACAATAAACTTTCCATCTGACAGAAGCCTATACCCCTTTTTCTCATTAGAATAACCAATCAACATGCACTTAACACTTCTAGACTCTAACTTTTTTCGTTTTTCTTTTGGGACAAGTGCATAAAAAACTGAACCAAAAACTCTCAAATGTTTGACCATAGGTTTGAATCCATACCAAGTCTCAAAAGGAGTTATTCCATCAAGTGATGATGAAGGAGATCTATTCCTTAAATAAACTACTGTATGAATTGCTTCTGCCCAATAACATGATTTCAACCCTTTGAAAAATAACATTGCTCTAGCCATGCCCAATAAAGTCTGATTCATCCTTTCTGATACTCCATTTTGCTGTGGAGTATAAAAATTGGTCAACTGTCTTTTAATCCCTTTTTCCTGACAATAAGTCAAAAAATGATTTGATGTAAACTCACCACCATTATCAGTTCTCAAAGTAGCAATCTTTTCCTTTGTTGCTGTTTCAAGCAAATTTTGAAATGACTGAAACTTTTCAAACACTTATGATTTTTCCTTCAAAAAATACACCCAAACCATTCTGCTAAAATCATCAATAAACAACAAAAAATATTTACAACCACCAAGTGAAGTTTCCAAAGGACCACAAACATCACTATGAACAAGCTGTAATCTCCTTGTTGCTCTCCAAGTGCTTTTTGAAAAAGCTATCCTTCTCTGTTTGCCATAAATGCAAGCTTCACACTTTGCATTTTCCTTCCGAAAAGTAGGCAACCCCTTTACCATTGCTTGTTTTTGAAGCTGTACAAGACTATCAATATTCAAGTGCCCAAAACGAATGTGCCACAATCGGATAGGTGAAACATCAGTTTCAACTAAACCTGCAAATTCCTTCAAATGTTCCTTTGATCTAGGAATGACTGTTCCCTTCATCCTAAGAAGCTTTCCGTCTTCATAACCTGTCATAACTATTTTGTATGCATCCTTTGTTGAATTAACAAAAAGGATACCATCTTCCATTACAATTTGATGTTCTAATTGGCGAATGACAACTAAAGACAACAAATTTTTCTTAAATGTAGGCACATACCAAACATTAGAAATCAATATTTCTCCAATTCCAGGCAAATCAACCTTAACTGTTCCTTTTCCTTGTGGTAAATGAATAGAATCATCTGCAAGAAAAATTGAATTTAAATGACAATCTTCATAACTCCAAAAGAAATCTTTCCTATATGTCATATGCTGAGTAGCCCCTGTATCCATAATCCAAGCATCTTCAAAATACTTTTTGAAACAATAAGAAGACTGAACAAAATTCACTGATTCCAACTGATGAACTTGAACAAAATCCATTGATTCTGATTGTCCAAGTGCTGTAAATACATATTCACAATTTTCACTATCGTCTGCATGAGCATAATGTGCCGCTAATGAAGATTCTTTAGATTCTCTTTCTTTTAGAATTTTTTCAAATGAAACTCTACAGTCTGAAGCATAATGTCCAACTCTATTACAACGAAAACATGCGACCTGTTTATTAGCTCTTCCTCTTCCAGAGACTTGTTGGTTTTCTGAACCTCTTCCTCTTCCAGAAAACTGTGACTGTGTACTTTCAGATTCTTTAGAACCTCTTCCTTGATTTCTTCCTCTTCCTCTTCCGCGGCCTCTTCCTCTTCCAAAACCCTGACCACAACCTCTATTTGAATTTTGAAAAGCTTTCTGATCATTGTCTTTTTGATGATTACCTGGAGACTGTTTGCTAGTACTTGCAACCAAAACATCTTCTCATGCTTGCTTTGTTTTACCAAAAAAATTTTCATGTGTGGCAAGTAATTCACTTAGTGCATCAAAAGAAATTTTATCCAATTTATTTGTAATTTGTAAAGTTTCCAAAAAATGCTTGTATGTCTCAGGCAATCCTGCGATCAAAATGGTCACCATCATGCTGTCCTCAATTTTACCAAAACCAGCTCTTGAAATTTCTTGTTTGATATTTTTTAATCAAGAAATGTACTCCATGACATCACCTCCTGAAGACAATTTTTGTTGAAACAACTTCAATTGAAGATCAATTTTCTTAGCTTCACTCTGAGAATCAAATAAATCTTTCAATGTCTTCCAAGCTGACCACGCAGCAGAACTATTTTCAATATGCACATAAATATCATCAGAAACAGTACTGTGAATCAATGCTAAGGCCTTTTCATCTTTTAGTTCCCACTTTGCAAGCTGATCAGGATTAGTCGGTTTGGTAGGCTGAGCATTACAGACACCCTTCCACAATTCATTGTAAATAAGAGTGCTTTGAATATGACGACTCCAAACTTTATAATTTTTCGATCCTTCCAATTTGTCAGATTCATTAAAAAGACTTATAACTTTAGACATTGTAAAAAAAATAATAAACACCTTGTAACTCCAGAAGATGTGTATTATGCAAATCTTATAGCTCCAAGAAGTAAAAAAAGAAAGCACCTTATGTCACCAGAATAAGTAAACAATCACCTTATATCACCAATGGAAGATTTTATGCAAAAATATCACCACCAACATGAAAAGAAAATTACTCATCAACAAGAGTCACCATGAAAGAAATGCTGCAAGAAACACCACACACCATGCAAAAGAAAGCTATAGGGGCTTGGCCTTGACCCACTTATAGCCTCAAGAAAAGAATTTGATAGAGCTTCACTTTGCTCTAATCAAACCTTCAGTGAAAATACAAGTACTCCTTATGACACCAACAATGCTCCTTATTACTCCAATGCCCAATAAAAAAATTACACCTTATCACTCCAAAAAATAACAAATCTTTATAGGTGAATTGGAGAGATACAATATTGTTGAGTGGGAGGTCACAAGATCCAGTCCCATCAACTTCAAAAATAACTTTTTTTTTTTTTTAAAGTTTATTTCTCCACCTTTTTCTTCTTAATATAAAAAATCTCCAAAAATAAAAATGAATAATAAAATACCTTATCTCTCCAAAACAACTTATTCACTTTTCAAAATATTACATAAATATTGAATTAAATGAAAAGTGAAAAAAATTATACAAGATTGTGATTCTACGCTGGAGTTTTGCTGGTTCTTTTCAACATTGCTTTTCTCTCTTCAAAATGCAGTTGTATTTGATCGATCAGCTGGGCAGATCGTTTCAACACTATCTGGGCACACAAAACGCGTTACTAGTGTAAAGTTTGTAGCACGTGATGACTTATTGCTAGCAAGTTTTGCAGATAAGACTGTGCAAATATGGAAAGCAAACGAAGATGGAGCCTACAATTGTCGGCATGTTTTGAAAGATCACACAGCAGAGGTTCATGCTGTGACTGTTCATGCAACCAATAATTACTTTGTGACAGCTTCAATGGACAAGATGGGCACAGTGGTGCAGTGACGGATATATCCTTTTCAGAAAATGGATATTTCCTTGCGACAGCAGGATATGATGGTGTCAAATTATGGGATTTGCGCAAACTAAAGAATTTCCGTACTTTTACTCCATATGATTCGAATACTCCAACAAATTCAGTGCAATTTGATCACAGTGGTAGTTACCTTGCAATTGCTGGTTCAGACATAAGGGTGTATCAAGTTGCCAGCGTAAAGCAAGAATGGAATTCTATCAAAACACTTCCTGACTTGTCGGGCACAGGGAAAACTTCATGTGTTCGTTTTGGACCTGATGCATCCTATCTGGCTGTTGGAACGGGAGATAGGAACCTTCGGATATTTGGTTCTCCAGATGCAGCCTCTGAAGCTTGATGTTGTTTTATAAGAAAACTAAAAAAAAAAAAAAAATCTGCAGAGATTCTTTTTAGCCCAAAAGAATAGGAAGCATTAATCTTTTCATCATTCTCTTTCTTTTTTTTTTTTCCAGCCCAAAAGAATAGGAAGCATTAACTTACGGTTAAAATTTCGCTATTCCAAAACCTTGAAAGTCACCTTCTTCAAACAACCTTTAGCACCTTCCAACTAGGTTCCAACCAGACCAAGCTTCAACCGCGTGCTCTGATACCACTTTGACAAAGTGTCCTCAGACACATAATTTTATTAATGAAGAAGGAAAATAATTACATCACAGAGATGTGAGGGCTAAATCCCGAAAGATTACCTCACATGGAAAACTCGATGGATTTAAATATCCAAAGAGTAACAACTAATTTACCGTTACCAAAACTAACTAAGAGACACCTCACATAATCACGTGAGTGTGTAGATTCCCTTTTACATTTATTAAACTAAACTTCTATTTATTACATTTTGGATCATAATTCCTAACAATTGGAAAAACACATTGTATTCTCAATTGAAATTACACATTAAATTTGAAATTTTAATTTTAAATTGTAATTAAATTGGAATCTGGAAACTGTAAGTGAATTGTAATGTGTAGACAACATAATGCAAAATGTCAATTTCAATTTTCAATTTGAAATGTATTCTAATTTTAAATACAAAATTGAGAATTTAAAATACATCTATATACAAGGTAAAATTGTAAAATTTAAATTTTAGATTGTACAATGTATCATAATTTAAAATTTTTATTTCAAATGCAATTGTGATGTAATTGAAATTGAACTTGTAAATTGGATCAACACATTGTATTCCCAATTGAAATTACACATTAAATTTGAGATTTTAATTTTAAATTGTAATTGAATTGTAATGTGTAGACAACATAATGTAATCAAAATTTCAATTATTAATTTCAAATGTATTCTAATTTTACATGTTGATTTCATTTCTGCAATTGTAATGTAGTTGAAAACGAGCTTTTAAATTGCAATTGCATTGGAATTGAAATTACACGTTAAATTGGAAATTTTACATTGTAATTGAATTAAAATTGTAATTTCAATTTTAAAACGTAATGTATGTATTCAATTCTAAATTTTGGAAGATGTGAACTCTAATGTAGTTGAAATTTGCATTTTAAATTGAACTAAATTGTAACTACACATTAAATTTGCATTTGAAACGACAAAACATAAATTTGTAACTGTAATAACTATGTCCAGATCTAATATAAAAAACAATCGATTTCAAATCATATACAAAATACACATGAAAACATCAATATGATAAAATATACAAAATATCCAAAAGTCCATATCCACAGTCCATATATGATAAAAGTCCATGTATAAATGATATGAATCCATATCCAAAACATGATAACGTATAAATAGATCATCCAAAACATGAAAATATATAAAATATAAAAATATCCAAAACATGGAAATGTATAGATCATCAACTCATCGGCCACTACCCCCACGAGGCTTGTGATCATCCCTCTGAGTGCCCTCCTGTGCAGCAGCCCGCTGCTGTCTCTGAGACTCTAAACCCTCAAGGAATTGTGCCATATCCGCCGTGTCAATGGTGATATCCATGATCTAGGTAGGAATACGGGTAGATGGCCCTTCATCAGGATAATGTACTCGAGGTACATCCCAACTATGTGTGAAATCCAGTGCAGCATTGACACCTACCTATTGCAATGCCTATGTAATATGCCATTACATGTAATAAGTTAGATTTATTAAAAATTAAAACTAAATTTAACATAATTTAAAAGCTATCCATAAAAAATTGAAACATAAAGTACAAAAATCAATTACTAAATGTGACTAAATAACATGAATTGGAACATAAATTAAAACTCACATGTGTCTCTGGACCCAGCTCGTCAGAACCTTCGTGGTCCTCATGTCCATAATCAACATCTACCGCCTTTCCATTGCCCTGTACAATTTGAAATTCATTTGAAGTTAAGATCTACAACATAAATCTCAAAAATTAAGAAATAAAACACAAATTATTTAAACTAAGAAATAATATTCAAACACAAATTAAATTGGAACATAAATTATAACTTACCCCGACTGGCGGACCAATAGATGGCTCGCTAGCAAAGAGTTGATCCATGAATGGGGTCCCCTGCATGGATCAATAGAATACAACTCCCTTAAGTATTATTGACCATTCAATTTGCGACATTGATATGATGTAACATGAATAACATATATACATAATTGTACAAAAGTATACCTGTCGTGTAGCGACGCATCTACAATATAACTGAAAGTATGCATCTCGCGCTGACTCAGCATACCGCAGTAGGGTCTCGCGATCGAAACTCCTTAGCATGTCACTAGATGCATGCTCTATCTCTGGCTTTGCAGGTGGAGGGGGTGGTCTAGATGCCTCTCCATGCGCAACAACAACAACACTGCCCAAGGCAGTGAACAACGAGTCTGCAAGGTCAGCTCTAGCCTCTACAACAAGCTGGGATGATTGTGCCACATCCCCTGACCTGATAACCACCCTGTCTGGAAGCGGTATCAACCTCGGAGCGGGTGGAACGAAGATAAGGTCCCTCTGAGCTCCAGGACGTAGGTAGGAGCGTCCCCTACCATCCCCAAAGAGTTGGGACCCTATGCTAGTGTAATCCGGGTGCATGTCCAAAACAAACTCTGCATAAACATGTTTTGCAAAGTACAATGGGACCTGGTCATGGTGGGGGAACATGCCCCACGCTCCCACGAATCTATCACATATATGTGGTGCAACGACCTCCAACTTAAACTCCCTGAGTCTAAGTGGTTGACCGGGGGTGCGGTCAGGAGGGATGTCAAATAAAGCACCCTTGATGTCATGCCCTCTTATGGCGACTTTGACATCCTCCCATTTGTGGATCCCAATGACACCATCTCTCCTCCTCTGGCATGAATGTCGCCAAATGTCACTGAGAAGTCCTACCCTCCTATAGAGGGTCAACATCTCATCAATTAATGATAACATCATCGACAAAGATCGTCGTGTGGGAGAATCCTCCCTCAAAGTGCTCACACATGAGCTCACCCACTCTCGCTGGGAAATAATGTCAGCGAGAGTGATCTGTGCAACCACATCATCATACGATCCCCCTAATGGGGCACCTGCAATCCAAACAAAAACAAAAATGTTACTAAAAATATATACTATAACTTGTAGCTAAAATTCAATGCACTATATACTAAAAATTTACAAAAAATGTGCTAACAAAAAATATGCACCTGATGCCCTCGTGTCTTGTTGCACATCCTCCTCCTGGGGGTCCACATGTATGTCATCGGGATGAACCGACACACTATCTCTCCTGCTGCTGCCACCAGTGGCAGCCGACCCCGGCCTGGCATCACTCCTCGGTGAATGGGAGCGTTGCCGATGGCCTCCCTATCGGGCGACGTCAGATCCTCTCGTGCTTCGCGGACCACGAAGCACTGATCTCTCTCTTCGGGACTATCTGCATCAAATTTCAATTTCTAATTCTAATTTTCTTTTGAATTCTATTCCAAATTTCACATTTCAATTTCAAATTCAAATTCAATTCAAATTTCAAATTCTATTCCAAATTTCACATTTCAATTTCAAATTCAAATTCTATTCCAAATTTCACATTTCAATTTCAAATTCAAATTCAATTCAAATTTCAAATTATATTTCAAACTTCACATTTCAAATTCCAAATTCAATTCAAATTCAAATTTCAATTTCAATTTCAAATTTCAAATGCAATTCCAAATTCAATTTCAAGGCCACCACTGGACTAGAGTTTGCTCCTATTGATCCTTAACCATCGAGTGAAAGGAAGGTTCCTAGAATAAAATAGCCCCAGTCATGTTGATAATACAAGTACTAAGGAAATCAATGCTTAATTGAATGAGCATTTACCCTGCCACGAGAATAATGAGGAGGAAGGAATACAACCGAGTTCTCGTCTAGAGGACGCAATCTAATAGAAGTAGTGCATTGAAGCCAGTGATAATCTGCAACTTGATGGACAGGACATAACTATAATGAAAGAAATTAAGGATCAAAGTGGTGACAAGGCTATACATGAGGAAGGAAAGACGGGATCGGCATGCAAATTTGCTAGCTTATTCGATGTCTTGAAGATTTTACGGTGCTTAGTTTTGGAATTCCTATGTAAGGAATATCGGGAAACCTCTTGGAAGGTCGTCATGGCTCCTAGGGGGAATAAGGCTACGAAGAGAGGAAGGAAGGTTAAGGAAGAAAATCCCCCAAGGGTGACTAGGGAGCAAAGGCAGGTCTGTCAAGTGGCTTGTTTCTTCTGAGAAAGAATCCCCCAAACTATCTATGGGGATACTGAGAAGGTCGAGAAGAATTTATGGGAACAAGTTAAATCCCTCAAGATTGAGGAAGTTAGAGAGGAGGTAACAGAATGGGTGCAAGAACCGAGGACACCTGTTGGCGGGATGGCATCCTATGGCAGGCTCATGGCGACCTACTGGGTTAAGACCCCCTGCTCATTTCTGTCGACCCCCTGCTCTAGGATCTGGTGATCTGGTATTACCTCTGCGGGTGTGACTAGTTTGGTGAAGACCACGGGCAAGGAAGGCCAAATTGTTGCGGACGACACCTTTGGAGATATGGCATGTGCGGGAGAAGGCAACATTAAGGAGTTGCGAGGGTTGCGTCCTTCCATCGGTACGAGTTCATCAAAGGTCATCTCAATAGCTCCTATGGTTCCTCAATCTTTTTGTAATTTGGGTCGGGTTTATCTGTGTCTTGGTTGTTCCTTGGCTAATAGTAGTATAGGTTTCAGTTTAAGGAATCGGTGTATGAAGAACAAATGGCAGCTTGCATGTGTCTGTGGTAAATTCATCCTTTTTCTCAAGTTGATGTATGGTGGGGGAAGGGAAGTTATTGAACATCTGATTGTTGTGCTTTCTAAACACTAACAAAGCCCAATGTAATGAAGCCATGTACTCTTTTTGATATAATAATATGATATTTTATTAAAAAAAACAAAACTAGATTAATATCATTTTTATTTATAATGAAAATTAAAAAATATTATAAATATAATTTTTAATTATTATATTATTATTATTATTATTAAAATCTAGATAGATTAGGATAAGGTGCACTCTTAATGCAATTTTTTACAATGCCATTATTAAAAAAAATTAAAAATAAAAATAAATCACATAAAAGAAATTCTTAACATTGAGTGAATTTTTTGGTATTTATTACATCTTAAAATAAAAAGCCACTAGTGCTTAGTCCATGCTATCTTTGCTAAGTGCATAGATAGAGTAGAGATACCATGCTTAAAGTTTGTTGAAGCTTTAAGTGATATGAGGACAGATTTCACATGTTAAAAAAAAATTAACCATGAAAAATATATGAAAAATAGAATATAACCATAATGAACTCGTAGTGATATGTATCTAATTTTTAAATTTCAACATAATTTTTAAATTTTAACATAAGATATCATGTATATAATTATGTAAAGAATTAAAAAAAATGTTATTATCTTATGTTTAGTTTTTTATTTTACTAATTTCATTTAAAGAAATGTTATTGTTTTTATGATTAATTTTTTTCATTAATTTCATCTATATAGAATAGTTTTTTTACTAATTGCATTTAAAGAAATGTTATTGTTTTTATGATTAATTTTTTTCATTAATTTCATCTATATATAATAGGTAAAAGATTTCAATATTATATATGATTGACACAAAATATCAAAGCTAGACATGGATGGAATATTTACGTCAAATAAAAGTCATAATATAATAGTTAATCATAAAAATCATATAATCAACACATAGACCATATTTAATTATGACACAAAATATCCAACCTAGACATGGATGGAATATTTACGTCAAATAAAAGTCATAATATCATAGTTTATCATAAAAATCATATAATCAACACATAGACCATATTTAATTATAATTAATTGTGATTAATTATAATAACTCTTAACAATATTTTACCATAGTCTATTCGTAAGCAATCATTATTAAATATAATGAACTTTAATTAAAGTAATTATTTGAAATATAAACTATTATAGTTTATTATAAATTTAAATTATTTCTTATTTTATTTTAATAATAATAATTTAATTTACTATATGTTAATTTTTTTATGATATTTTCTTGTCTACAAGAGAATTTCTCTCCACAATATGTCTTTATTTTATTTTTATTTTTATAAATAATTATTCATAGTTTTTTTAATAATGTAAACAATATTAATATTATCATATTTATAAAATGTTTCCTATTTTAATATTAATAATGTTATGTTAATAAATTAAGTAAAAATTAATAAACAATATATGATTATATATATTATTAATATTCATTTTTTAATATTTTATATTATAATATTAATATTAATATATGATTTTTGTTTTTCAATCTTCTTGGCGTTCTCAAATTGGCAGCATTTTTGCTTGCAAATTCACATACCAAATAATTTTTAAACAAATAAATGCAAAATAAATTTAAAATCCTAAAAGTATTTCAAATTTAAAATAGTTTTGGTTTTCGTTTTGAAATGGTTTTCTATTTTAGGTTCAAATGGTTTTTTTTTTCAATCCTCTTGGCGTTCTCGGAGGATTGAAAAAAAATGGGCAGCATTTCTGCTTGTAAAATCACATTTTAAAATAAAACCGGTAGCATTTATGGGGTGAAATGCTACCGGTTGATATAAAAACAAAATTAAATTAAATAATTTAAACAAATAAGTGACAAATATCTAAAACCCTAAATCTATTTCAAATTTGGTTTTTGTTTTGGTTTGAAATGGGTTTTTGTTTTGGTTTGAAATAGGTTTTTTGTTTTAGTTAAATCAAATGGTTTTTTTTCAATAAGTTTGGTTTCAATGGCAGTTTTCGGTTTCAATGGCGGTTTAGTTTCAATGCCTACATCCTAAACATTTCTAGAAAACTAGATTAAACCTAGATTTGATAAAAATACACAAATTTATACATAAAATACAATATATATATATATATATTTTTAAAAACAAAACAAATGGTGGATTTCCACCCACCTGGTGGAAGAGATGACATGGTGTTGCTGTGGGGAGGTGGCATCACTATGGCATCACTGCGGGTCGGGCGTGTGCTCAGTCGAGGTCCCCGGTCACTATTCTCTGTCTCTGTTTCTGTCAAGCATGAAAACAGGGCCGGTCGGGCCCTGTTTTTTTTTTTTTTTCTCTATTGCATTCCCTCGATCGAGCAAACCCTCGATCTGTCAACACACAACTGCACAGACACTTTTGTTTTTTTCCTGACGGATCGAACAAACCCTCGATCGAGGGTTTAGAACATCCTCGATCGAGGTATGTTAAAGCCCTCGATCGAGGTAGTTTTAAACCCTCGATCGAGCATATAAAACCTCGATCAAGGGCTTGAAATTACCTCAATCGAGGTTCCGAAAAACAAATTTTTTCCTTGCGATCCGCCAAAAATGGTGAACCACATTCGTGGATTCACCCATGTGTTGCTTTTGACAGCTTGTCTACTACTACGAAGATGGAGTCGTTTTGTTTCTTACTCTTGGGTATGCCTGTAATGAAATCCATACTTATGACCTCCCACTTCCATTCTGGAATGGGTAGAGGTTGAAGTAGTCTTGAGGTGTGTTGATGTTCTGCTTTGACCAATTCGCATTCCTCACATTTCGCAATGAACAATGCGATGTCAGCTTTCAGTTTAGGCCAAAAGTAATGTTTCTTTACGACCGAAATCATCTTTTGATATTCGGGGTGCCCTGAATATGGTATCCGATGGAATTCAGTGAATATGTTAGGTCTAATGTCTCCAATATCGGGAACGTAAAGTCTCTCCTTCGACCATAACAATCCTGATTCATCTATCTTTTATTCTTTTTGTTGTTGAAAAAGTCTGTTTTCCTGGATCTTTTTGTGGATCTCGACATAGAACCGGTCATTTTGGCATGCTATTCTGATTCTGTCGTGTAAGTTGGAGTCGGTTCGACTTTCGGTTACCTCATATAACATATGAGCTCGTCGACTTAAGGCATCGACAATCTTGTTTTCTTTTCCTTTGATGTGTTTCTGTTCGAAGTGGTATTCACTAAGGAAGGCTAACCACCTAGCCTGTCTAGCGTTCAGGTCAGGTTGATCGAACACGTACTTTAGACTCATGTTGTCTGTCTTTAATAGAAATTTCTTTCCCATGAGGTAATTCCTCCACATCTTTAGAGCATGGATAATGGCGGCCAACTCGAGGTCATGAGTAGGATAGTTTTTCTCATGTTCTTTTAACTTCCTTGACTCGTAGCAGATGGAAAATTCATCTTGCATAAGGACTCCACCGAGTCCTTCCTTGCTTGCATCGGTGCAAACTACGAAGTCCCCATTGGAGTTGGCAATTTGAAATATTGGTGCGCTGATCAGAAATTGTTTTAACTTCTGAAAACTTTCCTCGCACTTGTCTATCCAGATGAACTTACTGGTTTTATTTTGTAAAGCGGTCATGGACAAGCGATCCGAGAGAAGTTCTCAATGAACTTTCGATAATATCTGGCTAAACCTAGGAATGATCGTATGTCGAAAACACAAGTAGGTGTGGGCCATTCCTCGATAGCCTTGATCTTTTCGGGATCAACTGCTATTCCCTTCTCAGAAATGATGTGTCCTAAGTATTGTATCTGAGGTCTATAGAAATCACACTTACTAAACTTTGCGTAGAGTTGATGTTCTCGCAGTGTCCGTAGGACTATTCGGAGGTGTTCCTCATGCTCTTCTTCATTATTGGAATAGATCTGGATATTGTCTATGAAGACTAGAACAAACTTGTCAAGGTACTTACTGAAAACGTTGTTCATCATGCACATGAAGTTGGCGGGTGCATTCGTCAAACCGAAAGGCATTACTACAAACTCGTAGTGGCCATATCGGGTGCGAAACGCGGTCTTATTGATGTCCTCATCACAGATTCTCACTTGGTGATATTTGTATCGCAGGTCGATCTTTGAGAAATTCTTTGCTCCTCCGACTTGGTCAAATAAGTCATCAATCCTAGGGAGTGGGTAATGGTTCTTGATGGTTAACTTGTTGAGTTGATGGTAATCGATGCACATACACATCGTTCTGTCCTTCTTTTTGACAAAGAGTATTGGTGCTCCCCAGGGAGACACACTCGGTCGAATGTATCCGTTGTCTATTAGCTCTTGTAACTATATCTTGAACTCTACTAGCTCTAGTGTACTCATACAGTACGGAGTCCTAGAGACGGGTACCAATCCGGGTGTCAACACTATGGAAAAGTCTAAGTCCCATTTGGGTGGTAGCCCTGGTATTTCCTCAGGAAACACGTCTCTGAATTCTACTAGTATTGGGAAATCCTCGATCTTTTGTTCTCTATCGGATTCTATTGTTTGAAGGTGGATTGCAAATAGCTTACAACCCTTTCTTAAGCATTTCTTTACTTGTAATGCAGATATCTGTCTTACCGATACTTCTTTAGGTATACCTTGAATCGTTCTTTGGTTCCCTTGACTATCTGTGCATAAGATGGACTTATTCAAGCAATCTAGCAAGGCATGATGTCCTTCTAACCAATGCATGCCTATTATTATGTCATAAGACTCTAACGGTAAGAGGTTTAAATCTATTCTAGTCGGGAACCCGTTCAAATCTAACTCACAGCCCTTAATTAGTTCAGAAATGTTCCGCTTGGTGCCCGTAGCTAGTTGTACCAGCCATGGTACCTTGTGACTTTCTCGATTTAACTTGCAAGTTTCTACTATCTTAGGAGTGATGTAGCTTCGGCAAGCATCAGGGTCTATTAGAACTAAAATGACAGTGTTAGATATATTACCCTCAAATTCCACCATGGTGGCTTCATGATCTACCTGCCGGCCATTAAGGGCAGCATAAATCCTAGGTGTCTTAGCCATGTCTCCCACGGTAGGCTCCGTTTGGATGTTGTGTAAAGCTCCATCTATTTTACTGGGACAGTATCTGTAGTAGTGTGGTCCCTAGCATTTTCAACAAGAAACAGTTGGTGGGACCGTTTTTTCCCCTTTGTTGAAGGCTGGCCTGTTGGCTGGTGGTGGGGGTGCACTTGGTCGAGCTTGGGGTCGACTGAAGCCTCTATTGGGTGGAAAAATGTTGTTATGTTTCCGAAAAGGTGGGGGTCTAAAACCTGGTCTGCGGTTGTCTGAGAAGGTCCTGAATCTATCTCTATTTCTGTTGATTTTGTCGTTCCTTGGTTTCCTGTGCTCATAGCACAGCCTGGCTTTATGTTGGGTTATATCAAGGGTTTTGGGCATGTCAAATTCTATCTTCTCTCTAAATTTTGGTGGAATCCCACCCAAGAACTGCTGAATTTTCACCTTCTCGTCTTTAATATAAGGCACATAGTGTAGCAAATCTAAGAACCGGTTTATGAAAGCTTTCATAGTCAGGGGGCCCATTTTTAACTCATGGAATTCTTTTATTTTCTTGTCAAAGAATCTTTCAGACATGTACTTGTCCTGGAATATTCTGCTGAAAGTATCCCAGCTTATGTCTCGTTTTTCTTGTCCCTTGGTGTGTTTCAAGTCCCGCCACCATGTGACAACTTTACCATTTAGGTTGTATATGGACAGCCAGGCTTAAATCTCACTGGAGTAATTATGAACTTTAAAGTATTTATTCATTCCTAGCAACCATTCTTCAGCCTTTTTCCCTGAGTTGATTTCCCCATCATAGGTTGGGGCTCTTATCTTTCTGAACTCTCCTTGCAAACTGTCATCACTCTTCCTCCTTCTTTTGCAAGGAGGTGGGGAGCCATTTTCATTGGAAGAGCTCTTACAGTCCTCTTCCAATGGTTCTGATTTCTATCCTTCTTGCTCTCCTATCTTGTAATTGGTTGCTTTCCTTGTGTTAAGAGTATTGACGGAAAGAGTAGGCTGTTCATGGGGTTTTTCCCCTGTTAGGATTTGGAGTAAGGCTTCATTTATAGCCCGTTGTTCTCTTCTTTCTTGCATATTCTCGTCTCTGAAACTATGGAATTCTACTTGTAGTTGCTGCATGGATTTCTCTAAATCCGAGTTGAGTTCCACCACAATTTCTTACTCTCGTGGTGGGAAATTTAGATTTCCTTGTATACTGTTGCCTTGTTCTGCATTCATTTTTCTGATACTGCCTGTACCTAAAATTGATATAAGTATATGTTTACGGAAAACAATTCGCTAGTTAATTCTTCTCATAAAAACATAATACAACATTTTAAACACAGTTTCCTGTATCTGCGACGGTGTTTGGTAGTGAGCCCAATAGGTCACTTAGTGTTTGTAACTTGCTCTGATACCACTTGTAATGTCCCAAAAATAGCAAAAATTTAAAATTTTTCCTACCTGCAATAATCGTTAATTTAAATGAGAAAGATTCATAAGTTAATTCTAACACAGATAAAAACATCCATACTTGCACAAAAGAAATGTAAGCCTAAAACTTTTATTTAACATTGTCTCTTCAATGTGTGAGTTTAGAATTGCGGAAGCGATGTGGAAACTAAATGATGGCATGTTTTAATTATAGTTGTACATGCTAGTGCAAAGGTATAAATAACACTCCTTAATATTTCAAGAATCATGTGATTGAATTGTGAATGTCTAATGACACCTTCAGGTGATGAGCTCCTTTGTTGACAGTATGTTGTTCTCATGGTGGGTGCTATAGCACTCCAGCAAAAGGTAATTACATACCTCGGCAGGGTTGCCGGAAGGTATGGGTAAGATTAGTGGTTTCCGGACTTACTTAGCATATTGCTAATGTCATCCCCTACTTTTGTGGTTGCAGGTATATCTAATCTGAAAGTGCTATCCCTAAAGGGTTGGCCCATACTTTACTATTGGTTGCATTTTACTAGGGTGAATGATAATTATTAATAATGGGTATCCCATTACCATGGGAGTTCACAACATAAGTGTTTCCAAGGTGAGGTTCACGACTATGAGCCTTTTGTAAATTAAACAAGTGTGGTTTGAGTCCACGACTCCATTATAGCCTTTGTATAAAGAATCGAGCCTCCACTATGACAGGGTTCATGTGGCAATAACTGCACTTTTAATGCAAAGTGGGAAACAAATTGTCATCGAGGGTTTGGCAGCATTTGGGGTTTTTGCCTTAGTCTAGATTGTGACTTGTTGTTAGTCTTTCTGGTTCTGCACTTCATTTGTAAGGTGGCTATGTGGGTGCCCTGACCCGAGCAATGCTTGTGGTAAGTGCACTTAGCATCTATGGAGCTCGACTATGGTGTGAATGTCATACTTCTAACAGGTAAGGACAACTCCATGCTGTAGTATTTCGACCTTCCTTCTTTTGATTTGAAATTGCAGGGTTGACTAACTCGTAGTACTGGTGGTAATGGCGGGTGATAAAGGATTTGGTATGGGAGTTACGATGGTTCATGGTGCTGTAGGCGTGGCTAGGGTATTAGTAAGTCCAGCTTACCCACTTGTTTCCCTACCTCTCACACCTCTGATGATGTATGTATGCCTCTTGTCCTGGTTTAGAAAGGAGACTCCCATAAGCCATTGGCTTTACTGAATCACTTTGGGAAGTCTGTTGGTCGCTTATTGGCTGAACCGGGGAAATGTGGGGTTTCAATGTAATTTAAAGCTAGATACGCAGCTGGGACTGTGATGTAAAAATTGTTTATGAATCCAGGTCTAATTTGTTGCTCGACATCTCTAATTTCTGAACAATGTAAATGCTATTTTGTTTCTTGAAAAGAGGACATGACTCCTATCTGGGATGTATGGTTGTAATGGTTTTCAAATGGTAAAATTTCTATTCGTTTCCTGTGTGAGTACAAAACTCTAAGTCTATACTGGTTCGATTCTAATACTATTGAGTTCCTGGGTAATTTATAACTGTTTATGCAAAAATGTCTAAATGATAAAAGGTCTTTGGCACCTTCAGTTTGGAAACGTAGCTAGGATTCGTGTGTTGGTTTCATTTTTGCTTGCTAACTGAGTTGAATAATGCTATGATGCTTCTGTGTATATGATGTGTTTCTTGTGGAAATATAGGAGACCGATTGAGGTTCTCTGCACCTCTGTTTAAGTAACGTGGTTAGGCTTTGAGTAAGATGGTCTCGATTTACTTACTGTCTGCGATGATAGAATGAATACTTGTATGGAGAGGGTTTTAAAGGCTGTACTCAGCGTTTTGTTTTGTTTGGGGCCCGTGGATCCTGTAGGAATTACTTACATGTTTTTGGGTATGAGAAAGCCATGGGATTCGACCCTTGACCTCTGTTTTCGATAGGCATCTGCGTTTGTAACTTTCTAGCACTTCTAATCACCGTCGATTTGTACTACATATTTGTTGGTATTAATTCTTGATTTGATAGAGTACTAGGGTCTGTGTATTTGTAAAAGTTCTATGTTTCCTCGATGTACTAGGGTGATGATTCGTAGCGAAAGCTAAGTATGATGCGTGTTTTTCATTGGAAAAGAAAATTGTGTATGAGTATGTAACAATCTCTGTCCTATCTACTGTCTTTGTTTTAAATGTGGTATATATATGGTTTCTAAAAAGAAAAGAAAGAAACTATTTGGATCGGCAATGGATATATATATATCAGTATTTGGTTTTTTAATTGGAACATACAGGATACCTACCAGGAATGATGACTGCGTTTTTGTTATGGTTTGTATAACTGGGTTTTCGAATTGTTTAGCATAGTGACTATCGTTTTCTACTAAAAGAATTTCAATTTTCAGTGGTTAGATAAACATGCTATATTTCTGATAAAAAAAAATATATTGACAGATAAGAGAAAAATGTAAATAGCTTTGATGAATGAAAACAATACTTAACAATCCCCAGACTTGGAATGCGTTTGACTAACAAAGGCTAGCTAGCTAGACCTGCTAGGCAATGCCTTGAAATTATGGGCAATTCTTGAATTAAAACTGATATATAGAAAAATACTATTTTAACATTTCATTCAAAAAAGAAATTAATTGATTTGAAATCCCTAGAATATTTTCATACCTGCTTATTCCTGTGGCTTGCTCCTGCGGGTAATGACCTGCACACTCAACCAACTAGTTAATAAAAGACTGCTGAACCTTTAGCTAACCTGATAATTGGTCTTGGAATGGATGAATTTGGGACTACCACCTTCCTCCCAACCATGATTCTACAACCATTCCTGGTTCAATATGAATCCCCCCGAGCTGGTTCTAACATGCAAACTAAGAGATAGAAGCCCTAGATGTGTAGCTGATTCATATCTGGAAAATTTAGGTGCGAAGGGTTCACTTCTTGGAACAAAGAGTTTCTCTTGACATCATAATATAAAAAGAAAAGATCCCCCAAACATTGGGGTCTTTCCTCCTTAAGTAGGACAATCTTGAATTAGGACTGTTGGAATTTACTAGTTTCTTTAAAATAATTTAAATTATAAAAGAGTATTTGTTTACTTAACTGCTAGTTATTTTTCTTGGGATATTACAGTATACATCTAGACACTTGTATCCATCACATTTACACAGACTCGAACATACCTCCTGTTAGGCATCCCCAGAGAAGAATGAACCCAGCACTAAAGGATATAGTAAAGGATGAATTACAAAAACTCCTTAACGCTGGATTCATTTCCCCAATTTCCAACAGTAAATGGGTTTCTCCTTTGGTGGTAGCTCCAAAGAAAGTCATGGGAAAATGGCGTATCTATGTGGAATTTCGAGAACCGAACAAGGCCACTCTTAAGGACTACTTTCCCTTTCCTTTCATCGATCCGATGTTAGACACCTTATCAGGGAAACAATATTTTTCATTTCTTGATGGGTATAGTGGTTACAATCAAATATTGATAGCACCGAAGGATCAGGATAAGACAACCTTTACCTGTTCTTGGGGCACTTATTCCTATTGAGTGTTACCTTTTGGCCTTTGCAATGCACCTGCTACCTTCAAGCGTGTAGTTCTGGGAATCTTTACTGATCTCATCCATGACTGTGTAGAAGTTTATATGGATGATTTTACAGTTTATGGTAATACCTTCGAGGAAGCCCTTGATAACCTCGAAACAATTCTTATTTGGTGCCAAGAAACAAACTTAGCTCTTAGTCATGAAAAATGTAAAATGCTATTGACTGAGGGCATAGGTTTGGGACATCATGTCTCTCTTCAAGGTATCAAGGTGGATCTCGCCAAGATCGAAATAATTGTTAATCTTCCTCCTCCAAAGACTCCGAAGGAAGTAAGAAGTTTTCTTGGCCATGTCATCTATTATCGACTTTTCATTGAAAATTTCACTAAGATAGCTGCACCTATATTCAAACTACTCATGAAAGACACAGAATTTCAATGAACTGAACCGTGTCAACAAGCCTTCGAAACTCTGAAGGCCAAGCTATCAGTGGCACCAATACTTAGAGGCCCAAATTGGTCCCTTCCTTTCCATGTATCCACTGATGCCTTCGACGTAGCTATAGGGGTAGTTTTAGGTCAAAAAGAGGGAAAGACATCGCATGCCATCTACTTTGCTATTAAAAATTTGACTCGTGCAGAATCGAAATACATTGTTACTGAAAAAGAGTTTCTAGCATTGGTCTACTCCATCAACAAGTTTCATCATTATATCACAGGATATAAAATTTCTATACACACTGACCACTCCGCCATCAATTTTTTAATGAAAAAACCTATCACCAATGGCAGAGTGACTCGGTGGCTTCTTTTGTTACAAGAATTCAACATCACCATTGTTGATCATCCCGATAAAGAGAATGTAGTAGATGACTTCCTCTCTCGAATTCAAATTGACGATAATGCCAGCCTTGTTGATGATAGCTTCCGAGATGAAAATTTGTTCGCTATATCTCTCTGGACCCCATGGTTTGCATACATCGCCAATTATTTAGCAACTAGAAAGCTACGTAACCATCTCTCCCCACCTGAGAAATGTAGGATCATAGTCCAAAGTTCCAATTATTCTTGGGTAGATAATAATCTCTTTCGTACTAGTCCTGACCTTATTAGTAGATGATGCGTACGGGAGGATGCGATGGCAAAGATCCTACATGCATGTCATGGTGGACCTTACGGTGGGCATTTTTCTGATAAGAGAATGACATACAAAGTATTGCACTCTGGGTTCTATTGGCCAAGCATCTTCAAATATGCTGCCAAATATATCAAAGGATGTGACAGTTGCCAAAGAATGGGTAGACCTACACCATCCGATGAGATGCCTTTACAACCTGTTGGCACCCCAACAACTCCCCTTCATTTTGTAAATAAAGGGCCCCCCATTAGAACTTTTGTAAATACTTAGTTTTTAGTTTTTATTTTTATTTTTTGGTTTTCTTGATTTGGTAGTTGATTTCATGGTTTTCTTTCCTTTTCCAATGATAAGGCTACCCTTAGATTTTCACATAAACTTGATGAAACTATTATTATCACAATGATGAAGTTAACAATTTGCATTAATTATAAATTGATTTTTATATCTTCTTCTACTTTTAAATTATATCAATTTTTATTATTGGTAACTTTATCAATTCACCTTTAGCTATTGGTTGAAGTATTTATTTTTAATTTCTTCTAAAATTAAAACCATATTTTTATAAAGGAAAATTAAAAAACAGCATTAATTATTCTTCCAATCGCGAGGTTATCTTTTTATTAATAACCTAAGGGAATGTTAATAAAGGTGCTCTTGCCTTGAATATATATTTTTCACCCTTTATTAAATCATTTTGAATAATATATATCCTCCACATGGGCAGAACGACAAAAGAAATTCCTCTTTTACTTTTAAGGTGATAAGCATGGAGACTTAACACATTTTGAATGTGCAAGCAAAAGTTTTACTCTATACGTTTTTAAATATTTTAACTTTTGTTTGTTCTTTCTTTTTCAATCATATTAAATATGGTGGGAGGTTTCTTCATATGCGCTAATATTCAAAGTCAAGGTTTGAAGTTTAAAGAACCGGTTCTAAGTCAAATTGTTCGGATGATATTGGTTGAAATCGTAACTCCAGGGTATAAAGAGGACGCATGGAATAAAGCACTCAATGCCAGGTTGCAGATATTGTTGAAGTCGTTTGTCACAACATAATAATAATATGCCACCATACTCATTCCTACAAACTACTTCAATCACACACCTTCCACGTCACTACATTTAGTTGTTGAGGTTGAAAGCAAGCTTTGTATTAACAATTGTCGCGCAAACATTTCAAAGGAAAACAACCACGTCTTCCACCAGCATGATCATAAAAAAGGGAGTCTACTTGACTTCATGTTTTATTGATGACGCAATAGCTCAGAATGTGAGGCTCGAGATGATTGGTTGCAAGCTGCTTTCAATATTGATGATTCTCCAACGTAATAAGAGATCTCAGCTATGTGAAAGACAAGTGGAAGATAATATGTTACCAAGAATGCCAAAATTTATTGGTTCTGTTGTCACTCGATACCTACACTGAGGAGACTGCTCCAATAATTGGATTCCAACCGATGAATGTGCATATTGTTGTTATCTTACCAAAACACCTGTCTATTAATTATCAAATTTAGAATGGAATTCGAGTGCCATTCAGTGCTTTAGAATGCCACATGTTTTTTTTATCATTATGAAGAGCACGCATGTGAAGCTTCACCGTATTGCCAGACTGCCAAGATTGCTGCCGAGGAAATACATAACAGAATTCACTATTCAAAGGAATAACGAAGATGGCGGAACCATTTCATGGAAAGAATGTAGGCTGGGTCGTAGCTGGAATACCAAGGAAAATGGAGATATTCGAGGATGCAGTTTTGATACATGATGAGACCACAGAGTTAAAGATCAAAGCGAATACGAAGATTGAAAAGTTGTGTGATTAATAAAGGGAAGATTTCTTTTATTTTCTCTTTTGATTTTAACCTTGGTAGTAATTTATATTCTGCATTTACTTCTCAAGCTTTATATTATCCCATTGGTTTTGATATGCAGATTTCTGAAGGTAAATATCGCTTAGGTGATGGCAGCATTTCGTAGAGTCCGGGAAGATTACAGAAAATAAAGGAATAGTTAAAGAAAAGTCGAGAAAGGTGAAATGGTAAAGCCATTTTCTGGAAGCTGCAATTAAAATCTTGACGAAGAATTCAACTGAAGATAGGAGTTATTTTCTGCCAGTGTCGATAGAAATTAAAAGGGACTGTATAAGTCCACAAACGGAAGATTGATGATCAAGGAGCTATTGGGGATGATACAGTAAAATCTCCCTATGCATTCGCAGGACAAAGACGTTGACTCATCAACTAGAATGAGAGCATAGCTACAAACTAAATGCCAGTGGTGGCATGACCGCAAAATTGAGACGTGTTCGCTCATCCTTACGAGTTTATCATTTTGGTTAAATTAATGGATTAAAGGGAGAATTTCTATCTTTCATTTTTATTTTCACCCTTCGTAATATTGTTGATGCGCTTACTTCTCATATTATATCTTGTTTTATTTAAATGAGTTTTGGCGTGTAGGTCAGTATAAATCATGGCTTCATATGAAGATTGCGACATTCTAGAAGAGAACCCAGCACATTAAACTAAAATCTAATCATCGAATACCTTTCTCATTAAGATAACAACCGAACTAAATGCCGAAGAATATGGAATGCATTTCGTAAAGATTGTTTCAGAATGGGATGTCTTTAAAAAGGGAGAGCGATTCCACTGCTAGGGGGAGGGGAACGTTCCAGGAAACTGGATGAACTTATTTTTTCATTTTTCTGTGTGTTTCTCTGCTTGGAGGAGGTCTCGTCAGAATAAGTTAAACTGAGTTTTCATTATTCTGTTTCTATTTTGTAAAATCTCTTTAAAGAGTGCAGAGAACTGTTTTTCTGTCAAACTTTACTGTTTTCTCCTACGGATTCGACTTTCTCAGACATTCAAGAGTCCATATTATACAGCATTATATTTTATTCTGTTTACATTGATGTTCTTTGAGCTTCTTCTGAGGATTATTGAGTGTTGCAAGATACTAAAGACCCTAGCTAAGTCTTTAGAACATATATAGTGTGTTGTTGATCACTCTCTTTTGTTATCTTTGCTTTCATATATATTTATTTTGCTATTATATGTGAAATACCTTTGATGAATGTCGAATGGTTATGCTTATCTGAAATATAAATGGTTTATTCCCATATTGATATTAACAAACTTCTTCATGATATCAATTGCTCATAAATCAATTCTAATAAATTTCTAACTTGTAGGTTGACCTTGTTTCATTTACAAGTTAGTATATGATTATATTTATATATTTCAGAATAAGGTATCTAGTTAGTTTCTATGATATTGGGTTTGAAGTTCTTTTACAATTACTTTACAACAAATTGTTATCTTATTGTGAGATAATTGAGATTTACCTCTGCAATTGGGGACTTTTCTACCAATCCAGAAGAGTTAATCATTTTCATGTTTTAAACTTTATGTCAATTCAATAATTCATGCTCTCCACAGAGATAGGTAGCAAGCATTTAGGTTATCTTAGAACAGAATTAGGAGATGCTAATCTTCTGCATTTAGTATAAAGTAGGTTTTTTACGATTAGTTAGTCATTACGTTAAATTTCTTTGATTTGTAAGCCAATTGATCCAAACAAAACTTTGCACACACTCACACACTCACCTTTGGGAGACTCTCTATTTTGAGAGCATATCATAAAGGCAGCAAGGCCTTGATCTTGTGAAAGACAGTTACTTTAAACACATACAAGATTGGATTAAGTCGAGTGTGTGGGCTGTCTTTTCGTAAGTTGGCCTAGGATAGTTTTCCCGGCCAACACAACCCCAAGTTATGATTGAGCCATTTGAAAAATGGGCTCTAGATTTTGTTGGACCAATTTCCCCTATGTCTTGCAAGAAGAAGTACATACTAGTCTATACAGATTATGTTACCAAATGGGTAGAAGCTAAAGCTTTATTTTGAGCCACAGAGAAATCTGTGGTGGAATTCATTTATGAAGAAATATTTACCCGATTCGGTGTACCTAGGGAAATTGTAACTGATCAAGGATCTCCGTTTACCTCCAAATTAATGAAAGAGCTTACTGAAAAATATGGTATTAGACACTGTAAATCTTCACCGTATCACCCGCAAGCCAATGGTCAAGTAGAATCCACCAATAAAGTATTAGAAGCTATCATGACTAAAAATATCTAGTTACACCACAAAGACTGGGCAGATAGGCTTCCGGAAGCTCTGTGGGCTTATAGAATCACTTGGAGAAACACTACTGGTCACACACCTTATGATCTCGTTTATGGTAAACAAGTTCTTCTACCCATTGAATTTCAAGTCAAAACCTTTCGTATGGCTGCACAATTAGGGATGAACTTAGAAGAAGCACATAATCAACGAATCCTACAGATAAATGAATTAGACGAGGTTAGGCAAGATGTTGTTTAGCGCACAATCTTAATACAAAACCAACACAAAAAGTGGCATGATAGATATATTAAACAAAAACAATTCAAAACTGGAGACTGGGCACTACTTTTTGATTCAAAATATAAAAATTTCAAAGGTAACTTAATTACTCATTGGATGGGTCCATATGAAATTGTTACAACTTTGATAATGGATCCGTTAAAATCAAGACGATTGATGATTCACAAATTTTTTTTGTTGTAAATGGACATAAACTTAGACTTTATCATCAACAAATATCTAAACAAGACTTTGTGCAAAATGCCTTACAGCAAGAGGAGATGGAACTGGTAGAAGAGGAAGTCATTCCTCCTCCTCCTAGTCCTTGAATTATTTTGGGTTATCTTCTTTTGTATATATGTAAATATGTTTTTGATTTTCAATAATAATAAGTCCTTTCTAACAACTAATTGTCTTTTTTACAGGAAATCTACTATGATCAGTTTGTAAAATATTGTCAATAAAATAGGAATCTACTCTTTTTCCTTTTGTTAATTTGAAAGTTTTACATAACTTGTTTTGTACATATGTTTTTGGTTTAAATAAAATTTGAATCAGTTGACAAGTGGTTTTGCAGCTTAGTCACAAGAACCCTATCTTTTTAATCAACTCATGTGATATTATGCAAAAAGGGAAGTGCTCTAGAAATAAATATTTATAACTATCCTTCTATTTCGACTACTGTTAATTTTGAAAAAAATTAGTAAAAGCATTCTTGATATCATTTATAACCACTTTCTTTATGATTTTGTATATGGTATTTGATTCAGACATGCACATTTCTGATTTATCATTAGAACAGTTGTTCAAAAGACCTACTTTAATTATTATCATTCTCACAAAACTCTATCTTAGACTTATGGATTGCTAGATCATCCTTGACTCATTATCAAAACTTGTCTCTAAAGCACCTTTAAAAGGTAGCCTAAAAATGGGTGATATTTTCTATTTCGTAGAGAACATTACTGACCTTTTATGAAGAAGGTAGATTGTGATGTCAAAAGAACAGCTTTAGGTTATTATCTTTTGGTATGATCTGTGATTTAGGCCATTATAAATAAAGTTACTCATAAGGTTTATGCTAAATTTTGAATTATGTTTTTAACATGCTTAGCACACTCTAGTACCAACTGGCTTCCTTATAAAAAAATTTATATATATATCATTATATGAAGCAAACCCATCGGGGTACTGAACAGGCTCGCTGGCAGCGGGTCCATGCTAAGTAAAATCTTAAACAAGGAATCCTGGTAAATGCAAGTAAACTCATTGGGGTACTGAACAGACTCGCTTGCAGTGGGCCTATGCTTGGATGGTACCAAGATAAACTCGCCGGGGTACTAAAGAGGCCTGCTGGCAGCGAGTCAATATCGAGTAAAAGAGGTTTGGTTAATGCATTTCTATTTACATAAATCATAAAAAACGTGAGTATACAAATACATGTTTAGGACGATTATGTATACTGTCATTAGATAATGGCTGTAAGTTGGACTTGGACCCTGTCATCTTATTCAAACAATACCTAGAATGTGACTATCCTAGAGATGGGACCCATAATTATAGTAGATCTCACAAATTTTATGGTGAACCTTATCTATATTCTTTGGATGACAAGAGATCTTTACAATGAGTCATGGATGACTAATTTTCCTATGGCATTTTTCGCATCTCTTATATTAGTTTTCTTCATATGTTTTTTTAAACATTGTTGTATTCTTTTTTATGAATGTACATATCTAAATCATCTACATTTATTAGTTAATATTTCATTTTCTTATGAAAATTATCGCAATATTTAAAAAAAAAAGGCTATCTGTAAGACTTTCAATTGAAATTTTTAATTTTTGATTATTTTCTCTTTTATGGCTTGAGGACATGCTATATTTTTGGTTTGGGGGGGAGATTAAAACTGTTCTTACTCTCTGAATATTTATGAAAACATTATTTATCTTTGATACAATGACAAGTGTTTTCAGGTTAATGCAAAAGCATAAGAAAATTGATCTAATCAAGAACAAAAAGAGGAATGCAACTAAAGAGGTCCAGAAAAGCAAAGTTACAGCATCTTTTGTGCACTGACAGCTTCAGAAATTCTCTGCAAAATCAGCTTTGGTCTCCATCAAAAATAAGATCTTGTATAAATAAAATTCTGTACGAAGGACTGAATGACGGGTTGAATGTTGATCCGAATGAGGCTAATAAACAACGTTCTGAATGGAGTGTTGAATGAAACCATAGCCCATAACAGCTTAATTTAATATGCCAAGATGTTCAAATTTGAAAATTTTGATAAGTTTTATTGGCTAATCATGATAGGGATCAATCAAATGTCGATTTCACACATGGCTTCATTCTCTTATCCATCTCGCCTCCATTAAACGAATGGATTATGCATCATTTTGAATCATTACATGACCGCCATTCGGTCTTACTTATCTTGTTGTACAACCTGCCACCATATGAACGGAACCATGATCTCTCACGTGTAATCTATTCTCATTACGTGAATTACATTCAACCTATCCAAAGCTCAGCTTTGGACATGGTTGAATATTCCTTAAGCCACACATATTCACTAGATTCACACTGGCACTTAACTCAAGATCTTCGAGTGACAGGTGCGATCTTTTCAAGCATGCCAAGCCTTGTCCATTATCATTCAAACAATCAAATGGACCTTAGTTTAAACTGGTGACCACGTGAATTTTTCCTCAGTTTGTTCACTTTCTATCTGAGCAGTGTCCTCTGCAAATTCTTGCACCTCTCGTATCCATTTTTCCTCCCCCGTCATCTGTCAACAATGCCAAGTCGCTATGTGTTAGGATATTTCTATACTCCATCCTAGTCCTACCAACCTTTCAGTTATTTTCATTATCAGTCTTGCATGCATTCCTACATGCAGCATGCATTGCATGCATCCGCATGCTGCCCAGTCATCAGGTTGACACCTCCAACACCTAGTCCCTTGTCTTCCAGCACTCGGGACCTTATTTCCACCATGGGGGGGTCATTTAGTAGGCAATATCCTATCACGTCCATTCATATTGGGAAATAAACTATGATATGAAAATGAGAAAATATATTGCCTTGTATTAAGGGGCCAAGGGGGCTTAATTATGTTTACGAAAATACAAATATTTAGGGTATATTTTATTACATTTCATGTAGAAGCGGTGGAGGGGAAGCAAAAGGAAAATCAGGGGACAAGGGCATGAGGTATTGATTTTGATGGACAAGAGATACTCAATCAAGATGTAGGATGGTTGATGCTAGTGCTCTATTGATGGGTTTTCATGTTGCTCATGTGGTTAATGGATCTTCAAATTGTTAATGGAGTTGAGGTAATGAAGAATTATGTTTTCTATCTTTTATGTCATTGTTATCAATTGGAAGTGTAGTTTAGGTGCATATTTCATGTCTAGAAATCATGTGTTTTTTTATGCCTTTGAATATAGCTTTCCTCCTTGATTCCATTTGAGTTTTTATTTATCTAGAAATTTCTTTTTATGCGATCTGTAAAATCATCCCATCCACTAGAGAGCATCTAGGTTTGTGCATTGCAACCTTGATCCTTTCTAATATTCCTAAAGAAAGCCTCATGCAATCCTTGGTTGGCCCCATTTTCCCATTGTATAAACACTTGTATCCAATTCCTTCATGACTCTTGTATTTTACAAAAACAAAAAAACTTTGTTTTTCTAAAGTTACTCTTCATTTTCACCATGCACTCCATTGTTAAATTCGAGGATTAGTGGAGGATAAAGGGAGATATAAAGAAAAGGTAGTTAAGTTGTTAGTATGAGGACGTTTAGGATTATTATGGAAATTGGGGTTAATGAGGAGTTAAGGTTTGTGATGGAGAGAGATGGAGGGAAGAAAGGAATACATTCTTGGGAGTGAGAAAATGTGCGAGAGGGGGAGAAGGCATAGGCAAGGTGATCAAAGAGTTTCTACGTGAGGAGGGGAATGAGTTGAGAAGGATGAGAGGGAGGAGGGTTGAGGAGAGTGGAGCGAATGTTGGGAATGGAATAGAGGGGAGGAAGGGAGAGATGGTGAGTGGGAGGTGGATTTGTCATGGGGGGGATCTGAGGTGATATATGAGGAGAGTGTGTGAGTCGAGGAGCTGTGTGAAGAAGATGAGGAAGAAAGTAAGAGGTGCGAGGGTTGAGAGCGAAGGAGAGGAGACTCGGAAAGGGACTAGGGTGAGAGAGGGTAAGTGGATAGGGGTTTGACATTTAGAGGACTTGAAGGAGAGAAAGGAAGGGGGAGGGAACTGGAGTGAGAAAGAGAAGCAAGAGAAGAGAATGCATAATATTAGGGATGAGGATGAAAATAGGGGTACAAAAAAAAGATAAACTATAACATAACTTAAATTTAATCTCATACTTGTATATTTGAAATAATTTATTTTTTAAAATTTGTAACAACAATATTAATGATTAGATGAACTCTAAATAGTTCTTATATGACCTTGCGTTATACTTAATAACATGGGGGTGCTAAATTACTATCTATCATCTAGTTTTTTTTTTCTCATATTGAGAATTTTCACTTAAGGTCTAAATTTAACCACTTAAGTTTCACAACAAAGATTAATAAGATTTGATTTTAGCCTCTTATATATATATATATATATATATATATATATATGGGAATTTGAGCACGAGAAGCATGAAAATACAACGCAGAAGATTGGGGATGAGGATGAAAAGATGCCTAAGTAGAAAAGATAGACTATAAGAGAAACTAACTTTGATCTCATACTTGTATGTTTGTAACATTTTTTTTAAAAATTTGTAACAACAATATTGATGATTATATCTAACCTTGGATTATACTTAATAACATAGGATGTTGAATTACTATATGTCATCTAGTTTTTTTTTCTCCTATTGAGAATTTTCACTTATTCAACCACTTAAGTTTCACCACAAAGATTAATAAGAATTAATTTACTCTCTTTTATTTATATTATTTATTAGATTAATATAGGATAAATGATCTTACATATATTATAATGTGACACATTTATAGATTAAAGCAATGCAACAATTACAGAGATGTTGTTACAACACTTTTGCATAATATAATATAGAGTCACATTTTACAATATCAGGTTGATATAACTATGGACAAATGTTTGCTTGATGGGCACACCTTGCAATATTATTATTTAATAAATGAACTATTTACGAGGTTGATCCAAGATATTTTAATAGTGGAGTTTCTTTTTAAAGTGCCATAAAAACAAAAATATTTATTCTAGAAATAACTTTCTTGCACTTGTTTTTTTGCATATCATTGTCTGATATTACAATGCACTAAGAGAATTATCATTCCTCCAAATACGTCGGCCTTTTTTGTATTCATAATGATGCATAACCTCCCGCCAATTATAAAGTGGATAAATGTAATGTTTAACAAGTGGTTTACTGTTACTTTCTATTTGGTGATCATACTTTCCAACTATGTACTAGAGTTTGGGGGGAAATGCTCTTGCATTTATTTCTGTCAGTACATTCCTCGAATTTCATTCTTGGGATGCTTCAAGAAGTCTCATTTGGTATAACATTTCTCACGAGCTTGAACAAAATGGAGTTAGGGTTTAAAACTTCCTCCTTCTAACAAGGCGATGGATGTTGGTGCTGGATTTTGAAAGGAAACATACATGTATATTTCCCTGAGTTAACAAGATACACAATTCTTCATACATTATAATCCTTTTTTTTCCTTCATTTATTTAAGCTTGTTTTTGTTGAAATTACAGTAAATTGAAAGGGATCTTCCTAGCATTTGAAGCTTCCTCATAGCTCTAGAATCTTTTTTCATGGAGTGTACAGTTGGAGTTTGGGTGACGCAGAATACTACCCTTTTGTGTTTTTCTAGTAATTTTTTAACTTAACCAAGGGATAAGAGTTATATTGTTCATGGTTTTGATATATAACTGTAAAGAGAATAATCTCAATCTTTCTCCTTGTATGGAAACCATTTGTTTGGCACAAGATTTCTAATTACCCTTGTTACTGGTGTCTAAAAAACCCAAATATGATCCTTTTCATTTTAAATAGATTGCTCCCCTATTTTCTGGAAATTTTCGCTGTAAAGGTCATTCCATAACTCAGCCTTCACCATATAGGAAACTCTCCTTTTGAATTCACAAATATTATTTAGAGTTCCTGGTCTTGCACTCGTGCCAATTCATAGGGTGTATAATTAAATTTAGTTACAGGGTAAGTTCTATTTTGCGTGCATATGGAATTTTTGCATATAAATTATTCATGCGTTTGAGGTTTAACTATGGGTCTATCCCCTCTATACAGATAATAAGATGGGAAAAACAATATTCAAGTTTTTTTTTATGAATTGACAAAATCGTGGCTACCTACTGTTTATTCCCTTGCATGAAATCTAAGGTAAATTACATTATCTAAGAAGTAACCTTCTTAATTAATGAAGATTCACTTTGTTTATACGGTCTGCTTCTCACTAATCCTTTCTTGTTGGGTATTGACATGTACCACCGTGTCAACCCTAGGAAGGGTTTAAATTCATTACTCCAACTAAGCTTATCCTGCGACCTCCAGGTATGTTTAAACAAGAAGGCTCTTGGCCCTCCATATTTCGGAGCATTGAGTAGTATTGAGGCCCTTTGCAATTTAGTGGAAATGGTTATCATTTGTAGGATTCATGTTTAGGTTTTTATGTTCGATTACTACTATTTTCAAAACTAGCGATATCATATTTTGTATAATAAATATGTATAGTTCCCAAGACGCCTATGGCATTAGTATTAAATAATATTTTATAAAGGATTCATTTTAAGTTGTTTAGACTCTGTTGAAAGAGAAACATTCCTATCTGTAAGCATTTGATGAGGGTTTTGTTTTATCTACTATATAAATACATATTTTTTTACTAACATCTCTTCCACTGAGTAGGAAAAACGAAAGTCAAACTATTATAGTTATTTATTTTATCTACCATGACTCTGAGTAATCTGAGTAAATAGAATTCCCTTCTTTCATAGTAATTCTCATATCAAAATACCTTATAAATGCCATAAAAACAATACTAAATGCTTGGCATGTATGACAGAGCTGTATGGAAATGCCCAATTTTAAATATGGAGCACACTTGTGCCCTCAAACAACCAATTGATAGTATATTGCAGAGTAAGAGAATATGCATGACTTACAAACAACCATGAAACGTGGATTCTACAGGGATTGAGTAGGCACATTGAGTAAGCATTACCTGAATTCATATATGTTACATGAATATTGATATATTGAAGGAATCTTCTACCATGCGTCTGGGATTCCACTGCGATCTCATTCAGAACCCTATGATCTCATACGAATGCAAACTCTTTTCTCCAAGTCTTAATACTTTACATTCTTGTCCAATACGTTAGCTCCATATCTCCCTTATGATCAATAAATAAACCAGTAATAATGCTCAATGGGCCCTCAAGTCCAAACACATATGATCAAGCACTATGATCAACGCCTTTATCAAAATCTAGGAAAACAGAGTATGTTGAAACCTAAGTACCATATTCCAAATACTAGGCACATTTGTTAAGGTTGGGTGACTCACTCTATATCGATTTGCCCCATTCATTGGAAACCTTCAACACCTTCCTTTCACACAATTGAAACCACATCACAACAACAAAAAAATAAGTTGATTTTCCTCACATTGGAGTTGGAATCCACGACTTAACTCATTCATTAATCATTGATCTCAAATCTCAAATGTGTTATGTCATTGAAAAATCTATCATCTATAGATAGGTTGCCTCATAAACATATATGCCATTAGTTATGGAACCATTAGAATTAATGTGTATGGTCGTTAAAAGAAAAAAAAACATGACGATTAGTCTGCATGTCAGTTATGTTTGTCACAGTTGAATTTGAGATTAATTTATGATTAATGTTCTGTATAGAATGTTCTAGAAGGAATGTATTGAGTCACTACCTCTCCTATGTTTTGATATATTGAAGTGAGAAATTTTTATGCAAATATTCATGCTCACTTGTAATATGTTATTATAGGAGAGCCTTTCTCTCAAAAGGAAACCTGTCCTTTCATTAGAGAAAATTTCAATTTAAAATGGGCCTTCCAAAAATAATACTCATCATGTATTAGCCAATCAAAATGCTTTAAAATTCAAAAAGGGAGCACTTAAAAAAATTGGAGGAAAAAAATAAAAACTACTTTTTTGGATCGTATTTTCAACTTATCTCCTTGTAGGTTTACTCAAATTTCAAGCCGGAGGACTCATGGGATGCATAATTAAATTATGCATCCAACGAGTACCCATGTTGCATACTTTTAACTACATTTACACCATAAAAAATCTAAAATACATTAAAAAACGTGTTTTCTCTCACTAGAAACACATTTTTTAATGTATTTTCAATTTTTTAAGGTGTGGATGTTGTTAAAAGTATGCAACATGGGCACTCGTTGGATGCATAATTTAATTATGCATCCAATGAGTCCTCCTGCTTGAAATTTGAGTAAACCTACAAGGAGATAAGTTGAAAATACGATCCAAAAAAACAGTTTTTTAACTCTCTCTCTCTCTCTACTATTATTTTCTTATTTTCTTATTATTTTCCTTAGGAGGCCCATTTTTTACCCAAATTTCCTCTAATGAATCATAAAATCCAGCACCCAATAAGATTCTGTGTCTCTGTATATCACTATCACACTCATTCATACAATTTAGAGATGTTTATATGTGCCAATTATGTTGAGTAGTCAAATATCAATGATGTTTGTTTTGATAGCAAAGTATGGAAGTCTATGCACGAAAGGGTTTCAATTTTGCATTTTTATGGAGTTTAATTTATTAAGCTTATAGAAAACATGAGATCTCTACGGCTATACTTGTATTTACATGATATAAATTGGTATATTTACAGGTTGTGGTGTGAAACATCTGCAATTATCATATTTTCTAAGCATTGCACTGACTATTAGACTATCAATTTTTTACATTCTTTATTACATCGATATCTTAATTGGGTTTCCTTTTACACATTTTTCCTTCCCCATTACTATTTCATTGGGTCTTCTACTATCCAACGCTACAAATTAATTAGTCTCCCCTACAATCTTGGTGGGATCATTATTAGCATTATACTAGTATTTTATTTATCATCATGTTTGCTTATACTAAGATGTGTTAGGGATCCTATTTGTTACAATTTGATAATATGATATAAACGGGGTGTTAAAAATGAGTTGATAAAAATGGATACCTACAATATATGGTGAAACTAGGGGTTTTCTTAATTGGAAAGGTATATTGGGAGGGGGGGTCAACAATACAATCTTAGGAGACATTTTCCAATATTGAGTGAAATTAGGGATATTCTTTAATATACTACGAACGACCGTGCTATGTAACAACTTCACTGAGTGAACCCCCCATGATTTCCACTCAGATTGAGCCCTCCTAGCCAGTGATGCGCCCACTTCTCATCCACCACTTGAGAAGGGTGCCTTTTCTCACCTACCACTCCTTTTGTACTTCAGTTAGTTAAGTTATCATCAATTCCTTCCTTGATTTAAGGCTAGACTGACTCTCAACTGACGGTATCACTCCGATGGATCTCCAATGAGACCTGACTGCCCATTCTGACTCCAGATAACTCCTCATGCACCCTCCACTGAGCCTCCTTCATTTAGTTAGTGCCTCCATGTGCCCGTTACACCTACCACACTCAGTTAGACTCAGTTTTACTAATGGTTGACAATTGCTTGTGCATTGATGACTCCACCGATGATGAAATAGACTTCTAGTTGTGCTTGATGACACTCCACTGATTTTGGATCTATCCATGCAGGCTAATTTGAATCACACCTAGTGTATTCGAATCCTGAGCATTGTATATTTACTGTTTTACTATTCAGATTAATGTAACATGTGTAATTATTTTGCCTCTATCTGAGCTCCTTTGGATCTATGTTCTACTGCTCTATTCTTCTTCTATTATTCCTAAATTCTTTCATTGTGAGGTTTACATCATCTCTTGGATCTACTGTGAGCATTTTCATATGGTATTAGAGCCATTTGAGAGTATATTCTACCTCCATTCTTGAGAGTTTTTTGCAGGTATTTTGAAGTTTCAGCAGTTGCAGCAGCAGTATCAACAGTTTCACTTTTGCACTCGTTCCAGCAGTCAAGATGGGAAATTCGAATGCTCCTTCCTCTCCTATGATCCTCACTCCCTTCACTTACTTCAAATGGAAGGGTGAGATGAAATTACACTTGCGTAATAGATCGCTAAATAGAATGGTATTTGAAAGAGACCCCATACCACATACAATTGTAGAGAGAACCAAGCATCTAAATAAAATGGATGAAGCCTTTGGATTCATATGCCTTCATATTTCTAAAGATCTATTGTTTCATGTTGAAGGATTGAAGTCTCCAAATGCGTTATGGACAAAATTGGAGAGTCTCTTTGGCAAACAAGATGGGCTAAGAGGCCACATTCTCAAAAATGAATTGGCTGCCCTACAACCTAGCAATTTCGAGAGCATTCAAGAATTCTTCTCAAAATTTCAGAAATTGGTTTTTCAATGCAAGTATTGTGGCATCACTAAAAGTGATGAGCAATTGGTGCTGTCCATTTTGAGAAAACTTGGATCTCAATTTTCTGTCTTTGTATCTACCTTCCATTCTGGACGAATGTCAATCCTTGGATGGAAGTTTCCCACCTTAACATTCTTTACTAAAGCTCTCATTCAATAAGAGGACAAATTGATTCAAATGGGTGCCATCAAGGCCTCCCAAGATCTAGCTCTTCTAGCTAGAGAAGCCAGTAGGACGAATGTGAAAGGGAGGCAAAAAGACAAGGATAAGAAGTCATCTAAATCCAAGATAAATGATAAGTCAAGTCCATCAAAAGGAGCCTCCAGCTCCAAGAAAGACAAACATAAGAGATCTGAATGCCCCTACTGCAAGAGAGGATACCATCCTGAGAAAGCTTACATGTACAAGAAAATAGACCTACTAACCAAGCTTCTTGAACAAAACAAAATTGCTATTCCAAAAGATGCAAAGATGTTTGATTCTGGAAGTGGATCTGATGGTCATGAGGATTGACATGCATTGATGGCTGGTTTTCACAATCAAATGCCCTCCTCATAGATTCTGGATCCTCCAACCACATGGTTGCATCTGAAGAATCATTTTCCCCTTTAGATCTCAAAGATGGGCCTACTATTCACATCGGAGACAACTCTCAGATCTCTGCCAAACAATTGGGTACAATACATATGGAGCATGGAAAGTTCAAGAATGTTCTATTTGTTCCCTCCTTGACAGCAAATTTGTTGTTTGTATATCAGACGACTCACACCGGATCACCTAAGAAGGTGACTTTTGATTCTAACACAGTTGAGATTATAGATATCTCTATTGGGAAGACTATAGCGAAAGGGTTTGCAAATCATGCCTCCAAGGCATATGAGTTCTCTCATTTTCTTCCCTTCTCTCTTCCTACTCCTTCGGAATCTGATGAAGATTCAAGTGACTCTTCTTCTAACGAAGATGAAGATGAAGATCTTGACGTTGAGAACAAAGTTCAAGAACATTCAGATCCAGAACCAACACATGTTCTCAAGCCAGAGACAAGGCCAACATGAGCTCACATAGTCCTTGCAGCTACTGAGAACACAATTGAGGATCCATCTGCTCACAAAACTACCAGATTTCAGCATCATGCCAACCTTGCATTATGCCATCCACCTCTCCATGAGAGATGCAACATGATGATGGGGTTCTCTCTTCCATCCCTTGGGAAGACTCATCATGATCCATTCGTTCTAGTTGCAGAAAGTATTCCTGAAAGACTTGCTTCGTCCAATACATCTTCTACACAGTGGGAGGCACATTAGAAGACGAGATCCAGATCTTGCAGCTGCTTTGGAATCCTATAGAGGATCAACTTGTCAATTTTTTTTGCAAAATTTTTCACTGATGAAAGCTTCTTTCTTTTCTTCTTAGTATGATGGTTCTTTGAGTTATTTACTGTACTTTTGAGGGGGGGTATTTTTCCCATGAGGTTTTCCCTATTTCCTCGGTTTATGGACAGTTCTTATTTTATCATTTATTTGATTGTATGGATGACCTTTGGTCCTAGTTACCAAGGCCCAGGATGGATTAAGGGGAGGTGTTAGGATATTTCTAGACTCCCTCCTAGTCTTCCAGCACTCAGGAGCTTATTTCCACTTAGATTGAGCCTTCCTAGCCAATGATGTGCCCACTTCTCACCCACCACTTGAGAAGGGTGCCTTTTCTCACCTACCACTCTTGTTTTACTTCAATTAGTTAAGTTATCATTAGTTCCTTCCTTGATTTAAGGCTAGACTGACTCTCAACTGTCTATATCGCTCCGATGGACCTCCAATGAGACCTGACTGCCCATTCTGACTCCAGATAGCTCCTCATGCACCCTCCACTGAGCCTCCTTCATTCAGTTAGTGCCTCCATGTCCCAGTTACACCTACCACACTCAGTTAGACTCAGTTTGACTGATGGTTTACAATTGCTTGTGCATTGATGACTCCACCGATGATGAGATAGACTTCTAGTTGTGCTTGATGACACTCCACTGATTTTGTATCTATCCATGCAGGCTAATTTGAATCACACCTAGTGTATTCGAATCCTAACCATTGTATATTTACTATTTTACTATTTAGATTAATGTAACATGTGTAATTATTCTGCCTCTATCTCAGCTCCTTTGGATCTATGTTCTATTGCTCTATTCTTCTTCTATTATTCCTAAATTATTTCATTGTGAGGTTTACATCATCTCTTGGATCTACTGTGAGCATTTTCACACTATGAACCTGGTAGCTATCAGGATCTCCTCCGCATTTCTGAGTTTAAAGCCTGTTGTGAAGTGTTTTTGCAAGCAAGTTGCGAACCATTCCTCCGCCTTCTCCAAGGCCACAACCACGAGATTTCATTACTGTTCGCTAAAAATTTTGATGGAAAGATGACCAGGATTGGCCACCTTGTTTTCTCCATCACAGAAGAATCAATAGTATTAGCTACCAAGCTCCCAAGGGAAGGTGCCGAATGGCATAAGCATCTTTTCCTTCCATGGAAGGATCTTGAATTTTCCATGAAGTCCGATTTTCAACATGTTGTTGGTATCAAAGGTTTTCACAGAGAATGGATCAAGCCAAAGTATGTAGATCTTTTGACCGTTATCATCCACTTAATTACTTGCGAGGGTAAATTCATTGTCTTTAAAGCTTTCCATTTAAGGTTGTTATCTCATTTTGTCAACAATCAGACTCTTAATTTCCCATTTTATTTCTTGAGGAGTTTGGAGAAGATGTTCAGCCAAGTTAGGAAAAATTACAGTCAACCCTTTTGGCAGCTTGTATCACAATTGTCTTATTAAGCTTCTGATCATTCACTAGTTAGAAGTGAGAGGACAAACCTGGATCATTTTGTTTTTGAGATACTAAACCCTCATTTATCTACTATCAAATCATCCTCTTCTCAAGAACCTCATCATACCCAAGCAGAACCAAACGCTAAATGTGTACTATTTGATGAAGTCCCTCAGGTGATGAGCACCTTACCCAGTCATCACATTCTCCTGAACTTACCCTTGGTGACCCCACTTCGGAACCTCCACTCTTTTCAGAGCCCACTAAATTCACGAGATCAAATTGTGACCAGTCCATCAACCAATCTGTCATTCAGACTATCATTCCACCATCATGTTCAAAAATATAGTCGGACAATCATACCTTTGCATCACCCTTCCTCACATTAGCCAACGTGTCTTCTCAAATGAGTGAAGTCTCCACTACTGAAAGTCCTCCTGCACACAACCAAGATACAATTCATGAAGATCATACTGTTGAATGTGAAACATTTTCAAAAGAGTTGAGTCCCCTAAAGAACCCTGAACATTATAAAGAACAGCTCATTCTGACTCAGCAGGAGATGGACAAATTGATCCAAGAAATAGCAAGGTTGGCAGACCAAAATCAAAGTTATGTGGAAACAATTTTTGAGCAACATGAAGAAAACAAGGGACTGCATGCACAAGTAAGACATATTGAATGCTTGGCTAATGCCAAAGCAGCATCCCATACTGCTCTAAAGATGAGATATAATTACTTAAAGGACCAATTCAGGAATCTCAAGGCCAAATTTACATCTTCATCATCACAGTCGAAGGCAGCTACTACCGCAGCTTAGCCTTCTTCCTAATTTCTCTTTGTTTTGCTCAGTGGGACCTGGCATATCTCCGGTTTGGGTGAGTGTTGGTGTCCATTTTGTCACTATTTTTATCATTAAATATTATCTGAATGGCATTAATTTTACTATTTTTGATATAATAAGTTATTCTTTTAGCCATTCATCTCATCAAACAGACGAGGCTGCGTTCTTTAAACAACCCTTCATTCAGACCACGTGCTTGTGATGCTAAGCTCAACTGTGTTTAGCTCGTCGTTCAGCCTCGCCTTTGTTGATGTATATGTAACTTCGGAATGTATTTCACATATATGTATATTGTATTCCTATAGATGTGTTATTATTCCTCTATACGGAAGTGGTTGTATTCCTATAGAGATGTTATTATTCCTCTATACGGAAGTGTCGTCATTTATATTGTAAGCATCTTAACTTATACTTGATGGGTTATTAGACCACCTTGTGGGTCAAAGGGTTATTAGACCACCCTATTGGGGGTTGGCCATGTGGGTCAAAGGGTTATTAGACCACCCTAGTGGGGGTCGGCCCAGTCAGCATTATGTTAAGTGATTAAGTTGAGGCCGACCTAGTTGAGTAAAGGTCAAGTCAAGTTAGTGTATAAATAGAGAGTGTGTCTCTCTCATTTTACACATTCTATTCTCTCACTCACACTTGGGAGAGTGGCGCACTTGTGGAGGAGGAGGCTCTGCTGCTAGGACAAGACTATCGCTTGTATTCTAGTTGTATCATTGCTCTATCTATTTTTGAGGAAGTTATTGGGGTTTTTCACCTTTATGGTTTTCCCCAAGTAAACTCAGTGTCTCTTATGTGCTTGCATTATTGTGTCCATGATTGATATGTTGTAGATTTGTTGTACATGTTGTTCTCTCAGTTAAGATCCTAGATCAGATTGAAGTAAATTCTGAAAATTTAACATGGTATCAGAGCTATCCTGAAAGAAGGCATGATATGGCATGTATGACACTTGTTGCAGTTACGATGCTAGGGCTTGATATAGCAAAAACCAGTCATCGTAGCACTTTCGCTATAGATCCATTTTGGAGCCATTTTCGGATTTGAAACTTTTACAGATCGAATATCAGATCCCCATGTACCTTGTGTCCAAAGGAAAACTTCTAATTCGTTGTACTTTGTGATTTATGATCTGTACAATATAGGGTTTCTGCCTCTTCTAGATCTGAGTCAAAATCAGGTGACCTTGGGAAAAAGGTCATAACTTGGGCTAGGAAGCTCCAAATGAAATTTCGTAAATAGTGACAGGTAGTACACAGACTGCACTATCTCATGAAAATTTTTCAGAGGCTGAAGTTGAACCGCGACATGTGGCAGGCCGTACAAGTTCACTCTCCTGTATTATCCCATAAATAGGTCACGTTGCGACACTTGGCATAACTCTCTCTCAGAGAATCCAATTGAGGTCAGACCTCTTGGGATGGAAATATAACAAGTCGTTCTATCTCAAGAACATTTTTTCAGACCCTGTGGATTGAAAAGTTCAGAGTTACACCAGAAACAATCAGGTACATATTTCTATCAAAACAGAATTATTTTTTAGCACCTTCATTCATGGCTTCCGGAATTTAGGGCTTCAGAGAAAGTTGGAATTTTTGTAATAGGAGACCATGGATGGATGCTACTCATCAAAATCAAAATTTAGAGACCAAGATCAGATTTTTTGGTTGGGCAGATGTAATGTCCCCATTCAAATAAGTGCATAGTAAGACAATCCCATCAATCCTACTAGTTTCCTAGGTTGGATGGGCACATGTGGGATGGTAATAAGGAAACTAATAAATGATATTTAGACATTAGAAGGGTTCAAGAATTTAATAAATATGATGAATAAATAAATTCAAGAGAAATTCTAGGTGGCAAGTGGTTTTGGAGACATATGGAGGTGGTGGGACCCACACTAGCTTGATTTTTCAATGACACATGGCAGCTCTCTCTTGCCAATTCGAATTCATGGGAAGGTGAACACTCTTGGGTGAGTTGGTAAGTCATAACACATGGCATTGAGCATATTAGGTCGAAATGGGAAGGAATAGTAACCTCCATGGGAGAGGAAGAGTCAAATTGGAGACTAGTGGACACATGGGCTAGATTCCCTAGTTTTATGACAACAATAATGAAGCATCTATGACATTTTATGACAAAATTCAGACTTGACTTATTACACCTGACCATTATGACATGTCATCCCCAAAAATAGGCTCAAGAAGGCGCTCATGGAGTTGGAGGAATCTAAAGAGACTCAAATTCGAATTTGGGAGAAGATGGAAGGTTGGAACGAGGAGACAAGTGGCAAATGAGGAATATTTTCTCAATGGAAAATTATTGAATCTATTGAGAGGATTTCGACCCCTTGAAGGCTAATGTTGGTTATAAAATGTAGAAATCAAGTATGAGAATGGCTTTTGATGATTTGAGAAAAATTGCATTTGTGAAGAGAGAGCTAGTGGATGACTAGTTTCTTGCCTTAGCCAATTTCGAGGGTGAAAGATTCCCATCCAAGTTGGTGTTTGGAGAGGCCACTCAGGTCTTTCATGGTGCTTTAATGGAGTTTGTATTTGCAGGTAGAAGCTACAGGAAGTTTCATGGTTTGGTTTAGTGCAGCACTTTCTCTCCACCGTTTCCAGTTTTGAAGGCATATTCGTGCTCCTTGAGGGAGGGCGTTTTTGGTGAGCTATTGTATTCTTTGGGGGAGCTTCTAATGCCCCATTTCTTTTGTAATATGAATTAAATACTCTTTTCTTCATCTCCAAAAAGTTTCAGGTCGAAATTCCAAGTAGAAATGTATAAAACTCATTTTTAATGGAAGAACAATGCCATTTCCCCACTACCTTGTTGTGAGCCAATGTATTGATGATGATTTCGAATGTATGGATGATTCTCTAATATATTTGTGATAGATATATTTCCATGGATGTCTTCTACAAGTTTCATGTACTGTACTTGAGCATTTGAAGCATTTTTACTCAGTTTAGTTGTATTGGGAGGTGAAATAGTGCCATTTCCCCAAGGGTCGAATTGGGGGTTTTTGCTGTTGAATGTGAGAGAGTTAGAACAGTATTAAAAATCAATTAATGGTGCATATGAGACCTTAATCACATACTTAACACATTATATACCTCTGTTCATAAATTTGTGGGAGTTTGGAGGCATTTGGAAGGCCATTTGCAGTGTTACCCGAGGGGGATTTGATGCACAAATTACTAGTCAAAATTACATATATTGATCAGAATACAAATCAAGTTTGAAGAAGTATTTGGAGGGCCATAAAACATCCCTAAACCTTATATTCAAGTCTAAATGCCATTCATACACTCCTAGAGAATATTTGGGAGCATTTGGGTTGATTTGGAGGTCAAAACAGTAAAACTAGTCAAAGGTCGAAATTGGAAAAAAAAGTGGAAAATTGGGCATTTTAATAAAATTTGAAAAAGGGATATTACAGTAGAAGGCCGGGCTTGATCAAACCCCAGTTCGAGACTTTGATAAAAAAGATGGAAAATTAGGGCTTCTGCAAAAATTGGAATTTTGGAAATTTGTGACCATGGCTGGAAGCTCCTCAGAAAAATCGAAGCTTAGAGCTTTGAATCAAATATTTTGGTTGGGTGAAGCTCCAGGAAACTCAAACCCTAATTCAGGGTCCTCCTCAGTGAATCCGAAAATCTAAAAGGCAATTTCGAGGGGTGAAACTTTGCAGTTTTCAAATTCTGAATATACCAACTTGATCAGCTCATCAAGGCGCATATTTCTATCCTTTCGGAAGTTTGAAATTCAAAGTTTGAATTTTTGGGGTTTCTTTGATAAACCCTAATCCAACTCGAGGTCAAGTTCTTGCAAATCAAGTGGATTGGGTTAATCCTAGAAGAAGATGGATTGGTCACCTACATAAGTGAAGAAGTTCCTATCTCAGAGGGAGATGAGGCTAAGGCCTTCCATAAGAAGATTACAAGCAATCTTGGCAAGTATGGCTTATAGGTATGTTTCATGGTTAAGTTTATCATATGTTTGTCTTCATATCATTACAGTACAATCTTGATTAATTACTAGACTTGCCGTATCACCTTAATAGAAGATATTCATTGATTAAGGTTTTGACACTTGTGAATGTATTAATGCATTGTGATGTTGTATGAGGTTTATGTTGTTCGCTAACATAAAAGGTACACCAAGAAAGACAAATCATGGTCTACTTCAAGAACATATGATCATGGTGATACGAAGACAAAGATTCATCCATTGTCATGGATCACATAGAATATCTACTTTCGAGGTATGTATAACTTGGTCCTACAATGGTTAACCTACGAGACATGCAGATTACTAGCACAAGTCACTGAAGAGAACCAGAAGACATTATGCGGGTATGTTAGACATAACTAGCTAGCATGCTAATCCAGATATGTTTTTCCTATATCAAGCTAGAATCCTACCTTGTGTTAGGATATTATACTGTTGTGTTGTTGATAATGATTATTCATGAAGTCATAGGTTTGAATAGTCATGGCTATATGCATATTATGTTTCTTACCATAATTGATGATATGACTAACCAGAAGAATCATGAAGGTATAGGTTTGAGTAATCACGGGTTTATGCATTGATGATTTAACTAATCAGAAGAGTCCTAGGATCAAATAAGAATATGCATAAGTAAAAGAAGACTTCCCTGAAACCTTGAATACTAATGTTTATTATCTGTGAATGATCATGACTATACATGTTTAAGATTATTGTGTTTTGATAGTATTAAGATTATACTAATAAATGTGTGATTATGTATGAGACCTCAAGGATAACACAATGATGATACTAATAAGCATGCATAGTGATTAATGATGGATGTAAGTTCAAGGACAGGTAATCCAGGAAGCAAAGATCAAGAGGGAGCACACTCCAGTTGTTCCTGCAAGAAAGCAAAGGAGCACACTTCAGTAGTTTCTACAAGGATGCAGATATTCAGAGGGAGTTGACCAGTTCTCACAATCCACATCAAAATGGAGTTGCAAAGATTCAGAGGGAGTCCTCCCAGCAACCATACAAAGATAAGTATTTGGATCGTCATTTCTTACATAATGTTATTCAATTATGTATATGCTTATGTTCCTAGAATTAGGTTGTGTATTATGCATATTAGAATAGTTGCATTGATGAACATTATACTACTAATATACATGGGTAAGTGGCCTATGGCAATGTACAACATTTCATTGCTACTTATCTAGAATGAAATGTCTTTGCTGACATGTTAGGAGTTGTGAACACTCTTAACAATGTTATGGTAGAGATTGGAAGGCATCTAGAAAGTTACGGAATATGGATAAATGTTGTATTGAAGCATTGGCTAAGATAATCGCATGACTGTATGACATATTTCTCTATGTGTAAGAATTTGTTCTGAAAACTATGAGATATTTTCTAATCATGCAGTTTAACTTGTTGTGTAAGAAAGATCGTATACCATCACCTACAAAAGAAGGACTACAACATTTGTTCAGCAACAAAGTTATCTATTGAAAATATTGAAGATATTGAAGTTCCCAGGATCTGGGAAGAATGCCATGATTGAGGAGTACCAGTCGATCACGAAGATGTTTGGGATGCAGTTCCAAGATCTGAAGGGGAGTCTGTAGTGACTTCAAGAGAAGCTACAATATCAAGCATGTTGCAGGTGGTAGCATAGAGACTTTTGCTCGTGTAGCCAGATACACTTCCATTAGATCAGTACTTGCTCCGGCTACAGTGATGATAGGGAAGATACACCATATCGATTTCAAGACAACTTTCTGTAGTTGAAGAAGAAGCGTACGTGGATCAGCCACTTGGTTCTGAGACACATGACAGGGATTCATATATGTGCAGAACTTGGTATGGTAGGATAGACAGCTTTCTATCCAGTTTGGGCTTTACCAAGAGTAAAGCGGATTCCAACCTTCACTACAAGGTTGAGAAAGGAAATCCAGTGATACTACTATGTGGATGACCTATTTGTAATAGGTGAGGATAGATTGATTGCTGACACGTAGAGGAAGCTTGCTGCCGAGTTCGAGATGAAGAACTTGGGGATGATGCACTATTTTTTTTGACATGGAGGTGTGGCAGAGTGCAGATGGAATCTTCCTTGGACAAGGGAAGTATGCAGTAGAGATCCTAAAGAGGTTCGAGATGATGGACTGCAAGGATATGGCCACACCTATAGCATTGAACCTGAAGCTTCTATGTAATGCTTCATCTGATCCGGTTGATCTCACGATGTATCGTCAGATGATTGGGTCCTCTATGTACCTGACGAACACGAGACCAAATATTTGCTTTGCGGTGAACACATTGAGCCAGTTCCTGATGGATTCGAGAGATGTTCACCTGGTTGCTATAAAGCATATTCTAAGGTACCTAAAGGGTACGGTTGATTATGGGCTCAAGTATGATGCGAATCAAAAGTTTAACCTACAAGGTTATGTTGATTTAGATTGGGCAGGCAGTGCTGCAGATAGGAAGAGCACATTTGGGTGCTGCTTCAGTATGGGATCATGTGTGATCTCTTGGTTTAGCAAGAAGTAGTCCTGCGTAGCACTGAGTACAGCCGAAGCAAAGTATGTTGCGATGGATGAGCAGGTTGCATATGTATTGACCAAGTCGTTGGCTAGAGTGCAGTTTGAGTACTTCAGAGAGAGGCTTGGTGCACTTCAGATCGAGGTTCCTTCCAAAGGGAAGTGATGAGTCTGCAAGATGTAGATGCACATGAGCTTTCCTGACATGGTTGATGTGTTCTCCCTTGGTCGTGATGTAATTGTTGAGCCATTTTTCACATGGTGGTAGATGTGTTCTCCCATGGTGAAAAAGTAAGGGCTGGAGCCTTCCTCGAATGGCGGTAGATGTGTTCTCCCATGTCGGTGGTGTAAGTGCTGGATGATGTGCATCTGGGCTATGCTTCGTGGACGATGAGATGATCTGAAGAGGATGATGCTATGATGATCAGGAGGATCATGGGAGATGAGCATCAGCACGATGCTCCAGTTACTGCTCTGTGTATGCATCATGTTGGATGTTGGATATGATCAGTTGGATCAATTATATTTATATGTATGTACGCATCATGTTGGATGCTGGATATGATCAGTTGGATCATTTATATGTATGTACGCATCATGTTGGATGCTGGATATGATCAGTTGGATCATTTATATGTATGTATGCATCATGTTGGATGCTGGATATGATCAGTTGGATCACTTGTATGTATTTTTGTATATGCATCATGTTGGATGCTTGGACCATATATCTGTATATGTATAAGGTGGATACATTGTATGATCAGGTGGATCATGTATGGTGATATGTATCATGTATTTGTATTTGTATCAGGTGGATACATTGTATGATCAGGTGGATTATGTATGATGATATGTATCAGGTAGATACTTGGTATGCATCAGGTAGATGCATTGTATGATCAGGATGATCATGGATGACGAGCTTCAGGATGTTGCTCCAGATGACATGCAGCAGGATGTTTCAGTGATGATGATCAGGATGATCATGTGTAAATCAGGATGATGTATGGTGAGTATCAAGTTGATACTATATTGCCGTGGAACAAGTTGTGCAGATAAGCATGTAATTTGTGCCCTGGGAGATTTGCAGATAGTCTTTCAAGGTTTTGCCTATGGCATGTAATTTGTACCCTGGGATATCTGGCAAATGTTCTTTCAAGGTTTTTCTTGGGAGGACATATAATTTGTGCCCTGGGAGATCTGTGGATAGTCTTTTGAGGTTTTGCTAATGGCATGTAATTTGTGCCCTAGGATATCTGGCAGATGCTCTTTTGAGGTTTTGTCCCATGGCATGTAATTTGTGCCCTAGGAGATCCGATAGGTTGAGTCGTGTGCTCGTAATCAGTCCTGGGATGCTCTTTCGAGGTTTTTCCATGACCACATGTAATTTGTGCCCTGGGAGATCCGATAGGTTGAGCCTTGTACTCGTAATCAGTCCTGGGATGCTCTTCGAGATTTTGTGGTGACCACATGTAATTTGTGCCTTGGGAGATCCGATAGGTTGAGCCTTGTGCTTGTAATCAGTCTTGGGATTCTCTTTTGAGGTTTTGTGGTGGGGTCACATGTAATAAGTCCTGGAGATCTGGACAGGATTAAAAAGGCCTCAGATGCTCTTTAGGGTTCTTGCTAGTCAAGAGACTCTTTTAAGGTTTTGTGACGCACGTAATAAGTCCTGAGATTTCCACAGTATGGCCAGTGATGACGAAGACCTGCAGTTGGTGGGCCTACATCCAGTATGAAAAAGGACTGGCTCTATAGAAATTCCTATGACGAGTAGATTCAAAGATTGATTGAGATAGCAGCAGCAGTGACGATGATCTAGAGAAGATGACTTGTGCTAGAAGACCTGTGTCGAGAAATACCTTCCTAGTTAAGAGGGAGTGTTGATGTATATGTAACTTCAGAATGTATTTCACATATATGTATATTGTATTCCTATAGAGATGTTTTTATTCCTCTATATGGAAGTGGTTGTATTCTTATAGAGATGTTATTATTCCTCTATACAGAAGTGTCGTCATTTATATTGTAAGTGTCTTAACTTATACTTGATGGGTTATTAGACCACCTTGTTGGGGTCGGCCCTGTATAAGTCATGTGGGTCAAAGGGTTATTAGACCACCCTATTAGAGGTCGACCATGTGGGTCAAAGGGTTATTAGACCACCCTAGTGGGGGTCAACCCAGTCAGCATTATGTTAAATGGTTAAATTGAGGCCGACCTAGTTGAGTAAAGGTCAAGTCAAGTTAGTGTATAAATAGAGAGTGTGTCTCTCTCATTTTACACATTCTATTCTCTCACTCACACTTGGGAGAGTGGCGCACTTGTGGAGGAGGAGGCTCTGCTGCTAGGAGAAGACTATCTCTTGTATTCTGGTTGTATCATTACTCTATCTATCTCTGAGGAAGTTATTGGGGTTTTTCACCTTTATGGTTTTCCCCAAGTAAACTCTGTGTCTCTTGTGTGCTTGCATTATTCTGTCCATGATTGATATGCTGTAGATTTGTTGTACATGTTGTTCTCTCAGTTAAGATCCTCGATTAGATTGAAGTATATTCTGAAAATTTAACAACCTTTAGCCCCCGAAATCCACGATTGTCATATCCCAGACCGTTAAATGCAGAAAAGGGCACGTGGGTTATGTTTGCCACGCAATGGGAATGCTTAATGAGCCGTTGCTCTAGAAGATCTGTCCCCAGGCTCGCCAACCTCGACGGCGCATCCGAAGTCCACGTCAACACTCCACCATGCCGATTCAGCCCCGCGTTCAACCTGGAATCATGATACCTGTTCACGCCATCGTTCTGGAAGGAGTCCAAGTCGAACACGTTTAGCCTGCCAGCACAATGCCTTGCTAGGAAAGTGCTCTAGCATCTTCTCCTCCATTCGTTCAGCTTTCCAGCATGTTACCTCTCTTCCCACGTCCAAGGAAGACCAATGCTCTAGCTACCTCGTGAAGCAATCAACTCCGTTCATCCTAGTGTATACTCTCCACGTTGTTACACACCATTCAAAGCAGCTAGTTATTCATTAAATGCCTCTGTTATTAGAGAGGTCAATTCTGTCAACCCTCTCATCCATTGTAAAATGTATAAATAAACGCTTGTAGATAGAAACAGAGTTAGTCTAGTTAGCATATAGTTGGAGAAAGATTGCAGATAGTTCGTAGGATTTGCAAGCAGATAGCAGACAGTTTGTAATTTTCTCAAGTTAATGGAAGTTCCATTTTGTTGATATTCTGAGTAGCTAAACCAGTTTTTGTTTTCTATCTCTGATTGATGGGAAGGGCCCCTCATCAACCGGAGGTTTTGTCTTTGTTTTCTGTATTTTCTTTTCTGTAATTAGTTAGTTTATTTTCCAGCATATGTAAGAATTCGTTTCTCTGTACATGATATTTCTTTTCTATAATTTATATTGTGCTGCTAACAGTCTGTGTTTACAGGATTAGTAAATGGTCGACCAATAGTATAGTCTGATAGTTTAATTCTAGTCTTTTGTAATTAGCTAGTTTGTTTCATATCATCAAATAGAACTTAGTTAGCATCTGTTTTTAAGCTCTGTTAATAGTTAGATTTAGTTTAGTTATATTCTCTTCTGTAGCTATAGGTTAGTTCTCCTCTTTCATATCAATCTTGCTTTAGTATAGAATAGGAATAGTTTATCTCTCTAACCATGATTATATTAGGTTTCTTTCTATTATGTTAGCTCATCAACAAGTCTTCTCACTGATTCTTTGCATTGTAGGTTCATCTGCATTCACTAGCTGACGTAATGATCATCAAAACTCTCCTTTTCCTTAGTTTAAATCGTTTTTCCTCCATTCAGACTTTCATTCGAACTACTGTTCGGACTGCTATTCGGATCGTCATTCGGACTTTTACTCTTTCTGCATTGTTTTATGCTAGTTTGAATTCAGTCTCTTAGTTTTATTTACTGTAATATTTCCTTCTCTTAATTAGTATTCTTAACCATAATTAGGTCTTTGTTTTACATTCCATAAAGCTTTGATTCAAGCCTTGTTAGTTTTCTTAGTTGTTTTAATTGTCTTTTAAATTATGTCTTGTGTATTTAGTTTACTAGCATATTGTTGTTTCAGAATTTATCAATCTTATTCCTAATCTAGTTTACTTCATGTTCTTTTAGAATAAAGTTAATAGTTCCATTTCTCAAGTATTCTAGTTTTGATAATTCCTTTCATTTAGATTAGAATTAGTCTCTCATTTCGATAAATAGTGAAGATATTCATGGAATAGGATTTGGATTCAGAAAATAATATCTCTATCAAGTTTTCTACTTGCTTCTAAAATAATATCTTTATCAAGTTTTCTACTTTCTTCTAAATTAATATCTTTATCAAGTTTTCTAATTGCTTCTATATTAATATCTTTATCAAGTTTTCTACCTGCTTGCAAATCAAGTTCAGAAGTAAATATCTTTATCTTTCTTTTAGTTTCCATTAGTTTTATATTATTATTCTGCTCATGGATGGTAATTAATCAGAATGTTTAAAGTTAACTGTAATTTGTCTTTCTGTAGTTTACATCTTTTCATTGAAGTCAGATTAGATTTACTTCCATTTAATTTTGCTATTACGTTTGAAAGCCATTATGACACATTCACTCCAGTTCCTGTTACATGGGTATAGATGTTTCTCTTGAATTAGTTGTTGAAATTATTTAATAGTTTGTAATTTATTTTGATCAATATAGCTTTCTACTTATGTAATTTTCCATCAAATTAATCCATTTTATAGATAGGTCTCTAATTTATTTACAGGTGTTTTCTAATTCTTAGATAGAATCTGAAATTGTATAGTTTCCATTTTCAGTAGTTTGCTTTTTAACCAGTTTCCCTTATTTCATAAGTTAGAGTAGTATGATTTGATACTATTCTAGTTTATCTGGTTAACGAAGTTGATTTAATTTTTTTTATTGTTTTTATGAAGTTTGACTCAGTTTTTCATTTTGAAAGATCTTTCCATATTTTCTTTATTAAATATTTTTAAGGTCTGACAAACCAAAATCTTAGGTGCCATTCTACCTTAGCATATACTTTGCTTCAACTCTAAGATTACCAACCCCGGTCGATAATTAAATATTAGGTGTTTTCTTTGAGATAGCTCACACACCCAACATTTTGGCGTCGTTGCCAGGGAGTTGTAAAAGATAGGTAGAATTCAGTTGTAGAAGATAGGTAGAATTCAGTTATAGATAAGTTGAACTCTCTTTTTGAAATTTATTTATATTCTTTCCTTTGAAAATAGGCTGGTGGCGGGTGAGCGGTAAGATGAGAGGTAAGAACCTGCACATATGTTATCACAAACATCCCCAAAAGCCAGCAGTAGTAGTTATGCAGTTAGAATTTGTTTTAGTTATAATTTGTTTACATGAATAGGTCTAGAGATTCACAAGGTAGATTTATTAAAACTAGTGTTAGCACCCCAATTTTTTTTGTGATTAATTGTCTTCTGACATCATTAATTGTCTTCGGGCAGCATTGACGGTGCAAAATAGAACATTTTTCATGGCGGGAGGTTTTCAAGCTTGGTCGAGAAAAAGAAATGGTCCTAGGTGTTTGACGAACTAAGCCTTGGAATTTTTATAAAGGACCTAGAAGAATTTTTATGGAAAAAATCATTGATAAATTGCATTGTGAAGGGACATGAATGGCCTAAGGTTAAAAGCTACCATAGAGAAAGGTTCTTTATTTTCATGAATTAACCTAAGTGAAAAGGTTATGAAGGAAGGACTTTTTATAGTCTAAACGATAATAAAGCCAAAGTTTGAGAATTAAGAGCAAAAGGATTCTAATTAGGGGTTTAACCTAAGTGGAGATTTTAAAGTCAAAGAAATTTATAACCTAAGTTTTGTTACTTTTGGGTTGGACCCAAACTTTAAAAATGGAGCAAAAGTTATGAAGGCCCAGCACCGAGGGCTTTACTATGAAACCGAGTGAAAAGCCAAGAAGGGCCTACATATTATCCATCACCCAAGCGCCCAAGGCGAAAGGCCTCCTTTATTTGTTACTTGGTAAACATTAAATGTAAGGGGATATATAAAGAGTAGAGGTCTTACCTTCGTATTGCATGTGGGATAAAGCCTCCAAATTTAAATGGAAAATGTATGTGATGAGCAAATGTTCCAGCCAACGTCGATGCTGAACAACAAGTCTACACCAGACGACATACAGGGTGGAACGAGTGGGTCCTTGAACGAGTGATGTGGCTCTATGAAGATCGTAAGTACAACAATGAAGGAGGAATCAACGGTTCACGTCAAAGTCATATAACCAAGGTGCTCCATAGATAAGAAGTGGGTAGGCTAGGATGTGAAGATTGTTAGCCAACGTGTCAATCTAAGAGTTCATTGCATATGCATGAAATGGTATTGGAAGCTGCTTTGAGCCCATGCGATACTACCTCTTAAAATAAAGGTTGTTTGCGGGGTATAAAAGGAAAAAAGCAGTTCTATTTTTCACGTCTAGTTTCGTTCCATTTGACTAGAGTGTCAAAAGTTCCCAAACCCTAACGTTGTTTTATCCCATCTGCGAACTTTGTAGGAGCCAAGACGCTCTCCGAAGGGCCGTTTCGTTGAACACAGAGGAGATTACTCCCTCATCTTCTAAAGTTACATGCCAGGGTTGGGCTATTGACAAAGAATAAAAATGTGGTGCCCCTGTGGTGGTATTTGGTTCAATAAATTCATTACCGTTTGAGGTGCTCCGAGGCCGGTTTCGGAAATTGACTTGTATAAATTTGAGATCTGGCGGTGTAGTGGGAATTTCAAGGGAGAGGCTGGGATCGACTAAGTCAATGATCATGGAAACATTTGTAGGTAGCCACCATTGGGTCATTCTGCAGTGGGAGAGAGATGTCTTGATAAAAAGCATCTGGCGTCTATTTGTTTCATTCTGGAAAAAAAAAAAATAGTTCATTGCGGCGTTTTCTTCAAAGGGTTACCAAATTTGTAGATGGTGTTACCCTCAGGACATTGTTTCCCCAAGATGCAGCGGTTACCAAGTTTCTATATTGAACACTACTTATTGTTAGGGTTTATGTCCTGACAATGTCAAAACAGTGCCGAATAAGTTCATCTCCTTGTTTAGCAGGGTTTTTGCTCCAACTAAGACTGCCTGTGGCGTTTTCCTCCCCTAGAGCACTAGTAATTCAAACTCCGGAAAGGTGGTGGCCGTGAGACCTAGCTCTCATGGAAAGAGGGAAAACACCATCCCTGTTGATGTTAAAGAGGGAAACCATGTTGTTCTTTCCCGAATAGGGTGAGACAGAAATAAAACTTGCTGGAAGATAATACCACTTGTTTTGCAACAATGGAATCCTTGGTGTCTTGAAGAGTTGAGTTGCATACAATCAAGGTATGCATTTTCGAATTTGGTGAGGTGGGTCGAATTGCTCTATTGACAGAGTTTTCAAGCAAAGTAGATGTTATTCTCATGTCAATAGTTTGTTAGTTTGGGCCGTCGGTATCAACTTGGAAAGAGACAACCTGCAAAGAGTCTCAATTTAATACAACTTGAAGTTAGAATGCAGTGACAATTTCTTCCAAGATTTACAAACCGTATACTGTGGAGCTCGTGGAGGTTGCAGCATGTGTGTAGTTCAATGCGTGCGCAGGTGATGTTGTCAGTACACATTTGAATTTCATTTAAAACACAAGGGTAATCATATTGCTATGTTTATTTGTGTTCTTTATTTCCCCTTTCACAAAGAAGAAAAATATGGGTTGCTGCTTTGCTTGGTGGACCTGTCGCTAATGTTGTATGGGTTTGGCAAAGAATCGCTTCCATGAAAGAAGCTACTACAGTCACCATAATGTTTCCAAAGCTTTTCAATATTTTTGGGAGGATTCTGGCATAGGAGTTAAAGAGATAAATATTACAGTGAAGAATAGCTCAAGAATATGAAGAAATCGAAGGTAGCAAAGCATGGAAGACACCCATGAATCTCAGAAAAACAGGAGAGATGATTTATTGTATTGAAAGAGCCTAATCATCTTTGCAGCTTCTATGTTCACCTCTTGAAATGAAACTCCTCAAAAGATAGACGAAGACGAATTTAAAGGGTTAAATAATGTAACACTTGGCATGTTAAGAGGGCAGAGAAGAAGGGTTCAAGAGCTAATAGGGGCAGCCACCTGGAGAGCCTATTTGAAATATCTCCTATCTTTTAACAAATTTTGTCATTTACTGAAAATTGTTGCCGGATGTAAAAAGTAGTTATACATATCTCCTAATTTCTTTTTTGAAAGGATAGGTGGCAGAATTGTATCGATGATTTGTCACTCAAACTTGTAACCATTTTCTGTTAAGAGTTAAGTCGAATAGGAGGCTCTAGACGGCTATATAATCTCTGTAATAGAAGAAGTAAGGGTGAGTGAATAATTTGGCTGAAGCCTAGGAGAGCTCAGCTCTAATTTATGAGATTTTATTGTTAATACATCAACAGTGTTTGAGGCTGGGTTATTTGCAGAGATTTCCTATGTTATCTTTCTTGCAGTCTGTCTTTCCTTTTCCCATGTTAATTTGTTTATCTTTCTTTGTATTTCATTTTGTTAAATTTCTCTCATGCTTGGATAAGTGTAGCATTGGAATGGGATCCATAGAAATAATGCCTTGTTCCTTTCATGTCAGTCATTTCACCACCAATTTCTGCTAAAATTGGCATAGGATTCATCCTTGTTAGATGTCCTATGCTGATGGACTGTTCATTCCTCTTCTGTTTCACCCATTAAAGCTCTCTGACTGTGCATGGGTGGCTACCTTGCCTCTATTTAGATATCTTATGCAGCTGCACTATTATGTGTTTTATGATTCATCTTTTGACTCCATTGCCCTATAGTTCTCCTCCTAATTCTCTTACCAAGGTTTTAAACAATTTGTTCCAGCAGAAATTTGATCTTCTGCACCTATTATTCATTGAATATGTTAAATGTTGAATGCTGGTCTGTTTCTTCATTACTGACAATCTTGATGATTTCCAGCTTTCTGTGAGTTAAAGAGAGAGCCCTCTCTGTTTGTGTTAGGTCAGAAACGCAATATAAATTCTGGTTAGTGGTTACCCAGAGTTTCCCTCTCCATAACCTAGGGGGTCAATTTTGGTGTTAACAAATTGGCATCGTTGCCGGGGAAGAGATTGTTTCACAATCCTTGGGAGAATGACAAAGTTCAAATCTGAATGCTGATGGTGAACAGTAGTTAGACATCAAGAAGGTTGTATCATTCACCTGGTGACACCACTCATAAAATTTCCAGTATGAAGGTGACTCAACTGGGAGGATCAGTGACTCCATATCAGAATTTGAGATGTTGAAGGTCTCATGGCGACTCCACATTGAAGAAACCCAGTAGCCCATTGTTTCACAAGCTAGTCTCCTCAATTTTCAAATCATAATTTGTAGCCTCAGTGTTTCAAGATGACTTCATTGTCAAGAAGGTATGCCCCTTTAAGCAGGTCTCATATTTTTGGTTCTCAAAATCAAATCCCTAAAGTAGATTGGCAAACCTACTTACCTAATTTCAGAAATGAAAAGGAAGACAATCCTGCTTTGCATTTAATCAAGTTTCATATGCATGTACATAAAATAAAAGTTCAGTGGCATGAATATTGTCTTATGAAAATGTTTATGGCCTCCCTGGAGGGGAAAGCTAGGTCCTGGTATGAACAGTTGCCGGCTACTAGTATATATTCCTTGAAAAATTTTCATACAGTATTCTTTGAATATTTTGAGAAATATTGTCCATTATTGTTGCTAGTAAAAGACTGTTGTGTATGCTTTGACGGTTTTATTCAGAACCTGGAGCACGTTTATAAAGATGATAAATTCTTGGATGATGAGATCATAGAAGCTTTGCATGACAACCCTTTTCAACATTATGAAATTCAAGAAAACTCTCAAAACACAGTAGCACCCTCAACTGAAAATAAAGAGAGCAGTAATCATGTTGATGATCTTTATATTTTTTCTCCCGAGGTGGATGAGAAGTGTTTTCAGTTTTGTCAATCATCTTGTGTTTCTGAAGAAGAGCAGATTAGTTCCATTACATGTCATACTTTTTTAGAAGCTATTGATATAGAGAATCATGTCTTATTTGATTCACTTGAAGGACAACACATTGATGTTTGTCTTAAAACACAAGAAGTAGATCAGGTCTTAGATGATGCTGCTGGTTTTTCACTAGACAAGAAAAATGAGCAGATCTTACATAGTGTTTCTAAAATTTCTCCTCTATCTAAAGATGAAATAGATCAGCTCCTGAGAGGTCTTGGTACAACCCCAGTTAAATCAGATCTGCAGTGCTTACACAGTCCAAGATGTGTAAGTAAAATTTCCTCTATTTCTAGAAATGTAAATCTAAATTTAAAAGATGACAGTCATAATGATCTTTTGAAGGAACCTATTTGTGATGATGATTCTCCACAAGAAAATCAGCTATTAGACACCATTTTCTTTCATCAAGAAGATAGGGCTATCATGTCCAATGATCTTTAAGGGTCTTGGTTGTTTGAAGATGTTTTAGATTATTCTGAGACGGATAGCATGCCAAGAAGAGAGCCAAAGTTGCTCATATTGAAGGAAAGTACAGTCAATGCTGAGATATCAGAAAGCCACACTTCCCTATGCATCCTCATGGATCCACAGCCAAGTATTTTTGCAGGTCAAATTGAAAGAGGTACTTGCATTTTTGCCGAATCTCAGGACATGGTAATGTTTCAAATTATTTAAGATCCTTATGCTAAATTACTACAGTATAAGGGGAAGATGATTTTTCTTGCACTTATAGAACCTGAGCTCATTATCGATAGATGTTTGGAGTGGCTCATTTTCTGTTTTCTTTACTTGTTCAAAGAGAGTGTAAGCATGATCCACGCAATTGGTCAGTTACTAGATTGGCTTCACTGGCACTTTTGTGTCGTTTGATTCAACAGTTTCATTTCAGAGAAGTAGGATAGGTAGGAAGAATAAGTTTGTTCAGCAAGCAGTTTTCAGTATGTACAGTGTTATTTTTTCAGTTTGCGGCATGTTCCAAAAATTTCAGTATGTTTTTAGTTTCGGTAGTTAGCAGTTTTCAGGTGAAAGACATGTTGTAGGTTGCAGTTGTCAGGGTTGGGAGCTTCCCAATGGATCAAGCACTTGGTCTATGAGTTCTTTGCTACCTCGCAGGGAGGATAGCATCCCCGGCTGGAGCCAGTTGTTAGCACCCGAAAAAAATTTGTAATTAATTGTCTTCTGACAGCATTAATCGTCTTCGGGCAGCATCGACGGTGCAAAATAGAACATTTTTCATGGGGGGAGGTTTTCAAGCTTGGTCAAGAAAAATAAATGGTCCTAGGTGTTTGACGAACTAAGCCTTGGAATTTTTATAAAGGACCTAGAAGAATTTTTATGGAAAAAAGCACTGATAAATTGCATTGTGAAGGGACATTAATGGCCTAAGGTTAAAAGATACCATAGAGAAAGGTTCTTTATTTTCATGAATTAACCTAAGTGAAAAGGTTATGAGGGAAGGACTTTTTATAGTCTAAATGATAATAAATCCAAAGTTTGAGAATTAAGAGCAAAAGGCTTCTAATTAGGGGTTTAACCTAAGTGGAGATTTTAAAGTCAAAGAAATTTATAACCTAAGTGGAGATTTTAAAGTCAAAGAAATTTATAACCTAAGTTTTGTTACTTTTGGGTTGGACCCAAACTTTAAAAATGGAGCAAAAGTTATGAAGGCCCAGCGCCGAGGGCTTTACTATGAAACCGAGTGCCAAGCCAAGAAGGGCCTGGCATATTATCCATCACCCAAGCACCCAAGGCCAAAGGCCTCCTTTATTTGTTACTTGGTAAATATTAAATGTAAGGGGATATATAAAGAGTAGAGGTCTTACCTTCATATTGCATGTGGGATAAAGCCTCCAAACTTAAATGGAAAATGTATGTGATGAGCAAATGTTCCAGCCAACATCGATGCTGAATGACAAGTTGACACTAGATGACATCCAGGGTGGCACGAGTGGGTCCTTGAATGAGTGATGTGGCTCTATGAAGATCATAAGTACAACAATGAAGGAGGAATCAATGGTTCACGTCAAAGTCGTATAACCAAGGTGCTCTGTAGATAATAAGTGGGTAGGCTGCGATGTGAAGATTGTTAGCCAACGTGTCACTCTAAGAGTTCATCGCATATGCATGAAATGGTATTGGAAGCTGCTTTGAGCCCATGCGATACTACCTCTTAAAATAAATGTTGTTTGCGGGGTATAAAAGGAAAAAAGCAGTTCTATTTTTCACGTGTGGTTTCGTTCCATTTGACAGGAGTGTCAAAAGTTCCCAAACCCTAACGTTGTTTTATCCCATCTGCGAACTTTGTAGGAGCCAAGACGATCACCGAAGGGTCGTTTCGTTGAATGCAGAGGAGATAACTCTCTCATCTTCTAAAGTTACATGCCAGGGTTGGGCTATTGACAAAGAATAAAAATGTGGTGCGCCTGTGGTGGCATTTGGTTTGAGAAATTCATTACTGTTTGAGGTTCTCCGAGGCCGGTTTCAGAAGTTGACTTGTATAAATTTGAGATCTGGCGGTGTAGTGGGAATTTCAAGGGAGAGGTTGGGCTCAACTAAGTCAATGATCGTGGAAACATTTGCAGGTATCTGCCATTGGTTCGTTCTACAGTGGGAGAGAGATTTCTTGATAAAAAGCATCCAGCGTATATTTGTTTCATTCTCGAAAAAAGAAAAAGTAGTTCGCTGCGGCATTTTCTTCAAAGGGTTACCAAATTTGCAGATGGTGTTACCCTCAAGAGACCGTTTCCCCAAAATGCATCGGTTACCAAGTTTCTGTATTGAACACCACATACTGTTAGGGTTTCTGTCCTGACAATGTCAAAACAATGGCGAATTAGTTCATCTCCTTGTTTAGCAGGGTTTTTGCTCCAACTAAGACTACCTGTGGCGTTTTCCTCCCCGAAAGCACTAGTAAGTCGAACTCCAGAAAGGTGGTGGCTGTGAGACCTAGATCTCATGGAAAGAGGGAAAACACCATCCCTGTTGATGTTAAGGAGGGTGACAATGTTGTTCTTTCCCGAATAGGGTGAGACAGAAATAAAACTTGCAGGAAGAGAATACCACTTGTTTCGCGACAATGGCATCCTTGGCATCTTGAAGAGTTGAGTTGCATACAATCAAGGTATGCATTTTCGAATCTAGTGAGGTGGGTCGAATTGCTCTATCGACAGAGTTTTCGAGCAAAGTAGATGTTATTCTCATGTCAATAGTTTGTTAGTTTGGGCCATCGGCATCAACTTGGAAAGAGACAACCTGCAAAGAGTCTCAATTTAATACAACTTGAAGTTAGAATGCAGTGACAATTTCGTCCAAGATTTATGAACCGTATACCCTAGAGCTCCTGGAGGTTGCAACATGTGTGTAGTTCAATGCGTGCGCAGGTGATGTTGTCAGTACACATTTGAATTTCATTTAAAACGCAATAATTATCATATTGCTACGTTTCTTTATGTTTTTTATTTCCCCTTTTACAAAGAAGAAAAATATGGGTTGCTGCTTGGTGGGCCTGTCGCTAATGTTGTATGGGTTTGGAAAATAATCGATTCCGTGAAAGAAGCTACTATAGTCACCATAATGTTTCCAAAGCTTTTCAAGATTTTTGGGAGGATTCTGGCACAGGTGTTAAAGAGATAAATATTACAGTGAAGAATAGCTCAAGAATATGAAGAAATCGAGGGTAGCAAAGCATGGAAGACACCCATGAATCTCAGAAAAACAGGAGAGATGATTTATTGTATTGAAAGAGCCTAATCATCTTTGCAGCTGCTATGTTCACCTCTTGAAATGAAACTCCTCAAAAGATAGGAGAAGACAAATTTAAAGGGTTAAATAATGTAACACCTGGCATGTTAAGAGGGCAGAGAAGAATGGTTCAAGAGCTAATAGGGGCAGCCACCTGGAGAGCCTATCTGAAATATCTCCTGTCTTTTAACAAATTTTGTCATTTACTGAAAATCGCTGCCAGATGTAAAAAATAGTTATACATATCTCCTAATTTGTGTTTTGAAAAGATAGGTGGCAGAATTGTATTGATGATGTGTCACTCAAACTTGTAACAATTTTCTGTCAAGAGTTAGGTCGAATAGGAGGCTCCAGACAGCTATATAATCTATGTAATAGAAGAACTAAGGGTGAGTGAATCATTTGGTTGAAGCCTAGGAGAGCTCAGCTCTGATTTTTGAGATTTTATTGTTAATACATCAGCAGTGTTTGAGGCTAGGTTATTTGCAGAGATTTCCTGTGTTATCTTTCTTGCAGTCTGTCTTTCCTTTTACCATGTTAATTTGTTTATTTTTCTTTGTATTTCATTATGTTAAATTTATCTCGTGCTTGGATAAGTGTAGCATTGGAATGGGATTCATATAAATAATGCCCTATTCCTTTCATGTTAGGCATTTCACCACCAATTTCTGCTAAAGTTGGCATAGGATTCATCCTTGTTAGATGCCCTATGCTGATGGACTGTTCATTCCTCTTATGTTTCACCCCTTAAAGCTCTTTGACTGTGCCTGGGTGGCTACCTTGCCTCTGTTTAGATATCTTATGCAGCTGCACTGTTATGTGTTTTATGATTCATCTTTTGACTCAATTGCCCTATAGTTCTCCTCCTGATTCTCTTACCAAGGTTTTAAAAAATTTGTTCCAGCAGAAATCTGATCTTTTGCACCTGTTATTCATTGAATATCCTAAATGTTGAATGCTAGCCTGTTTCTTTATTACTGACAATCTTGATGATTTCTAGCTTTCTATGAGTTAAAGAGAGAGCCCTCTCTATTTGTGTTAGGTCTGAAACGCAAGCTAAAGACTGGTTAGTGGTTACCCAGAGTTTCCCTCTCCACAACCTAGGGGGTCAATTTTGGCGTTAACAACTAGCTCTCTTACTAAAATCCCTACTAGAATTCCTGCTAACCTATACGAGGGACATGCCACCCCAACTACTAACTGAACAGAAAGGTATCGGAAGACACCTAAAGGGGATAGTCCTACTTGGAAAGAAAAGGAAATCCTTTATGGAAATCAATTAAGGGAAAACATAGGGTCATCAAAACAGTCTGTTCATAAATAAATTCCACTAGAAGAACCTCAAGCTTATCTTGAGACTGAACTTAGACAAGAGGAAACTCAAAAGGATAAAAACTCAAGACCTCTTAACTCTCTATTAGTCCAAAAACCCAAAGACACTACTTTTTCAATAGTAGGTGGTCCAGAATTACTAGATTTTGTCGATCCTGCACAAGTAAACACTCTTTTTGGGAGTTCTATGAACATAGTTATCTCACAGATTGATGCAACAAGAGTAGGACCTCCAAATTCGGATTCCCACATAACTAGTAATTTCTCTACTAAAAAGAAGAATACACGTCGTGAAACGGAACGTTGGGACATCCCATATTCACCAAGAAAGGAGCCACCTAGATTTTCTCTCTTTGGCAATATAATCTTCATGGGGGATGAAAATGAAGATCATGTCCAACAAGATGAAGAAGATGGAGAAGTTAGAACTGAAGGTACCTTCGGGTTCCCTATATTAGACAATGCACAAGATGTTACTATCAAAAACATTCCTCCCTCCTCACTACCAACCTTTTATGGGAAGAGTAGTGAGGATCCGGACACATTCTTGTTCAAGTTTGACATTTTGTGTAGGAGTTATAATTACCTACAAGACGACCAAAGGCTAAAACTCTTTCCTACCACATTAAAATATTCTTCTCTTCAATGGTTCATGGGATTAGGAGAATCAAGTATTAGAACTTGGGAAAACATGAAGAATGCATTTCTTCGAAAATATCAAGATTATTGTAGACCTAAGGACTCTTGCAATGATATTTTTAAGATTCAACAACTCGAAGACAAGAGCTTAGAAGACTATCTCGAGAGGTTTAACTATGTGTTACACAAATCCAAGTATAGTGATCTTCAAGAAGATGCAGTAAGAACACTCTTCCTCAAAGGAATCTCAGAAGAATTCTTAGATAACCTTAATCTAATGGCGACAGGAGACATTTCTCATAAGTCTTTTGCATATTTTTGTGAACTATTTAGGAATTACTCTAGGAGTAGAGGGAAAGGTGGAAGACACTTTCGAGAATCTTATGCTAGGAATCCCAAAGGAAACACATCTGATCCTGGTGGAGTTACAAAAGTAGAGCTGGGAAACCTATTGGAAAATTTCAAAACAAATATCTTAGGAGCCATGGGTTCTCAACTAGATGCACTACAAGCTAAAAAGAGGCAAGATGAAGAGCGTGCAGCAATGAGTGTTTCTGTCCTAGGTGTAGAACTAAACATCCTCAACGAGAATGTCCATTAAATAATGTTTCAGTCTGTCACATATGTACAGAAGAACATCCAGCCAATGATTGTCCATCGTTGCCTGGATTACAAGCTATATACAAGAGTGGAAATTCTGGTGAAATCCCTAGGAGGCCTCGCCAACCTAGAGATCAACCATCATACCAAGACTCATCACAAATTCCACCTTATTACTATCCTTATCAACCTCCTCAACAATGGAACACTTCAGGTTGGCAGAATTGGCCACCGCAGTACCCTCCTCAGAATACTCAACAACATCAATGGCCACATGGATGTAGAGGGAAAACTTATGCTCAAACACCTCCTCCTATGATTAACTATCCTTACCCACCTAATATACAGCAACTTCCACATGGATTTGTACCTCCTTCACTACCCCCTATCCCAAATCAACCTCACCATTTCCAGAACATGAATCCTCCAAGACCCACAATATTACCTGCACAACCGATACTAAATCCTAACAACAGACCAACCCAAGCTCTTAACAGCATTGGGTTGTTACCTCTTCCATCATATGTCATTTCGACTGCACCCATACATGAGATACAACTGCGGTCTGGAAGAGTTTTGCAATATAAGCCCAAGTCATCAGTTGTTATTCAAAAAGAGAATCAAGAAGACATACCTAGTGAAGTTTTGAATGATGCCATTCTTGAAGATGTGTTTATTTATAAATATTCAACACATAACCATTCACAAAAACAAGTAATTCCAAGGGAAAAATTACCTCCATATCTGGAGCGTCTAGTAATAGAAAAACCTATGACGTATCCAGAGTATGATATCATTAACGAATTGAAAAACATTTGCATTAAGATCCCTTTGTTACAAGCCATTAAGGATATCCCAATCTATAGTAAGGTAATAAAGGAACTTTGTATTAAAAGGTCGGGGAGGAAACAAAAATACCTTCTGACGATTCATGTAATAGGAGAAATTTCAGATTGTACAGCAAACCAGCCTAGAATACCAAAATATTCGAACCTAGGAAACCCTGTGGTGACTATTATCATCAATAACACTACCATAGGAAAGACGCTTATTTATCTAGGAGCTGCTATCAATTTGATGACTACCACAGTTTTAGAAACTCTCAATTTAGGACCATTCCTTTGCCCCACCCCAACAATGTTAGAATTAGTAGATCGCACTATCGTTCAAACTACTGGGATCTTAGATGACATCACTATATCAGTAGCCTCATGGGAATATCCTGTGGAATTCATGGTCTTTGAATCAAAAGACCCTTCCAAAGGACACCCCATTATTTTTCGAAGACCTTGGTTAGCTACTGCCAATGCATTCATAGGATGTAGGGATGGAGAGATGGTTATCCCGGATGGGTTGTCTACAAGGAAACTAGCTTTATGCCCCCCAGCTCAACCAATAGCTGAAAACTTCTTTTGGTTAGATTGTCCTTTTGGAGATGAGAACTTGGAAGAACTTTCCCTGGTTAGTGATTTTTCTCGAGCACTTCAAGAGAAGAATATTGAGAACATGTTGAGCCAATTTATCTCTTCCACAACATGTGTAGATTTTCCTCAATCATTTTCCCAATTTGATCAGATCTTTGGAAACGAATTCCAAGAAAACATGAGCCTCTCAACATTTACAAGTACAATCAAATATTGATAGCACCTGAGGATCAGGATAAGACAACCTTTACCTGTTCATGGGGCACTCATGCCTATCGAGTGTTACCTTTTGGCCTTTGCAATGCACCTACTACCTTCCAGCATGCAGTTCTAGGAATTTTTACTGATCCCATCCACGAATGTGTAGAAGTTTATATGGATGATTTTATTATTTATGGTAATACCTTTGAGGAAGCCCTTGATAACCTTGAAACAGTTCGTATTCGGTGCCAAGAAACGAACTTAGCTCTTAGTCATGAAAAATGTAAAATGCTACTGACTGAGGCCATAGTTTTGGGACATCATGTCTCTCTTCAAGGTATCAAGGTCGATCCCACCAAGATCGAAATAATTGTTAATCTTCCTCCTCCAAAGAATCTGAAGGAAGTAAGAATTTTTCTTGGCCATGCCAGCTATTATCGACGTTTCATTGATAATTTCACTAAGATAGTCACACCTATGTTCAAACTACTCATGAAAGACACAGAATTTCAATGGACTGAACCGTTTCAACAAGCCTTCAAAACTCTGAAGGCCAAGCTATCAGTGGCACCAATAATTAGAGGCCCAAATCGGTCCCTTCCTTTCCATATATCCACTGATGCCTCTGAGTAGCTATAGGGGCAGTTTTAGGTCAAAAAGAGAGAAAGAAATCGCATGCCATCTACTTTGCTAGTGAAAATTTGACTCCTGCAGAATCAAAATACACTGTTACTGAAAAAGAGTTTCTAGCAGTAGTCTACTCCATCAACAAGTTTCATCATTATATCACAGGATATGAAATTTTTATACACACTGACCACTCCGCCACCAGGTTTTTAATGAACAAACCTATCACCAATGGCAGAGTGACTCGGTGGCTTCTTTTGTTACAAGAATTCAACATTACCATTGTTGATCGTCCCAGTAAAGAGAATGTAGTAGCTGACTTCCTCTCTTGAATTCAAATTGACGACAATGCCAACCCTATTGATGATAGCTTCCCAGATGAACATTTGTTTGCTATATCTGTCCAGACCCCATGGTTTGCAGACATCGCCAATTATTTAGCAACTGGAAATCTACCTAACCATCTCTCCCCACCTGAGAAACGTAGGATCATAGTCCAAAGTTCCAATTATTCTTGGGTAGATAGTGATATCTTTCGTACTGGTCCTGACCTTTTTATTAGACGATGCATATGGGAGGATGAGATGGTAGAGATCCTACATGCATGTCATGGTGGGCCTTGCGGTGGGAATTTTTATGATAAGAGAATGAAATACAAAGTATTGCACTTTGGATACTATTGGACAAGCATCTTCAAAGATGCTACCAAATATGTCAAAGGATGTGACAGTTTCCAAAGAATGGGTAGACCTACACCATCCGATGAGATGCCTTTACAACCCCAAGTTATGATTGAGTCATTTGAAAAATGGGCTCTAGATTTTGTTGGACCAATTTCCCCTATGTCTCGCAAGAAGAAGTACATACTATTTTTTCTATACAGATTATGTCACCAAATGGGTAGAAGCTAAATCTTTTTTTCGAGCCACAAAGAAATCTGTGGTGGAATTCATTTATGAAGAAATATTTACCCGATTCGGTGTACCTAGGGAAATTGTAACCGATCAAGGCTCTCAGTTTACCTCCAAATTAATGAAAGATCTTACTGACAAATATGGTATTAGACACTGTAAATATTCACCGTATCACCCACAAGCCAATGGTCAATTAGAATCCACCAATAAAGTATTAGAAGCTATCCTGACTAAAACTATCCAGTTACACCACAAAGACTGGGAAGATAGGCTTCTGGAAGCTCTGTGGGATTATAGAATCACTTGGAGAAACACTACTGGTCACACCCCTTATGAACTCGTTTATGGTAAACAAGTTCTTCTACCCATTGAATTTCAAGTCAAAACCTTTCGTATGGCTACACAATTAGGGGTGAACTTAGAAGAAGCATAGAATCAACGAATCTTGTAGATAAATGAATTAGACAAGGTTAGGAAATATGTTGTTCAATGCACAATTTTAATACAAAACCAATGCAAAAAGTGGCATGATAGATATATTAAACAAAAACAATTCAAAACTGGAGACTGGGCACTACTTTTTTATTCAAGATATAAAATTTTTAAAGGTAAGTTAACTACTCGTCGGATGGGTCCATATGAAATTGTTACAGCTTTTGATAATGGATCTTTTAAAATCAAGACGATTGTTGATTCAAAAATTTCTTTTGTTGTAATTGGAAATGGACTTAGACTTTATCATCAACCAATATCTAAACAAGACTTTGTGCAAAATGCCTTACAGCAAGAGGAGATAGAACTGGTACAAGAGGAAGTCATTCCTCCTCCTCCTAGTCCTTGAATTATTTTGGGTTATCTGCTTTTGTATATATGTAAATATGTTTTTGATTTTCAATAATAATGAGTCATTTCTAACAATTGATTGTCTTTTTTACAAGAAATCTATTATGATCAGTTTGTAAAATATTGTCAATAAAACAGGAAGACTCTATTTCATTTCATTAATTTGAAAGTTTTACATAACTTGTTTTGTACATATGTTTTTGGTTTAAATAAAATTTGAATCGTCTGACAAGTGGTTTTGCAGCTTAATCACAAGAACCCTATCTTTTTAATCAACTTATGTGATATTACGCAAAAAGAGAAGTGCTCTAGAAAGAAATATTTATAACTATCGTTTTCTTTCGGCTACTATTAATTTTGAAATTTTTTAGTAAAAGCATTCTTGATATCATTTATAACCACTTTTCTTTATGATTCTGTATATGGTATTTGATTCAGACATGCACATTTCTGATTTATCATTAGAACAGTTGTTCAAAAGACCTACTTTAATTATTATGATTCTCACAAAACTCTATCTTACACCTATGGGGAACATTACTGACCTTTTATGAAGAAGATAGATTGTGAAGTCAAAAGAACAGCTTTAGGTTATTATCTTTTGGTATGATCTGTGATTTAGGCCATTATAAATAAAGTTACTCATAAGGTTTGTGTTAAATTTTGAATTATGTGTTTAACAGGCTTAGCACACTCTAGTGCCAACTGGATTCCTTATAAAAATATTATATATATATCATTATACGAAGCAAACCCGTCAGGTTACTGAACAGGCTGGCTGGCAGTGGGTCCATGCTAAGTAAAATCTTAAACAAGGAAGGCCGGTAAATGCAAGTAAACATGTCGGGATACTGAACAGACTCGCTGGAAACGAGGCTATGCTTGCATGGTACCAAGATAAACCCGTCGGGGTACTGAAGAGGCCTGCTGGCAGTGGGTCAATATTGGGTAAAAGACGTTTGGTTAATGCATTGCTATTCACATAACTCATAAAAAACTTGAGTATACAAATGCATGTTTAGGCCGATTATGTATACTGTCATTAGATAATGGTTGTAAGTTGGACTTGGACCCTGTCATCTAATTCAAACAATACCTAAGATGTGACTATCCTAGAAATGGGACCCATAATTATAGCAGATCTCACAAATTTAATGGTGAACCTTATCTATATTCTTTGGATGACAAGAGATCTTTACAATGAGTCATGGACGACTAGTTTTCCTATGGCATTTTTCGCATCTCTTATACTATTTTTCTTCATATGGTCTTTTAAACATTGTTGTATTCTTTTTTATGAAAGTACATCTCTGAATCATCTACATTTATTAGTTAATATTTCATTTTCTTATGAAAATTATCACAATATTTAAAAAAAAAAGGCTATCTGTAAGACTTTCAATTGAAAATTTTAATTTTTGATTATTTTCTCTTTTATGGCTTGAGGACATGCCATATTTTTGGTTTGGGGGGGAGATTAGAACTATTCTTACTCTCTGAATATTTATGAAAATATTACTTATCTCTGATACAATGACAAGTGTTTTTAGGTTAATGCAAAAGCAAAAGAAAATTGATCTAATCAAGAACAAAAAGAGGAACGCAACTAAAAAGGTCCAGAAAAGAAAAGTTATAACATCTTTTGTGCACTAACAGCTTCAGAAATTCTCTGCAAAATCATCTTTGGTTTGCATCAAAAATAAGATCTTCTATAAATAAAAGTCTATACGAAGGGCTAAATGATGGGTTGAATGCCGATCCGAATGAGGAAAATAAACAACGTTCTGAATGGAGTACTGAATGAAACCATAGCCCATAACAGCTTAATTTAATATGCCAAGATGTTCAAATTTGAAAATTTTGATAAGTTTTATTGGCTAATCATGACAGGGATCACTCAAATGTCGATTTCACACATGTCTTCATTCTCTTATCCATCTCGCCCCCATTAAACGAATCGATTATGCATCATTTTGAATCATTACATGACCGCCATTCGGTCTTACTTATCTTGTTGTACGACCTGCCACCATATCAACCGAACCATGATCTCTCACGTGTAATCTATTCTCATTACATGAATTAAATTCAACCTATCCAAAGCTCGGCTTTGGACATGGTTGAATATTCCTTAAGCCACACGTATTCACTAGGTTTACGCTGGCACTTAACTCAAGATCTTCGAGTGACAGGTGCGATCTTTTCAAGCATGCCAAGCCTTGTCCACTGTCATTCAAACAATCAAAGGGACCTTAGTTTAAACTGGTGACCGCGTGAATTTCATCTCAGTCTACTCGCTTTCTATCTAAGCCGTGTCCTCTACAAATTCTTGTACCTCTTGTATCCATTTTTCCTCCCCCGTCCTCTGTCAACAATTCCAAGTCTCTATGAACCTAGTAGCTATCAGGATCTCCTCCACATTTTTGAGTTTAAAGCCTACCGTGAAGTGTTTTTGCAAGCAGGTTGGGAAGCATTCCTCTACCTTCTCCAAGGCCACGACCACGAGATTTCATTACTGTTCGCTAAAATTTTTTATGGAAAGACAGCCAGTATTTGCCACCTTGTTTTCTCCGTGACAGAAGAATCAATAGCATTAGCTACCAAGCTCCCGAGGGAAGGTGCCCGATGGCATAAGCATCTTTTCCTTCCACAGAAGGATCTTGAATTTTCCCTAAAGTCTGATTTTCAACACGTTGTTGGTATCAAAGGTTTTCATAGAGAATGGATCAAGCCAGAGTATGTAGATCTTCTGACCATTATCATCCACTTAATTACTTGCGAGGGTAAATTCACTATCTTTAAAGCTTGCCATTTCAGGTTGTTAGCTCATTTTTTCAACAATCAGACTCTTAATTTCTCATTTTATTTCCTGAAGTGTTTGGAGAAGATGTCCAGCCAAGTCAGGAAAAATACAGTCAACCCTTCTTGCAGCTTGTATCACCATTGTCTTATTAAGCTTCTGATCATTCACCAGTTAGAAGAGAGAGGACAAACCTGGGATCATTTTGTTTTTGAGATACTAACCCCTCATTTATCTATTGTCAAATCTTCCTCTTATCAAGAACCTCATCATACCCAAGCAGAACCAAATGCTAAATGTGTACGGTTTGATGAAAGTCCCTCAGGTGATGAGCACCTTACCCAGTCATCACCTTCTCTTGAACTTACCCTCGGTGACCCCACTTTGGAACCTCCACTCTTTTCAGATCCCACTAAATTTACGAGATCAAATTGTGACCAGTCCATCAACGAGTCTGTCATTCAAACTATCGTTCAACCATCATGTTCAAAAATCCAGTCGGACGATCATACTTTTGCATCACCCCTCCTCACATTAGCCAACGTGTCTACTCAAATGAGTGAAGCCTTCGCTGCTGAAATTCCTCCTGCACACAACCAAGATACAATTCATGAAGATCGTACTATTGAATGTGAAACATTTTCAAAAGAGTTGAGTCCCCCAAAGAACCCTAAATATTATAAAGAATAGCTCATTCTGACTCAGCAGGAGATGGACAAATTGATCCAAAAAATAGCAAGGTTGACAGACCAAAATCAAAGTTATGTGGAAACAATTTCTAAGCTCCATGAAGAAAACAAGGCACTGCGTGCACAAGTAAGAGACATTGAATGCTTGTCTAATGCCAAAGTAGCATCCCATACTGCTCTGAAGATGAGATATAATTACTTAAAGGACCAATTCAGGAAGCTCGAGGCCAAATTTGCATCTTCATCATCCCAGTCGAAGGCAGCTGCTACCGCAGCTCAGCCTTCTTCCTAATTTCTCTTTGTTTTTCTCAATGGGACCTGGCATATCTCTGGTTTGGGGGAGTATTGGTGTCCGTTTTGTCACTATTTTTTATCATTAAATCTTCTCTAAATGGTGTTAATTTTACTATTTTTGATATAATAAGTTATTCTTTTAGCCATTCATCTCATCAAACAGACCAGGCTGCGTTCTTCAAATAACCCTTCATTCAGACCGCATGCTTGTGATGCTGAGCTCAACCGCGTTCAGCTTGTCGTTCAGCCTCGCGTTCAGCCCCCGAAATCCATGATTGGCATATCCCAGACCGTTAAATGCAGAAAAGGGCACGTGGGTTCTGTTTTCCATGCAATGGGCATGGTTAATGAGCCGTTTCTCTAGAAGATCCGTCCCTAGGCTCGCCAAGCTCGACAGCGCATCCCATGTCCATGTCAACACTCCACCACGCCGATTCAGCCCTGTGTTCAGCCTCGAATCACGCTACCTATTCACGCCATCGTTCTGGAAGGAGTCCAGGTCGCACACGTTTATCCTGCCAGCACAATGCCTTGCCACGACAGTGCTCCAACAACCTCTCCTCCGTTCGTTCAGCTCGCCATCATGTTACCTCTCTTCCCACATCCAAGGAAGACCAACGCTTCAGCTATCTCGTGAAGGAATCAACTCCGTTCATCCTAGTGTATACTCTCCACGTTGTTACACACCATTCAAAGAAACCAATTATTCATTAAACGCCTCTGTTATTAGAGAGGTCGACTCTGTCGACCCTCTCATCCATTGTAAAATATATAAATAGATGCTTGTAGACAGAAACAAAGCTAGTCTGGTTAGCATATAGTTGGAGAAAGATTGCAGATAGTTTGTAGGATTTGCAAGCAAATAGCAAACAGTTTGTAATTTTCTCAAGTTAATGAAAGTTCCAGTTTGTTGATATTCTGAGTAGCTAAACCGGTTTTCGTTTTCTATCTCTGATTGCTGGGAAGGGCCCCTCATCAACCCAAGGTTTTGTCTTTGTTTTCTGTATTTTCTTTTCTATAATAAGTTAGTTTATTTTCCTGCATATGTAAGTAATTCGTTTCTCTGTACATGATATCTCTTTTCTGTAATTTATATTGTGTTGCTAACAATTTGTGTTTATAGGATTAGTAAATGGTCGACCAAAAGTATAGTCTGATCGTTTAATTCTAGTCTTTTGTAATTAGCTAATTTGTTTCCTATCATCAAATAGAACTTAGTTAGCATCTGTTTTTAAGCTCTATTAATAGTTAGAATTAGTTTAGTTAGCTTCTCCTCTGTAGATGTAGGCTAGTTCTATTGATGTATATGTAACTTCAGAATGTATTTCATCCATGTATTTCATTTATATATTATTGTACTCCTATAGAGATGCGTCATTCCTCTATACGGAAGTGTCGTCATATGTATTAACAAGTGTCGCAAGTGTGTGAACTTGCTGATGGGTTATTAGACCACCATGTGTGGGGTCGGCCCTGATTTATATATTATATGGTTTATGTACCTAGCTAGACAAGTCGTCCCCATAAGGATATTGGGCAAACAGGTCAAGTATAAATAAAGATCGGGAGATCTCTATTTGTATCATTCGAAAACTCATTCTTCCGTTACTCAAAAAGTGGCGCACTAGTGAGGAGGAGGATCATCTGCTACTAGGAGACTATCTCTATGTATTTTGGTTGTACTTTGGTTGAGCCATTGCTCTCTCTATCTCTGAGGAAGTTGTGGGGTTTTTCACCTTAGGGTTTTCCACACGAAAACTCTGTGCATCTATTGTCTCTCATGCTTTTGATTCTTGTGATGATTGACATGCTTGTTATGATTGATATGCATTGATATACTGTACATGTTATTCTCTCAGTAAAGATCCTAGAGTATTGTGAATTAATGCTCAAAATTTAACATGGTATCAGAGCTAACTTGAGAAGAAGACATTGTGCAGTGACAGAAACTAGGGTTTCCTGTTTATTGGGTTTCTCTCCATAGATTTTGGAAAAGCAGTATAGTAGATTGACTCTACTCATCAAGGAGAATCTATCTGTCCAATCAGAATTCAATTCTGAGCACTTTCAGATTTGGCCCTAAAAATTAGGGTTTCCATAAAAATAGGAATTTCTGAGATTTGAAGACATAGATGGAAGCGCCTTGGAAAAATCGAAGTTTAGAGCTTTGGATCGAGATTTTTGGCTAGTTGGATCTCTGGAAAACTCAAACCCTAATTCAGGGTCCTCCCTAGTAAACCCGGGAAGACAAAAAGGCATTTCTTAAGGGTAAAGCTTTGTAGATCTCAAATTCTGAATACACCAGACTGGTCAGATCATCAAGGCACATCTTTCTATCATTTCAGAAAGTTGAAATTCACATTTTGAATTTTTAGGGTTTCTCTGTCAAACCCTAATGAGGGACGAGATCCAGTTTTCAGCAAATCAAGTGGTAAGACCTAAATCTTTTCTATTTCCATTTGAAGTACTCTTTAAGATGTCTCACCACACCAAGCTTGAGGATAAGCTTGAAGGGGCTAATAACTTCCGAGCCTGGAAGTATAGGATTGGGTTAATCCTAGAAGAGAATGAGGTTGACTCATATGTAAAAGAAGACATCCCTATCCCAGAGGATGAAGAGGCTAAGATATTGCATAAGAAAAACTTGGTCAAAGCAAAGAGAATCATTGTTGATTCTATCAAAGACCATCTCATACCACATGTTTCATCTCTAAAGACACCCAAGGAGATGTTTGACTCCCTGACCAAGTTATTTGAAGGGAAGAACATAAATCGGAAGATGAATCTGCGAAACCAATTGAAAGGGGTCAAGATATCGAATGGAGAAACCATTCAATCCTATTTCTCCAAGGTCTCTCAGATCAAGGAACAACTTGAAGCTATAGATGAAATGGTGGAGAATGGTGAAATTGTTATGACCACTTTGAATGGCCTACCTAGATCATGGGACTCCTTTATCCAAGGGATCTGTGCAAGAAATAAATTGATCTCCTTTAGTAGACTGTGGGAGGAATGCTCTCAAGAAGAAGCAAGGCTTGTGGCACGAGAAGAAAAGATGGGGAATGAAGGTCAAGCTTTCACAGCACACACCAAGAAAGGCAAGTTCAAGAGGGCGCCATCCCATCATAAGAAGAAATCTTCTCATCCTTATCAAAAAAAGAAGAATAAGGGTAGCAAAAGAAGGTACCATGCTCATGCTTTCGAAGATGATGAACCTCCAAAGAAGAAAGCTAGGGCAGAAAGTGATGATGACTCATCAAGTGAAGAAGAGTATGTTCTAATCTCTGCTCTCACAGGTACTATTTTCCCTGGTTGTAATGATTGGTTAATTGATAGTGGGGCTTCCAAACACATGACTGGGTTTAAAGAATCTTTTGTAAATGTATCTAAACATGAGTCACCCCACAAGGTGAACCTTGGGGATGAATACCAATACCCTATCAAAGGAAGTGGTGAGGCCTCCTACAATCTAGACTCTAGGAAGTCTTTGAAGATGAAAGATGTTTTGTATGTACCTGGGCTCAAGAATAATCTACTCTCCATGTCTGCATTGGATGCAAAAGGTATGAGGGTTGCATTTGTGGATGGCCAAGTTCTAATGTGTCCCAAGGAAAAGACCATAGATGATGTACTAGTGATTGGAGAGCAAGAAGGAGGATTGTACAAATTAAAGGGACAACCTGAACATGCTATGAAGACAAAGATTCATCCATAGTCATGGATCACATAGAGGTATGTATAATTTGTTTTTGTAAAGGTTAACTAATGATTTATGCAGGTCATTGAAGAGAACAAGCAAATATGACGACCATGTATGTTTTTGTTATATATATCATATACGTTTGTATGATTGATAATGATTACTCTTGAAGTTACAAGTTTGAGTAATCTAGGGCTTATGCATATTATGTTTCTTACCTTAATTGGTGATATGACTAACCAAAAGAGTCATAGGTTTGAGTAACCATGGGTTTAGGTATATTATGTTTATGACTAACCATAAGAATGCTTATTATTTCTGTTTGAAATGATCCTGACTATACATGATTGAGATTATTGTGTTTTGTTAGTATTAAGATTATAATAATGAATGTGTGATTATGTATGAGACCTTAAAGATAACATAATAATGATACTAATAAGCATGCATAGAGACCAAGGATGAATATAAGTTCAAGGATATGTAATCCAGGAAGTAAATATCAAGAAGGGGCACACTCCAGTAGTTTCTGCAAGGATGCAGAGATTCAGAGGGAGTTGACCATCTTTCTACATTCCACAACAGAAAGGTGTAGAAGAAGCTAATTCAGCAGCTCCTGCAAGGAAGCAAAGACTCAAAGGGAGTCCATCCAACAAACAAACAAAGATAAGTATTTCAATTACCATTTCTTACATATTTGTTTGTTTAAATAAAATTGTTCAATGATGTATATGCTTATGTTCCTAGACTTAGGATATGTATTGTGCATATTAGAATGATTTCATTAATGAACAGTATACTACTAATATGGATGTGATGGGTAAGTGGCCTATGGCACTATACAACATTCCATTGCTACTTATCAAGAATGAAACCTTTTTGCTGACATGTTAGGAGTAGTGCAAACTCTTAACAATGTTCTGGTAGAGATTGGAAGGCATCTAGAAAGTTACAGGATATGGATGAATGTTGTATTGAAGCATTGGCTAAAATAATTGCATGACTGTATGACATATTTATTTATGTATAAGAATTTGTTTTGAAAACTATGAAATGTTTCTAATCATGCAATTTAACTTGTCTTGTAGGAAAGATTGTATGCCATCACCTACAAAAGAAGAACTACAACATTTTTTCAGCAACAAAATTATCTATTCAAGATATTGAAGTTCTCAGGATATGGGAAGAATGCCATGATCCATCGATCATGAAGAATGATGTTTGGGATATAGTCCCAAGACCTGAAGGGAATTTTGTTATGATTTCCATATGGATCTATCAGATCAAGCATGCTGCAGATGGTGGCATAGAGAAATATAAAAGTGATGAAATAGAAGATACACCAGATGGATTTCATGACAAATTTCTTGAATGGTGTAGTTGAAGAAGAAGTGTATGTGGAGCAGCTACTTGGTTCTGAGACACATGACAGGAATTCATATATGTGCAGAACTTGGTATGGTAGGATAGACAACTTTCTATCTAGTTTGGGATTTACCAAGGGTAAAGCGGATTCCAACCTTTACTACAAGGTTGAGGAAGGCAATCCAGTGATACTACTTTTGTATATGGATGACCTGTTTATTACAGGTGAACATAGATTGATTGCCGACACACAACGGAAGCTTGCTGCCGAGTTTGAGATGAAGAAATTGTGGATGATACACTATTTCCTAGGTATGGAGGTGTGGCAGAGTGCAGATGGGATCTTCCCTGGACAAGGGAAGTATACAGTAGATATCCTGAAGAGGTTCGGGATGATGGATTGCAAGGCCATGGCCACACGTATGGCATCGAATATGAAGCTTCTATGTGACGCTTCATCTGAGCCAGTTGATGTCTCTATGTATTGTCAGATGATTGGGTCCTTGATGTACCTGACGAATACGAGACTAGATATATGCTTTGTGGTGAACACATTGAGTTAGTTCCTGAAGGATCCGAGGAGTGTTCATCTAGTTGATGTAAAGCATATTCTGAGGTACCTGAAGGGTACAGTTGATTATGGGCTCAAGTATGAAGCAAATCAAAAGTTTAACCTGCAAGGTTATGTTGATTCAGATTGGGCAGGAAGTGCTGCAGATAGGAAGAGCACATCTGGGTGCTGCTTCAGTATGGGATCAGGTGTGATCTCTTGGTTTAGCAGGAAGCAGTCCTACGTAGAACTGAGTACAGCTAAGGCAGAGTATGTTGCAGCCTGTTCGGCTAGTTGTGAGGCAGTATGGCTTTGGAAGCTACTGCCAGAGTTATTTAATCTCCCGCTGGAGACTATTGGTATATTTTGCGACAACCAGAGTTGTGTGAAGCTATCTGAGAACCCGGTGTTCCACGATAGGTCGAAACACATAGAGATCAAATATCACTATATCAGGGATATGGTGCAGAGAGGAGTACTGAAGCTCCTATATGTTGCAACGGATGAGCAGATTGCAGATGTACTAACGAAGCCACTAGCCAGAATGAAGTTCAAGTACTTCAGGGAGAGGCTTGGTGTTCTTCAAATCGACAACACTTCAAGGAAGAAGTGATGGATACATTTGCTGAAGCCATTCCAAGCATGTTTAAAGGAGGATCCTTCACATGGTTGTGGATGTAAGCAATGGATGATGAGCATCAGGACGATGCTCCAGTTACTGCTCTGTATATGCGTCAGGTTGATGCTGGATATGATCAGTTGGATCATTTATATGTATATGTATGTACGCATCATGTTGGATGCTGGATATGATCAGCTGGATCATTTATATGTATTTGTATATGCATCATGTTGGATGCTTGGACCATGTATCTGTATATGTATCAGGTGGATACTATGTATGATCAGGTAGATCATGTATGTTGATATATATCAGTTAGATACATTGTGTGGATCATGTATCTATGTATGTATCAGGTGGATCATGTATGGTGATATGTATCAGGTAGATACTTGGTATGCATCAGGTGAATGCATTGTATGATCAAGATGATCATGATGACGAGCTTCAGGATGTTGCTCCAGATGATATGTACCAGGGCGGTATAGTGATGATAATCAGTATGATCATGAGAATCAGGATGACGCTTCATGCGATGATGATCTATTAGATCATGAGTATCAGGTTGATACTTGGAGGTCAGAGATGATATGTGGTAGGTTGTGCAAATAGCATGTAATTAGTCCTCATAGATCCGATAGGTTGATCTGTGCGCTCGTAATTAGTCCTGGGACGAGGTATTTCTATGTAGTATGTAATCAGTCCTTAGAAATCCGATAAGTTGAGTTGTGTGCTCGTAATCAGTCCTAGGATGAGGTATTACTATAGAGACATGTAATCAGTCCTGGAGATCCGATAGGTTGAGCTGTGTGCTTGTAATAAGTCCTGGGATGCTCTTTAGAGATCTTTCCAGCCGTGCTGCGGCACATAAATGTTCATGGGATGCTCTTTAAAGGTATTGTCTATTCACATGTAATCAGTCCTGGAGATCCGAGAGGTTGAGCTGTGTGCTCGTAATAAGTCCTGAGATGCTCTTTAGAGATCTTGCCGATCGTGCTACGGAACATAAATGTTCTTGGGATGCTCTTTAAAGGTATTATGAAGGAAATGCATGTAATTAGTCCTAGGAGATCTTGCCGGTCGTGCTTAGGCACATAAATGTTCCTGGGATTCTCTTGTCAGGTATTGCATTCGCACATAAAATTAGTCCTGAGAGACCACCTCTATCAGACCGTTCGCACAAATGATGAAGACCTGCAGGCGGTGGGCCTACATCTAGTATGAAAAAGGACTGGCTCTGTAGAACTTCCTATGACGAGTAGATTCAGAGATTGGTTGAGATAGCAGCAACAGTGATGATGCATTGATGACAATGATTCAGAGAAGAAGACTTGTGCTAGTAGATCTGTGTCGAGAAATACCTTCCTACTTAAGAGGGAGTGTTGATGTATATGTAACTTCGGAATGTATTCCATCCATGTATTTCATTTATGTATTATTGTACTCCTATAGAGATGTGTCATTGCTCTATACGAAAGTGTCGTCATATGTATTGACAAGTGTCACAAGTGTGTGAACTTGCTAATGGGTTATTAGACCACCATGTGTGGGGTCGACCATGATTTATATATTATATGGTTGATGTACCTAGCTAAACAAGTCAACCCCATAAGGATATTGGGCAAACATGTCAAGTATAAATAGAGATCAGGAGATCTCTATTTGTATCATTCGAAAAATCAGTCTTCCTTCACTTAGAAAGTGGCGCACTAGTGAGGACGAGGATCATCTGCTACTAGGAGACAATCTCTGTGTATTTTGGTTGTACTTTGGTTGATCCATTGCTCTCTCTATCTCTGAGGAAGTTGTGGGGTTTTTCACCTTAGGGTTTTCTCCACGGAAACTCTGTGTGTCTATTGTCTCTCATGCTTTTGATTCTTGTGATGATTAACATGCTTGTTATGATTGATATACTATGCATGTTATTCTCTCAGTAAAGATCCTAGAGTATTGTGAAGTAATGCTCAAAATTTAACAAGTTCTCCTCTTTCATCTCAATCTTGCTTTAGTATAGAATAGAATAGTTTATCTCTCTAACCATGATTAGAATAGGTTGCTTTCTATTATGTTAGCTCCTCAACAAGTCTTCTCACTGATTCTTTGCATTATAGGTTCATCTACATTCGCCAGCTAACGTAAAGATCATCAAAAATCTCATTTTCCTTAGGTTAAATAGTTTTTTCTCCATTCGACTGTCATTCGGTTTGCTGTTCGGACTGGCATTCAGATCGTCGTTCGCACTTTTACTCTTCCTGCACTATTTTAAGCTAGTTTGTTTGAATTCAGTCTCTTAGTTTTCTTTACTGTAATATTTCCTGCTCTTAATTAGTATTTTTAAACCATAATTAGGTCTTTGTTTTACATTCCATAAAGCTTTGATTCAAGTCTTGTTATTTTTCTTAAATGTTTTAACTGTCTTTTAAATTATGTCTTCTATATTTAGTTTACTAGAATATTGTTGTTTCAGAATTTTATGAGTCTTATTCCTAATCTAGTTTACTTCATGTTCTTTTAGAATAAAGTTAATAGTTTCATTTCTCAAGTATTCTAGTTTTGATAATTTCTTTCATTTAGAATAAAATTAGACTCTCATTTCATTAAATAATGAAGATATTCATGGAATAGGATTTGGATTTAGAAAATAATATCTTTATCAAGTTTTCTACTTGCTTTTAAAATAATATCTTTATCATGAAATAAAAATGTTATTTTAAAATAAAATAATGTTAAAATAAATTAAATTAAATTAAAATAAATTAAATTAAGAAAATAATTAAATTAAAATAAAGAAATAGAATAAAAATAAACTAAAGTAAAAATAAACTAAATTAAATTAAAAGTAAATTAAAAATAGAATAAATTAAAAGTAATTTAAAAATAGAATAAAAATAAATTAAATTAAATTAAAATTAAGTAAAAAAAGTAAAGTATAATAAATAAAGTAAAAAGAATTAAATTAAATAAATAAAGTAAATTAAAATAAATAAATAAAATAGAATAAAAAATAAAATAAAGAAATAAAAATAAATTAAATTAAATAACATCAAAGTAAAGTAAAGTAAAGTAAAGTAAAGTAAATTAAATTAATTAATTAAATATAAATAAATAAATAAACTATAATAAATAAATAAAATTAAATAAAAATATAACTGAAGAAAAAAATAAATAAAAATAAATAAAAAATAAAATAAATAAATCAATGTAAAAAAATTAAAGATAGTAAAAGAATTGATATTAAAGGTAAATACAAAATAAAATAATTAATTGATATGAAAGAAAAATAAAATAATTATTATTAAAAAAATAAAAGTAAAATAATAGATATTAAATTAATTGATGTTAAATGTAAATTAAAAATAAAATAACTAATATTAAAATTAAGTTAAATAATTAATATTAAATATAAATGAAGAAGAAAATAATTGATATTAAAATTAGGTAAATAAGTGTAATTAAAAAAAAAGTAATTTAATCAGAATTAAAATAAATTTAATAATTATTATTAAATGTAAATTAAAAAAATATTAAATATATTAATATTAGTAATTATGTTTACTTATTAGAAAACAATTCACCATGGTTAACGACGCTTGACCGTGGTTGACTTTAAAATCATATGGTTGATTATAATTCGACTATTGTTGAATTTGGTTGACTTTGTTTGCATATGGTTGAGTTTAGTGGACCATAATTGACCATGGTTGACTATGGTTGATTTTGGTCGCCCATGGTGCACCATGGTTGACTTTAGTTAACCACAATTGACTTAAATTTACTTTGGTTGACCATTGTTGACTATGTGTTACTATGGCTGACTATGGTTAACTTTGGTTAACTTTTGTTTGACCATGGTTGACTTTGGTTCACCTTTGGTTGAATTTGGTTTACTTTGGTGCACTTTGGTTTACCATGGTTGACTTTGTTTGACCATGGTTGAATTTTGGTTGACCATCGTTAACCATTGTTGGATTTGGTTGACTATTGCAAAACATGGTTAATAATGGATAACTTTGGTTGGCCATCATTTAATATGGTTGACATTGGTTGACTTTAGTTGACAATGGTCAACTTTGGTTTGACCATGATTGACTTTGGCTTTAGTTGAGTTTTGGTTAATTTTATATTAATATTATATTAATTTATATTAATATTAATATCAATATTAGTAATTATATATACTTATTAGAAAAAAAATTCACCATGGCTGACCATAGTTGACTATGGTTGAGTTTAAAATCATATGGTTGATTATAATTCTACTATTGTTTGACTATTGTTGAATTTTGTTGATCTTGTTTGCCTATGGTTAAGTTTAGTGGACCATAGGCGACACACGGGGGGGTCAGTTGGTAGGAAATATCCTATCACGCCCATTCATATTGGGGAATGAACTATGATATGAAAATGAGAAAATATATTGCCTTGTATTAAGGGACCAAGGGGGCTTAATTATGTTTACGAAAATACAAATATTTAGGGTATATTTTATTACATTTCATGTAGAAGCGGTGGAGGGCAAGCAAAGGGAAAATCAGGGGACAAGGGCATGAGGTATTGATTTTGATGGACAAAAGATACTCAATCGAGATGTATGATGGTTGATGCTAGTGCTCTATTGATGGGTTTTCATGTTGCTCATGTGCTTGTTTGGTTAATGGATCTTCAAATTGTTAATGGAATTGAGGTAATGAAGAATTATGTTTTCTATCTTTTATGTCATTGTTATCAATTGGAAGTGTAGTTTAGGTGCATATTTCATGTCTAGAAATCATGTATTTTTTTATGCCTTTGAATATAGCTTTCCTCATTGATTCCATTTGAGTTTTTATTTATCTAGAAATTTCCTTTTATGTGATCTGTAAAATCATCCCATCCACTAGAGAGCATCTAGGTTTGTGCATTGCAACCTTGTCCCTTTCTAATATTCCTAAAGAAAGCCTCACGCAATCCTTGGTTGGCCCCATTTTCCCATTGTATAAACACTAGTATCCAATTCCTTCATGACTCTTATATTTTACAAAAACAAATAAACTTTGTTTTTCTAAAGTTACTCTTCATTTTCACCATGCACTCCATTGTTAAATTCGAGGATTAGTGGAGGATAAAGGGAGATATAAAGAAAAGGTAGTTAAATTCTTAGTATGAGGACGTTTAGGATTATTATGGAAATTGGGGTTAATGAGGAGTTAAGGTTTGTGATGGAGAGAGATGGAGGGAAGAAAGGAATACATTCTTGGGAGTGAGAAAATGTGCAAGAGGGGGAGAAGGCATAGGCAAGGTGATCAAAGAGTTGCTACATGAGGAGGGGAACGAGTTTAGAAGGATGAGAGGGAGGAGGGTTGAGGAGAGTGGAGCGAATGTTGGGAATGGAATAGAGGGGAGGAAGGGAGAGATGGTGAGTGGGAGGTGGATTTGTCATGGGGGGGATCTGAGGTGATATATAAGGAGAGTGTGTGAGTCGAGGAGCTGTGTGAAGAAGATGAGGAAGAAAGTAAGAGGTGCGAGGGTTGAGAGCGAAGGAGAGGAGACTCGGAAAGGGACTAAGGTGAGAGAGGGTAAGTGGATAGGGGTTTGACATTTAGAGGACTTGGAGAAGAGAAAGGAAGGGGGAGGGAACTGGAGTGAGAAAGAGAAGCAAGAGAAGAGAATGCATAATATTAGGGATGAGGATGAAAATAGGGGTACAAAAAAAAGATAAACTATAACATAACTTAAATTTAATCTCATACTTGTATATTTGCAATAATTTATTTTTGTAAATTTGTAACAACAATATTAATGATTAGATGAACTCTAAATAGTTCTTATATGACCTTGCGTTATACTTAATAACACGGGGGTGTTAAATTACTATGTATCATCTAGTTTTGTTTTTCTCATATTGAGAATTTTCACTTAAGGTCTAAATTTAACCACTTAAGTTTCACAACAAAGATTAATAAGATTTGATTTTAGCCTCATATATATATATATATATGAGAATTTGAGCACGAGAAGCATGAAAATAGAACGCAGAAGATTGGGGATGAGGATGAAAAGATGCCTAAGTAGAAAAAATAGACTATAAGAGAAACTAAATTTGATCTCATACTTGTATATTTGTAACATTTTTTTAAAAAATTTGTAACAACAATATTGATGATTATATCTAACCTTGCATTATACTTAATAACATAGGATGTTGAATTACTATATGTCATCTAGTTTTTTTTTCTCCTATTGAGAATTTTCACTTATTCAACCACTTAAGTTTCACCACAAAGATTAATAAGAATTAATTTACTCTCTTTTATTTATATTATTTATTATATTAATATAGGATAAATGATCTTACATATATTATAATGTGACACATTTATAAATTAAAGCAATGTAACAATTACATAGATGTTGTTACAACACTTTTGCATAATATAATATAGAGTCACATTTTACAATATCAGGTTGATATAACTATGGAAAAATGTTTGCTTGATGGGCACACCTTGCAATATTATTATTTAATAAATGAACTATTTACGAGGTTGATCCAAGGTATTTTAATAGTGGAGTTTCTTTTTAAAGTGCCATAAAAACAAAGATATTTATTTTAGAAATAACTTTATTGCACTTGTTTTTTTGCATATCATTGTCTAATATTACAATGCACTAAGAGAATTATCATTCCTCCAAATACGTCGGCCCTTTTTGTATTCATAATGATGCATAACCTCCCGCCAATTATAAGGTGGGTAAATGCAATGTTTAACAAGTGGTTTACTGTTACTTTCTATTTGGTGATCATACTTTCCAACTATGTACTAGAGTTTGGGGGGAAATGCTCTTGCATTTATTTCTGTCAGTACATTCCTCGAATTTCATTCCTGGGATGCTTCAAGAAGTCTTATTTGGTATAACATTTCTTACGAGCTCAAACAAAATGGAGTTAGGGTTTAAAACTTCCTCCTTCTAACAAGGCGATGGATGTTGGTGCTGGATTCTGAAAGGCAACATACATGTATATTTCCCTGAGTTAACAAGATACACAATTCTTCATACATTATAATCCTTTTTTTTCCTTCATTTATTTAAGCTTGTTTTTGTTGAAATTACAGTAAATTGAAGGGGATCTTCCTAGCATTTGAAGCTTCCTCATAGCTCTAGAATCTTTTTTCATGGAGTGCACAGTTGGAGTTTGGGTGACGCAGAATACTACCCTTTTGTGTTTTTCTAGTAATTTTTCAACTTAACCAAGGGATAAGAGTTATATTGTTCATGGTTTTGATATATAACTGTAAAGAGAATAATCTCAATCTTTCTCCTTGTATGAAAACCATTTGTTTGGCACAAGATTTCTAATTACCCTTTTTACTGGTGTCTAAAAAACCCAAATATGATCCTTTGCATTTTAAATAGATTGCTCCCCTATTTTCTGGAAATTTTCGCTGTAAAGGTCATTCCATAACTCAGCCTTCACCATATAGGAAACTCTCCTTTTGAATTCACAAATATTATTTAGAGTTCCTGGTCCTACACTCGTGCCAATTCATAGGGGGTATAATTAAATTTAGTTACAGGGTAAGTTCTATTTTGTGTGCATATGGAATTTTTGCATATAAATTATTCATGCGTTTGAGGTTTAACTATGGGTCTATCCCCTCTGTACAGATAATAAGACGGGAAAAATGATATCCAAGTTTTGTTTTTCAGGAATTGACAAAATCGTGGATACCTACTGTTTATTCCCCTGCATGAAATCTAAGGTAAATTACATTATCTAAGAAGTAACCTTCTTAATTAATGAAGATTCACTTTGTTTATAGGGTCTGCTTCTCACTAATCCTTTCTTGTTGGGTATTGACATGTACCACCGTCTCAACCCTAGGAAGGGATTAAATTCATTACTCCAACTGAGCTTATCTTGTGACCTCCAGGTATGTTTAAACAAGAAGGCTCTTGGCCCTCCATATTTCGTAGCATTGAGTAGTATTGAGGCCCTTTGCAATTTAGTGGAAAATGGTTATCATTTGTAGGATTCATGTTTAGGTTTTTATGTTCAATTACTACTATTTTCAAAACTGGCGATATCATATTTTGTATAATAAATATGTATAGTTCCCAAGATGCCTATGGCATTAGTATTAAATCATATTTTATAAAGGATTCATTTTAAGTTGTTTAGACTCTGTTAAAAGAGCAACATTCCTATCTGTAAGCATTTGATGAGGGTTTTGTTTTATCTACTATATAAATACAAATTTTTTTACTAACATCTCTTCGATTGAGTAGGAAAAACAAAAGTCAAACTATTATAGTTATTTATTTTATCTACCATGACTCTGAGTAATCTGAGTAAATAGAATTCCCTTCTTTCATAGTACTTCTCATATCAAAATACCTTATAAATGCCATAAAAAACAATACTAAATGCTTGGCATGTATGTAGAGTTGTATGGAAATGCCCAATTTTAAATATGGAGCACACTTGTGCCCTCAAACAACCAATTGGCAGTATATTGTAGAGTAAGAGAATACGCATGACTTACAAACAACCATGAAACGTGGATTCTACATGGATTGAGTAAGCATATTGAGTAAGCATTACCTGAATTCATATGTGTTACATGAATATTGATATATTGAAGGAATCTTCTACCATGCGTCTGGGATTCCACTGCGATCTCATTCAGAACCCTATGATCTCATACGAATGCAAACTCTTTTCTCCAAGTCTTAGAACTTTACATTCTTGTCCAATACGTTAGCTCCATATTTCCCTTATGATCAATAAATAAACCAGTAATAATGCTCAATGGGCCCTAAAGTCCAAACACATATGATCAAGCACTATGATCAACGCCTTTATCAAAATCTAGGAAAATAGAGTATGTTGAAACCTAAGTACCATATTCTAAATACTAGGCACATTTGTTAAGGTTGGGTGACTCACTCTATATCGATTTGCTCCATTCATTGGAAACCTTCAACACCTTCCTTTCACACAATTGAAACCACATCACAACAAAAAAAAATAAGTTGATTTTCCTCACATTGGAGTTGGAATCCATGACTTAACTCATTCATTAATCATCGATCTCAAATCTCAAATGCGTTATGTCATTGAAAAATCTATCATCTATATATAGGTCGCCTCATAGACATATATGCCATTAGTTATGGAACCATTGTAATTAATGTGTATGGTCATTAAAAGAAAAAAAAACATGACGACTAGTCTGCATGTCAGTTATGTTTGTCACAGTTGAATTTGAGATTAATTTATGATTAATGTTCTGTATAGAATGTTCTAGAAGGAATGTATTGAGTCACTACCTCTCCTATGTTTTGATATATTGAAGTGAGAAATTTTTATGCAAATATTCATGCTCACTTGTAATATGTTATTATAAGAGAGCCTTTCTCTCAAAAGGAAGCCCGTCCTTTCATTAGAGAAAATTTCAATTTAAAATGGGCCTTCCAAAAATAATACAAATTCCATGTCATCATGTATTAGCCAATCAAAATGCTTTAAAATTCAAAAAGGGAGCACCTAAAAAAATTGGAGGAAAAAAATAAAAACTATTTTTTTGGATCGTATTTTCAACTTATCTCCTTGTAGGTTTACTCAAATTTCAAGCGGGAGGACTCGTGAGAGAAAACACGTTTTTTAATGTATTTTAGATTTTTTATGGTATAAATGTAGTTAAAAGTATGCAACATGGTTACTCGTTGGATGCATAATTTAATTATGCATCCAATGAGTCCTCCCGCTTGAAATTTGAGTAAACCGACAAGGAGATAAATTGAAAATACGATCCAAAAAAACAGTTTTTTTACTCTCTCTTTACTATTATTTTCTTATTTTCTTATTATTTTCCTTAGGAGGCCCATTTTTTACCCGGATTTCCTCTAATGAATCATAAAATCCAGCACCCAATAAGAGTCTATGTCTCTGTATATCACTATCACACTCATTCATACAATTTAGAGTTGTTATATGTGCCAATTATGTTGAGTAGTCAAATATCAATGATGTTTGTTTTGATAGCAAGGTATGGAAGTCTATCCATGAAAGGGTTTCAATTTTGCATTTTTATGGAGTTTAATTTATTAAGCTTATAGAAAACATGAGATCTCTACGGCTATACTTGTATTTACATGATATAAATTGGTATATTTACAGGTTGGGGTGTGAAACATCTGCAATTATCATATGTTCTAAGCATTGCACTGACTATTAGACTATCAATTTTTTACATTCTTTATTACATTGATATCTTAATTGGGTTTCCTTTTACACATTTTTCCTTCCCCATTACTATTTCGTTGGGTCTTCCACTATCCAACACTACAAATTAATTAGTCTCCCCTACAATCTCGGTGGGATCATTATTAGCATTATACTAGTATTTTATTTATCATCATGTTTGCTTATACTAAGATGTGTTAGGGATCCTATTTGTTACAACTTGATAATATGATATAAAGGGGGTGTTAAAAATGGGTTGATAAAAATGGATACCTACAATATATGGTGAAACTAGGGGTTTTGTTAATTGGAAAGGTATATTGGGAGGGGGGTTCAATAATACAATTTTAGGAGACATTTTCCAATATTGAGTGAAATTAGGGATATTCTTTAATATACTACGAACGACCGTGCTATGTAACAACTTCACTGAGTGAACCCCGCGTGAGGCGACAATGGTTGACTATCGTTGATTTTGGCTGACCATGGTTAACTTTAGTTGACCACGGTCGACTTAAGTTTACTTTGGTTAACCATGGTTGAATTTGTGTTACTATGACTAACTATGGTTGACTTTGGTTAACTTTTGCTTGGCCATGGTTGATTTTGGCTTGTTGACTTTAGTTCACCTTTAGTTAACCATGGTTGGATTTGATTTACTTTGGTTGACTTTCATGAACTATTGTTTATCATGGTTTACTTTGTTTGACCACGGTAGATTTTTTGTTCACCATAGTTAAGCATTGTTGAATTTGGTTGACTTTTTCAAAACATGGTTAACAATGATTAACTTTGGTTGACCATGGTTGACTTTGGTTGACTATCGTTTAATATGTTTGACATTGGTCAATTTTGGTTGACTTTAGTTGACAATGGTTGACTTTGGTTTGTCATGGTTTACTTTGGCTTTAGTTGACTTTTGGTTAATCTTTTGGTCGAACATGGTTGACTTTTTGTTGACTATGGTTACCTTTGGATAACTAAGGTTGACTTTTGGTTGACGTTGGTTTCCAATGGTTGAGTTTATTTGACCATGGTTAACTTTTGGTAGACTTTAGTTGTAAATGGATGACTATGGTAGAGCATGGGTGACAACAGTTGACTTTGGTTGACCATGGTTAAATGTGGTTTACCATGGTTTCCTTTGGTTGACTTTATATTAACTTTAATTACCATGATGGGCTTGGGTTGACTTTGGTTCACTATGTTTGACCATGGTTGACTTTTATTTGACCTTGTTAAACTATGGATGACCATGGTTGAATTTGTTTGTCCATGGTTGCTTTTTTGTTTACTTTAGATGACCATGGTTGACTTTGGTTGACCATGGTTGACTTTGGTTGACCATGGATAACCATGGTTGACTTTGGTTCACCATAGTTAACCATGGTCGACCATGGCTAGACATGGTTGACTTTGGTTGGCTTTGGTTGACCATAAATGACTTTGATTTACTTTAGTTGACTATGGTCGGAAGTGGTTAACCTTGTTTTGCCATAATTGACTATTGGTTGACCTTGTTAGAATTTTCCCTATGGTTGATAGTGCTTGACCAATATTGGCTACAGTTATTTGTGGTTGATCGTGATTGACTACGGTCGACCATGTTTAACTATGATTGACTCTTGTTGAGCATAATTGACTTCGATTTACGTTGGTTTACCATGACTGACCATGTTCGACTATGGTTGACTTTAGTTGGCCATAATTGACTTTGGTTTACTATGGTTGAGCATGATTCACTATGGTTAACTTTGTTTGACTATGGTTGACTTTGGTTTACTAATTGATTATGGTTGACTATTCTTGACTATGGTTGGCTTTGTTTGGCTGTAATCGACTATTGTTAACTTTGTTTGACTATGGTTGACTTTGGTTGGCTAATCGACTATGATTGACTCTTGTTGACCATGGTTGACCTCGTTAACCATGGTTGACTTTCGTTTACTCAGGTTCACTTTCGTAGACCATGGTTCACTATGTTGACTTTAGTTGACTATGGTTGACTTTGGTTGATCATGGTTGAGTATGGATAACCACGATTTACTATGGCAGACTATGGTTAAATTTGTTCTTCCATAATTGACTATTGGGTGACCTTGTTTAACTTTTGACTATGGTTAATTGTGGTTGATTATGGTTTTTCTCGTTGACCATGGTTGACTTTGGTTAGCCATAATTGACTTATGTTTACTCTAGTTGACCATGGTTCACCACAGTTGATTTTGGGTGACAATGGTTGACTTTGTTTTTCCATATTTAACTATTGGTTGACCTCATTTGACTTTTGGCTATGGTTCACTACGGTTAATTTTTGTTGACCATGGTCAACTATGGTTGACAATGGTTTACTATGGTTAACCATTGTTGACTATGGTTGACCACAGTCTACCATGTTTGACCATGGTTGAGTGTGGTTGGGCATAATTGACTTTGTTTTATGTTGGTTGACCATGGTTCACAATCTTCGACTATGGCTGACTTTCGTTGGCCATAATTGACTTCGGTTATTATGGTCGACCATGATTGATTATGGTTAAATTTGTTTGATTATGGTTGACTTTTGGTTGACTTTTGATGACCATGGTTAGTTTTGGATAACAATGGTTGACTTTGCATTAATATGGTTGACTTTGGATGACCAAAGCCACCCAAAGTCAACACTGGCTAACGATGGTCAGCCATGGTTACCATGGTTAACCATGACCAACAATGGTTATCTAGGGTTGACTTTGGGTTGTTTTGGTTGGGTTTAGTTGACTTTGGTTTACCACGGTTAACTCTAGTTGACTATTAGTTAACTAGGTTGACCAAAGTTGACTATTGGTTGGCTTTGTTTGACTTTTCCCTATGGTTGACCAAGGTTGGATGCAATTATTTGGGGTTGACCATGGTATACCATGTTCAACTATTGTCGACCATGGTTGACCATGTTTAATTATGGTTAACTATGGCTAGCCATAATTGAATTTGGTTTTCGTTGGTTGACCATGTTCAACTATGGTTTACTTTAGTTTGCCATAATTGACTTTGGTTTACTATTGTTGACCATGATTCACTATTGTTAACTTTGTTTGACAATGGTTGACTTTGGTTAGCTTGATTGACTATTATTGACAATGGTTGACTTGATTGACCATGGATGACTATAGTTCACCATAGATGACCATGGCTAACCATGGTTAGCTAGGCTTGACTTAGGGTGCTTTGGTTGGATTTAGTTGACTGAAGTTAACTTTGGTTTACCACGGTTAATTGTGGTTGACAATTGGTTGACCATAATTGACTATGGTTGACTATTGGTTCACCTTATTTGACTTTTCCCTATGGTTGACCAAGGTTGGCTCACGTATTTGTGGCTGACCATGGTTGACCATGTTCAACTATGGTCGACCATGGTTGACGATGTTTAATTATGGTTGACTATGGCTCGCCATAACTGAATTTGGTTTACCTTGGTTGACCATGTTTGGCTATGGTTGACATTAGTTAGCCATAATAGAATTTGGTTTACTATGGTTGAGCATGATTCACTATGGTTAACTTTGTTTGACAATGGTTGACTTTGGTTGGCTAATTGGCTATAATTGACTTTCATAGGCCATGGTTCAATATCTTGACTTTCATTGACTAAAGTTGACTTTGGTTGATCACAGTTGAGTATGGTTAACAACAATTCATTGTCGTTGACTATGGTTAACTATGTTCTTCCATAATTGACTATTGGTTGACCTTGTTTAATTTTTGACAATGGTTGTCTTTGGTTGACCATGGTTGACTTCGGTAACCATAATTGACTTTTTTTTACCATGGTTGACTGTGATTAACTTTTGTTTTCTTATAATCAACTATTGGTTGACCATGGTTAATCATGGTTGACAATGGTTTACCATGGTTGACCATGTTTGACTATGGTGGAGTCTGGATGGGCATAAATGACTTTGGTCAACCATCTTCGACTATGGTTGAATTTCGTTGGGCATAATTGACTTTGGTTTACTATGGGTGACCATGATTGACTATTGTTAACTCCGTTTGACTATGGCTGACTTTTGTTGACTAATTAATTAAGGTTGACTATTATTGAGTATGGTTGACTTTATTTGGATGCATTTGACTTTTCATTGACCTTGTTTGACTTTTGGATTTGGTTGACTTTGGTAAATTGTGGTTGACTTTGATTGACTATGGTTTACTATCAATGGATGTTGCTTACTGAGGTTGACTAATTGACTATGGTTGAGTATGGTTGACCATGGCTAACTATGGTTGTTTATGGTTGACCATGATTGACTATGGCTTACCATGATTCACTATGGTTGACTCGATTGAGCATGGTTGACATTATAGGTGACACCTGAATTCACTTTAAAATCATATGGTTGATTATAATTCCATTATTGTTTGATTATAATTCCATTATTATTTGACTATAAAATAAATATTAACTTTGTAAAACACATCTAATTTGAAAATTCATATACATAATACAATTATTATTTAAAAAATAATTATAATAAAAAATAATTATTATTTACACATATGAAGATCTATGACATATAATATTGAAATATTTTTGATAAATAATATATCATCATGAGTATATGACATATAGTATTGAAATATGATTTGAGTTTTTTTAATAATTCAAAAGTTACTCTAATTTAAAACAAAATATTTTTTGTTTAAAATATATTTATTAGATTTCAAATATATTCATTAGTTATTTTAATATGATTAATGTTAATAATGTTATTATTATTAATATTTCATTATAATAATGTTCACATTATATAATAACATTATTAATATTAATATTCTTATTTTTTAATATCATTATTAATATTCATAATAATAATAATAACAATAATTTTATTTACGTTGTAATTAATATTATATAACACTAATGATATTATTATTGATAATAATTTTGATAAAAATATTATTAATTAATATTTTTATTAATGTGAATGTAAATCACTAATATTCATATGTTTAAAACTAAATATTATTTGTTAATATCCTTAAATTTTATTATTGTAAATGTTACTATAAATGTTATTAATATGATTAGTAATAATAATAATATTTTTAAATAAAATTATATTTTCTATTTAAAAAAATTTATTTTATTAAAATTAAACTATTATATCATTTAATTCACAACTCAATGCTCACATCGTGAGATAATTTACAACTAAAATATACTTATCATTTTTATGAATGATGGAGTCGGGTAAATGGTTCTTTTAATGGAAATAAATTACATCACAATAAATATATAATTATTTTTTATTTTTTTTGTAAATTTGAGCTTCCCAGATATGTATATATGTATATCAAATTGCAAAGCAATAAATATATTCATTATAGACAAACAAAAAAAAAAAAAAAAATATGAAAGGAGTAGGTGTTTTGAAACAATATTGAATTTGAGTATATGTTTTGAAATAATTAAATATAACTAAAATATAATTGTGCTAAAACCATGGCTGCAAATGAAATCATATCCTCCACGGAGGAAGTTTAGTTATCTGAATTAGGTTTTAGCCTTTGAAGTCAAACCCACCGAGGCCTTAAAAATGAATGATTTATCAGCACAAAAGGAAGGTTTTATTCATCAATTTCGTGAGGCGCTCGTTGTTTTCAATATCAATCTCGTGACATTTTTTTTAATAAGTTTAGTAAACACTTGGTATGATATTGGGCTCTACTCATATTGAGAAAGATTTTTTAATAATGTATTCCTCTCGATAAATAACATTCTTAATAAAATATTTACTTAAACAACATTCTTAATAAATGTTTACTTTGTTAATAGTTTCGTCTACTTAATTTAAGGTCTGTTGTTTTTAAACTGTAGTGTTGCTTTTGAGTACACTATTTCTAAAAGCATAATGTATTTATTTTAATACATTGTTTGAAACTTTTTATGGATAAATTATTTGCATTGTCAAGAGTTTTGTTATCTTATTAATATGATCGACATAATTGGTTTGTAAACTATTGAGTTTTGCAAAAGACACTAAAGACATCATACTTTATATATTATGACTGTTATAAAAAAAGTTGCAGACTTGAAGTTCTTAAAATACTACATACCATAACCACAACGACTAAAGCGATAACTCAAGTATAAAATATAGATCATTTGTGTATGGCTTCATTTCAGGTAATTCATTGTACCGCCGGTTGAATACAACCAGCCTTTGGGTGATTGTACTGGCTATATCTTTTGCCTTTTAATTTGTTCTTTTTTAACAAGGCTTGTTCTTATTCTCAGCAGTGTATTTAGAAGACTTGTTCTTTTCTTGAACATTGTTTTAATTTGTTCTTTTTTAAGGAGGCCTGTTCTTATTCTCGAATCTCAGCATTGTATTCAGAATTAAGCCGAACGAAGTGAAATATGGAGAACCCTTCTTAAGACTCCACCAATCACTGCACAACGCAGATTGAACATCAACATGCAAGAGCAAATGCCAAAGCCAAGTATGCACCATAATTAGCCAATAGATCCCAAATTTATGAATGAATTCCTATCTCCGTTTGCACTTTGAGTGTTTTAATCCTTTACTAGATCCATAGTGACATAATTAACATGGATCTATGCTTAATTAATATCCTCTTGTTTTTTAACAGTTTTATCATGTTGCCATAGATTATCATTTTAAATGGTTTCTTTGCATACTTCTCCTCAATTTCCTTCCTTTCCTGATGAAAACTAATAACCATTGTTCTTAAAAGTTTTTAAAAACTCATAGTAATAACCATTGTTCTTAAAAGTTTTTAAAAACTCATAGTAATAACCATTGTTCTTAAAAGTTTTTAAAAACTCATAGTAATAACCATTGTTCTTAAAAGTTTTTAAAAACTCATAGTAATAATCATTGTTTCTATTGGTTTTAGCTATTGGATCCTTACGACCTCATCATCATTACCAATTTGGAATGCTATCACTCCAACAAAACCTTATTGTGCATTACAGTATCACAAACCAAGTATTGTGCATTACACTATCACACACCAAAATAAATAATTTGGCAATTGCTATTTGAAATAGAATATATCTATCTACACAAAAATATATCATACAAATGGTTTTAAGCTATTAAGCACCATGAAAGAGGGAATATGCAGAGGATCAAATGTTGAGGTCCAGGGCTTTATACATTATCTGGATTCTCGCCAAAACCACAAATTAGAGGTGAGGATGCAATCTTTGTCCTCTGCTAGGTTAAATTCCACTATGAAGAAGCCTTTAGTGCAAGGATAGATATAAGCTTCTTCTAGAAAAACATGGCATATTAGAACCGCTTCTTCTAGAAAAACATGGCATATTAGAACCGCTTCTTCTAGAAAAACATGGCATATTATAAGCTTCTTCTAGAAAAACATGCCACGTTCGGAATACCCTAAATATAACAGACTCTGTATTTGGGTGTATAGTGAGAACGAAGGCACTCTGCTGAGTCTTCCAGTACCTGCTATCCCTCAAGATTTAGGTATTGATGCAAAATTTGTGCCTGATGACAATGGTGAGCGTATATATTCCTTCACTCCTATCAAAGAAAACGGTCAAGAAATGTACGATGTGAGAGTGGTCTATTTAAGAGAAAGAGCATTCTGTGTTGAGCTGTGCTTCCTTTGACAACGGCCGGTGTTGTACTACTTATCATATTGTTTGGATCAAATGTCGCAACAACGATCTCGAGGAAGACGATAAGGATTCTTATGTATCGACGCTGAACACAGGAAACAATATAACTGAATCGCAATCCCAATGGCAACGTGAACTGGGTGCCAGTTCTGATATAATCCTCAAATCAATTAAAGTTTTTGGTTTGAGGGAGGAGCAGGCCCCGATATATCTTGAAATTAACATACCGTCCAATAGTGGAGCTCATTCTCCGAAAGCTCTGTACAGGCTGTGTGCGGACCGCCATTATTGTACAGATTACAGCGACACTTTGGAAATTCCTGACTTTTTGTTGATGCAGTATCATAGTGACGGGCATAATGAGCCTAGTCATGGTCATGTATTGCGTAAACCAAAAGCAAAATAAGGGAACATCAGAGACCACAATGCAGTGTAGAATAAGATACCAAGAGTTAAGAGGTAGAATCAGAGCTTCCATACCAGTTTGTCATCCTCAGGCCACGAGTTTCTTCCAAAGCCCAATCTGAGATTGTAACTCCTCAGCCATTTGACTACAGATTGAGTTATTAACTGGCTTGGCTTGGCTTTGCTCTTTTTGAGTGAATAAGAGAACGCATTGCGATTAATGCAACAAACAACAGGAGCACAACTATTAATATCAAAGATTTCATGGTCAAAGGAACAATAGTGAAATACTGCAGAGACTTACTGTTTATGAATCCGCATGGCTCTCACCTCCATTAAAATTCCTGTACTCCGGTCTAATTTCCAGCAGATTCATATCAGATACCAATGGTCTTATAAACTTAATAATTTAGGGTTTACGTACTCCACGATTAAGTCTCCTCCATTGCCTGGACCTGCAAACAAAAGAGAAATCCAAAGAAAGACGCAAACACAGTACCATAATGCAGTGATGCATGCGTGAAACTCAACTCGGAGACTCTATTGTTCTTCTTAACCATTCATTCGCTTCCCCACCGCCTGGCAACAAAGTCTGATTAGAAAAAAAACTGTAACCTAAGTTTGATTAGCAATAGACGTTTGGGTAACCTGTGAGCTCACCCCAAATCTGGGTCGTTGGATGGATGTGCTCAACGAATTATATTCTAACCCAATTAATCATTACTGCCCATCCTTAATATGTAATTAAAAGGCTACCATCACCCTTTATATACATTTGTTCATTGTAGCGCCTATGGGCGAACTAAAATGCTCGACCGCAGATGGCAGACAGGACAAGTGTTATTCCATCCCAACCACAGCGATGGCATGAAGTATAGCAACATTCAATAGAAACAATCTATCTTCAGAGATGATAATATGAAGTATACCAACATTCATTAGAAACTATCTATCTTTAGAGATGATAAGAATAATAAGAAGTATAGCAACATTCATTAGAAACTATCGTAGAAACTATCTATCTTCAGAGATGATATGAAGTATAGCAACATTCATTAGAAACTATCGTAGAAACTATCTATCTTCAGACATGATACGAAGTATAGCAACATTCATTAGAAACTATCGTAGAAACTATCTATCTTCAGAGATGATACGAAGTATAGCAACATTCATTAGAACTATCGTAAAACCGTCGACATGAAGGAACTCTCAAGGCATAAGGACCAAAGGGGCAAGTTTCCATTGTTGATGCAAAACTAATCATTGAGTGATCTTCTATAACTGCTCCCTACAATCTTGCAAACAGCAAAACCACCATTTCCACAGGTGATCACTTCGGGATGCTTTTCATGTTTGCAAGCTGACTAAATTTCTAAGCTAATCAAAGGAATAGACAATGAATAAAATTAAATTTCATGTTTGCAGCAAACGTCTGGAGATCCATGATAGAACCAGTGGAAAAGGGATAAGCTAATCAAAAGAATAAACAATGAATAAAATTTGGAAAAGCACATTTCACTGTATTTCCAGCAGAGGAACCTAAATTCGGCCTATTAACATATACATCAGATGACGAGATACCTTTAAGGACAAATTCCATGCAAAGTAATCGTTTTCCATGTACATGAAATTTCACAGTAAATGTTCTGCAGAAGGCTACAAAAAGAAATAATCTATTATAGAGGGATATACCACGAGATCTCCCTCATCCCATCATCCCATACACAGAGATATGTAAATATGCAGATTAAAGAAAAATATTAGTAGTGATCATATTGTAAAGTTAAGAGTAATAGCACTAAAATGCTCGACGGCAGATGGCAGACAGGACAAGTGTTATTCCATCCCAACCACAGCGATGACATGAAGTATAGCAACATTCAATAGAAACATTCATTAGTAAATATCGTAAAACCGTCGACGGCAGACGGGACAACTGTTATTCAATGCTAACGATCCCATCCACGTGGAGATGCAATGCCGGTGGTATATGTGTCCGCAATGTAGCTGACCCGCCTCCTCTCCCAATTCAAAATCGTCGTGGCAAATTGCGCATGTTGAAGTAATGGTATTGTTATCTCTGATATGGTCGCCTGAAATCCGAATGGGTATGATCTGGCGAGGCATTCCTGGTTCCCTTCCAGCTTCCCGGTCTGCTAAGTCCCGGGCTGCTTCTTCTGCTTCCCGTTGTAGTTGCCATTCTGTATATTCTTCTGCTTCCCGTTGTAGTTGCCATTCTGTAAATTCTACTGCATCTGCTCGAAATTCCCTAAGTCTACTAAGTTCGTCTAATCCCCGTAATAACTCGGCATTAATTTGACTCGAAATTAATCGTGCTAGTACCGCAGGTTCCCGTAATTCGTATATCTCCACATTCATTTGACTCGCCAAATATTCCCACGTCCTATCCTGTATTAAATAACTTCGCTCTGTTTCGCTTTCGAATTCAGGAGAATAAATTAGGTAATATGTGTCCCATCGTTCTCGGTCCCCAAAATATCCTATAAACTCCTGCAATGCAGCTAATAATTGTCGCCCTTCTGCTTCCATTTCTATTTCTATATTCAAAGAATGGCTGCTCCAACTGAATCTGGAATGAATCTGGAAGGAATGCCTTTGCCTTTATACGAATAGCCGCTTCCTCTACCGAAAGCACCAATTGAATCTCGAATGACCTCTAAAATCAAAACTGTTACAGAAAAAGGGATCGCCTTTGCCTTTATTTATATGAGAAGAGGAGACCGCACTCTGCTCACTTGAATTTAATTAATAATAATGAAAAATGTATGGGCAATCCATAATTCATAATTCATAATTCAATGGGTGTGTCGGCTGTGGTGCGGTGATTATTGGAACCGTGACATGCACGTTATTTTATTCATTTAATTATTGTTTATAAATGGATTCTTTTATCTTGATTTGGTATTTATAGCATTGCTTGAGTGATTTTAAAAAGTTTGAGCTATGGGTGTATATGTACATAGACATAGATTCACCTTTTTTAAGGTTGTAATAGTAATAATAATAATATATTCTATTTAACAATGTCATGATAGTCATTTAAGATTAGGATTAGGGTTCTACATGTTTAAACTCTCAACTAGGATTAAGGATTTGGACCTTCTAGAATTTTAAATTTCTTGAAAGTACACACATGAGTAGCTTGATATGTGTGAGTAATGGAAGTTAACCTCGCATCTACTTGTTATCTTGGTTGTCAACATGATAGGTCAACTTCTCGGAGGCACAAAATGTCAACTCACTGTGGAGTTTCCATTGAAATTATGGTTTATATGGATGCTACATGGTCTTCTACTTCCTATGCTCTACTCCAACACCTCACTCCTTTACTTTGCTCAACTATGGAGAAATGATAAAAATAATACTAACCAAACCCCTTCCTTTCAAAGTGGCCAACATTTAACAATGTGATCATATTCATCTAAAGGTTAAGGGGAGGGTTTTATATGCCTCAATTCCCTCAAGAACTTTCTTGAAAGTCCACACCTTACTAGCTTCATGTTTGTTAGTAATGGAACTTGACATTGTATCCACTTGGTACCATTGTGGTCAACATGATAGGACAACTTATGTGATATATAATTTCCTTCCACAAACATTGATTAGGGTGATCTCTCTTAGAAAGCTATTAATGTCTAGAGTGTTATCAATTGGTTCGGAACTTTGTCCAAAACATTTTGGGACGAAAATATTACGTTTGATGTGTAATTCAAGCTCAAAAAATTTCTACAACTCAAATCACCAAAATAAAACCTACCTCTAAAATCTAATGTGCAAGCCAATAGCTCCAATTTTTCCACCAAAAATGTACCAAAGTATATGAAAAACTATATGGTGGTAGATTTCATACCAGGCATCCCCATTTTTGGAGGCTTTTGGACCCCAAAATATTTCATTGAAGCAGGTGAGGAATGTTTGCTCTACCTTCTCCATGGAGTACCATTTGGATTTTACTAGAAGTTTTCCTTTTAGCCCAACCTATTAGTTTTCATGCTTTCTTGATCTAGTTATTCTCAACTTCTTATGAAAATCTACATCCTTTATTAACTCTTCATGGGCTTCTAGTGCTACTTGTCATCTTTGGTAGGTAATACATACCCATTAGTTTCCTAGTCTAACATAGAAGGATCATAAAGTTTCATATTTTTCACATTCACTACTAAGCAAATGCACATATATGGGGGCATACTAAGTCCATAGAATTATCAACTACCTTCTCCAACACTTCATAAGGGAAATACCAAATATCCTTGATATTATTTTGAGGACAATGTAATGCGTCTTGATTAAGATGCAACAAGGATTTATCTCCCTCAATATATATATTCTCAACAATATTCTAGTCATCTCAAGCCGTCTACTTTTCTTGTGACATCTTCAATGTCACATATACTTGGAAATAGATCTGCATCACCTTATAAATGAACTTTCAAGTCTTTAGTGCTTGATGTCCTATGGTTCTTCCCAAAATCCTCATTGTGGTCCATATACAACATCCATGGGTGGAGGTGGAAAATATTGAAAGAATGCTTCAAAAGGGTGTTGAAGAATGTAACTTCGAAAGATATTCTTATTGTAATTTTATTGTACTTCCTTTGACAAATATTCATATTGTATTTGATTATGTAAAAAACCTAAAATAAATAATTTAAAATAGACACTTTCGACCCAGTGGGTAAACTACCCCAATTAATGGGAGTTCTGCCCCACACAATAGGCAAAACTGCCTCACTCAAGTTGGCCCATTTAGGGAAACTCAAGTTGGCCTAGTTAAGTAAAACGACTAGTTTGTGACTAGTATAAATAGAGTGGCGCCTAGCTCACTTGGTGCATCACTCACTCAAGCAAGTTCGCATGAGTAGAGGAAAAAGGACAAGTTCGAATGGGAGAAAGAGTAACTACATTGAAGACATATTTTCTTAGGGTTTATATTTTATCTTGTTCTCGGGTTATTGTATGAGATTGACATTGTACTTTTTGATGAATCTATATTGAAGAAGAGGTTTTTCCTGTGAGAGGGTTTTCCCACGGTAAACCTTTGTGTTCTCTTGTTATGTTGTGCTTATCTATCTTTTAGTGATCCTATTGCATATGGCTATTGCGATAATAATATAAATTGTTTGAATATCTAACACTACCATCCTCGAAGTATCCAAATTCTAACTTGGTATGAGAGTTGGCCTCAAAGAAGACCTTGTTCAGCAAAAACTATGAGAAGTGAAAACTAGGGTTTCTTGTTTCAGAAGCTTTTCACCATAGATAATCCTGAAAACGAGGTCAATATAATTCTCCCTAGGAGGGTGTATCTTCCTATGTAGGAAGATTCTATATCTAAGAATTTTTAAATTTTGACCTAATTTTGTTTTTTATTTTTGGCAGTTCTGTCCACACACTTGGAAGCAAAGTTGGAATTTGATGGGAAATTTTCTCCATCATAGGGCATTCTTCCCATCAAATACATGTAAGTTTTTAGTGAAGTCCTCTACCTAAACGGCCAATTAAGCAATTTGCAAATGTTTTTTTGACATCTAACTATTTTGGTAAGACATCATTAGTTTCATTTGGTTCATCAAGCTGGAAGCTAGGAGATCTAGGGTATCTGACTCTGTAGTACATAGGTGGCTTTGGAGTCCAAATTCCATATGTTGAACAGTGAACTGTACTCACGGAGTCACACGATCTGCGACCACTTCCACGCGAGCCCAGGATTTAATGAAGGAATTAACTCCTCCTAACATCTCCATCTACCACCTCCTCTAGAGATTACAGTGGAATCTATACCATGGTATTCGTAAATTGGAATTTGGGAATGGACTAGTGTTATACCTCAAAGTCCCACTTTGGGTGTCATTTCACCTCATCATGGTTTATCCCCATGTGAAACCTAATGGTGCTTCCTCCTAATGAGTGTTAGAACTTACTCCTACCTAGTTGGTCCCCTCTTTGGCCTTCCTTGGAACCCCTAGAGCCAAATCCAACTTTTTCAAGCTGAAAGACACCTTATCAAGTCAAATGCCACATCACTTGGCTCACTATAGAAGAATTTCCACGCCCTTCTAGTGGTGCAAGGCGTGAACATTCCCCTTTTCACGCCTTGCATACATGGTGGGGCGCGAAAATTAAAACATCATTGTTCCTTGCATGACCCCTCGGGTGTGAAAAATGCCTTACACCTATCTTTAGGTTGAATCTTGGATCTCACTTCCGAGATATTTTTATGGGATTGAGTGTAGCCTTCAAATCCTCACTCACCTTCCCTCTTTGGTCTGGTTCAACCTCCTAGATCCACCATTGTCTCTCCTAGATACACCTTCCTCTCCTAGTAGTTGGCCTCCCAGATCCTATAAGAAGGAGGCCATCCATAGGCTAAGGGGAGAGCACTTGAGGCATCAAAATTATGGTCTTAATAGTTTTGTAGAGGTAGCCAGGAGGGATTCTTTGGAGATGAAGTATTGCTTGGACATCAAGGGATTGCTTTGTAAGATTCTCCTAGTTTCTATCAATATAACTTGTCTTATTTTCCCATTTTGTGCTTCTTGTTTCTATCATTAGCATGAGATGTTTCTAATCCATTTTAGATATTAACTAGTATACAAAGTATTTGGAGATTGTTTTGCTTGTTGTTTTCTTGACTTAAATAGGTTCTACTTGCAGGATTCAAGGCGGGAGCTGGAGTTAAGACGAACATCTGATTCGAGGTGAGTTACTTTACTTCCTTATTTCCAAGTACGCTAAGAGTTTGTATGCATTGTTAGATATAGGATTTTAAGGTAGCATTTGTTTATTAATTGTCTTAGATTAGACTTTGTTAATCCCAGTTTAGTCTATGGGTAAATCTAACTATCCGTAGGACGGATTTATTAACACAACTAGGAGGGGGCAAGGGAACTCAAACTCAAAGAGAAACGTCATCGTGGCATCACCTTCCATACTTCTAGTTCCCTCATCCATGTACCACCTGGAACTGAGTCCGGACTTGCAAGCTACAAGATTCTATAACACTACAGTCTGCCAATACCAGTGCCAGTGCCACTACCATCAACCTAGAACCTGCAAGCTATAGCAAAGTGATCTCTAACCAGGATTTGATCTTTGTGGGTAAGTCTTAAGTCAACGTAAGTCTTTGGAAGAGCCAACTTAATTATTATTTGCTTATTAGTGAACTTGAAGGGCACTCTGAAAAGAGTCGAGCCATTATTATTTATTTATTAATGAGTTTGGAGGGGGCATGTATAGAAAAGGGTTTAGGGCCCAATATTGAATTAGCTTAGATCTTTGTGATGCCATTGGTTTGTATGCAGTATTATTATTTTTTCTACATTGAAAGACTCTTACTTCAAGTTATTATTATACCTCTGTGTTATGGAAAATGAGATGGACCTCTTCTTGTTGAGAGCACCAAGCTCTTTTCTTGTGTTATGCTCTTAGGTATTAGCTTTTCATATCTACATTTTGAGAGATTTATTTCTCTACAAATGAAGAGGGGGATGACCTCTGTTGAGAGAGGGTTGATCCCAATGATTCTATTATATATATATATATATATATATATATATATATATATATATACAAGCCTGAATTTGAATTTGAATTGATGCCTAAGATCTGCTAGAGCACAATAACCATAGGTAGAGGTGGTTGTTGGCAAGCTGGTTGGACCTTTCATTTGATCTTTTAACCAGAACAGAGAGTGAGGATATGACATCGAGGGGTTACACTTTAAAGTGAACGAATTTACTACGTTAAATGAAATGAAGATTTTGTTGGTCTTGCTGCCTGCCCTCCTGCCTTCCCTATAAGGGCTTGCTTTCTTGGTCCTTACTGGGCTAAGATAAATTTGAGATCCCAGATTAGGCCAATGTCCCCTCCCGATGGTCGGATTGGGTGAAGGGGACGTTACATTGGGTTTGACCACTTTTTCCACCTATGCTCTAGATCCTAGATTTGATTTGATACTTCATTTTATACTCTGCCACTTGTGCTTTTGGAAGTTTGAATACTTCCCTAGCATACTCAATCTCTTCAAATACGGAGTTGGTTATCTAGGCCTTCTACCATTTATGTAGTAGCTTCTCTCATGATTCATAACGTTGGAATTGCTTACTTAAAATCCTGTCACATGTGTCCTTAAATATAGATTGATCCATTATTGAATGCCTTGAAATATGGAGATGGATGCTTGAGGAAGTTGATCTAATCCTAGTCCTGGAAATCTGGAGGTAAACCTTTTTCCAAATCTTTGATTGCCACACAATGTGCTGGTTTGGAAATGCAAATCTGCTACTTAAACTAAATATTTGGGATCGATCATTGACCACTATGAATCTGGGATTGCTAGATGATCCCTTGCCACCTGTATATCCATTGTTTTCATATCTTTGAAAGTTGGACCTATTCCTTTAACTATACATAAAGGCCTAGCATTTATGTTTATTACTGAATGCATTACTTTTTGCATGTAATGAAACATATTCCAAATGCAACAAATTGAAGTATTTAATTCTTTCAATATAGAAAGGTGCCCAGATCACTATCCAACGCATTAAGCAGATTCTATGCTCCTTGTTAGTTCTAGCTTGCTGAGCTTGATTTAAATTAGGTAGCATAAGTTTGATCTGAAGAAAACACTCAAGACTGGGTTGCAAAATGAGGTTGTCATTCATGCATTCGAGAGTTTGGCATTGTAACGTTTGAATGCATGTTGTGACACTTTCCCTCAACCATTTGCTTTGATTGTCATACTCTTCAATGCATTTATCCATAATCAATTGGAATTTGCAATTTGATAATGGCTTTTAGTTACATCACTTCAAAAGCTTTCCTCTATTCCTTTAGTTTGCATATGGATTGAACCTGAAATTGGCATTTGTGTGCTCAACATTTCTTTATTGCTCAGGGGCGCTCTCTGCATTTTGTCTCTCTTCCTTCATCAACGTTTGGATAGGACACTAATATTTACCTAGCCCACTTTAGCCATGAGACTTCCCTTTGGCACTGTGGTGTACGCTTAATATGATGCTTATACAGTTGTTTGTAAGATACCTGGGTGCCTTTCCTTTGATGAGCTTAGACGTTATGATGATGTGAATACCACACCCATCCTCTTATAAAATATTTTATTGATCTTTATATACTGGTCTGGTGGTTTCATAGCAAACCAACGCATTTTTCCCAAAGACTTGGCTCGAGGTTTCTCCTTAGCACTCCATGTTTGAGCACTCACTGTTCGGTGATGACTGTAAATGAGTTTTATGGACTCTTGGAAGCTTTCTTTGCTTTGATTAACACAATACAAACAGGGCTGTATGGAAGCCTCACGCAGAAAGCTAAGTAAAGTGACAGCTCACGCTCTTGGATACATAAACTTTATGCAATGACATTGAATTCGAACTTGGAGCTGGTCATTTTATTTCGGCACTGTCAACATGATTGAAAATATGAATGTTAACAGGTTTTCTTCCTTAATTACATTCGATTGGCTTTATTTTGACAGTTGGGCGCATGCTTGAGACTTGGCGTTTCATGTGATGAGCATAGTTTGAGACTAAAACAGGTTATGACATTCGATGGCAGATTGTCATTTTTACATGCAATGGGGTAAAAAGATATTTGTATTTTATATGACCAGTTGATCTGAAGGCTCCCTTTGGGCTCTTGCATTGACTCACTCAACTCGCGCAAAACACCACGTGATGTCTTAACAAAAGTCTTAAATAGGTAAAGGTTCAATAGTAAACCATGTCTTAATAAAAGGCTTAAATGGGTAAGGTTTAGTAGTAAACTATAACATATATATGACCACTTTTTTTAATAACCATACTTAAAATAAAAACAAATATAAAACATTATCTTAAAACTATAAAGAAGAATTTTAAAATAATATTATTTATATTTATTTGATATAATAAAAATAAAGGTCACTGAGCAATGTCCAATGAAGTCAAAAGATCATAGGTTAGAATCACATTCTTTAATGGATAGGGCCATATGTAAATGGATGAAGAGCTCGGGTAATATGGCATGAAGACATAGAGCATCACGAACAGAGAGCAATATTTAGTAACTTTAGGATTTAAAGCTTGACGTGAAGGATTAGAGGCTTTGATCATTTCGGTAGCGAAAACCAGGGACCCTCTTAACATGCCAGCTACCAGAAACTAAAAAAAAATGAGCAAATTTCAATGCTAACAGTTATGATAATGATCAAGTGGTCAATGACATCATTCAAGGATACATGGTTGCACTTTGTCATCCTACTGAAATTTGATTATGCTCAATATCTTTTAGAGATAATTCATATACAATTAGCCAATGTTCATGCAACAAGGAGTTTTAGATATCAATCTTACTTGATTTATCTCTTACTCTTTTGTCACCATGAGCATTTTCAACATAATTTAGAACTTAAAATTACTAGTGAAAAAGGAAATTCAATATTCGTCATAGAGTGGACTCCATTTATAAAAAATCGACCAAAACACAAAGGTTTCAATCAATTTGTAAATTTGTTTATGTCTTCAGTATACAACATTTTCTAGGGAATTCCTCCTCCAAGGGTATTTCCAGATTGTAAAAATTTGTTACAATTCATGAGTCTAGACAAAAGGGTTGGAGATGGGTTCTTGTTTAAAGACCATAAAATTATAAGGGTTTATGGATTAGAGGTGAAACCATTCTTATCTCCAACCTTTTTAGCACCAAGTATATTTTCTCTTGAATATATCAGGCATAGAATGGATTCAGATGATAATCATTTTGTACCAAAGAACTATCAGGTCAATTTCAACTTGTTAAAGTAGGAAGTGGGTCCTTTTATAGTAATCACAAGAGAAACCCAAGGCATGGTTGAGAAGCTATTAACGAAAATTGATATTGAGAAAGGATAATAGTGGCATTATGATCCACAACAAACCATTTAAAAGAAGAGAATGCAATTAGGAATTGTTTCTTACAATCATTAATCAAGGTTAGAGCTGTAAAAACTTGCTAATATGGATTCGTGGGAGTAAGTGTGCAACTTAGAACAAAGGGAAGAATAATAGATACTCCTAAAAAACAAGAGAAAATTTGTAAAATATTAGATTCCGAAGTTGATAATCTCGAAGGAAATCCATCTGAGAAGAAGAAACAGAATATTGGAGATTTGAGGGATCAGAGGATTTAAAACGGTGAAGAAGAATTGTTAAGAAAGTATTTCATGACATTTGAACAATTTTATTCAACAAGTGAATAGAAAGAGAAAGCTCAAGAAGTTAAAGGGGAAGCTATAGATCATATTCAATCATCACAAAACCAAATTGTTGCTGAGTTTGTAAATAAAAAAAGGCAAACTTAAAAGATGACAAAGGAATGGAATATAGTAAATTGGAAACTAGGACCATCCCAAGTAAAACTCATGTCAACATTAGATTCAAAAGAAGGTGTCTTTAACTTGGCTATTTTAGAGCCCAATTCTTCGAATGTAAGAACATAAGAATATTATAGGGCCAACACATTAAAGATCAATCTACACCATGTCAATATGGTGGATAATATTGGTTTTCACAGAAAAACATGCAAAATTGTTTATAGAGATTTGTTGCAAAACACAACAAGCTTGGAAAAGATATGGTCAACACTGAAGAAAGTAGAAACAAAATTGAAACAGGAGAAAGTTTCAACTAAAACAAAGAAATCAAGTATTAAGGATTTAGAGAAACATATAGTACAATTAAGTGTAGATCCAAATGATCCAACGCATATTCAAGCCTTGTTGAAAGAAAAAGATATTGAGATCAAATACTTAAAGAATAAGTTAAGGATACTAGAATTGGGGCATGTGAAAATAACATAATTGTTAGCTATGCAACAAGAAAAGGATTAGATGCTTCTGAAAATGGAAAATATGAATGAGAATATTGATATATATAAAAACATATTGAAATTTTATCTTAAGAAATAGTTTAATCTAATGGTATCAAAAGCTTCATCGTTTAAAGAAGTCCTACGTGATTCTTCTGAAGAATTATGAAAGCCATGTTAAGTGTTGATCTCAAAGATGCGGAGATAGTAAATATCAAGCACATGAAATCCAATAAATATTATGAGATTTGTATTTTGAAAGATGATATAAAGGAAAAGGATGAAGTTGTTGATGATATGAAGATAAACTTCCAAAGAGAGTTGGACCGATCAAAGAACACGCTTACAGGAAAAACTTTCATGATTAGAACAATGCATATAATAATGGGATCAAATAGCAGAAGAAGTAAATAAAGTTTGGCTCCATTTTATTATAACAGGTGATGAATATAGGTTAGCTTCTAAAACTCAGCATGATACCAGTGTAATCTTGTAGGAATTGGGTGATAAGTCACATGTTGTCAATAATGTTCTAATATTTCTTAATTCAAAATCTTGGAATGAATTAAAATCTATGAGTGTTAATGATCGTACATCTCTCATTATGGAAGCTTCAAGAGTGACTACAAAGAAAACCTTATTTCATCAGGCTTAAACCAAATGTAATATGGTTATGAAGAAGTATGAAGTGTTCATGCAGAATTTTAAGAAGTTAGTAAATTTAGGTTAATTACCATCATGCTAGGACAAGAAGGGTAACTTTATCCAACTAGAAGCATACAAAGAGATGGTTATACAGGTGAGGAATAATGATGAAAAATTCTGAGATTCAGGAAGGACTCTGAGCCGGAAGGTTAATTTTGACAAGTTGAAAGATGATTTTGAATTAATGAGTCTCATAAATCTTTTTTTAAGGAAACAATCCTTTTTATGTGAAATTAATGTAATTGGATGTAGCAGAAAGAAAGATGGTTAGTTATGCTTATCCAACAGGAAATCGATGGACCATGATTTCTAGATTAAGTGGCACCAATTTTTCTCCAGCTATTAATCAATTTAGTCAAAGTGGTAGAAGATAAAGATGGATTTAGCGAATATCTTTTGATATGGCTTGTATCTCCAAGAGCCCAAAAACATAGATACAAAATTTAACATAATATTTTTTATATAAGAAAGAAACCACATACAAAAGGTTTTTTGTTGTTGCAAAAATGTAATTTTTCTCGGAGAATAGAGCCATCTATGACCAAGTTTCTCAAGAGTTGTAAAGAACTATGTGATCCATGTGTAATGATTTTTTAGATTCACCTTTTTAATTTGTATTAGTTTGTAAAACTCTCTAATTTTATGTGCCATCTACTTTGTATACACATAACCCTTTCAGTCTATGTATTTGATGTTTGATATATTTTGAGTAACGTTTCAAGGACCATCATTTTGGTACTACTTCCTTTGGTTTATATATTTTCATTGAGTTGACAGATATATCATATTTCATGGAAAACGTTGTTATTATTTGACGTGACTTGTTATTATCTTTAGAATCATTATGATTATGATTTCCATAGTGTTCAGATACATTTTGTTCTGCTACTGAATTCACTTTGCTTATGTGTCACTTCCTTTGTACATACAAAACACTTTCAGTATATATATCTAATGTTCGAGATGTTTTGAGTAAACTTTCTAAGACCAACATTTTGGTACTACTTCTTGTTCTTATGTCTTCATTGAGTTGACAAATATATCAGATTTCATGGAAAAAAATTTTAATATGTGTCATGACTTGTTATTATCGTTAAAACCATTATGGTTATGATTGCCATGGTGTTCATATACACTGTGTTCTACTATTAAATTCACTTTCCTTAGTATGCATTTCTCTCTTAACATGATTGAAAATTTATTTTCCCAAATACATTTTTCTTGTTTATTTGTGTTTCTTTAAAGTATTTTATTCTATCATTCCAAATTCCTAGATTACCTAATACATTGACAATTGTACCTTTGAGATTGATTTTATAGCCTTTATGTTCTTATATTATCCCATAGACGTAGTTATTGAAGAGATCAAATTTGAAGTGAGGAAGTGTTACTTGTATTGAGATCCTTCCATCATACAGACGACAAGAAGCAAATATATTTTTTCAACAGATTTCTTTAAATATGAGGATACTAATTGACTCATTTCTTTGTATTTGATGCTTGTTCTACTGACATTGTTGGATGTTGTAAGACTACTTCTATGATGTTCTACTAACTAATATTCAATTCACGTTTTCTTCAAATCCAAGTTCATACATGCTTATTTGGATTTACCATATTATACAATATGCCTGATAACTTTGAGGTATGCCTTAATATCTACATAAGTTGTCTTTTTGTCTGGAGGATCTCCCAAATTGTTCCTTTTGTGAGTTAATGTTTCATTTTGTGATTTCCATTATGTCTTATTTTTCATTATTTAATTGTTTATAAGAGTGTCCAACACATGCAAAGGATATTGAAAATGATCACCATGTTATGCACATAAATTTTGTTGATGTATTTGTAACTTCAGAAGATATTCACTTGTATATTGTATTTGTACTTTATTGTATCCCCAATAGAGATGTATTATTCCTCCGATTGGGAGTGTCATCAGTTATATTGTAAGTGTCGTAACTTATACTTGATGGGTTATTAGACCACCTTGATGGGGTCGGCCTTGTATGAGTCATGTGGGTCAAAGGGTTATTAGACCACCCTAGTGGGGGTCGGCCGAGTCAGCATTATGTTAAGTGGTTAAGTTGAGGCCGACCTAGTTGAGTAAAGGTCAAGCCAAGTTAGTGTATAAATAGAGAGTGTGTCTCTCTCATTTTACACATTCTATTGTTCACTCACTTCGCATTAGTGAGAGAGAGGAGGAGTGTGCACAAGTGGAGGAGGAGCATGTTGCTGAAAATGTCTATCTCTTGGGTTTGATCATGGTGATCCTTGTATTTGATGCTTATTCTATCTCTGAGGAAGTTGCGGGGTTTTTCACCTTCTTGGTTTTCCTGGGTGAAATGTTTTGTGTCTTTTGTCTCTTGTCTCTTATGCTTGATATGTTGTACATGTTGTTCTTTCAGTTACGATCCTAGATCAGAATGAATTAAATTATGAGAAACTAACATGGTATCATAGCTAGCCTGAAGGAAGGCCTGCTATGGAATTTATGAGACTTGTTTCAATTGCGACAAATCAGAAGCTAGGGCTTGATATAGAAAAAACTAGTCATCGTGGCAATTTCTCTATAAATCCATTTTGGCAAAGGTTAAGGATCTGAAACCTTTACAGGTCGTAGATAACATCCTCATGTACCTTGTTTCAAAAGCACAACTTCTAATTCGCTGTACTTTGTGATTTATGATCAGTACAATCTAGGGTTTCTGCCTCTTCCGGATCTCAGTCATAAACATGTGACCTTGGAAAAAAGGTCACAACTTGGGCTATGAAGCTCCAAATGAAATTTAGTAAAAAAGTGACAGGTAGGGAACGAACTGTACTTTCTCAGGTAAGTTTTTCAGAGGCCGAGACGGAACCAGTGTGTGGCACTCCGTACAAGTTTGCTCTCCTATTTTATCCCATAAACAGGTCACATTGCGACACTTGGCATAACTCTCTCTCAGAGAATCCAATTAAGGTTAGACATGTGGGGTTGTAAAGAAGACAGGTCAGGCTACAACAGGCCGAAGTTTCATACCCTGTGGATTCGTATTTTCTGAGTTACACTAGAAACAATAAGGTGCATATTTCTGTCAAAACAAATTTGGATTTTGAACACCTTCATTCTTGGATCGTCACTGCTGTGGGAAATTAGGGTTTCAGAGAAAGTTGAAATTCTTGGAATCGAAGACCACGGATGGATGCTCCTCATCAAAATCGAAATTTAGAGACCAAGATCGAATTTTTTGGTTGGGCAGAAGGCCGGGCTTGATCAAACCCTAGTTCGGGATTTTGATCGGAAAGGTGGAAAATTAGGGCTTTTGCAAAAGTTGGAATTTTTGAAATGTGTGACCACGGCTAGAAGATCCTCAGAAAAATCGAAGTTTAGAACACAAGATCGAACCTTTTGGATGGGTAGAAGACTGGGCTTTATCAAACCTTAGTTTGAGATCCTTTCTAGTGAATCTGAAAGTTTCAAAGGCAATTTTGAGGGGTCAAATTTTGCAGTTTTCAAAATTGAAGAATACCAGCTTGATCAGCTCATCAAGCCACATATTTCCATTCATTCAGAAGTTTGAAACTCAAAGTTTGAATTTTTATGGTTTCTTTGACAAACCCTAATCCAGCTCGAGGAGTCCAGATCGAGTCTCAGCAAATCAAAGTGGATTGGGTTAATCCTAGAAGAAGATGATTTGGTCACCTGCATAAGGGAAGAGATTCCAATTCCAGAGGGAGATGAGGCTAAGGCATAACATAAAGAATACTACAAGCAATCTCGACAGGTATGACTTGAGGAGATATAGGTATGTTTTCAAAATATGTTCATGATTAAGGTTATGATATGTTTGTCTTCATATTATTGATGTTAGTACAATATTGATTAATTTTAGACTTGTCTTATCGCCCTAGTAAAAGTATGAATGCATGTGAATGATAGAAGACATTCATTGACTAGGGTTATGACACGTATGATTGTACTAATGCACTGTGGTATTGTATGAGGATGATGTTGTCCGCTAACATAAATGGTATAAATCAAGTTCTAGATCAAGAACATATAACCATGGTGACATGAAGACAAAGACTCATGGATCACACAGAAGCTATACTTACGAGGTATGTATAATATGGTTCTACAATAGTTAACTTATGATTTATGTAGGTTACTAAGCACAAGTCTATAAAATTATGTTGTAATAGTTACATTTCAATCCTTACTTACAACAACAAACTGACATTGAGATCATTTTGTGTCACCAGGTACAAGTTAGTGACTTCATCAAGGAATTTATTGAAAAGACACATCAATATGTTCAGCATGTCCACGTCGCACGATGGCAGGATGAGAAGTTTAGAATATGCAAAGATACATTTCCCCTTGGTACTATACTTTCAGTTGTTGATTTTACCGAGAACTACACTCTACAACCTCAAAATGAGATCCAAAGTCAGTATTATCACTCTAAGCAGGTTTCCTTGATGGTCCAAATCACATATAGGCATGGCCCAAATAGCACTGAAGAGCAAAGAGAATTTCTGAAGGAATATCACTTCTATATAAGTGATGATAGGTGCCACGACTTCCACTATGTACGTCATTGCTTCATCATGTTCTATGATCACTTGAAGGGAAGGAACATACAGATGGATCGACACTGGATTTGGTCTGATGGGTGTGCTGGTCAGTTAAAAAATGCATGCATATTTCAGTGGTTGTGTTCATTGCATAAAAACTACAAAGTGCCACATATGTGGAACTATTTTGAGACTGGGCATGGTAAAGGAGAGCATGATGGAGCCGGAGCATGTGTCAAAATAGCCCTACAAAGAGAGGAATTGAAAGTATCTACAGAATATACTATTCTAAATGCTCAATCTACAGTCAGGTGGTGCACGTCAGTAATGGGAGAGGAATCAAGTATGCGAGTAGAATCCACAAGAAAGAGACATGTGGAGAGATTTTTTTGGGAGGTGGTAGACATAGATCATTCACATGCATGGGAATGCAAGACTGTGCCTGGGACTCATGGTTTTCATTCGATTCGAAGCTCTGCTAACCCAGTATTTGAAATTTGGACCAGAAAACTCGCTTGTTTTTTCCCGCCTTATTGTGATAGTGACTGGGATGGGTGTGAATCATTGGATTGGGTTGATGGATGGGATCGCATATCACTTCCACTTGATCAGTGTGCAATTGTTGAGTTAACTCCGTTAGAAGAAGACCAATCATCTATTTTTGCATATTTTGATCATGTCTCGGACCTTGTACAACCCGGTATTATGCATTTCCTTAACATTTTTTGTTTGTTTACGTAGTCTTCAAATGCACATTAATGGCCTTCTATCGCACGAAAAATATTTTGATCATATACCTACAATCATATAATGCAGGGCACATATACGCAGTGGTTGCCTCAAAAGATACTGAATGGGGTGATGATTACTGGTTGGCACGTTGTATAGACTGAAAGCAAACCCTCATTATGTCCATGACTGACGATGAAAACAACCACTTTCCAACTGGGTCTATGGTTGTTAAAGGTGAATACTTGACACAGGACAGCAATGCAAGAAAGAAGGGTGGATATGTTTACAAGGATTACAAACCAAGTGCAAGTGTGTATCACTTTACCAACTTAATCATTGGCACAAACCTCGAGGTACGAACAATGCCTAGTCGAAATACATCGAAGGTACGCTACTTCTTACTAGATACATAGCACGAGAGACTAATGGGGACCATCAATATAAGAGATGATCTGGAGGGCTTGGTTGTATGATAATAGGAGGGATCTAGCATGATGAGGTATGTTACATACTTTTAATACTATACTATTTATACTATTTGTAATTGAATATTTATATATGCTCAATTTTCACATGTATGTTTCATATGAATATGTCAATTTTATGTTCTTGATATGCCAAATTTACGTTTATGTTGTTTATAAATATGCCAAAAGTTCTCTTGTATGTCAAGTTTATGAATATGCCATTTTTTACATATGATCAGTAAACCCTAAAATTATATTATGTTCATCATGTTGGTTATTGGCTTCACCCAACAAAATTAATTCAATTCATGCTCACTATATGAAACAATACACTTATATTAAATTTAATTCATGTCTTGTTAAATATTTCATAATGAATTAGTTATTTGAGAGAACCACCTTAGACCAAGCCATCTTCATCAACATCTTCATCATCATCACCATCATCATCATCATGAAAATCTTAATCATGGACCTACAAAACCCTAGTTTCCAAGATGGACCTGCAAGGTGGCACATGGGCCACTGGGTTGGAGGGGAGGGGCACCCCTGGCACTATCCCAGCGTGCTGAATCCAACGGAGTTGATGGTTCGTCGATCCGAGCCACGGTCGTCATTCTATGGCTCATTCCGTCTCGAACCCAAAAGGCCTTCAGGGACACTTGCTCGATACCTGCCGGGGGCATAGAACTCCAACCGTGCAACAAAACTAGGTTCCGGAGAGTCCTACAGGTGTGTCTAGGCAGGTTAGGGCTAGGAACACTAGCCATACCCGCCCGGTGGATGATTTTCCAAAGTTGACCCCCGTGTGCAAAAATTGCACACTTCCACACTGAGCAAAACCCTAGTTTCCAAGATGGACCTGCAAGGTGACACATGGGCCACCGGGCCGGAGGAGAGGGATACCCCTGGCACTATCCTGGCATGCTGAATCCAACGGAGACAACGGTTCATCGATCCGAGCCACGGTCGTCATTCTATGGCTCATTTTGTCTCGCATCCAAAAGGCCTTCAGGGACACTTGTTGGACACTTGTCGGGGGCATAGAACTCCAATCGTGCAACAAAACTGGGTTTCGGGGAGTCCTATAGGTGTGTCTAGGCAATTTCGGGCTGGGAACACTAGTCATGCCCGCCCGGTGGATGATTTTCCAAAGTTGACCCACGCGTGCAAAAATTGCACACTTCCACACTGAGCAAAACCCTAGTTTCCAAGATGGACTTGCAAGGTGACACATGGGCCACTGGGTCAGAGAGGGGCACCCCTGGAAATATCTCGGTGTGTTGAATCCAACGGAGTCGACGGTTCGTCAGTCCGAGCCATGGTCGTCATTCTATAGCTCATTCTGTCTCGCATCCAAAAGGCCTTCATGGACACTTGCTGAATACCTGCCGAGGGCATAGAACTCCAACTGTGCAACAAAACTGGGTTCCAGGAAGTCCTACAGGTGTGTCTAGGCAGGTTCGGGCTGGGAACACGAGCCATACCCGCCCGGTGGATGATTTTCCAAAGTTGACCCCCGTGTGCAAAAATTGCACACATCCACACTGAGCAAAACCCTAGTTTCCAAGATGGACTTGCAAGGTGACACATGGGCCACTAGGCCAGAGGGGAAGGGTACCCCTAGCACCATCCCGGCATGTTGAATCCAACGGAGTTGATGGTTAGTCGATCCGAGCCATGGTTGTCATTCTATGGCTCATTCTTTCTCGCATCCAAAAGGCCTTCAGGGACACTTGCTAGATACCTGATGGGGGCATAGAACTCCAACTGTGCAATAAAATCAGGTTTCAGGGAGTCCTGCAGGTGTGTCTAGGCAGGTTGGGGGTGGGAACACTAGCCATACCCGCCCGGTGGATGATTTTCCAAAGTTGACCCCCCTGTGCAAAAATTGCACACTCCCACACTGAGCAAAACCCTAGTTTCCAAGATGGACCTGCAAGGTGACACATGGGCCACCGGGATGGAGGGGAGGGGCACCCTTGGCACTATCCCGGTGTGCTGAATTCAACGGAGTCAACGGTTTGTCGATCTGAGCCATGGTCATCATTCTATGGCTCGTCCCATCTCGCATCCAAAAGGCTTTCAGGGACACCTACTGGATACTTGCCCGGGACATAAAACTCCAACTGTGCAATAAAACTGGGTTTCAGGGAGTCCTGCAGGTGTGTCTAGGCATGTTCGGGCAAAGAACACTAGCCATACCTTCCCGGTGGATGCTTTTCCAAAGTTGACCCCCGTGTGCAAAAATTGCACACTCCCACACTGAGGAAAACCCTAGTGTACGAAATGAATGCACAATAAAGCCACTAGGCCATGGGGAGACGAGGAAGAGGGCCCCCTGGAGGTAATCGCACGCCAGGAGACCAACGGAGTCGATGGTTCATCGGTCCAACATCCGGTTTTCGAGTTATGTCGAGTTGCAAGTCGCATGAAAATGTCGTTCACAAACACTTGGTGAATTTCCGTGAGGGAGCCAAAAAGCAAACAGAGCAGCAAGATTGCATGACGTTGGCTCCTGCAAGTGTGTGTGGGCAATGCCGACATGGGAACACTGCCAACACTGGCTCGGGGGAGGGTTTTCCAGAGTTGATCCACCAATGAGAGATTGCATGCAATTAAACTGAGCAAAACCCTAGTTTACGAAATGAATGCATAATGAAGCCACTGGGCCATGGGGAGACGAGGGAGAGGCCCCCCTAGAGGTAATCACACACCAGGAGACCAACGTAATCGACGGTTCATCAGTCCAACATCCAGTTTCCGAGTTATGTCGAGTTGCAATTCGCATGAAAATGTCGTTCAAGGACACTTGGTGAATTTCCGTCCGGGAGCCAAAAAGCAAACGGAGCAGCAAGATTGCGTGCCATTGGCTCCTGCAAGTGTGTGTAGGCAATGCCGACATGGGAACACTGCCAACATTGGCTCGATGGAGGGTTTTGCAAAGTTGACCCACCAATGTGAGATTGCATGCAATAAAACTGAGCAAAACCTTATTTTACAAAATGAATGCACAATGAAGCCACTGGGCCATGGGGAGATGAGGGAGAGGGACCCCTAGAGGTAATCACACGCCAGGAGACCAACGGAGTTGACGGTTCATCGGTCAGACGTCCAGTTTTTGAGATATGTCGAGTTGCAAGTCGCATGAAAATGTCGTTCAGGGACACTTGGTGAATTTCCGTCCGAGAGCCAGAAAGCAAACGGAGCAGCAAGATTGTGTGCCATTAGCTCCTACAAGTGCGTTTGGGAAATGCCGACGTGGGAACACTGCCAACACTGGCTCGGGGGAGGTTTTTGCAGAGTTGACCCACCAATGCGAGATTGCATGCAATTAAACTGAGCAAAACCCTAGTTTAAAAAATGAATGCACAGTGAAGCCATTGAGCCATGGGGCGACGAGGGAGAGGGCCCCCTAGAGGTAATCGCACGCCAGGAGACCAATGGAGTCGACAGTTCGTCGGTTCGACGTCCAATTTCCGAGTTATGTCGAGTTGCAAGTCGCATGAAAATTTCGTTCAGGGACACTTGGTGAATTTTCGTCCAGGAGCCAAAAAGAAAACGGAGCAGCAAGATTGCATGTCGTTGGCTCCTGCAAGTGTGTGTGGGAAATGCCGACGTGGGAACACAACCAACACTGGCTCGGGGGAGGTTTTTGCATAGTTGACCCACCAATGCGAGATTGCATGCAATTAAACTGAGCAAAACCCTAGTTTACAAAATGAATGCACAATGAAGCCACTGGGCCATCGGGAGACGAGGGAGAGGGCCCCTTAGAGGTAATCGCACACCAAGAGACCAACGGAGTCGACGGTTCGTCAGTCCGACGTTCGGTTTCTGAGTTATGTAGAGTTGGAAGTCACATGAAAATGTCGTTCAGGGACACTTTGTGAATTTTGGTCCGGGAGCCAAAAAGAAAACAGAGCAAGAAGATTGTGTGCCATTGGATCCTGCAAGTGTGTGTGGGTAGTGACGACATGGGAACACTGCCAACACTGGCTCGGGGGATGGTTTTACAGAGTTGACCCACCAATGCGAGATTGCATGCAATAAAACTGAGCAAAATCCTAATTTACGAAATGAATCCATTGAGCCATGGGGAGACGAGGGAGAGGGCCCCCTAGAGGTAATCGCACGCCAGGAGACCAACGGAGTCGACGGCTCATCGGTCCGACATCCGGTTTTCAAGTTATGTCGAGATGCAAGTCATATGAAAATGTCGTTCAGGGACACTTGGTGAATTTCCGTCCGGGAGCCAAAAAGCAAACGGAGCAGGAAGATTGCGTGTCGTTGGCTCCTGCAAGTGTGTGTGGGCAATGTCGATGTGGGAACACTGCCAACACTCGCTCGGGGGAGGTTTTTGCAGAGTTGTCCCACCAATGCGCGATTGCATGCAATTAAACTCAGCAAAACCTTAGTTTACGAAATGAATGCACAATGAAGCCATTGGGCCATGGCGAGACGAGGGAGAGGGCCTCCTAGAGGTAATCACATGCCAGGAGACCAACGGAGTCGACGTTTCGTCGGTCCGACGTCCGGTTTCCGAGTTATGTCGAGTTGCAAGTCGCATGAAAATGCCATTCAAGGACACTTGGTGAATTTCCGTCCGGGAGCCAAAAAGCAAATGGAGCAGCAGGATTGCATGTCCTTGGCTCCTGCAAGTGTGTGTGGGAAATACCGACATGGGAACACTGCCAACACTGGCTCGAGGGAGGTTTTTGCAGAGTTGACCGGCCAATGTGAGATTGCATGCAATTAAACTAAGCAAAACCCTAGTTTATGAAATGAATGCACAATGAAGCCATTGGACCATGGGGAGACGAGGGAGAGAGCCCCTTAGAGGTAATCGCACGCTAGGATACCAACGAAGTCAACGGTTCATCGGTCCGACATCCAGTTTTCGAGTTATGTCGAGTTGCAAGTCGCATGAAAATGTTGTTCAGGGACACTTGGTGAATTTCCGTCTGGGAGCCAAAAAGCAAACAGAGCAACAAGATTGCATACCGTTTGCTCCTGCAAGTGTGTGTGGGCAATGCTGATGTGAGAACACTGGCTCGTGGGAGGTTTTTGCAGAGTCGACCCACCAATGCGAGATTGCATGCAATGAAATTGAGCAAAACCATACTTTACGAAATGAATGCACAATGAAGCCACGGGGCCATGGGGAGACGAGGGAGAGGGCCCCCTAGAGGTAATCACATGCCAAGGGACCAACGGAGTCGATGGTTCATCGGTCAGACGTCCGGTTTCTAGGCTATGTCGAGCTGCAAGTCACATGAAAATGTTGTTCAGGGACAAGAGACACAACATTTTATCCCGGGAAAACCTCATGGGGAAGAAAACCTAGCAACCTTTCTTAAAATAATTATATGTTTAGAAATCAAGTACAATGAAACCATGAGTTAGTTCGTTGAAACCTTTAAATATAATAGTTTGTTCTTTTTACATAGCGCATTCATGAGTAATAGATAATCCACACAAATCAACACATTAGATTGAGACAAGAACACGTGGAAACCGAAGAACAAATACAAAGTGAAATGTATCATTCATTTATAAGTGAAATGTCAATGTGCATGTCTGCAAAAGTACATGTATCCAAAAGTATCCAAAAGTGCATGTCTCCAAAAGTACATGTATATCCAAAAGTGCATGTATCCAATGAAGTCAATGTACATGTCTCCAAAAGTACATGTACAATAAAGTCAATGTACATGTCTCCAAAAATGAATGTATCGAAAAGTACATATATATACAAAAGTATCCAAAAGCACATGTGTCCAAAACTATCAAAGCCACATGTACATGTATCCAAATGTACATATATCCCATAAGACACATCAAAACTCAAGCTTTCTCTTGTTCTTTCCCGACGTTGATCCTCTAGGCACATCTCTAGGATCAGTGTGCATCTCTGGATCCTGCAAATTAAATATCAATTGCTAAATTCAACTAACTATGTACACTAATACATTAGCTCAACAATTAACTCAACAATTATCAATTGGTGCATGGAAAGTGCATGAAACACTTGGTCACTGAAGGACATCTCACCTCAATTGACAAAGGAGATTGTGTTGCTTGTGTAGCAGATGGAGCCGTTTGTTGAACATCCAGGATGGTCAAACCAGGGGGGCCAGGAACTGCTCCTGCTGATGGTGGCTACAATGAAAAAATGTTGAAATAGTTAGAAATGCATGAATAAACAATAGACAACAATAATAAACTATGTAAAGATAATGTTGAAATAGTTACATACCTGTGTGTAATCAGTTGCCATTGTAATAAACTATGTAATATGGTCTTAAGCTATATTCTTCTGCTTCCCGTTGTAGTTGCCATTCTGTAAATTCTACTACAGCTGCTCGAAATTCCCTAAGTCTACTAAGTTCGTCTAATCCCCGTAATAACTCGGCATTAATTTGACTCGAAATTAATCGTGCTAGTACCGCAGGTTCCCGTAATTCGTATATCTCCACATTCATTTGACTCGCCAAATATTCCCACGTCCTATCCTGTATTAAATAACTTCGCTCTGTTTCGCTTTCGAATTCAGGAGAGTAAATTAGGTAATATGTGTCCCATCGTTCTCGGTCCCCAAAATATCCTATAAACTCCTGCAATGCAGCTAATAATTGTCGCCCTTCTGCTTCCATTTCTATTTCTATATTCAAAGAATGGCTGCTCCAACTGAATCTGGAATGAATCTGGAAGGAATGCCTTTGCCTTTATACGAATAGCCGCTTCCTCTACCGAAAGCACCAATTGAATCTCGAATGACCTCTAAAATCAAAACTGTTACAGAAAAAGGGATCGCCTTTGCCTTTATTTATATGAGAAGAGGAGACCGCACTCTGCTCACTTGAATTTAATTAATAATAATGAAAAATGTATGGGCAATCCATAATTCATAATTCATAATTCAATGGGTGTGTCGGCTGTGGTGCGGTGATTATTGGAACCGTGACATGCACGTTATTTTATTCATTTAGTTATTGTTTATAAAATGGATTCTTTTATCTTGATTTGGTATTTATAGCATTGCTTTCAGAGTGATTTTAAAAAGTTTGAGCTATGGGTGTATATGTACATAGACATAGATTCACTTTTTTTAAGGTTGTAATAGTAATAATAATAATATATTCTATTTAACAATGTCATGATAGTCATTTAAGATTAGGATTAGGGTTCTACATGTTTAAACTCTCAACTAGGATTAAGGATTTGGACCTTCTAGAATTTTAAATTTCTTGAAAGTACACACATGAGTAGCTTGATATGTGTGAGTAATGGAAGTTAACCTCGCATCTACTTGTTATCTTGGTTGTCAACATGATAGGTCAACTTCTTGGAGGCACAAAATGTCAACTCACTGTGGAGTTTCCATTGAAATTATGGTTTATATGGATGCTACATGGTCTTCTACTTCCTATGCTCTACTCCAACACCTCACTCCTTTACTTTGCTCAACTATGGAGAAATGATAAAAATAATACTAACCAAACCCCTTCCTTTCAAAGTGGCCAACATTTAACAATGTGATCATATTCATCTAAAGGTTAAGGGGAGGGTTTTATATGCCTCAACTCCCTCAAGAACTTTCTTGAAAGTCCACACCTTACTAGCTTCATGTTTGTTAGTAATGGAACTTGACATTGTATCCACTTGGTACCATTGTGGTCAACATGATAGGACAACTTATGTGATATATAATTTCCTTCCACAAACATTGATTAGGGTGATCTCTCTTAGAAAGCTATTAATGTCTAGAGTGTTATCAATTGGTTCGGAACTTTGTCCAAAACATTTTGGGACCAAAATATTACGTTTGATGTGTAATTCAAGCTCAAAAAATTTCTACAACTCAAATCACCAAAATAAAACCTACCTCTAAAATCTAATGTGCAAGCCAATAGCTCCAATTTTTCCACCAAAAATGTACCAAAGTATATGAAAAACTATATGGTGGTAGATTTCATACCAGGCATCCCCATTTTTGGAGGCTTTTGGACCCCAAAATATTTCATTGAAGCAGGTGAGGAATGTTTGCTCTACCTTCTCCATGGAGTACCATTTGGATTTTACTAGAAGTTTTCCTTTTAGCCCAACCTATTAGTTTTCATGCTTTCTTGATCTAGTTATTCTCAACTTCTTATGAAAATCTACATCCTTTATTAACTCTTCATGGGCTTCTAGTGCTACTTGTCATCTTTGGTAGGTAATACATACCCATTAGTTTCCTAGTCTAACATAGAAGGATCATAAAGTTTCATATTTTTCACATTCACTACTAAGCAAATGCACATATATGGGGGCATACTAAGTCCATAGAATTATCAACTACCTTCTCCAACACTTCATAAGGGAAATACCAAATATCCTTGATATTATTTTGAGGACAATGTAATGCGTCTTGATTAAGATGCAACAAGGATTTATCTCCCTCAATATATATATTCTCAACAATATTCTAGTCATCTCAAGCCGTCTACTTTTCTTGTGACATCTTCAATGTCACATATACTTGGAAATAGATCTGCATCACCTTATAAATGAACTTTCAAGTCTTTAGTGCTTGATGTCCTATGGTTCTTCCCAAAATCCTCATTGTGGTCCATATACAACATCCATGGGTGGAGGTCGAAAATATTGAAAGAATGCTTCAAAAGGGTGTTGAAGAATGTAACTTCGAAAGATATTCTTATTGTAATTTTATTGTACTTCCTTTGACAAATATTCATATTGTATTTGATTATGTAAAAAACCTAAAATAAATAATTTAAAATAGACACTTTCGACCCAGTGGGTAAACTACCCCAATTAATGGGAGTTCTGCCCCACACAATAGGCAAAACTGCCTCACTCAAGTTGGCCCATTTAGGGAAACTCAAGTTGGCCTCGTTAAGTAAAACGACTAGTTTGTGACTAGTATAAATAGAGTGGCGCCTAGCTCACTTGGTGCATCACTCACTCAAGCAAGTTCTCATGAGTAGAGGAAAAAGGACAAGTTCGCATGGGAGAAAGAGTAACTACATTGAAGACATATTTTCTTAGGGTTTATATTTTATCCTGTTCTCGGGTTATTGTATGAGATTGACATTGTACTTTTTGATGAATCTATATTGAAGAAGAGGTTTTTCCTGTGAGAGGGTTTTCCCACGGTAAACCTTTGTGTTCTCTTGTTATGTTGTGCTTATCTATCTTTTAGTGATCCTATTGCATATGGCTATTGCGATAATAATATAAATTGTTTGAATATCTAACACTACCATCCTCGAAGTATCCAAATTCTAACTTGGTATGAGAGTTGGCCTCAAAGAAGACCTTGTTCAGCAAAAACTATGAGAAGTGAAAACTAGGGTTTCTTGTTTCAGAAGCTTTTCACCATAGATAATCCTGAAAAGGAGGTCAATATAATTCTCCCTAGGAGGGTGTATCTTCCTATGTAGGAAGATTCTATATCTAAGAATTTTTAAATTTTGACCTAATTTTGTTTTTTATTTTTGGCAGTTCTGTCCACACACTTGGAAGCAAAGTTGGAATTTGATGGGAAATTTTCTCCCTCATAGGGCATTCTTCCCATCAAATACATGTAAGTTTTTAATGAAGTCCTCTACCTAAACGACCAATTAAGCAATTTGCAAATGTTTTTTTGACATCTAACTATTTTGGTAAGACATCATTAGTTTCATTTGGTTCGTCAAGCTGGAAGCTAGGAGATCTAGGGTATCTGACTCTGTAGTACATAGGTGGCTTTGGAGTCCAAATTCCATATGTTGAACAGTGAACTGTACTCACGGAGTCACACGGTATGCGACCACTTCCACGCGAGCCCAGGATTTAATGAAGGAATTAACTCCTCCTAACATCTCCATCTACCACCTCCTCTAGAGATTACAGTGGAATCTATACCATGGTATTCGTAAATTGGAATTTGGGAATGGACTAGTGTTATACCTCAAAGTCCCACTTTGGGTGCCATTTCACCTCATCATGGTTTATCCCCATGTGAAACCTAATGGTGCTTCCTCCTAATGAGTGTTAGAACTTACTCCTACCTAGTTGGTCCCCTCTTTGGCCTTCCTTGGAACCCCTAGAGCCAAATCCAACTTTTTCAAGCTGAAAGACACCTTATCAAGTCAAATGCCACATCACTTGAACCACTATAGAAGAATTTCCACGCCCTTCTAGTGGTGCAAGGCGTGAACATTCCCCTTTTCACACCTTGCATACATGCTGGGGCGCGAAAATTAAAACATCATTGTTCCTTGCATGACCCCTCGGGTGTGAAAAATGCCTTACACCTATCTTTAGCTTGGATCTTGGATCTCACTTCCGAGATATTTTTATGGGATTGAGTGTAGCCTTCAAATCCTCACTCACCTTCCCTCTTTGGTCTGGTTCAACCTCCTAGATCCACCATTGTCTCTCCTAGATACACCTTCCTCTCCTAGTAGTTGGCCTCCCAGATCCTATAAGAAGGAGGCCATCCATAGGCTAAGGGGAGAGCACTTGAGGCATCAAAATTATGGTCTTAATAGTTTTGTAGAGGTAGCCAGGAGGGATTCTTTGGAGATGAAGTATTGCTTGGACATCAAGGGATTGCTTTGTAAGATTCTCCTAGTTTCTATCAATATAACTTGTCTTATTTTCCCATTTTGTGCTTCTTGTTTCTATCATTAGCATGAGATGTTTCTAATCCGTTTTAGATATTAACTAGTATACAAAGTATTTGGAGATTGTTTTGCTTGTTGTTTTCTTGACTTAAATAGGTTCTACTTGCAGGATTCAAGGTGGGAGCTGGAGTTAAGACGAACATCTGATTCGAGGTGAGTTACTTTACTTCCTTATTTCCAAGTACGCTAAGAGTTTGTATGCATTGTTAGATATAGGATTTTAAGGTAGCATTTGTTTATTAACTGTCTCAGATTAGACTTTGTTAATCCCAGTTTAGTCTATGGGTAAATCTAACTATCCGTAGGACGGATTTATTAACACAACTAGGAGGGGGCAAGGGAACTCAAACTCAAAGAGAAACGTCATCGTGGCATCACCTTCCATACTTCTAGTTCCCTCATCCATGTACCACCTGGAACTGAGTCCGGACTTGCAAGCTACAAGATTCTGTAACACTACAGTCTGCCAATACCAGTGCCAGTGCCACTACCATCAACCTAGAACCTGCAAGCTATAGCAAAGTGATCTCTAACCAGGCTTTGATCTTTGTGGGTAAGTCTTAAGTCAACGTAAGTCTTTGGAAGAGCCAACTTAATTATTATTTGCTTGTTAATGAACTTGAAGGGCACTCTGAAAAGAGTCGAGCCATTATTATTTATTTATTAATGAGTTTGGAGGGGGCATGTATAGAAAAGGGTTTAGGGCCCAATATTGAATTAGCTTAGATCTCTGTGATGCCATTGGTTTGTATGCAGTATTATTATTTTTTCTACATTGAAAGACTCTTACTTCAAGTTATTATTATACCTCTGTGTTATGGAAAATGAGATGGACCTCTTCTTGTTGAGAGCACCAAGCTCCTTTCTTGTGTTATGCTATTAGGTATTAGCTTTTCATATCTACATTTTGAGAGATTTATTTCTCTACAAATGAAGAGGGGGATGACCTCTGTTGAGAGAGGGTTGATCCCAATGATTCTATTATATATATATATATATATATATATATATATATATATATATATACAAGCCTGAATTTGAATTTGAATTGATGCCTAAGATCTGCTAGAGCACAATAACCATAGGTAGAGGTGGTTGTTGGCAAGCTGGTTGGACCTTTCATTTGATCTTTTAACCAGAACAGAGAGTGAGGATATGACATCGAGGGGTTACACTTTAAAGTGAACGAATTTACTACGTTAAATGAAATGAAGATTTTGTTGGTCTTGCTGCCTGCCCTCCTGCCTTCCCTATAAGGGCTTGCTTTCTTGGTCCTTACTGGGCTAAGATAAATTTGAGATCCCAGATTAGGCCAATGTCCCCTCCCGATGGTCGGATTGGGTGAAGGGGACGTTACATTGGGTTTGACCACTTTTCCCACCTATGCTCTAGATCCTAGATTTGATTTGATACTTCATTTTATACTCTGCCACTTGTGCTTTTGGAAGTTTGAATACTTCCCTAGCATACTCAATCTCTTCAAATACGGAGTTGGTTATCTAGGCCTTCTACCATTTATGTAGTAGCTTCTCTCATGATTCATAACGTTGGAATTGCTTACTTAAAATCCTGTCACATGTGTCCTTAAATATAGATTGATCCATTATTGAATGCCTTGAAATATGGAGATGGATGCTTGAGGAAGTTGATCTAATCCTGGTCCTGGAAATCTGGAGGTAAACCTTTTTCCAAATCTTTGATTGCCACACAATGTGCTGGTTTGGAAATGCAAATCTGCTACTTAAACTAAATATTTGGGATCGATCATTGACCACTATGAATCTGGGATTGCTAGATGATCCCTTGCCACCTGTATATCCATTGTTTTCATATCTTTGAAAGTTGGACCTATTCCTTTAACTATACATAAAGGCCTAGCATTTATGTTTATTACTGAATGCATTACTTTTTGCATGTAATGAAACATATTCCAAATGCAACAAATTGAAGTATTTAATTCTTTCAATATAGAAAGGTGCCCAGATCACTATCCAACGCATTAAGCAGATTCTATGCTCCTTGTTAGTTCTAGCTTGCTGAGCTTGATTTAAATTAGGTAGCATAAGTTTGATCTGAAGAAAACACTCAAGACTGGGTTGCAAAATGAGGTTGTCATTCATGCATTCGAGAGTTTGGCATTGTAACGTTTGAATGCATGTTGTGACACTTTCCCTCAACCATTTGCTTTGATTGTCATACTCTTCAATGCATTTATCCATAATCAATTGGCATTTGCAATTTGATAATGGCTTTTAGTTACATCACTTCAAAAGCTTTCCTCTATTCCTTTTGTTTGCATATGGATTGAACCTGAAATTGGCATTTGTGTGCTCAACATTTCTTTATTGCTCAGGGGCGCTCTCTGCATTTTGTCTCTCTTCCTTCATCAACGTTTGGATAGGACACTAATATTTACCTGGCCCACTTTAGCCAGGAGACTTCCCTTTGGGACTGTGGTGTATGCTTAATATGACGCTTATACAGTTGTTTGTAAGATACCTGGGTGCCTTTCCTTTGATGAGCTTAGACGTTATGATGATGTGAATACCACACCCATCCTCTTATAAAATATTTTATTGATCTTTATATACCGGTCTGGTGGTTTCATAGCAAACCAACGCATTTTTCCCAAAGACTTGGCTCGAGGTTTCTCCTTAGCACTCCATGTTTGAGCACTCACTGTTCGGTGATGACTGTAAATGAGTTTTATGGACTCTTGGAAGCGTTCTTTGCTTTGATTAACACAATACAAACAGGGTTGTATGGAAGCCTCACGCAGAAAGCTAAGTAAAGTGACAGCTCACGCTCTTGGAGACATAAACGTTATGCAATGACATTGAATTCAAACTTGGAGCTGGTCATTTTATTTCGGCACTGTCAGCATGATTGAAAATATGAATGTTAACAGGTTTTCTTCCTTAATTACATTCGATTGGCTTTATTTTGACAGTTGGGCGCATGCTTGAGACTTGGCGTTTCATGTGATGAGCATAGTTTGAGACTAAAACAGGTTATGACATTCGATGGCAGATTGTCATTTTTACATGCAATGGGGTAAAAAGATATTTGTATTTTATATGACCAGTTGATCTGAAGGCTCCCTTTGGGCTCTTGCATTGACTCACTCAACTCGCGCAAAACACCACGTGATGTCTTAACAAAAGTCTTAAATAGGTAAAGGTTCAATAGTAAACCATGTCTTAATAAAAGGCTTAAATGGGTAAGGTTTAGTAGTAAACTATAACATATATATGACCACTTTTTTTAATAACCATACTTAAAATAAAAACAAATATAAAACATTATCTTAAAACTATAAAGAAGAATTTTAAAATAATATTATTTATATTTATTTGATATAATAAAAATAAAGGTCACTGAGCAATGTCCAATGAAGTCAAAAGATCATAGGTTAGAATCACATTCTTTAATGGATAGGGCCATATGTAAATGGATGAAGAGCTCGGGTAATATGGCATGAAGACATAGAGCATCACGAACAGAGAGCAATATTTAGTAACTTTAGGATTTAAAGCTTGACGTGAAGGATTAGAGGCTTTGATCATTTCGGTAGCGAAAACCAGGGACCCTCTTAACATGCCAGCTACCAGAAACTAAAAAAAAATGAGCAAATTTCAATGCTAACAGTTATGATAATGATCAAGTGGTCAATGACATCATTCAAGGATACATGGTTGCACTTTGTCATCCTACTGAAATTTGATTATGCTCAATATCTTTTAGAGATAATTCATATACAATTAGCCAATGTTCATGCAACAAGGAGTTTTAGATATCAATCTTACTTGATTTATCTCTTACTCTTTTGTCACCATGAGCATTTTCAACATAATTTAGAACTTAAAATTACTAGTGAAAAAGGAAATTCAATATTCGTCATAGAGTGGACTCCATTTATAAAAAATCGACCAAAACACAAAGGTTTCAATCAATTTGTAAATTTGTTTATGTCTTCAGTATACAACATTTTCTAGGGAATTCCTCCTCCAAGGGTATTTCCAGATTGTAAAAATTTGTTACAATTCATGAGTCTAGACAAAAGGGTTGGAGATGGGTTCTTGTTTAAAGACCATAAAATTATAAGGGTTTATGGATTAGAGGTGAAACCATTCTTATCTCCAACCTTTTTAGCACCAAGTATATTTTCTCTTGAATATATCAGGCATAGAATGGATTCAGATGATAATCATTTTGTACCAAAGAACTATCAGGTCAATTTCAACTTGTTAAAGTAGGAAGTGGGTCCTTTTATAGTAATCACAAGAGAAACCCAAGGCATGGTTGAGAAGCTATTAACGAAAATTGATATTGAGAAAGGATAATAGTGGCATTATGATCCACAACAAACCATTTAAAAGAAGAGAATGCAATTAGGAATTGTTTCTTACAATCATTAATCAAGGTCAGAGCTGTAAAAACTTGCTAATATGGATTCGTGGGAGTAAGTGTGCAACTTAGAACAAAGGGAAGAATAATAGATACTCCTAAAAAACAAGAGAAAATTTGTAAAATATTAGATTCCGAAGTTGATAATCTCGAAGGAAATCCATCTGAGAAGAAGAAACAAAATATTGGAGATTTGAGGGATCAGAGGAGTTAAAACGGTGAAGAAGAATTGTTAAGAAAGTATTTCATGACATTTGAACAATTTTATTCAACAAGTGAATAGAAAGAGAAAGCTCAAGAAGTTAAAGGGGAAGCTATAGATCATATTCAATCATCACAAAACCAAATTGTTGCTGAGTTTGTAAATAAAAAAAGGCAAACTTAAAAGATGACAAAGGAATGGAATATAGTAAATTGGAAACTAGGACCATCCCAAGTAAAACTCATGTCAACATTAGATTCAAAAGAAGGTGTCTTTAACTTGGCTATTTTAGAGCCCAATTCTTCGAATGTAAGAACATAAGAATATTATAGGGCCAACACATTAAAGATCAATCTACACCATGTCAATATGGTGGATAATATTGGTTTTCACAGAAAAACATGCAAAATTGTTTATAGAGATTTGTTGCAAAACACAACAAGCTTGGAAAAGATATGGTCAACACTGAAGAAAGTAGAAACAAAATTGAAACAGGAGAAAGTTTCAACTAAAACAAAGAAATCAAGTATTAAGGATTTAGAGAAACATATAGTACAATTAAGTGTAGATCCAAATGATCCAACGCATATTCAAGCCTTGTTGAAAGAAAAAGATATTGAGATCAAATACTTAAAGAATAAGTTAAGGATACTAGAATTGGGGCATGTGAAAATAACATAATTCTTAGCTATGCAACAAGAAAAGGATTAGATGCTTCTGAAAATGGAAAATATGAATGAGAATATTGATATATATAAAAACATATTGAAATTTTATCTTAAGAAATAGTTTAATCTAATGGTATCAAAAGCTTCATCGTTTAAAGAAGTCCTACGTGATTCTTCTGAAGAATTACGAAAGCCATGTTAAGTGTTGATCTCAAAGATGCGGAGATAGTAAATATCAAGCACATGAAATCCAATAAATATTATGAGATTTGTATTTTGAAAGATGATATAAAGGAAAAGGATGAAGTTGTTGATGATATGAAGATAAACTTCCAAAGAGAGTTGGACCGATCAAAGAACACGCTTACAGGAAAAACTTTCATGATTAGAACAATGCATATAATAATGGGATCAAATAGCAGAAGAAGTAAATAAAGTTTGGCTCCATTTTATTATAACAGGTGATGAATATAGGTTAGCTTCTAAAACTCAGCATGATACCAGTGTAATCTTGTAGGAATTGGGTGATAAGTCACATGTTGTCAATAATGTTCTAATATTTCTTAATTCAAATGTTCTAATATTTCTTAATTCACAATCTTGGAATGAATTAAAATCTATGAGTGTTAATGATTGTACATCTCTCATTATGGAAGCTTCAAGAGTGACTACAAAGAAAACCTTATTTCATCAGGCTTAAACCAAATGTAATATGGTTATGAAGAAGTATGAAGTGTTCATGCAGAATTTTAAGAAGTTAGTAAATTTAGGTTAATTACCATCATGCTTGGACAAGAAGGGTAACTTTATCCAACTAGAAGCATACAAAGAGATGGTTATACAGGTGAGGAATAATGATGAAAAATTCTGAGATTCAGGAAGGACTCTAAGCGGGAAGGTTAATTTTGACAAGTTGAAAGATGATTTTGAATTAATGAGTCTCATAAAATTTTTTTTAAGGAAACAATCCTTTTTATGTGAAATTAACGTAATTGGATGTAGCAGAAAGAAAGATGGTTAGTTATGCTTATCCAACAGGAAATCGATGGACCATGATTTCTAGATTAAGTGGCACCAATTTTTCTCCAGCTATTAATCAATTTAGTCAAAGTGGTAGAAGATAAAGATGGATTTAGCGAATATCTTTTGATATGGCTTGTATCTCCAAGAGCCCAAAAACATAGATACAAAATTTAACATAATATTTTTTATATAAGAAAGAAACCACATACAAAAGGTTTTTTTTTGTTGCAAAAATGTAATTTTTCTTGGAGAATAGAGCCATCTATGACCAAGTTTCTCAAGAGTTGTAAAGAACTATGTGATCCATGTGTAATGATTTTTTAGATTCACCTTTTTAATTTGTATTAGTTTGTAAAACTCTCTAATTTTATGTGCCATCTACTTTGTATACACATAACCCTTTCAGTCTATGTATTTGATGTTTGATATATTTTGAGTAACGTTTCAAGGACCATCATTTTGGTACTACTTCCTTTGGTTTATATTTTTTCATTGAGTTGACAGATATATCATATTTCATGGAAAACATTGTTATTATTTGACGTGACTTGTTATTATCTTTAGAATCATTATGATTATGATTTCCTTAGTGTTCAGATACATTTTGTTCTGCTACTGAATTCACTTTGCTTATGTGTCACTTCCTTTGTACATACAAAACACTTTCAGTATATATATCTAATGTTCGAGATGTTTTGAGTAAAGTTTCTAAGACCAACATTTTGGTACTACTTCTTGTTCTTATGTCTTCATTGAGTTGACAAATATATCAGATTTCATGGAAAACATTTTTAATATGTGTCATGACTTGTTATTATCGTTAAAACCATTATGGTTATGATTGCCATGGTGTTCATATACACTGTGTTCTGCTATTAAATTCACTTTCCTTAGTATGCATTTCTCTCTTAACATGATTGAAAATTTATTTTCCCAAATACATTTTTCTTGTTTATTTGTGTTTCTTTAAAGTATTTTATTCTATCATTCCAAATTCCTAGATTACCTAATACATTGACAATGGTACCTTTGAGATTGATTTTATAGCCTTTATGTTCTTATATTATCCCATAGACGTAGTTATTGAAGAGATCAAATTTGAAGTGAGGAAGTGTTACTTGTATTGAGATCCTTCCATCATACAGACGACAAGAAGCAAATATATTTTTTCAACAGATTTCTTTAAACATGAGGATACTAATTGACTCATTTCTTTGTATTTGATGCTTGTTCTACTGACATTGTTGGATGTTGTAATACTACTTCTATGATGTTCTACTAACTAATATTCAATTCACGTTTTCTTCAAATCCAAGTTCATACATGCTTATTTGGATTTACCATATTATACAATATGCCTGATAACTTTGAGGTATGCCTTAATATCTACATAAGTTGTCTTTTTGTCTGGAGGATCTCCCAAATTGTTCTTTTTGTGAGTTAATGTTTCATTTTGTGATTTCCATTATGTCTTATTTTTCATTATTTAATTGTTTATAAGAGTGTCCAACACATGCAAAGGATATTGAAAATGATCACCATGTTATGCACATAAATTTTGTTGATGTATTTGTAACTTCGGAAGATATTCACTTGTATATTGTATTTGTACTTTATTGTATCCCCAATAGAGATGTATTATTCCTCCGATTGGGAGTGTCATCGGTTATATTGTAAGTGTCGTAACTTATACTTGATGGGTTATTAGACCACCTTGATGGGGTCGTCCTTGTATGAGTCATGTGGGTCAAAGGGTTATTAGACCACCCTAGTGGGGGTCGGCCGAGTCAGCATTATGTTAAGTGGTTAAGTTGAGGCCGACCTAGTTGAGTAAAGGTCAAGCCAAGTTAGTGTATAAATAGAGAGTGTGTCTCTCTCATTTTACACATTCTATTGTTCACTAACTTCGCATTAGTGAGAGAGAGGAGGAGTGTGCACAACTGGAGGAGGAGCATGTTGCTGAAAATGTCTATCTCTTGGGTTGGATCATGGTGATCCTTGTATTTGATGCTTATTCTATCTCTGAGGAAGTTGCGGGGTTTTTCACCTTCTTGGTTTTCCTGGGTGAAATGTTTTGTGTCTTTTGTCTCTTGTCTCTTATGCTTGATATGTTGTACATGTTGTTCTTTCAGTTACGATCCTAGATCAGAATGAATTAAATTACGAGAAACTAACATGGTATCATAGCTAGCCTGAAGAAAGGCCTGCTATGGAATTTATGAGACTTGTTTCAATTGCGACAAATCGGAAGCTAGGGCTTGATATAGAAAAAACTAGTCATCGTGGCAATTTCTCTATAAATCCATTTTGGCAAAGTTTAAGGATGTGAAACCTTTACAGGTCGTAGATAACATCCTCATGTACCTTGTTTCAAAAGCACAACTTCTAATTCGTTGTACTTTGTGATTTATGATCAGTACAATCTAGGGTTTCTGCCTCTTCCGGATCTTAGTCATAAACATGTGACCTTGGAAAAAAGGTCACAACTTGGGCTATGAAGCTCCAAATGAAATTTAGTAAAAAAGTGACAGGTAGGGAACGAACTGTACTTTCTCAGGTAAGTTTTTCAGAGGCCGAGACGGAACCAGTGTGTGGCACTCCGTACAAGTTTGCTCTCCTATTTTATCCCATAAACAGGTCACATTGCGACACTTTGCATAGCTCTCTCTCAGAGAATCCAATTAAGGTTAGACATGTGGAGTTGTAAAGAAGACAGGTCAGGCTACAACAGGCCGAAGTTTCATACCCTGTGGATTCGTATTTTCTGAGTTACACTAGAAACAATAAGGTGCATATTTCTGTCAAAACAAATTTGGATTTTGAACACCTTCATTCTTGGATCGTCACTGCTGTGGGAAATTAGGGTTTCAGAGAAAGTTGAAATTCTTGGAATCGAAGACCACGGATGGATGCTCCTCATCAAAATCGAAATTTAGAGACCAAGATCGAATTTTTTGGTTGGGCAGAAGGTCGGGCTTGATCAAACCCTAGTTCGGGATTTTGATCGGAAAGGTGGAAAATTAGGGCTTTTGCAAAAGTTGGAATTTTTGAAATGTGTGACCACGGCTAGAAGCTCCTCAGAAAAATCGAAGTTTAGAACACAAGATCGAACCTTTTGGATGGGTAGAAGACTGGGCTTTATCAAACCCTAGTTCGAGATCCTGTCTAGTGAATCTGAAAGTTTCAAAGGCAATTTTGAGGGGTCAAATTTTGCAGTTTTCAAAATTGAAGTATACCAGCTTGATCAGCTCATCAAGCCACATATTTCCATCCATTCAGAAGTTTGAAACTCAAAGCTTGAATTTTTATGGTTTCTTTGACAAACCCTAATCCAGCTCCAGGAGTCCAGATCGAGTCTCAGCAAATCAAAGTGGATTGGGTTAATCCTAGAAGAAGATGATTTGGTCACCTGCATAAGGGAAGAGATTCCAATTCCAGAGGGAGATGAGGCTAAGGCATTACATAAAGAAGACTACAAGCAATCTCGACAGGTATGACCTGAGGAGATACAGGTATGTTTTCAAAATATGTTCATGATTAAGGTTATGATATGTTTGTCTTCATATTATTGATGTTAGTACAATATTGATTAATTTTAGACTTGTCTTATCACCCTAGTAAAAGTATGAATGCATGTGAATGATAGAAGACATTCATTGACTAGGGTTATGACACATATGATTGTACTAATGCACTGTGGTATTGTATGAGGATGATGTTGTCCGCTAACATAAATGGTATAAATCAAGTTCTAGATCAAGAACATATAACCATGGTGACATGAAGACAAAGACTCATGGATCACACAGAAGCTATACTTACGAGGTATGTATAATATGGTTCTACAATAGTTAACTTATGATTTATGTAGGTTACTAAGCACAAGTCTATAAAATTATGTTGTAATAGTTACATTTCAATCCTTACTTACAACAAAAAACTGACATTGAGATCATTTTGTGTCACCAGGTACAAGTTAGTGACTTCATCAAGGAATTTATTGAAAAGACACATCAATATGTTCAGCATGTCCACGTCGCACGATGGCAGGATGAGAAGTTTAGAATATGCAAAGATACATTTCCCCTTGGTACTATACTTTCAGTTGTTGATTTTGCCGAGAACTACACTCTACAACCTCAAAATGAGATCCAAAGTCAGTATTATCACTCTAAGCAGGTTTCCTTGATGGTCCAAATCACATATAGGCATGGCCCAAATAGCACTGAAGAGCAAAGAGAATTTCTGAAGGAATATCACTTCTATATAAGTGATGATAGGTGCCACGACTTCCACTATGTACGTCATTGCTTCATCATGTTCTATGATCACTTGAAGGGAAGGAACATACAGATGGATCGACACTGGATTTGGTCTGATGGGTGTGCTGGTCAGTTAAAAAATGCATGCATATTTCAGTGGTTGTGTTCATTGCATAAAAACTACAAAGTGCCACATATGTGGAACTATTTTGAGACTGGGCATGGTAAAGGAGAGCATGATGGAGCTGGAGCATGTGTCAAAATAGCCCTACAAAGAGAGGAATTGAAAGTATCTACAGAATATACTATTCTAAATGCTCAATCTACAGTCAGGTGGTGCACGTCAGTAATGGGAGAGGAATCAAGTATGCGAGTAGAATCCACAAGAAAGAGACATGTGGAGAGATTTTTTTGGGAGGTGGTAGACATAGATCATTCACATGCATGGGAATGCAAGACTGTGCCTGGGACTCATGGTTTTCATTCGATTCGAAGCTCTGCTAACCCAGTATTTGAAATTTGGACCAGAAAACTCGCTTGTTTTTTCCCGCCTTATTGTGATAGTGACTGGGATGGGTGTGAATCATTGGATTGGGTTGATGGATGGGATCGCATATCACTTCCACTTGATCAGTGTGCAATTGTTGAGTTAACTCCGTTGGAAGAAGACCAATCATCTATTTCTGCATATTTTGATCATGTCTCGGACCTTGTACAACCCAGTATTATGCATTTCCTTAACATTTTTTGTTTGTTTACGTAGTCTTCAAATGCACATTAATGGCCTTCTATCGCACGAAAAATATTTTGATCATATACCTACAATCATATAATGCAGGGCACATATACGCAGTGGTTGCCTCAAAAGATACTGAATGGGGTGATGATTACTGGTTGGCACGTTGTATAGATGGAAAGCAAACCCTCATTATGTCCATGACTGACGATGAAAACAACCACTTTCCAAATGGGTCTATGGTTTTTAAAGGTGAATACTTGACACGGGACAGCAATGCAAGAAAGAAGGGTGGATATGTTTACAGGGATTACAAACCAAGTGCAAGTGTGTATCACTTTACCAACTTAATCATTGGCACAAACCTCGAGGTACGAACAATGCCTACTCGAAATACATCGAAGGTACGCTACTTCTTACTAGATACAAAGCACGAGAGACTAATGGGGACCATCAATATAAGAGATGATCTGGAGGGCTTGGTTGTATGATAATAGGAGGGATCTAGCATGATGAGGTATGTTACATACTTTTAATACTATACTATTTATACTATTTGTAATTGAATATTTATATATGCTCAATTTTCACATGTATGTTTCATATGAATATGTCAATTTTATGTTCTTGATATGCCAAATTTACGTTTATGTTGTTTATAAATATGCCAAAAGTTCTCTTGTATGTCAAGTTTATGAATATGCCATTTTTTACATATGATCAGTAAACCCTAAAATTATATTATGTTCATCATGTTGGTTATTGGCTTCACCCAACAAAATTAATTCAATTCATGCTCACTATATGAAACAATACACTTATATTAAATTTAATTCATGTCTTGTTAAATATTTCATAATGAATTAGTTATTTGAGAGAACCACCTTAGACCAAGCCATCTTCATCAACATCTTCATCATCATCACCATCATCATCATCATGAAAATCTTAATCATGGACCTACAAAACCCTAGTTTCCAAGATGGACCTGCAAGGTGGCACATGGGCCACTGGGTTGGAGGGGAGGGGCACCCCTGGCACTATCCCAGCGTGCTGAATCCAACAGAGTTGATGGTTCGTCGATCCGAGCCACGGTCGTCATTCTATGGCTCATTCCATCTCGAACCCAAAAGGCCTTCAGGGACACTTGCTCGATACCTGTCGGGGGCATAGAACTCCAACCGTGCAACAAAACTAGGTTCCGGAGAGTCCTACAGGTGTGTCTAGGCAGGTTAGGGCTAGGAACACTAGCCATACCCGCCCGGTGGATGATTTTCCAAAGTTGACCCCCGTGTGCAAAAATTGCACACTTCCACACTGAGCAAAACCCTAGTTTCCAAGATGGACCTGCAAGGTGACACATGGGCCACAGGGCTGGAGGGGAGGGATACCCCTGGCACTATCCTGGCATGCTGAATCCAACGGAGACGACGGTTCATCGATCCGAGCCACGGTCGTCATTCTATGGCTCATTTTGTCTCGCATCCAAAAGGCCTTCAGGGACACTTGTTGGATACTTGTCGGGGGCATAGAACTCCAATCGTGCAACAAAACTGGGTTTCGGGGAGTCCTACAGGTGTGTCTAGGCAATTTCAGGCTGGGAACACTAGTCATGCCCGCCCGGTGGATGATTTTCCAAAGTTGACCCACGCGTGCAAAAATTGCACACTTCCACACTGAGCAAAACCCTAGTTTCCAAGATGGACTTGCAAGGTGACACATGGGCCACTGGGTTAGAGAGGGGCACCCCTGGAAATATCTCGGTGTGTTGAATCCAACGGAGTCGACGGTTCGTCAGTCCGAGCCATGGTCGTCATTCTATAGCTCATTCTGTCTCGCATCCAAAAGGCCTTCATGGACACTTGCTGGATACCTGCCGAGGGCATAGAACTCCAACTGTGCAACAAAACTGGGTTCCAGGAAGTCCTACAGGTGTGTCTAGGCAGGTTCGGGCTGGGAACACGAGCCATACCCGCCCGGTGGATGATTTTCCAAAGTTGACCCCCGTGTGCAAAAATTGCACACATCCACACTGAGCAAAACCCTAGTTTCCAAGATGGACTTGCAAGGTGACACATGGGCCACTAGGCCAGAGGGGAAGGGCACCCCTAGCACCATCCCGGCATGTTGAATCCAACGGAGTTGATGGTTAGTCGATCCGAGCCATGGTCGTCATTCTATGGCTCATTCTGTCTCGCATCCAAAAGGCCTTCAGGGACACTTGCTAGATACCTGATGGGGGAATAGAACTCCAACCGTGCAACAAAATTAGGTTTCGGGGAGTCCTGCAGGTGTGTCTAGGCAGGTTGGGGCTGGGAACACTAGCCATACCCGCCCGGTGGATGATTTTCCAAAGTTGACCCCCCTGTGCAAAAATTGCACACTCCCACACTGAGCAAAACCCTAGTTTCCAAGATGGACCTGCAAGGTGACACATGGGCCACCGGGCTGGAGGGGAGGGGCACCCTTGGCACTATCCCGGTGTGCTGAATTCAACGGAGTCAACGGTTTGTCGATCTGAGCCATGGTCATCATTCTATGGCTCGTCCCGTCTCGCATCCAAAAGGCTTTCAGGGACACCTGCTGGATACTTGCCCGGGACATAAAACTCCAACTGTGCAATAAAACTGGGTTTCAGGGAGTCCTGCAGGTGTGTCTAGGCAGGTTCGGGCAAAGAACACTAGCCATACCTTCCCGGTGGATGCTTTTCCAAAGTTGAACCCCGTGTGCAAAAATTGCACACTCCCACACTGAGGAAAACCCTAGTGTACGAAATGAATGCACAATAAAGCCACTAGGCCATGGGAAGATGAGGAAGAGGGCCCCCTGGAGGTGATCGCACGCCAGGAGACCAACGGAGTCGACGGTTCATCGGTCCAACGTCCGGTTTTTGAGTTATGTCGAGTTGCAAGTCGCATGAAAATGTCGTTCACAGACACTTGGTGAATTTCCGTGAGGGAGCCAAAAAGCAAACAGAGCAGTAAGATTGCATGACGTTGGCTCCTGCAAGTGTGTGTGGGCAATGCCGACATGGGAACACTGCCAACACTAGCTCGGGGGAGGGTTTTCCAGAGTTGATCCACCAATGAGAGATTGCATGCAATTAAACTGAGCAAAACCCTAGTTTACGAAATGAATGCATAATGAAGCCAATGGGCCATGGGGAGACGAGGGAGAGGGCCCCCTAGAGGTAATCACACACCAGGAGACCAACGGAGTCGACGGTTCATCAATCCAACATCCAGTTTCCGAGTTATGTCGAGTTGCAATTCGCAAGAAAATGTCGTTCAGGGACACTTGGTGAATTTCCGTCCGGGAGCCAAAAAGAAAACGGAGCAGCAAGATTGCGTGCCATTGGCTCCTGCAAGTTGTGTGGGCAATTCCGACATGGGAACACTGCCAACACTGGCTCGATGGAGGGTTTTGCAAATTTGACCCACCAATGTGAGATTGCATGCAATAAAACTGAGCAAAACCTTATTTTACAAAATGAATGCACAATGAAGCCACTGGGCCATGGGGAGATGAGGGAGAGGGACCCCTAAAGGTAATCACACGCCAGGAGACCAACGGAATTGACGGTTCATCGGTTAGACGTCCAGTTTTTGAGATATGTCGAGTTGCAAGTCGCATGAAAATGTCGTTCAGGGACACTTGGTGAATTTCCGTCCGAGAGCCAGAAAGCAAACAGAGCAGCAAGATTGTGTGCCATTAGCTCCTACAAGTGCGTTTGGGAAATGCCAACGTGGGAACACTGCCAACACTGGCTCGGGGGAGGTTTTTGCAGATTTGACCCACCAATGCGAGATTGCATGCAATTAAACTGAGAAAAACCCTAGTTTAAAAAATGAATGCACAATGAAGCCATTGAGCCATGGGGAGATGAGGGAGAGGGCCCCCTAGAGTTAATCGCACGCCAGGAGACCAATGGAGTCGACAGTTCGTCAGTCCGACGTCCAATTTCCGAGTTATGTCGAGTTGCAGGTCGCATGAAAATGTCGTTCAGGGACACTTGGTGAATTTTCGTCCAGGAGCCAAAAAGAAAACGGAGCATTAAGATTGCATGTCGTTGGCTCCTGCAAGTGTGTGTGGGAAATGCCGACGTGGGAACACAACCAACACTGGCTCGGGGGATTCTTTTGCATAGTTGACCCACCAATGTGAGATTGCATGCAATTAAACTGAGCAAAACCCTAGTTTACAAAATGAATGCACAATGAAGCCATTGGGCCATCGGGAGACGAGGGAGAGGGCCCCCTAGAGGTAATCGCACACCAAGAGACCAACGGAGTCGACGGTTCGCCAGTCCGACGTTCGGTTTCTGAGTTATGTAGAGTTGGAAGTCACATGAAAATGTCGTTCAGGGACACTTTGTGAATTTTCGTCCGGGAGCCAAAAAGAAAACAAATCAAGAAGATTGTGTGCCATTGGATCCTGCAAGTGTGTGTGGGTAGTGCCGACATGGGAACACTGCCAACACTGGCTCGGGGGATGGTTTTACAGAGTTGACCCACCAATGCGAGATTGCATGCAATAAAACTGAGCAAAATCCTAATTTACGAAATGAATGCACAATGAATCCACTGAGCCATGGGGAGACGAGGGAGAGGGCCCCCTAGAGGTAATCGCATGCCAGGAGACCAACGGATTCGACGGCTCATCGGTCCGACATCCGGTTTTCAAGTTATGTCGAGCTGCAAGTCATATGAAAATGTCGTTCAGGGACACTTGGTGAATTTCCGTCCGGGAGCCAAAAAGCAAACGGAGCAGGAAGATTGCGTGCCGTTGGCTCCTGCAAGTGTGTGTTGGAAATGTCGATGTGGGAACACTGCCAACACTCGCTCGGGGGAGGTTTTTGCAGATTTGTCCCACCAATGCGCGATTGCATGCAATTAAACTCAGCAAAACCTTAGTTTACGAAATGAATGCACAATGAAGCCATTGGGCCATGGTGAGACGAGGGAGAGGGCCTCCTAGAGGTAATCACATGCCAGGAGACCAATGGAGTCGACGTTTCGTCGGTCCGACGTCCGGTTTCCGAGTTATGTCGAGTTGCAAGTCGCATGAAAATGCCATTCAGGGACACTTGGTGAATTTCCGTCCGGGAGCCAAAAAGCAAATGGAGCAGCAGGATTGCATGTCGTTGGCTCCTGCAAGTGTGTGTGGGAAATACCGACATGGGAACACTGCCAACATTGGCTCGAGGGAGGTTTTTGCAGAGTTGACCGGCCAATGTGAGATTGCATGCAATTAAACTAAGCAAAACCCTAGTTTATGAAATGAATGTACAATGAAGCCATTGGACGATGGGGAGACGAGGGAGAGAGCCCCTTAGAGGTAATCGCATGCTAGGATACCAACGAAGTCAACGGTTCATCGGTCCGACATCCAGTTTTCGAGTTATGTCAAGTTGCAAGTCGCATGAAAATGTTGTTCAGGGACACTTGGTGAATTTCCGTCCGGGAGCCAAAAAGCAAACAGAGCAGCAAGATTGCGTACCATTTGCTCCTGCAAGTGTGTGTGGGCAATGCTGATGTGAGAACACTAGCTCGTGGGAGGTTTTTGCAGAGTCGACCCACCAATGCGAGATTGCATGCAATGAAATTGAGCAAAACCATACTTTACGAAATGAATGCACAATGAAGCCACGGGGCCATGGGGAGACGAGGGAGAGGGCCCCCTAGAGGTAATCACATGCCAAGGGACCAACGGAGTCGATGGTTCATCGGTTCGACATCCGGTTTCTAGGCTATGTCGAGCTGCAAGTCACATGAAAATGTTGTTCAGGGACAAGAGACACAACATTTTATCCTGGGAAAACCTCATGGGGAAGAAAACCTAGCAACCTTTCTTAAAATAATTATATGTTTAGAAATCAAGTACAATGAAACCATGAGTTAGTTCGTTGAAACCTTTAAATACAATAGTTTGTTCTTTTTACATAGCGCATTCATGAGTAATAGATAATCCACACAAATCAACACATTAGATTGAGACAAGAACACGTGGAAACCGAAGAACAAATACAAAGTGAAATGTATCATTCATTTATAAGTGAAATGTCAATGTGCATGTCTGCAAAAGTACATGTATCCAAAAGTATCCAAAAGTGCATGTCTCCAAAAGTACATGTATATCCAAAAGTGCATGTATCCAATGAAGTCAATGTACATGTCTCCAAAAGTACATGTACAATAAAGTCAATGTACATGTCTCCAAAAGTGAATGTATCGAAAAGTACATATATATACAAAAGTATCCAAAAGCACATGTGTCCAAAACTATCAAAGCCACATGTACATGTATCCAAATGTACATATATCCCATAAGACACATCAAAACTCAAGCTTTCTCTTGTTCTTTCCCGACGTTGATCCTCTAGGCACATCTCTAGGATCAGTGTGCATCTCTGGATCCTGCAAATTAAATATCAATTGCTAAATTCAACTAATTATGTACACTAATACATTAGCTCAACAATTAACTCAACAATTATCAATTGGTGCATGGAAAGTGCATGAAACACTTGGTCACTGAAGGACATCTCACCTCAATTGACAAAGGAGATTGTGTTGCTTGTGTAGCAGATGGAGCCGTTTGTTGAACATCCAGGATGGTCAAACCAGGGGGGCCAGGAACTGCTCCTGCTGGTGGTGGCTACAATGAAAAAATGTTGAAATAGTTAGAAATGCATGAATAAACAATAGACAACAATAATAAACTATGTAAAGATAATGTTGAAATAGTTACATACCTGTGTGTAATCAGTTGCCATTGCAGATGGGGCACTGATTGCTGCATCAACCATCGATGCGATGTTTTCAGTAGACAACTCAAGTTCCTGATGCAGTAAACTTGCAATTCAAACATTAACAAAAACGATTTATGCACTGGATTTCAAGTTAAACAACAAATATCATCGAAGGATATACATTACCATGGTGTGAGTAAGCCCATGGTCATGGGAAGTTGGAGTCTTTCTAGGAGTAGAACGCCTCACATACACACGACCCTTGTTCACGAATGGCCTGTAGGGAGATACAAATCCAGGCAATGGTCCAAATGTCTCGGATGGTGCCTACAGTTAGCAAGTGTTCATGTAGTTAGACATGCATAATTCAACAAACAAACATGTATTTAAAAAATGTCATTTTTAATTTTTTACCTGGAGCCCAGATGTTTCATGGGACGGTACAACCATGGGTGATACCTCCACATTACCTTGCCCCAGTGAAGGATCTGCCATCTACAAGTTTAATAATTGTAAATATTAGACTGTAGATAGCATTAGTGCACTAAAATGAAAGTATGTGGAAACTAACAAATTAACAAGTATTAAAAAACTGAAATTTTAAAATGTTTACCTCGATGTGATATACAATAATAGGTGCTATATAAGATGGGCCTACCAAATGGGTAGCATTATGCCCCCGTGTAGAGTCTGGAACATCCGGCACTGGGGCATCGTTGCTGGCATAAAGCATCAACTGCAAGTTCACAAAATTAATATATTAGCTCAAACTATATATATGTGTACAAAGACGAAAATAAATGAAGAATTTATTACAATTAACCATCAACATACCTCTCTCAAAAACCCACTGAAGGCAACATCTGAGGCAAGACCATAGCAGGGACGACCACATGATGTGCACTTGTGAGGATCAGTACTAGGATGGGGATGTGTCGATGGTCCTGCACTAGTGGATGGTCCTGATGGTCCTGCACTAGTTGATGGTCCTGCATGGTGATGAGCTAGTGTATGTACCACACCAGAGACAGATGTCCCTTCCTCACCCATATGTTGAACCATAGTGCCATGGCGAACAACCGCCTGTGCCAAACTCAAAATGCATCCCGTGTCTGTGGAGTAATATGATGTGCAGGTGGGACATCTGGCCCAGGCAACTGCTTGCAAGGTGCACGGATAGGGCGATCCTGGTCTCGAAGCCTCACATTGGGTTGGTTTTGGGGCATCCCCCCACCGATCCCCTGAAACTGCAAGATGTCAAAATAGTTTACGTGTTTATGTAACACGAACTCTGCGTACATCTTTCGAAGGAAATACAAGGGAATTTCCCTATTGTTGTGTGGTGGCATATCAAAAACCATGTATCATCTGTCCATCCAGTTATCAACAAATGGTTGAAACGTGCACCACTCAATGGAGATATGTGGCCTATTTAGATTTGGGATTTCCCCCGTCCAAGGGTCCCTAAACAATGCAAATATGAGCTCTTTGGATATTTTCAACTTTCTTATTGCATTGTAGTCTAGCCCATCAACATATTCTTGTCTTTTTCTTTCTCTATATGATGTAATATCATATAGTACATTGCTAGACTATGAAATGGTGTCAACAATTGCATCCAAGGTTGATGCAAGCGAGCGACGAATCCTGTCACCGCCACTAAAAGTTGCACTAATGCCCCTCAAGTGGGAAAGCTCAATCAATATCTCGGCATTGGTGTCCATAGCCGCAACTGCAATAAAGACATCAATACGGAAATCATTAGAAACATATACATGGTATATAATGACGTCTCTTCAAAATTGAAAATGTATTAAATCAAACTCAAGTAAGCAATTTAATGGCATTCACTTACATACATTTAAAACTTAAAATTAAACATTTAACAATTAAAAAGTAAGTTTCGTTCAACTTCTTTCTAGAAGTTTAGGCACTTCTTAACCCTCATTGGTGACTTTTCCATGCAAACTTGGGTTTAAACTTCTTAGAATTTAGGAGTGTTATTTTGACATGTTTTGGCCTTTACGTCCATTGCATAAAACAATATTTCCATCAAATTCATAAGCTAACATTAAATTTATTGATTTCAACATATTACGCCTTGTGGTTGGAGGGGAGGACAAAGTGGCATGGAATGAAATGGATATGTATGAGTTTGTCTAGCCAATATGATTACATATGTACTTGAGATGACTATCAATGATTAAGATGTTGAATAATCAACTAGAGATTGTGACTAGAATGACAATAACAACAATGTCAACTTCTCAAAACAGAGACAATTTCTCTCTACAAAATCGATCTCTACATTGTATGGCAAGTTCAGAAAATTAAATAAAAAACATAGTGATTTTCTATATGAAGTCTTTCAGTTGAATCGACGGTCCCTGAGTGTTGAGTAGATTGATCGAGGGTGTGGATAGGGCAGGCCCGACAGACACTTTTTTAATGTGTTTTGGCATTTAGTCAAGGGTGCTAAACTAAGAGGCAATGTATAGCTACATACACTTCTGATGAAATTTTGATTATGTTCATGGACAAATGATTGTGATAAAATTTTGAGAAACCAAATTACTAATTTTTTTTGCATTTTTTCTATTCACGCTTGTGCATGCATTTCATCTTGTTATGTCCATTACCAAGGAAAATTATTTAATTAGTATCATGGGAAATTGCCTTTGAGGGTTGGAAATTTGGGTTTCATGTGGATGGATACCTAAGTAACTGGAAACGTCCAACAGGGTCCCTGTGTCGCGTGGGACATGGTTTTAGATGATGGTTAGTGGGATAGGGTAGTCCTTAGCATCAAGATCATGGAGCCAATCATTTCTTTGCTAGAGTTTGCAGACACGGACCAGCCCATCCCGGGAGATGTTTATGAGGGGTGGGATTACATGATTGAGTCTATGAGGACCATTATTATGGAGAATGAGTGTGCTGAGTATGAGACATCGACAGAGAACTTATGGTCCATCTTATCTCCAGGTGGGATAAGAATTGCACACCTTTGCATTGCTTGGTCCACTCATTGAACCGTAGGTTCTACGCTTAGGATTGGCTCAGTGGTGGGTCGGGGCCCTCATCCAGTGTCCCTCCTCACATGGATGGAGAGATCTCAGAGGGGAGGAAGATAGCATTTAGATGGCTCTTCAGGATAGAGACCACCTTGAGGTGGTGGAGGAGGAATTTTATGAGTTTTCTAGTGGCACTGGGAGGTATATGAGGTGGTTAGAGACATGGGGGTTAAGAAACCCCTTGTTTGGTGGACAACTCATGGGGCAACATGCCCTCTTCTACAAAATATAGCCTTGAGGGTCCTCTCTCAAGTTACTTCATCCTCTTGTTGTGAGAGGAATTGGAGCACATATGGGAAGTTGTACAGTGTGAAGAAGAGCAGGCTTGAGCAGTCCAGGGAAGAGACGATGGTGTATGTGCACTCCAACCTTCGTCTTATTTACAGGAAGAGGGAGGAGTGGGCGAAGGGAAAGACACGGATGTGGGATGTCTTTCCTGATGAGATGGGTTTGGACAACAGTACTGAGTTGGCATTAGCCAACATGGATCTTAATGATCCAGTGCTAGAGCCGGTCACTTTTGATGAGGGTGATCGTATGGAGGGGTCATCCCCCACACCAGTAGATGCAGTTAGTCAGATTGGCAGAGAGGAGGAGGAGGAGGAGGAGGAGGATCAGGGCAATCATGAGTTTGTTGATTCAGGCATGGAGGAGGACTATTGAGTCATTTACAGATGGGATTCTTCCATCTTGATCCACTCCTTTTTTGTATTTACTATTAGACTATTAGACTATTAGTCTATTTGGCATTTGCTAGTGCCCAGTGGCATTCCGACATCTATGTAATACATTTTGATTTTGACGACTTAATGAGAAATATGGTTCCAAGTCTCTGACATGCATCTATGTGTCTCAATGTCTCATTGTGATTTGTGATTGTGAATGACAAATGTGTTGTGATTTGTGAATGATCTAATTTCTATTGAATATTTCATATTTGTAATTGTAAATGTTAAATTTTATTGGATCTATATGTTTATATTTTTAAATTTTAATATATTTTAAAATATATATATATATATATATATAACGTGTCCTAATTCCGGGGGTCACCGTGTCCCGTGGGGACACTCGTGTACCGTGTCCTCATGTTAGGTGACTTAGATGGATACATTGTAGAAAGGGGGGAGTTCTATTTTTTTCAATTTTTAGTTGGATTAGGAATTTTTGAGTTTTTGAAAAGGGATTCGTTTTAATTATTCACTCATCTTGGTTGAGGGAGATGTGAATTTAATTAGAGATTGGGTTATTTCCAATTTTATCAATATTACAAAACTAGGTTGTTTTAAACAATAAAAAAATAGTAATTTAGGTTAAGAAATGACAAAAAAATGGTATGGGTGAATGAATTACCTGATTAGATGACAATCCACCGGTGAATTTGCCTCCCCTCCAGCTAAATCGAGCTCCACGGATACTTCAGGGCACACAAACCGCACTCGTCCAACCTCTATTTCGCGTTTCTGATGCGTGAAGAGCGCCGTGGGTGGTCGGAACTGTGTTTTTAAATTGATTTTAGATTTCAATAAGTTTCGTTCAACTTCTTTCTAGAAGTTTAGGCACTTCTTAACCCTCATTGGTGACTTTTCCATGCAAACTTGGGTTTAAACTTCTTAGAATTTAGGAGTGTTATTTTGACATGTTTTGGCGTTTACGTCCTTTGCAGAAAACAATATTTCCATCAACTTCATAAGCTAACATTAAATTTATTGATTTCAACATATTACGCCTTGTGGTTGGAGGGGAGGACAAAGTGGCAGGGAATGAAATGGATATGTATGAGTTTGTCTAGCCAATATGATTACATATGTACTTGAGATGACTATCAACGATTAAGATGTTGAATAATCAACTAGAGATTGTGACTAGAATGACAATAACAACAATGTCAACTTCTCAAAACAGAGACAATTTCTCTCTACAAAATCGATCTCTACATTGTATGGCAAGTTCAGAAAATTAAATAAAAAACATAGTGATTTTCTATATGAAGTCTTTCAGTTGAATCGACGGTCCCTGAGTGTTGAGTAGATTGATCAAGGGTGTGGATAGGGCAGGCCCGACAGACACTTTGTTAATGTGTTTTGGCATTTAGTCAAGGGTGCTTAACTAAGAGGCAATGTATAGCTACATACACTTCTGATGAAATTTTGATTATGTTCATGGACAAATGATTGTGATGAAATTTTGAGAAACCAAATTACTAATTTTTTTTGCATTTTTTCTATTCATGCTTGTGCATGCATTTCATCTTGTTATGTCCATTATCAAGGAAAATTATTTAATTATTATCATGGGAAATGGCCTTTGAGGGTTGGAAATTTGGGTTTCATGTGGATGGATACCTAAGTAACTGGACACGTCCAACAGGGTCCCTGTGTCGCGTGGGACATGGCTTTAGATGATGGTTAGTGGGATAGGATAGTCCTTAGCATCAAGATCATGGAGCCAATCATTTCTTTGCTAGAGTTTGCACACACGGACCAGCCCATCCCGGGAGATGTTTATGAGGGGTGGGATTCCATGATTGAGTCTATGAGGACCATTGTTATGGAGAATGAGTGTGCTGAGTATGAGACATTGAAAGAGAACTTATGGTCCATCTTATCTCCAGGTGGGATAAGAATTGCACACCTTTGCATTTCTTGGTCCACTCATTGAACCGCAGGTTCTACGCTTAGGATTGGCTCAGTGGTGGGTCGGGGCCCTCATCCAGTGTCCCTCCTCACATGGATGGAGAGATCTCAGAGGGGAGGAAGATAGCATTTAGATGGCTCTTCAGGATAGAGACCACCTTGAGGAGGTGGAGGAGGAATTTTATGAGTTTTCTAGTGGCACTGGGAGATTTGGAGGATATGAGGTGGTTAGAGACATGGGGGTTAAGAAACCCCTTGTTTGGTGGACAACTCATGGGGCAACATGCCCTCTTCTACAAAATATAGCCTTGAGGGTCCTCTCTCAAGTTACTTCATCCTCTTGTTGTGAGAGGAATTGGAGCACATATGGGAACTTGTATAGTGTGAAGAAGAGCAGGCTTGAGCAGTCCAGGGCAGAGACGATGGTGTATGTGCACTCCAACCTTCGTCTTATTTACAGGAAGAGGGAGGAGTGGGCGAAGGGAAAGACACGGATGTGGGATGTCTTTCCTGATGAGATGGGTTTGGACAGCAGTACTGAGTTGGCATTAGCCAACATGGATCTTAATGATCCAGTGCTAGAGCCGGTCACTTTTGATGAGGGTGATCGTATGGAGGGGTCATCCTCCACACCAGCAGATGCAGTTATTCAGATTGGCAGAGAGGAGGAGGAGGAGGAGGAGGATCAGGGCAATGATGAGTTTGTTGATTCAGGCATGGAGGAGGACTATTCAGTCATTGACAGATGGGATTCTTCCATCTTGATCCACTCCTTTTTTGTATTTACTATTAGACTATTAGACTATTAGTCTATTTGGCATTTGCTAGTGCCCAATGGCATTCCGACATCTATGTAATACATTTTGATTTTGATGACTTAATGAGAAATATGGTTCCAAGTCTCTGACATGCATCTATGTGTCTCAATGTCTCATTGTGATTTGTGATTGTGAATGACAAATGTGTTGTGATTTGTGAATGATCTAATTTCTATTGAATATTTCATATTTGTAATTGTAAATGTTAAATTTTATTGGATCTATATGTTTATATTTTTAAATTTTAATATATTTTAAAATATATATATATATAAAACGTGTCCTAATTCCGGGGGTCACCGTGTCCCGTGGGGACACTCGTGTACCGTGTCCTCATGTTAGGTGACTTAGATGGATACATTGTAGAAAGGGGGGAGTTCTATTTTTTTCAATTTTTAGTTGGATTAGGAATTTTTGAGTTTTTGAAAAGGGATTCGTTTTAATTATTCACTCATCTTGGTTGAGGGAGATGTGAATTTAATTAGAGATTGGGTTATTTCCAATTTTATCAATATTACAAAACTAGGTTGTTTTAAACAATAAAAAAATAGTAATTTAGGTTAAGAAATGACAAAAAAATGGTATGGGTGAATGAATTACCTGATTAGATGACAATCCACCGGTGAATTTGCCTCCCCTCCAGCAAAATCGAGCTCCACCGATACTTCAGGGCACACAAACCGCACTCGTCCAACCTCTATTTCGCGTTTCTGATGCGTGAAGAGCGCCGTGGGTGGTCGGAACTGTGTTTTTAAATTGATTTTAGATTTCAATAACGCGTACGCGTTTTGTAGTTCTATAATGCGTACACGTTATGGTTACCTATCCTACATGTCCAGTGACATGTCAGGCTCGGGTCTTACCATGGCAGGTGCTAAATATCAGAAACGCGTTATGTTTTTATGTATTAGGAACGAGTTTTGAAAAAGTAGCATTGCATCTAAAGTGACCCTCATCTTCTTGTACACACCCTTGACTATGGTTGACTTTGGTTGATCATGGTTGAGTATGGATAACCACGATTTACTATGGTAGACTATGGTTAAATTTGTTCTTTCGTAATTGACTATTGGGTGACCTTGTTTAACTTTTGACTATGGTTAACTGTGGTTGATTATGGTTATTCTAGTTGACCATGGTTGACTTTGGTTAGCCATAATTGACTTGTGTTTACTCTAGTTGACCATGGTTCACCATAATTGACTTTGGGTGACAATGGTTGACTTTGTTTTTCCATATTTAACTATTGGTTGACCTCGTTTGACTTTTGGATATTGTTCACTACGGTTAGTTTTTGTTGACCATGGTCAACCATGGTTGACAATGGTTTACTATGGTTAACCATGGTTGACTATGGTTGACCACAGTTTACCATGTTTGACTATGGTTGAGTGTGGCTAGCCATAATTGAATTTGGTTTTCGTTGGTTAACCATCTTCAACTATGGTTTACTTTAGTTTTCCATAATTGACTTTGGTTTACTATGGTTGAGCATGATTCACTATTGTTAACTTTGTTTGACAATGGTTGACTTTGGTTAGCTTGATTGAGTATTATTGACAATGGTTGACTTGATTGACCATGGATGACTATAGTTGACCATAGATGACCATGGCTAACCATGGTTATCCAGGGTTGACTTAGGGTGCTTTGGTTGGATTTAGTTGACTGAAGTTAACTTTGGTTTACCACGGTTAACTATGGTTGACAATTGGTTGACCACAGTTGACTATGGTTGACTATTAGTTCACCTTATTTGACTTTTCCCTATGGTTGACCAAGGTTGCCTCAGGTATCCGTGGTTGACCATGGTTGACCATGTTCAACTCTGGTTGACCATGGTTGACCATGTTTAATTATGGTTGACTATGGCTTGCCATAACTGACTTTGGTTTACCTTGGTTAACCATGTTTAGCTATGGTTGACATTAGTTAGCCATAATAGACTTTGGTTTACTATGGTTGAGCATGATTCACTATGGTTAACTTTGTTTGACAATGGTTGACTTTGGTTGGCTAATTGGCTATGATTGACTTTTGTAGGCCATGGTTCAATATGTTGACTTTTGTTGACTAAAGTTGACTTTGGTTGATCATAGTTGAGTATGGTTAACCACAATTCATTGTCATTGATAATGGTTAACTATGTTCTTCCATAATTGACTATTAGTTGACCTTGTTTGAATTTTGACAATGGTTGATTTTGGTTGACCATGGTTGACTTTGGTAACCATAATTAACATTTTTTTACCATGGTTGACTGTGATTAACTTTTGTTTTCCCATAATCAACTATTGGTTGACCATGGTTAATCATGGTTGACAATGGTTTACCATGGTTAACCATGGTTGACCATGTTTGACTATGGTGGAGTGTGGATGGGCATAAATGACTTTGGTCAACCATCTTTGACTATGGTTGAATTTCTTTGGGCATAATTGACTTTGGTTTACATGGGTGACCATGATTGATTATTGTTAACTCCGTTTGACTATCGTTGACTTTTTTTGACTAATTAATTAAGGTTGACTATTGTTGAGTATGGTTGACTTTGTTTGGATGCATTTGACTTTTCATTGACCTTGTTTGACTTTTGGATTTGGTTGACTATGGTTTACTATGGGTGGATGTTGCTTACTTAGGTTGACTAATTGACTATGGCTGAGTATGGTTGACCATTGCTGCCTATGGTTGTCTATGGTTAACCATGATTGACTATGGCTTACAATGATTCACTATCGTTGACTCGATTGAGCATGGTTGACATTATAGGTGACACTAGGATTCACTTTAAAATGATATGGTTGATTATAATTCCATTATTGTTTGACTATACTTGATTTTGATTATAATTCCATAATTCTTTGATTATAATTCCATTATTATTTGACTATAAAATAAATATTAACTTTGTAAAACACATTTAATTTGAAAATTCATATACATTTTTTTTTCCATCAGAAAAAAAATCGTACTATTGTTATTCACTTGAATCAAATAGCACAAAGATAGTTCGTGTATCGATGATACAAGATATCAAGACAGGATCTTGTTCTCAAAATGAGCAACAGTTTAACTGCTATACAAAATTAAAATTGCCCATCAAAAAGATTTCACAAAATGATGTTCATCAACCCAAGTAGGGGAAACAACCTAAAAGAAAAATAAGTTACCCCTGTCAAGCAGACAGGCGTCCATCCATTCTTCCCAAAACAATATTCCTTCAGGACGAGCAAAAGCATCTTTTGAAAGTTGATCTGCATGAGAATTGTGAGTCCTGAAAATATGCTCGAATGAAATCTGATCCTGCTTTGCAATCTCATGACGAATTCGAACACACCAATTTTTTAGCTCAATAATATTCAGATTGTATTCATTTGAGGTCCATTTGATTGTCACTCGGGAATCCCCAAAGACTTTGAGATTAACCAGTCCAAAGGAATTTGCCACTTTAAGAACAACCCAAAGGGCCAATAAGTCCGCTTTCATATTTGTACCTCTGCCACCATTAAGGCAAAGAGAAAACTAATGATCTTCATTGATATAAATGACACCACCAGTTGCACACATACCGTCTTCAGGAGCACCATCAAAGAGTAATATCGGTTGAGTTACCACAAAGGAGAAAGAACTTTCACTCACACATTTCTTACCATGTTCCTCCTGAGGGTAAGTTTGTAACATATAAATAACAGACCTTACACAATGCACCACCACAAGCATCTTGTTCTGAAAAATTGCTTCATTCCTTGTAAACCAGATAATCCATGATATAAAAATAGGAAGGAAGAGTGGTTTTTTATAATCCCTAACCCAATTGAGCAAACCTGTGCCAAAGTCCAAATCTTCCCAGACTAAAAATTATTTTTTATTATAATTATTTTTTAAATAACAATTGTATTATGTATATGAAAATTCATATACATAATACAATTGTTATTTAAAAAATAATTATTATTTACACATATGAATATATGACATATAATATTGAAATATTTTTTATAAATAATTTATCATTATGAATATATGACATATAATATTGAAATATGATTTGAGCTTTTTTTAATAATTCAAAAATTACTTTAATTTAAAACAAAATATTTTTTGTTTAAAATATATTTATTAGATTTCAAATATATTCATTATTTATTTTAATATGATTAATGTTACTAATGTTATTATTATTAATATTTCATTATAATAATGTTAACAGTATAATAACATTATTAATATTAATATTCTTATTTTTTAATATCATTATTAATATTCTTATTAATAATAATAACAATAATTTTATTTATATTGTGATTAATATTATATAATACTAGTAATATTATTATTTATAATAATTTTGATAAAAATATTATTAATTAATATTTTTATCAATGTCAATGTAAATTACTAATATTTATATGGTTAAAACTAAATATTATTGATTAATATCCTTAAATTTTATTAATACTATTATAAATAATAGGTTAACTTTATGAACATATGCAAGCAGAGGGAAAGGGGGACGGGAGCTAGGGTTTTTTCTCTGCAACTAGGAAGAGGGTCTCGGCGGCCATGGTTCCTTCCATGGCTGCAAACCCCTTTTCCCTCTGGTTCCTGGTCTTAGAGACGTATTAGTGGCGGCGGCCCTGTTCGCGTTCCGTGGTCTGTCGAGCGGGGGCGCTGTCTCAGCGAATGGGCTTCTCGCCAGCATCTGCAGTACTCCCCATACTTGTGGGATGGAAGATCCCTCTCACCCACAGAAGCCTTGTGCACGTCGTCCGATCCCATATCGTCCATTGTATTATCACGGTTCTTGTCGAGCTCCAGCAATGACGGCCTCCATGGAGTGGACAGTTCTTGTTCTTGAATCGCCCGAGAAGTGCCTGTATGTGCAGCTCCTGAATATCAAAATGCCCTTCATGGCAGTAAATCTGGCGTTGGCACTTTCTGAGTCTACGCTCATTTCTTGAAGGGCGGTCAAGATCGAACTGCATCTTCAACGTTGTCCTATTGCAGCGATGGAGTCTCGTCTACGACGGCGTGGTTTCAGAGGCTCGCTTGCGGTGCTCCTGGTAGTGACGGCTTGTTTACAGTGGCGGTTAGGCCGACAACTTGCATATTCGGGCAGATTTGGGCATAGGCCCCCGCTGGGGTTTTTGGGTGCTCTTTGGAGCAGTTTATGGTGGGCGCTCTGCAACTTTTGATCGTTTTCTTGACTATGGGAAGGATCAAAGACGGTGGAGGAAGAGGGTTGATTTCTTTCACCTTTCTTCAGCTCATATTGTGATGGCCTTTTTTCTGGTTTTGTGGTGGCCCTATTCTAGGGTGTATTTGATCTTGGGGTGATTAGGGACTCTCGGCATTTGATTGGGCGGTCTGCTCCAGGATTCGCAGGGTCTGTCTCCTGCTTCCACACTGGGGGTTGTATACGGGTGTTCTTCGGAGTCTGCTGCTCTGTCCACAGACATGGATCTCTTGCTTCCTTTGAGGAGGGTTTCGGCATTGGCGGATCTTCTTTTTCTGTTGCAGGCTTGCTACAAATCCAAACCGGTGGCCCTATTTTCACCTCGTTCAAGATTTCTTCTTCTTGTGGCAACATTTTCTCTGGGTTTTTTTTGGTTCAACTCTTTATAAGATGTTGTTTCTGCTTATGTAATTTTAATCATCTTTTTGAAAAAAAATTACGGACTTTTTCCAAGGAACTCCAAGGAAAAAAAAAGGTTAACTTTATGAAAAGTATTATTATTGTAAATGTTATTATAAATGTTATTAATATGATTAGTAATAATAATAATATTTTTAAATAAAATTATATTTTTTATTTTATGTTATTAAAATTAAACTATTATATTATTTAATTCACAATTCAATGCTCACATGGTGAGATAATTTACAACTAAAATATAATTATCATTCTTATGAATGACCGGGTTGGGTAAATAGTTCTTTTAATGGAAATAAATTAAATCACAATAAATATATAATTATTTTTTATTTTTTAATAAATTTGAGTTTCCGAGTATATATATATATATATATAAAATTGCAAAGCAATAAATATATTCATTATAGAAAAAAAAAAAAAAATGAAAAGAGTAAGTGTTTTGAAACAATAAAACTTTGTATATTACAATTTGAGTGTATGTTTTGAAATAATTAAATATAACTAAAATATAATTGTGCTAAAACCATGGCTGCAAATGAAATCATATCCTCAACGGACGAAGTTTAGTTATCTGAATTATGTTTTGGCCTTTGAAGTCAAACCCACCGAGGCCTTAAAAATGAATGATTTATCAGCACAAAAAGAAGGTTTTTTCATCAATTTCGTGAGGCGTTCGTTGTTTTCAATATCAATCTCGCGACTTTTTTTTTAATAAGTTTAGTAAATACTTATTTTTTTTCCTTCCTTTCCTGATGAAAACTAATAGCCATTGTTCTTAAAAGTTTTTAAAAGCTCATAGTAATAACCATTGTTCTTAAATTTTTTTAAAAACTCATAGTAATAATCATTGTTTCTATTGGTTTTAGTTATTGGATCCTTACGACCTCATCATCATTACCAATTTGGAATGCTATCACTAAAACAAAACCTTATTGTGCATTACAGTATCACAAACCAAGTATTGTGCATTACACTATCACACACCAAAATAAATAATTTGGCAATTGCTATTTGAAATAGAATATATCTATCTACACAAAAACATATCATACAAATGGTCTTAAGCTATTAAGCACCCTGAAAGAGGGAATATGCAGACAATCCAGGGCTTTATACATTATCTAGATTTTCGCCAAAACCACAAATTAGAGGTGAGGATGCAATCTTTGTCCTCTGCTAGGTTAAATTCCAATATGAAGAAGCCTTTAGTGCAAGGATAGATATAAGCTTCTTCTAGAAAAACATGGCATATTAGAACCGCTTCTTCTAGAAAAACATGGCCTATTATAAGCTTCTTCTAGAAAAACATGGCACGTTCGGAATACCCTAAATATAACAGGCTCTGTACTTGGGTGTATAGTGAGAACGAAGGCACTCTGCTGAGTCTTGCAGTACCTGCTATCCCTCAAGATTTAGGTATTGATGCAAAATTTGTGCCTGATGACAATGGTGAGCGTATATATTCCTTCACTCCTATCAAAGAAAACGGTCAAGAAATGTACGATGTGAGAGTGGTCTATTTAAGAGAAGGAGCATTCTGTGTTGAGCTGTGCTTCCTTTGACAACGGCCGGTGTTGTACTAACCATTGTTCTTAAAAGCTCATAGTAATAACCATTGTTCTTAAATTTTTTTAAAAACTCATAGTAATAATCATTGTTTCTATTGGTTTTAGTTATTGGATCCTTACGACCTCATCATCATTACCAATTTGGAATGCTATCACTACAACAAAACCTTATTGTGCATTACAGTATCACAAACCAAGTATTGTGCATTACACTATCACACACCAAAATAAATAATTTGGCAATTGCTATTTGAAATAGAATATATCTATCTACACAAAAACATATCATACAAATGGTCTTAAGCTATTAAGGGCTTTATACATTATCTGGATTTTCGCCAAAACCACAAATTAGAGGTGAGGATGCAATCTTTGTCCTCTGCTAGGTTAAATTCCAATATGAAGAAGCCTTTAGTGCAAGGATAGATATAAGCTTCTTCTAGAAAAACATGGCATATTAGAACCGCTTCTTCTAGAAAAACATGGCATATTATAAGCTTCTTCTAGAAAAACATGGCACGTTCGGAATACCCTAAATATAACAGGCTCTGTACTTGGGTGTATAGTGAGAACGAAGGCACTCTGCTGAGTCTTCCAGTACCTGCTATCCCTCAAGATTTAGGTATTGATGCAAAATTTGTGCCTGATGACAATGGTGAGCGTATATATTCCTTCACTCCTATCAAAGAAAACGGTCAAGAAATGTACGATGTGAGAGTGGTCTATTTAAGAGAAGGAGCATTCTGTGTTGAGCTGTGCTTCCTTTGACAACGGCCGGTGTTGTACTACTTATCATATTGTTTGGATCAAATGTCGCAACAACGATCTCGAGGAAGACGATAAGGATTCTTATGTGTCGACGCTGAACACAGGAAACAATATAACTGAATCGCAATCCCAATGGCAACGTGAGCTGGGTGCCAGTTCTGATATAATCCTCAAATCAATTAAAGTTTTTGGTTTGGGGGAGGAGCAGGCCCCGATATATCTTGAAATTAACATACCGTCCAATAGTGGAGCTCATTCTCCGAAAGCTCTGTACAGGCTGTGTGCAAACCGCCATTATTGTACAGATTACAGCGACACTTTGGAAATTCCTGACTTTTTGTTGATGCAGTATCATAGTGACGGGCATAATGAGCCTAGCCATGGTCATGTATTGCATAAACCAAAAGCAAAATAAGGGAACATCAGAGACCACAATGCAGTGTAGAATAAGATACCAAGAGGTAAGAGGTAGAATCAGAGCTTCCATACCAGTTTGTCATCCTCAGGCCACGAGTTTCTTCCAAAGCCCAATCTGAGATTGTAACTCCTCCGCCATTTGACTACAGATTGAGTTATTAACTGGCTTGGCTTGGCTTTGCTCTTTTTGAGTGAATAACAGAACGCATTGCGATTAATGCAATAAACAACAGGAGCACAACTATTAATATCAAAGATTTCATAGTCAAAGGAACAATAGTGAAATACTGCAGAGACTTACTGTTTATGAATCCGCATGGCTCCCAACTCCATTAAAATTCCTGTACGCCGGTCTAATTTCCAGCAGATTCATATCAGATACCAATGGTCTTATAAACTAAATAATTTAGGGTTTGCGTACTCCACAATTAAGTCTCCTCCATTGCTTGGACCTGCAAACAAAAGAGAAATCCAAAGAAAGACGCAACACAGTACCATAATGCAGTGATGCATGCGTGAAACTCAACTCGGAGACTCTATTGTTCTTCTTAACCATTCGTTCGCTTCCCCACCGCCTGGCAACAATGTCTGATTAGAAAAAAACTGTAACCTAAGTTTGATTAGCAGTAGACGTTTGGGTAACCTGTGAGCTCACCCCAAATCTGGGACGTTGGATGGATGTGCTCAACGAATTATATTCTAACCCAATTAATCATTACTGCCCATCCTTAATATGTAATTAAAAGGCTACCATCACCCTTTATATACATTTGTTCATTGTAGCGCCTATGGGCGAACTAAAATGCTCGACCGCAGATGGCAGACAGGAAAAGTGTTATTCCATCCCAACCACAGCGATGGCATGAAGTATAGCAACATTCAATAGAAACAATCTATCTTCAGAGATGATAATATGAAGTATACCAACATTCATTAGAAACTATCTATCTTTAGAGATGATAAGAATAATAAGAAGTATAGCAACATTCATTAGAAACTATCGTAGAAACTATCTATCTTCAGAGATGATATGAAGTATAGCAACATTCATTAGAAACTATCGTAGAAACTATCTATCTTCATACATGATACGAAGTATAGCAACATTCATTAGAAACTATCGTAGAAACTATCTATCTTCAGAGATGATACGAAGTATAGCAACATTCATTAGAACTATCGTAAAACCGTCGACATGAAGGAACTCTCAAGGCATAAGGACCAAAGGGGCAAGTTTCCATTGTTGATGCAAAACTAATCATTGAGTGATCTTCTATAACTGCTCCCTACAATCTTGCAAACAGCAAAACCACCATTTCCACAGGTGATCACTTCGAGATGCTTTTCATGTTTGCAAGCTGACTAAATTTCTAAGCTAATCAAAGGAATAGACAATGAATAAAATTAAATTTCATGTTTGCAGCAAACGTCTGGAGATCCATGATAGAACCAGTGGAAAAGGGATAAGCTAATCAAAAGAATAAACAATGAATAAAATTTGGAAAAGCACATTTCACTGTATTTCCAGCAGAGGAACCTAAATTCGGCCTATTAACATATACATCAGATGACGAGATACCTTTAAGGACAAATTCCATGCAAAGTAATCGTTTTCCATGTACATGAAATTTCACAGTAAATGTTCTGCAGAAGGCTACAAAAAGAAATAATCTATTATAGAGGGATATACCACGAGATGTCCCTCATCCCATCATCCCATACACAGAGATATGTAAATATGCAGATTAAAGAAAAATATTAGTATTGATCATATTGTAAAGTTAAGAGTAATAGCACTAAAATGCTCGACGGCAGATGGCAGACAGGACAAGTGTTATTCCATCCCAACCACAGCGATGACATGAAGTATAGCAACATTCAATAGAAACATTCATTAGTAAACATTCATTAGTAATAGCACTAAAATGCTCGACGGCAGATGGCAGACAGGATAAGTGTTATTCCATCCCAACCACAGCGATGACATGAAGTATAACAACATTCAATAGAAACATTCATTAGTAAATATCGTAAAACCGTCGACGGCAGACGGGACAACTGTTATTCAATGCTAACGATCCCATCCACGTGGAGATGCAATGCCGGTGGTATATGTGTCCGCAATGTAGCTGACCCGCCTCCTCTCCCAATTCAAAATCGTCGTGGCAAATTGCGCATGTTGAAGTAATGGTATTGTTATCTCTGATATGGTCGCCTGAAATCCGAATGGGTATGATCTGGCGAGGCATTCCTGGTTCCCTTCCAGCTTCCCGGTCTGCTAAGTCCCGGGCTGCTTCTTCTGCTTCCCGTTGTAGTTGCCATTCTGTAAATTCTACTGCATCTGCTCGAAATTCCCTAAGTCTACTAAGTTCGTCTAATCCCCGTAATAACTCGGCATTAATTTGACTCGAAATTAATCGTGCTAGTACCGCAGGTTCCCGTAATTCGTATATCTCCACATTCATTTGACTCGCCAAATATTCCCACGTCCTATCCTGTATTAAATAACTTCGCTCTGTTTCGCTTTCGAATTCAGGAGAATAAATTAGGTAATATGTGTCCCATCGTTCTCGGTCCCCAAAATATCCTATAAACTCCTGCAATGCAGCTAATAATTGTCGCCCTTCTGCTTCCATTTCTATTTCTATATTCAAAGAATGGCTGCTCCAAATGAATCTGGAAGGAATGCCTTTGCCTTTATACGAATAGCCGCTTCCTCTACCGAAAGCACCAATTGAATCTCGAATGACCTCTAAAATCAAAACTGTTACAGAAAAAGGGATCGCCTTTGCCTTTATTTATATGAGAAGAGGAGACCGCACTCTGCTCACTTGAATTTAATTAATAATAATGAAAAATGTATGGGCAATCCATAATTCATAATTCATAATTCAATGGGTGTGTCGGCTGTGGTGCGGTGATTATTGGAACCGTGACATGCACGTTATTGTATTCATTTAGTTATTGTTTATAAAATGGATTCTTTTATCTTGATTTGGTATTTATAGCATTGCTTGAGTGATTTTAAAAAGTTTGAGCTATGGGTGTATATGTACATAGACATAGATTCACCTTTTTTTAAGGTTGTAATAGTAATAATAATAATATATTCTATTTAACAATGTCATGATAGTCATTTAAGATTAGGATTAGGGTTCTACATGTTTAAACTCTCAACTAGGATTAAGGATTTGGATCTTCTAGAATTTTAAATTTCTTGAAAGTACACACATGAGTAGCTTGATATGTGTGAGTAATGGAATTTAACCTCGCATCTACTTGTTATCTTGGTTGTCAACATGATAGGTCAACTTCTCGGAGGCACAAAATGTCAACTCACTGTGGAGTTTCCATTGAAATTATGGTTTATATGGATGCTACATGGTCTTCTACTTCCTATGCTCTACTCCAACACCTCACTCCTTTACTTTGCTCAACTATGGAGAAATGATAAAAATAATACTAACCAAACCCCTTCCTTTCAAAGTGGCCAACATTTGACAATGTGATCATATTCATCTAAAGGTTAAGGGGAGGGTTTTATATGCCTCAACTCCCTCAAGAACTTTCTTGAAAGTCCACACCTTACTAGCTTCATGTTTGTTAGTAATGGAACTTGACATTGTATCCACTTGGTACCATTGTGGTCAACATGATAGGACAACTTATGTTATATATAATTTCCTTCTACAAACATTGATTAGGGTGATCTCTCTTAGAAAACTATTAATGTCTAGAGTGTTATCAATTGGTTCAGAACTTTGTCCAAAACATTTTGGGACCAAAATATTACATTTGATGCCTAATTCAAGCTCAAAAAATTTCTACAACTCAAATCACCAAAATAAAACCTACCTCTAAAATCTAATGTGCAAGCCAATAGCTCCAATTTTTCCACCAAAAATGTACCAAAGTATATGAAAAACTATATGGTGGTAGATTTCATACCAGGCATCCCCATTTTTGGAGGCTTTTGGACCCCAAAATATTTCATTGAAGCAGGTGAGGAATGTTTGCTCTACCTTCTCCATGGAGTACAATTTGGATTTTACTAGAAGTTTTCCTTTTAGCCCAACCTATTAGTTTTCATGCTTTCTTGATCTAGTTATTCTCAACTTCTTATGAAAATCTACATCCTTTATTAACTCTTCATGGGCTTCTAGTGCTACTTGTCATCTTTGGTAGGTAATACATACCCATTAGTTTCCTAGTCTAACATAGAAGGATCATAAAGTTTCATATTTTTCACATTCACTACTAAGCAAATGCACATATATGGGGGCATACTAAGTCCATAGAATTATCAACTACCTTCTCCAACACTTTATAAGGGAAATACCAAATATCCTTGATATTATTTTGAGGACAATGTAATGCGTCTTGATTAAGATGCAACAAGGATTTATCTCCCTCAATATATATATTCTCAACAATATTCTAGTCATCTCAAGCCGTCTACTTTTCTTGTGACATCTTCAATGTCACATATACTTGGAAATAGATCTGCATCACCTTATAAATGAACTTTCAAGTCTTTAGTGCTTGATGTCCTATGGTTCTTCCCAAAATCCTCATTGTGGTCCATATACAACATCCATGGGTGGAGGTGGAAAATATTGAAAGAATGCTTCAAAAGGGTGTTGAAGAATGTAACTTTGAAAGATATTCTTATTGTAATTTTATTGTACTTCCTTTGACAAATATTCATATTGTATTTGATTATGTAAAAAACCTAAAATAAAAAAATTTAAAATAGACACTTTCGACCCAGTGGGTAAACTACCCCAATTAATGGGAGTTCTGCCCCACACAATAGGCAAAACTGCCTCACTCAAGTTGGCCCATTTAGGGAAACTCAAGTTGGCCTAGTTAAGTAAAACGACTAGTTTGTGACTAGTATAAATAGAGTAGCGCCTAGCTCACTTGGTGCATCACTCACTCAAGCAAGTTCGCATGAGTAGAGGAAAAAGGACAAGTTCGCATGGGAGAAAGAGTAACTACATTGAAGACATATTTTCTTAGGGTTTATACTTTATCTTGTTCTCGGGTTATTGTATGAGATTAACATTGTACTTTTTGATGAATCTATATTGAAGAAGAGGTTTTTCCTGTGAGAGGGTTTTCCCACGGTAAACCTTTGTGTTCTCTTGTTATGTTGTGCTTATCTATCTTTTAGTGATCCTATTGCATATGGCTATTGTGATAATAATATAAATTGTTTGAATATCTAACATTACCATCCTCGAAGTATCCAAATTCTAACTTGGTATGAGAGTTGGCCTCAAAGAAGACCTTGTTCAGCAAAAACTATGAGAAGTGAAAACTAGGGTTTCTTGTTTCAGAAGCTTTTCACCATAGATAATCCTGAAAAGGAGGTCAATATAATTCTCCCTAGGAGGGTGTATCTTCCTATGTAGGAAGATTCTATATCTAAGAATTTTTAAATTTTGACCTAATTTTGTTTTTTTTATTTTTGGCAGTTCTGTCCACACACTTGGAAGCAAAGTTGGAATTTGATGGGAAATTTTCTCCGTCATAGGGCATTCTTCCCATCAAATACATGTAATTTTTTAATGAAGTCCTCTACCTAAACGGCCAATTAAGCAATTTGCAAATGTTTTTTTGACATCTAACTATTTTGGTAAGACATCATTAGTTTCATTTGGTTCGTCAAGCTGGAAGCTAGGAGATCTAGGGTATTTGACTCTGTAGTACATAGGTGGCTTTGGAGTCCAAATTCCATATGTTGAACAGTGAACTGTACTCACGGAGTCACACGGTCTGCGACCACTTCCACGCGAGCCCAGGATTTAATGAAGGAATTAACTCCTCCTAACATCTCCATCTACCACCTCCTCTAGAGATTACAGTGGAATCTGGACCATGGTCTTCGTAAATTGGAATTTGGGAATGGACTAGTGTTATACCTCAAAGTCCCACTTTGGGTGCCATTTCACCTCGTCATGGTTTATCACCATGTGAAACCTAATGGTGCTTCCTCCTAATGAGTGTTAGAATTTACTCCTACCTAGTTGGTCCCCTCTTTGGCCTTCCTTGGAACCCCTAGAACCAAATCCAACTTTTTCAAGCTGAAAGACACCTTATCAAGTCAAATGCCACATCACTTGGCTCACTATAGAAGAATTTCCACGCCCTTCTAGTGGTGCAAGGCGTGAACATTCCCCTTTTCACGCCTTGCATACATGCTGGGGCGCGAAAATTAAAACATCATTGTTCCTTGCATGACCCCTCGGGTGTGAAAAATGCCTTACACCTATCTTTAGCTTGGATCTTGGATCTCACTTCCGAGATATTTTTATGGGATTGAGTGTAGCCTTCAAATCCTCACTCACATTCCCTCTTTGGTCTGGTTCAACCTCCTAGATCCACCATTGTCTCTCCTAGATACACCTTCCTCTCCTAGTAGTTGGCCTCCCAAATCCTATAAGAAGGAGGCCATCCATAGGCTAAGGGGAGAGCACTTGAGGCATCAAAATTATGGTCTTAATAGTTTTGTAGAGGTATCCAGGAGGGATTCTTTGGAGATGAAGTATTGCTTGGACATCAAGGGATTGCGTTGTAAGATTCTCCTAGTTTCTATCAATATAACTTGTCTTATTTTCCCATTTTGTGCTTCTTGTTTCTATCATTAGCATGAGATGTTTCTAATCCGATTTAGATCTTAACTAGTATACAAAGTATTTGGAGATTGTTTTGCTTGTTGTTTTCTTGACTTAAATAGGTTCTACTTGCAGGATTCAAGGCGGGAGCTGGAGTTAAGACGAACATCTGATTCGAGGTGAGTTACTTTACTTCCTTATTTCCAAGTACGCTAAGAGTTTGTATGCATTGTTAGATATAGGATTTTAAGGTAGCATTTGTTTATTAACTGTCTTAGATTAGACTTTGTTAATCCCAGTTTAGTCTATGGGTAAATCTAACTATCCGTAGGATGGATTTATTAACACAACTAGGAGGGGGCAAGGGAACTCAAACTCAAAGAGAAACGTCATCGTGGCATCACCTTCCATACTTCTAGTTCCCTCATCCCTGTACCACCTGGAACTGAGTCTGGACTTGCAAGCTACAAGATTCTGTAACACTACAGTCTGCCAATACCAGTGCCAGTGCCACTACCATCAACCTAGAACCTGCAAGCTATAGCAAAGTGATCTCTGACCAGGATTTGATCTTTGTGGGTAAGTATTAAGTCAACGTAAGTCTTTGGAAGAGCCAACTTAATTATTATTTGCTTATTAATGAATTTGAAGGGCACTCTGAAAAGAGTCGATCCATTATTATTTATTTATTAATGAGTTTCGAGGGGGCATGTATAGAAAAGGGTTTAGGGCCCAATATTGAATTAGCTTAGATATCTGTGATGCCATTGGTTTGTATGCAGTATTATTATTTTTTCTACATTGAAAGACTCTTACTTCAAGTTATTATTATACCTCTGTGTTATGGAAAATGAGATGGACCTCTTCTTGTTGAGAGCACCAAGCTCCTTTCTTGTGTTTATGCTCTTAGGTATTAGCTTTTCATATCTACATTTTGAGAGATTTATTTCTCTACAAATGAAGAGGGGGATGACCTCTGTTGAGAGAGGGTTGATCCCAATGATTCTATTATATATATATATATATATATATATATATATATATACAAGCCTGAATTTGAATTTGAATTGATGCCTAAGATCTGCTAGAGCACAATAACCATAGGTAGAGGTGGTTGTTGGCAAGCTGGTTGGACCTTTCATTTGATCTTTTAACCAGAACAGAGAGTGAGGATATGACATCGAGGGGTTACACTTTAAAGTGAATGAATTTACTACGTTAAATGAAACGAAGATTTTGTTGGTCTTGCTGCCTGCCCTCCTGCCTTCCCTATAAGAGCTTGCTTTCTTGGTCCTTACTGGGCTAAGATAAATTTGAGATCCCAGATTAGGCCAATGTCCCCTCCCGATGGTCGGATTGGGTGAAGGGGACGTTACATTGGGTTTGACCACTTTTGCCACCTATGCTCTAGATCCTAGATTTGATTTGATACTTCATTTTATATTCTGCCACTTGTGCTTTTGGAAGTTTGAATACTTCCCTAGCATACTCAATCTCTTCAAATACGGAGTTGGTTATCTAGGCCTTCTACCATTTATGTAGTAGCTTCTCTCATGATTCATAACGTTGGAATTGCTTACTTAAAATCCTGTCACATGTGTCCTTAAATATAGATTGATCCATTATTGAATGCCTTGAAATATGGAGATGGATGCTTGAGGAAGTTGATCTAATCCTGGTCCTGGAAATCTAGAGGTAAACCTTTTTCCAAATCTTTGATTGCCACACAATGTGCTCGTTTGGAAATGCAAATCTGCTACTTAAACTAAATATTTGGGATCGATCATTGACCACTATGAATCTGGGATTGCTGGATGATCCCTTGCCACCTGTATATCCATTGTTTTCATATCTTTGAAAGTTGGACCTATTCCTTTAACTATACATAAAGGCCTAGCATTTATGTTTATTACTGAATGCATTACTTTTTGCATGTAATGAAACATATTCCAAATGCAACAAATTGAAGTATTTAATTGTTTCAATATAGAAAGGCGCCCATATCACCATCCAACGCATTAAGCAGATTCTATGCTCCTTGTTAGTTCTAGCTTGCTAAGCTTGATTTAAATTAGGTAGCATAAGTTTGATCTGAAGAAAACACTCAAGACTGGGTTGCAAAATGAGGTTGTCATTCATGCATTCGAGAGTTTGGCATTGTAACATTTGAATGCATGTTGTGACACTTTCCCTCAACCATTTGCTTTGATTGTCATACTCTTCAATGCATTTATCCATAATCAATTGGCATTTGCAATTTGATAATGGCTTTTAGTTACATCACTTCAAAAGCTTTCCTCTATTCCTTTTGTTTGCATATGGCTTGAACCTGAAATTGGCATTTGTGTGCTCAACATTTCTTTATTGCTCAGGGGCGCTCTCTGCATTTTGTCTCTCTTCCTTCATCAACGTTTGGACAGGACACTAATATTTACCCGGCCCACTTTAGCCATGAGACTTCCCTTTGGCACTGTGGTGTATGCTTAATATGACGCTTATACAGTTGTTTGTAAGATACCTGGGTGCCTTTCCATTGATGAGCTTAGACGTTATGATGATGTGAATACCACACCCATCCTCTTATACAATATTTTATTGATCTTTATATACCGGTCTGGTGGTTTCATAGCAAACCAACGCATTTTTCCCAAAGACTTGGCTCGAGGTTTCTCCTTAGCACTCCATGTTTGAGCACTCACTGTTCGGTGATGACTGTAAATGAGTTTTATGGACTCTTGGAAGCGTTCTTTGCTTTTATTAACACAATACAAACAGGGCTGTATGGAAGCCTCACGCAGAAAGCTAAGTAAAGTGACAGCTCACGCTCTTGGATACATAAACTTTATGCAATGACATTGAATTCGAACTTGGAGCTGGTCATTTTATTTCGGCACTGTCAGCATGATTGAAAATATGAATGTTAACAGGTTTTCTTCCTTAACTACATTCGATTGGCTTTATTTTGACAGTTGGGCGCATGCTTGAGACTTGGCGTTTCATGTGATGAGCATAGTTTGAGACTAAAACTGGTTATGACATTCGATGGCAGATTGTCATTTTTACATGCAATGGGGTAAAAAGATATTTGTATTTTATATGACCAGTTGATCTGAAGGCTCCCTTTGGGCTCTTGCATTGACTCACTCAACTCGCGCAAAACACCACGTGATGTCTTAACAAAAGTCTTAAATGTTAAAATTCAATATGCTAAGACAGAAAATAGCAGCATTACATTCCATTTCACAATAATAGCATATACAGGATCACTGAAGAAACAACAAGCATAGCATGAACACAAGAGACAGAGATTTATCCTGGGAAGCCCTCATGGGGTAGAAAACCCAGCAAAGCTTCCTCAATATAGATGACCAGCAATATACAAAGATGCAAACCCTGAGCATAAGCTCCTTCTCCTCCATAGCAGACCTCTCCTCCACAAATGCGCCTTTCTCAAGTGAGTGAGTGTGTATAATGAGGAACACACCTCCTCTATTTATACACTACTCTGATATGTATTTTACACAAGTACACGTAGGCTCGTATTTAACCAATAGGTTAAATACCCCACTACAACTAACTGGGCCGACCCCTCTAGGGTGGTCTAATAACCCTTTGACCCACATAACACATACAGGGCCGACCCCTACTAGGGAAGTCTAATAACCCGAGTTACCACATTCCGACGGAGGAATAAACATCTCCGGATATACAATAAGATCTTCACGGAGGAATGAAACATCTCCGGAATAATAAAGTACAAATATAATATTCTTTGAAGTTACAATATCTCAACACTCCCCCTTAACGAGAAGGATATTATAACAACATCTGCACGAGCAAGGAGTCATCAACATCATACATGATACATCTATAAATCATTGGAAGCTTTCTTCAATTCATCATCATCAGTAACTTGACTAGTTACTGGAACATCAACATCGTCATCAGCATCGTCATACGATCATCAGCATCATCATCACACGATCATCATCATCATCGTCACACGATCATCAACATCGTCATCACACGATCATAAGCATCGTCATCACACGATCATCAGCATCGTCATCATACGATCATCAGCATCGTCATCACACGATCATCATCATCATCGTCACACGATCATCAACATCGTCATCATACGATCATCAGCATCGTCATCACACGATCAGCAGCATCGTCATCACACGATCAGCAGCATCGTCATCACATGATCAGCAGCATCGTCATCACACGATCAGCAGCATCGTCATCACACGATCAGCAGCATCGTCATCACACGATCAGCAGCATCGTCATCACACGATCAGCAGCATCGTCATCACACGATCAGCAGCATCATCATCATACAATCAGCAGCATCGTCATTACACGATCAGCAGCATCGTCATCACACAATCAGATTTACAGGATGATCAATCCTGCTCTCTTTAGGACATGAGTCCATGGATGATGCAATCCAGATCAAGTTCCAGGATGATCAATCCCTATCACAACTACAGAGCCAGCCCTGTTTCATGCTGGATGTATCACAACTACAGAGCCAGCCCTGTTTCATGCTGGATGTATCACAACTACAGAGCCAGCCCTGTTTCATGCTGGATGTATCACAACTACAGAGCCAACCCTGTTTCATGCTGGATGTATCACAACTACAGAGCCAGCCCTGTTTCATGCTGGATGTATCACAACTACAGAGCCAGCCCTGTTTCATGCTGGATGTATCACAACTACAGAGCCAGCCCTGTTTCATGCTGGATGTATCACAACTACAGAGCCAGCCCTGTTTCATGCTGGATGTATCACAACTACAGAGCCAGCCCTGTTTCATGCTGGATGTATCACAACTACAGAGCCAGCCCTGTTTCATGTTGGATGTAACCTAGAGTAATTCTAGGATTTGTCACGTACATTTTGAACCGAGGTCCAGGGACGATTCAGTCCTGTCGTTCAGTTATCGGAGACCTCATGTCTACGGCTCTTCTTTAGGACTGAAGTCCGGGAATGATCCAATCCCCTCACATGTTCATCAAGAACTTCATTATCGAAGACATACGTCTACGGCTCTTCTTTCGGACTGAAGTCCAGGAATGATCCAATCCCTTCATATGTTCATCAAGAACTTCATTATCAAAGACATACGTCTACGGCTCTTCTTTCGGACTGAAGTCCAGGAATGATCCAATCCCTTCACATGTTCATCAAGAACTTCATTATCGAAGACATACGTCTACGGCTCTTCTTTCGGACTGAAGTCCAGGAATGATCCAATCCCTTCACATGTTCATCAAGAACTTCATTATCAAAGACATACGTCTACGACTCTTCTTTCGGACTGAAGTCCAGGAATGATCCAATCCCTTCACATGTTCATCAAGAACTTCATTATCGAAGACATACGTCTACGGCTCTTCTTTCATACTGAAGTCCAGGAATGATCCAATCCCTTCACATGTTCATCAAGAACAGAACATGTATCCTCATCATCAAAACATGTATAACCACAACATGTATCATCATCATCAAAACATGTATAACCACAACATGTATCATCATCATCAAAACATGTATAACCACAACATGTATCATCATCATCAAAACATGTATAATCACAACATGTATCATCACAACTAGCATGTATTCTTACTAATACATCAAACATCAAAACATGTATACATCACAACTAGCATGTATTCTTACTAATACATCAAAACATGTATGCATCACACCAAAACATGTATACATCTAGCATGTATTCTCACCAATACATCTATCATCAAAAGCATGTATAAGTAAAGCTAAGTATTCTAAGTATAAGAGTCCTAAATCTAAATATTTCTAAGTAACTGGGTGTAGAGAACAGGTTACCTCATCAACGACCTTGTTGTTAGATGAGACAATCTCATCAGTAGTGACTATACTACTCCCCCTTTCGAGGAGGGTCCTTTTGAACTACACCAAGCTTGTCTCGGAAGTATTCAAACTTCACTCGAGACAGAGGTTTGGTTGGTAACTTCTTCACTTGACGTAGAGGCTTGGTTAGTACAAAGGTAACCTGTTACAAATTCAAACTTTTAGAGTTCCTTTCTGTGTCATATCTTGTTAGTTCCCTATGTTCTTTGACTTATCATGGAACACTAGATTCTATGTCATCTTGATACAACTCTAAATATCACATAGGATCTCAGTTGGTTCTATCTCTAAATCAAACAATCCTAAAGCCAAGCTTCTTCACAACTAGCAGAGCAAGCAGCCATATATTCCGCTTGTGCTGAGAGTCACACTAGACTGCTTCCAGCTAAACCACGAGATCATGGCTAATCCCAGACAATAACATCCTCTCGATGTGTTCTTCTTGTCTGATACACTTCCTGCCCAAACAGAATCTGAATAGCCATCTGAAGTCATGATCTTCAAGATAGCATAGATCAAATTCTATCGTGTCCTTTATGTGCCTCATCACATACTTTGCAACTATCAGGTAAACACATCTAGTTTCCACTAGATACTAACTCAAGGTGTTCATAACAAAGCATATATCTAACCTAGTATATGTTAGATATATCAAAGACCCAATAAATGACTGTACAGAGTTATATCCACTAACTCTGATGAGTTATCCCCTAACAGCTTCAAGTTGGAATCCATAAGAGTGGCCATTCCAACACCTCAAGTCATATTTCTCATCATACTTTCCCTGGTTGAGAAATATTCCTTCTGAGCCTTGCCATACTTCCAGACCTAGGAAGTAAAGCATCAAATTGAGATCTTTCATTTTTCATTTCTGCATTGAATGATCTTCTGCATATCTATCTGTGCCATCTCTCGTTAGATGGGTCTACTGATATGAGCCTCAATATCATTCGAACTCTGTGGTGAGTTCCTTCTTGCATCCATGTCATGTGTGTATCATATTCAACCTTGTGGCAAAGGGTTGAGATCCACATCACCCATGGTGAACATTAAGCTTATCAAATTATTATCGATCCTAGGTACCTATACAGAACCTGATTCATACTTCTTCTTTAATTACACCATACTTGGAGCAAACATCTTGTCGTGATTCTCTTCCCCTTTCTAAGAGAATCTTCTAGCCATGAGCCTTCTATATTTTGTTTGATTTGTAAATCTTCTTGTTTGAACATCCACCACTTGTACGATGTCCATCATTCTTCATGACCTTTCCTACAAATCAAAATTAAGTACATGATTAGTAATACTTCATAATCATCAAAAGATAACCCATTATGCATACAGATATCATTTACATAGTGATGCAACTATTTTGACCAATACTTTGGTACAACACTTTCCCATATCCTGTATGCATACAGTGGCTATCTAGATGCCTTCCATCTCTACCAGAACATACTATCGAGAGTGTGCACAACTCTCAGCATGTCAGCAAGGAGGTTTCATTCTAGACAAGCAACAATGGAATGTTTGTCCAAACATATGCACATTAGTTGTATACTGTTTAATGCTCTATGAATGCTTACACTCAGCATTATATATTCTAGGAATACAAATATGCATGCAGGCAATATCATTACTATTTCAAATAGCAACTCAAATACTTATCTTTTATGTTTGTGTGGCTGCCTCCCGCTTGATCTTCTATATGTCTTTTGAACTTCTATTCATTCTGTACCACTGTGCATGCTCAAGAGTCATCCTCATGATCTCATACACAAACATACACTCATTAGTATATTCTAAATGCTATCAAAACTAAATAATCTTGAAAACGTATAGTCATGATTATAGTTAATAAACATTAGTATTCAAGATTTCAGGGAAGTCTTCTTTTACTCATGCATATCATTGATAAAAGATATAATATGCATAATCCCTTGATTACTAACTTTATGAATAAGCATAACCAATCATTCCAAGTATACTTATATAAGGGATCCTAACACAAGATAAGATTCATGGGAAACATACCTGGATTAGTATACCTACTTGGTTATGTACAACATACCTAAACAATCTCTTCAATGATTTAGAGATCCTGAGCTAGAACCTGCATGTCTCATAGGTTAAGCATAATATAACAAAGTCATACATACCTCGTAAGTAGAACAAAGATTATGGATGAGTCTTTGTCTTCATGTTTTCATGGTCATGGAGCCTGATTTGTCTTTTGTGATGTACCTGTATCTTGTTAGCAGACATCCTCAACCTCACACAACACCATAATGCATTAGTACAATCATAAGTGTCAACACCCTAACCAATGAATATCTTCTATCATGCATTCATAATTTTGTTAAGGTGATACAACAAATCTAAAATCAAGATTGTACTAACTGTAATAACATGAAGACAAACATACCATAAACTTAATCATGAACAAATCTCAAAACATACCTCGATGAGTCATACCTATCGAGATCGCTTGTAATCTCCTTATGTAAAGCCTTAGCCTCATCTCCCTCTGAAACATGAACTCCTTCACTTATGTAGGTGACCAATCCATCTTCTTCTAGGATTAACCCTATCCACTTGATTTGCAAGAACTGGACCTGGAGCTGGATATGGGTTTGTCAGAGAAACCCCAAAAATTTAAACTTTGAATTTCAAACTTCCGAAAGGATAGAGATATGCGCCTTGATGAGCTGATCAAACTGATATATTCAGAATTTGAAAACTGCAAAGTTTTACTCCTCAATTTTGCCTTTGAAACTTTCGGATTCACTGGACGTGACCCTGAACTGGGGTTTGATGAAGCCCACTCTTTTGCCCCATCAAAAGGTTTGATCCAAAGCTCTAAGCTTCTATTTTTCTGAGGAGCTTCCAGCCGTGGTCACAGATTTCAAAAATTCCCATTTTTACAGAAGCCCTAATTTTCCGTTTTTCTGATCAAAGTCCCGAACTAGGGTCTAATCAAGCCCGGCCTTCTGCCCAACCAAAAATTCTGATCTTGGTCTCTAAATTTCTATTTTGATGAGTAGCATCCAGCCGTGGTCTCCGATTACAAAAATTCCAACTTTCTCCAAAGCCCTAAATTCCGGAAGTCATGAATGAAGGTACCAAAAAATAATTCTGTTTTGACAGAAATATGTACCTGATTGTTTCTGGTGTAACTCTGAAATTTTTGATCCACGGGGTCTGAAAAAGTTTCCTGAGATAGCCTGACCTGTTATCTTTCCATCCTGACAGGTCTGACCTCAATTGGATTCTCTGAGAGAGAGTTATGCCAAATGTCGCAACGTGACCTGTTTTGGGAAAATACAGGAGAGCGAACTTGTACGGCGTGCCACGTGTCACTGTTTGACCTTCGGCCTCTGAAAAAGTTTTCTGAGATAGCTCGGCCTGTTATCTTTCCATCCTGACAGGTCTGACCTCAATTGGATTTTCTGAGAGAGAGTTATGCCAAGTGTCGCAACGTGACCTGTTTATGGGATAATACAGGAGAGCGCACTTGTACGGCGTGCCACGTGTCACTGGTTCAACTTCGGCCTCTGAAGAAGTTTTCTGAGATAGTGCAGACTGTGTAATACCTGTCACTTTTTAGGAAATTTCATTTGGAGCTTCCTAGCCCAAGATATGACCTTTTTCCCAAGGTCACCTGATTTTGACTCAGATCTGGAAGAGGCAGAAACCCTATATTGTACAGATCATAAATCACAAAGTACAACGAATTAGAGGTTTTCCTTTGGACACAAGGTACCTGGAGATTTTAGCTTCGTCCTGTAACAATTTCAGATCCGAAAACTTCGCCAAAACGGATTTATAGTGAAAGTGCTACGATGACTGGTTTTTGCTATGTAAAACCCTAACCTTCAAATTGTCGTAAGTAAAGCAAGTGTCTTTAGTGCCATACCTTGTCTTCCTTCAGGTTAGCTCTGATACCATGTTAAAATTCAATATGCTAAGACAGAAAATAGCAGCATTACATTCCATTTCACAATAATAGCATATACAGGATCACTGAAGAAACAACAAGCATAGCATGAACACAAGAGACAGAGATTTATCCTGGGAAACCCTCATGGGGTAGAAAACCCAGCAAAGCTTCCTCAATATAGATGACCAGCAATATACAAAGATGCAAACCCTGAGCATAAGCTCCTTCTCCTCCATAGCAGACCTCTCCTCCACAAATGCGCCTTTCTCAAGTGAGTGAGTGTGTATAATGAGGAACACACCTCCTCTATTTATACACTACTCTGATATGTATTTTACACAAGTACACGTAGGCTCGTATTTAACCAATAGGTTAAATACCCCACTACAACTAACTGGGCCGACCCCTCTAGGGTGGTCTAATAACCCTTTGACCCACATAACACATACAGGGCCGACCCCTACTAGGGAAGTCTAATAACCCGAGTTACCACATTCCGACGGAGGAATAAACATCTCCGGATATACAATAAGATCTTCACGGAGGAATGAAACATCTCCGGAATAATAAAGTACAAATATAATATTCTTTGAAGTTACAATATCTCAACATTAAATAGGTAAAGGTTCAATAGTAAACCGTGTCTTAATAAAAGGCTTAAATGGGTAAGGTTTAGTAGTAAACTATAACATAAATATGACCAATTTTTTTAATAACCATACTTAAAATAAAAACAAATATAAAACATTATCTTAAAACTATAAAGAAGAAATTTAAAATAATAGTATTTATATTTATTTGATATAATAAAAATAAAGGTCACTGAGCAATGTCCAATGAAGTCAAAAGATCATAGGTTAGAATCCCATTCTTTAATGGATAGGCCCATATGTAAATGGATGAAGAGCTCGGGTAATATGGCATGAAGACATAGAGCATCACGAACAGAGAGCAATATTTAGTAACTTTAGGATTTAAAGCTTGACGCGAAGGATTAGAGGCTTTGATCATTTCGGTAGCGAAAACCAGGGAACCTCTTAACATGCCAGCTACCAGAAACTAAAAAAAAATGAGCAAATTTCAATGCTAACAGTTATGATAATGATCAAGTGGTCAATGACATCATTCAAGGATACATGGTTGCACTTTGTCATCCTACTGAAATTTGATTATGCTCAATATCTTTTAGAGATAATTCATATACAATTAACCAATGTTCATGCAACAAGGTGTTTTAGATATCAATCTTACTTGATTTATCTCTTGCTCTTTTGTCACCATGAGCATTTTCAACATAATTTAGAACTTAAAATTACTAGTGAAAAAGGAAATTCAATATTCGTCATAGAGTGGACTCCATTTATAAGAAATCGACCAGAACACAAAGGTTTCAATCAATTTGTAAATTTGTTTATGTCTTCAGTATACAACATTTTCTAGGGAATTCCTCCTCCAAGGGTATTTCCAGATTGTAAAAATTTGTTACAATTCATGAGTCTATACAAAAGGGTTGGAGATGGGTTCTTGTTTAAAGACCATAAAATTATAAGGGTTTATGGATTAGAGGTGAAACCATTCTTATCTCCAACCTTTTTAGCACCAAGTATATTTTCTCTTGAATATATCAGGCATAGAATGGATTCAGATGATAATCATTTTGTACCAAAGAACTATCAGGTCAATTTCAACTTGTTAAAGTAGGAAGTGGGTCCTTTTATAGTAATCACAAGAGCAACCCAAGGCATGGTTGAGAAGCTATTAACGAAAATTGATATTGAGAAAGGATAATAGTGGCATTATGATCCACAACAAACCATTTAAAAGAAGAGAATGCAATTAGGAATTGTTTCTTACAATCATTAATCAAGGTCAGAGCTGTAAAAACTTGCTAATATGGATTCGTGGGAGTAAGTGTGCAACTTAGAACAAAGGGAAGAATAATAGATACTCCTAAAAAACAAGAGAAAATTTGTAAAATATTAGATTCCAAAGTTGATAATCTCGAAGGAAATCCATCTGAGAAGAAGAAACAAAATATTGGAGATCTGAGGGATCAGAGGAGTTAAAATGGTGAAGAAGAATTGTTAAGAAAGTATTTCATGACATTTGAACAATTTTATTCAACAAGTGAATAGAAAGAGAAAGCTCAAGAAGTTAAAGGGGAAGCTATAGATCATATTCAATCATCACAAAACCAAATTGTTGCCGAGTTTGTAAATAAAAAAAGGCAAACTTAAAAGATGACAAAGGAATGGAATATATTAAATTGGAAACTAGGACCATCCCAAGTAAAACTCATGTCAACATTAGATTCAAAAGAAGGTGTCTTTAACTTGGCTATTTTAGAGCCCAATTCTTCGAATGTAAGAACATAAGAATATTATAGGGCCAACACATTAAAGATCAATCTACAACATGTCAATATGGTGGATAATATTGGTTTTCACAGAAAAACATGCAAAATTGTTTATAGAGATTTGTTGCAAAACACAACAAGCTTGGAAAAGATATGGTCAACACTGAAGAAAGTAGAAACAAAATTGAAACAGGAGAAAGTTTCAACTAAAACCAAGAAATCAAGTATTAAGGATTTAGAGAAACATATAGTACAATTAAGTGTAGATCCAAATGATCCAATGCATATTCAAGCCTTGTTGAAAGAAAAAGATATTGAGATCAAATACTTAAAGAATAAGTTAAGGATACTAGAATTGGGGCATGTGCAAATAACATAATTGTTAGCTATGCAACAAGAAAAAGATTAGATGCTTCTGAAAATGGAAAATATGAATGAGAATATTGATATATATAAAAACGTATTGAAATTTTATCTTAAGAAATAGTTTCGCATTAGTGAGAGAGAGGAGGAGTGTGCACAAGTGGAGGAGGAGCATGTTGCTGAAAATGGCTATCTCTTGGGTTTGATCATGGTGATCCTTGTATTTGATGCTTATTCTATCTCTGAGGAAGTTGCGGGGTTTTTCACCTTCTTGGTTTTCCTGGGTGAAATGTTTTGTGTCTCTTGTCTCTTGTCTCTTATGCTTGATATGTTGTACATGTTGTTCTTTCAGTTACGATCCTAGATCAGAATGAATTAAATTATGAGAAACTAACATGGTATCAGAGTTAGCCTGAAGGAAGGCATGCTATGGCATTTATGAGACTTGTTGCACTTGCGACAAATCAGAAGCTAGGGCTTGATATAGAAAAAACTAGTCATCGTGGCAATTTCTCTATAAATCCATTTTGGAAAAGGTTAAGGATCTGAAACCTTTACAGGTCGTAGATAACATCCTCATGTACCTTGTTTCAAAAGCACAACTTCTAATTCGCTGTACTTTGTGATTTATGATCAGTACAATCTAGGGTTTCTGCCTCTTCCGGATCTCAGTCATAAACATGTGACCTTGGAAAAAAGGTCACAACTTGGGCTAGGAAGCTCCAAATGAAATTTAGTAAAAAAGTGACAGGTAGGGAACGAACTGTACTTTCTCAGGCAAGTTTTTCAGAGGCCGAAACAGAACCAGTGTGTGGCACTCCGTACAAGTTTGCTCTCCTATTTTATCCCATAAACAGGTCACGTTGTGACACTTGGAATAACTCTCTCTCAGAGAATCCAATTAAGGTTAGAAATGTGGGGTTGGAAAGAAGACAGGTCAGGCTACAATAGGCCGAAGTTTCATACCTTGTGGATTCGTAATTTCTGAGTTACACCAGAAACAATAAGGTGCATATTTCTGTCAAAACAAATTTGGATTTTGAACACCTTCATTCTTGGATTGTCACTGCTGTGGGAAATTAGGGTTTCAGAGAAAGTTGAAATTCTTGGAATCGAAGACCACGGATGGATGCTCCTCATCAAAATCGAAATTTAGAGACCAAGATCGAATTTTTTGGTTGGGCAGAAGGTCGGGCTTGATCAAACTCTAGTTCGCGATTTTGATCGGAAAGGTGGAAAATTAGGGCTTTTGCAAAAGTTGGAATTTTTGAAATGTGTGACCACGGCTAGAAGCTCCTCAGAAAAATCGAAGTTTAGAACACAAGATCGAACCTTTTGGATGGGAAGAAGACTTGGCTTTATCAAACCCTAGTTCGAGATCCTGTCTAGTGAATCTGAAAGTTTCAAAGGCAATTTTGAGGGGTCAAATTTTGTAGTTTTCAAAATTGAAGTATACCAGCTTGATCATCTCATCAAGCCACATCTTTCCATCCATTCAGAAGTTTGAAACTCAAAGTTTGAATTTTTATGGTTTCTTTGACAAACCCTAATCCAGCTCCAGGAGTCCAGATCGAGTCTCAACAAATCAAAGTGGATTGGGTTAATCCTAGAAGAAGATGATTTGGTCACCTGCATAAGGGAAGAGATTCCAATTCCAGAGGGAGATGAGGCTAAGGCATTACATAAAGAAGACTACAAGCAATCTCGACAGGTATGACTTGAGGAGATACAGGTATGTTTTCAAAATATGTTCATGATTAAGGTTATGATATGTTTGTCTTCATATTATTGATGTTAGTACAATATTGATTAATTTTAGACTTGTCTTATCACCCTAGTAAAAGTATGAATGCATGTGAATGATAGAAGACATTCATTGACTAGGGTTATGACACGTATGATTGTACTAATGCACTGTGGTATTGTATGAGTATGATGTTGTCCGCTAACATAAATGGTATAAATCAAGTTCTAGATCAAGAACATATAACCATGGTGACATGAAGACAAAGACTCATGGATCACACAGAAGCTATACTTACGAGGTATGTATAATATGGTTCTACAATAGTTAACTCATGATTTATGTAGGTTACTAAGCACAAGTCATTGAAGAGAACAAGAAGATATTGTTTGGGTATGCTAGTCATAACTAGCAAACATGATAACTAGGTATGTTTTTCCTATATCAAGTTAGAATCCTACCTTGTGTTAGGATCCTATACTTTTGTATGAATGATAATGATTATTCTTGAAAGTTAGAAGTTTTAGTAATCAAGGGTTTATGCATATTATATTTTTTACTTTGATTGATGATATGACTAACCAGAAGAGTCCTATGGTAAAATAAGAATATGCATGAGTAAAAGAAGTCTTCCCTGAAACCTTGAATACTAACGCTTATTACCTATGTATGAAATGATCATGACTATACATGTTTAAGATTTATAGTTTTGAGATTATACTAATGAATGTATGATTGTGTACGAGATCTTGAGGATGACACAATGATGACACTAGTGCACACTTAAGCATGGATAGTGGTCCAGGATGGATATAATTTCAAGGACAGGTAATCCAGGTAGCAAAAGATCAAGAGGGAACACACTCCAAAAGTTCCTACAAAGAAGCAATGATCAAGAGGGAGTCCACCCTACAACCAAACAAAGATAAGTATTTGAATTGTCAATTCCTGTATATATGATTACTTAAATGATCTTGTCCAGTCATATACATACTTATGTTCCTAGATTTAGGATATGTATCATGCATATTAGAAAAGTTGCATTAATGAACAAGATACTACTAAATATGCAAATAATGGGTAAGTGGCCTATGGTACTGTACAACATTCCATTGCTACTTATCTAGAATGAAACCTCTTTGCTAACATATTGGGATTTGTGCACACTCTTAACGATGTTCTTTTAGAGATGGAAGGCATCTAGAAAGTTACAGAATATGGATAAATGTTGTATTGAAACATTGGCCAAGATAATTGCATGACTATATGACATATGTCTTTATGCATAAGAATGTGTTGTTGAAAAACTATGAGAAGTTTCTAATCATGCAATTGGACTTGTCTTGTAGGAAAGACCATGTACCATCACCTACAAAAAGGACTACAACATTTGTTCCAGCAACGAAGATCAAATAAAAACTATCTATTGAAGAATCTGAAGTTCCCAAGATACGAGATGCAGTAATGGAAGAATGACATGATCGAGGAGTACTGGTCGATCATGAAGAATGACGTCTGGGATGTGGTCCCGAGACAAGAAGGGAAGTCTGTTGTGAATTCCAAGTGGATCTACAAGATCAAGCTTGCTGTCGAGTTCAAGATGAAGGACTTGGGATGATGCACTACTTTCTAGGCATTGAGGTGTGGTAGAGTGCAGATGGAATCTTCCTTGGACAAGGAAAGTATGCAGTAGAGATCCTGAAGAGGTTCGGGATGATGGAATGCAAGGCCATGGCCACACCTATGGAATCGAACTTGAAGCTTCTATGTGATGATTCATCTGATCCGGTTGATGTCACTGGGTATCGTCAGATGATTGGGTCCTTGATGTACCTGATGAACACGAGACTAGATATTTGCTTTGCGGTGAACACATTGAGCCAGTTCCTTACGGATCCCAGAGGTGTTCACCTGGTTGCTGTAAAGCACATTATGAGGTACTTGAAGGGTACAATTGATTATGGGCTCAAATATGATGCGAATCAAAAGTTTAACCTGCAAGGTTATGTTGATTTAGACTGGGCAGGCAGTGCTGTAGATAGGAAGAGCACTTCTGGGTGTTGCTTCAGTATGGGATCAGGTGTGATCTCTTGGTTTAGCAGGAAGCAGTCCTGTGTAGCATTGAGTACAGCCAAAGCAGATTATGTTGCAACTTGTTCGACTAGTTGTGAGGCAGTATGGATCCAAAAGCTACTGTCTGAGTTATTTGATCTCCCATTGGAGGCTACTGGAATCTTTTGTGACAACCAGAGTTGTGTGAAGCTGTCTGAGAACCCGGTGTTCCACAACAGGTCATAGCACATTGAGATCAAATATCACTATATCAGGGATATGGTGCAAAGAGGAGCAGTGAAGCTCATGTATATTGCAACGGATGAGCAGGTTGCGAATGTGTTGACGAAACCACTAGCTAGAGTGAAGTTTGAGTACTTCATAGAGAGGGTTCGTGTTCATCAGATTGAAGATACTTCGAGGAAGAAGTGATGGACACATTTGTAGGAGCCATTCCAAGCATGGTGAGGGGAAGATACTTCCCATGGCTGTGGATGTAAGCACTGTGTGATGAGCATCAAGACGAGCATCAAGACGATGCTCCAGTTACTGCTTTGGATATGCATTAGGTGGATGCTTTGTATGATCAATTGGATCATGTATGATGATATGCATCAAGACGATGCAGTGACAATGATCAGGATGATCATGTGTGATGAGTATCAGGATGATGCTCTGGATGATATGCATCAGTACGATGCAGTGACGATGATCAGGATGATCATGTGTGATTAGTATCAGGATGATTCTCTAGATGATATGCATCAGGACGATGCTATGATGATGATCAGGACGATCATATGTGATGATAAGTATCAAGCGGATGCATTGCATGTTCAGTTGGACCATGTGTGATGAGTTTCGAAGACACAGATGCACATGAGCCATTCTCACATGGTGGTAGGTGTGTCCTCCCATGGTGCAGATATAAGGGCTGGGGCCATTCCGACATGGTTGAAGTGTGTCTTCCCATGGTTGTTGATGTAAGAGTATGCCATTCGAGCATGGTTGAAGTGTGTCTTCCCATGGCTGCGATATAAGTGATGTGCCATTCAAGCATGGTTGAAGTGTGTCTTCCCATGGCTGCGATATAAGTGCTGTGTCATTCCTAGCATGGTTGAAGTGTGTCTTCCCATGGATATGGATATAAGTGCGATGCCATTCTCACATGGTTGAAGTGTGTCTTCCCATGGCATAGATATAAGTGTTGAGCCTTTCACAAATGGTTGAAGTGTGTCTTCCCATGCCGGTGAATGTAAGTGCTGTGTGATGTGCATATGGGTTGTGCTTCATGGATGATGAGATGACATAATCAATATGATACTCTGTGGCCGTGGACAGGTTGTGCAGTTGCATGTAAAAGATATTGGGAGATCCGATAGGTTGAGCTGTGTGCTCGTAATCAGTCCTGGGATGCTCTTTCGAGGTTTTGTGGTGGTTACATATAATATTGCCCTAGGAGATCCGATAGGTTCAGCAGTAAGCTCGTAATCAATCCTAGGATGCTCTTTCGAGGTTTTGTGATGCACGTAATAAGTCCTGAGGATTCCATAGTATGGCTAGTGATGATGAAGACCTACAGGTGGTGGGTCTGCATCCAACATGAAAAAGGGTTGGCTCTGTAGAACTTCCTATGACGAGAAGAATTCAGAGATAGCCCAGTGATCGAGATGACGAGTACAACAACAATGATGATGATGGTGCTCCATGATCTAGTGACGATGATCCAGCTCCAAAATTAAAGACTTGTTCCTATATGTATGGATGACTTGTGTCAAGAGAATACCTTCCTAGTTAAGAGGGAGTGTTGATGTATTTGTAACTTCGCAAGATATTCACTTGTATATTGTATTTGTACTTTATTGTATCCCCAACGGAGATGTATTATTCCTCCGATTGGAAATGTCGTCAATTATATTGTGAGTGTCATAACTTATACTTGATAGGTTATTAGACCACCTTGATGGGGTTGTCCCTGTATGAGTCATGCAAGTCAAAGCGTTATTAGACCACCCTAGTGGGGGTCGGCCCAGTCAGCATTATGTTAAGTGGTTAAGTTGAGGCCGACCTAGTTGAGTAAAGGTCAAGTCAAGTTAGTGTATAAATAGAGAGCGTGTCTCTCTCATTTTACACATTCTATTGTTCACTCACTTCGCATTAGTGAGAGAGAGGAGGAGTGTGCACAAGTGGAGGAGGAGCATGTCGCTGAAGATGTCTATCTCTTGGGTTTGATCATGGTGATCCTTGTATTTGATGCTTATTCTATCTCTGAGGAAGTTGCGGGGTTTTTCACCTTCTTGGTTTTCCCCGATGAAATGTTTTGTGTCTCTTGTCTCTTATGCTTGATATGCTATACATGTTGTTCTTTCATTTAAGATCCTAGATCAGAATGAATTAAATTCTGAAAAACTAACAAATTTAATTAAGGATATGGCACCAATCCATAATCAAAATCAGAATTTGGTCCCTAACATTGATTACAATGCATTAATGTAATATGGAGCTATGTTGTGGCCACAACAGATCCCATGCTTAGTTGAAGCATGGGAGCCCCATTCCTGATAAACACAAAGGTAGTTGGGTGAGTTTTCTTGTAAATATGAGATTTTGGTTTTTTATCCCTAAGATCCCTTACCCATACTAAGTAGATATAAGTGTTGAGCCTTTCACAAATGATTCGCTGCATACACATATAATCAATGTTAATTTTTAAATTAGCAGAGTGATTACAGATTGGATCTTGGACAAGCTCAAATACTTGAAAGATTGTAATTTAATTTTCATTAACTGGTAATAATTTAAGTTAACAAGTAATACAACCAAAGACATTTCTGTTAAAGGTGTTTAATTACTTGTTTATCACACCCCAAGACTGATATGCACAATATCAAGCTTTCTTTTTAGAATAGGACTAACTTAAATTAGTTTCCTCTTCTAAAATAGGTTAGGCTAGCTTAGTTTTACCATTTTCACACCTTTGTTTTCCTTGATTGGAAAACTGACCTAATTGGTCAAACCGCCAACTCTTAAAGTGCCAGTGGAGACCGAATATCCGTGGGGGATTACCATACCAAACAGGTTGGGGATAGAACTGCCCTTGTGCAGGGTCTTTTGAAGCCTTTCAACTTGGGTTTTATTCCTCTGTTGGAGCCTTGGAACCATTCCAACACCTTTGCATCTAACTTCCACAACCGAGGCATCAAAAAATGGTGCTAGAAGGAGGGACACTAGTACAACATGCCTAAACAAGCCACTAAGAAACCTCCTCCAACAAGTACTTCAACGATTCAAACTTGAAGCCAATCAAGGGATTCAACATTTGAACAACCCACCGAGTCATAATCCACTGTCATTCCTATTACACCTGCTCAGGTCACTGCTATAGTCATTGCACCTACAACACAATCGGTTGGAAGGGATGTTGTAATCATATCCCCCACAAGAGGATCAATTCTCCTTGAAGAAATTTTGAACCAGTCCCGTGACAGTATAACTAGATTGGAACAAATAATCGCTATTGAGCGAAGCCGTGGTTTGGAAGCTATCAATTTAGATAACGCTTTGCAGACCAGTGATCAAGAGGGTCAATTAAACATGATTACACAGACTAGTGATCAACCAATCCAACACTCAGTTGTTCCCAACAGTGAACATCAACATACAGCTGATCAAAACATACCACACCAAGAGTCAGTTGATCATTTAGGTTCTCCTAAATACAACCTCAATCAACTTTTTTGGGAAGCCCCAGATCAACCAAAACTTGGAGCTAGTGGACCACCACCATCTCCTCCTTCATCCTCATTGTCTTCCTCAGACAGTGAACATTCTTCAAGCTCTTCATCATCATCAGAAGAAGAAGAACCACCGATGGCTGGAGTAGGCCAAAACAGACCATGGCTTGACCAAGATGCAGTATGGGTGCTTGGAGACCAACATAGATTACCCAAAAACCCTGAGAAATTGTTACCCCAGTTTAACCCAGACGACAAGTCACTTGCACTAGATCATGTTAAAACCTTCATGCAGGCTATTAGACTTAGAAGTGTTATTCATGAGGATGTAGTCTGCAGACTCTTTCCTTATACTTTTGAAGGAAAGGCACCTATATGGTATTTTTCCTTACCACCAAGGTCTATCGTTTCTTGGGATGAGTTCGAGAAATTATTCATCCAAAATTTTGGAGATGACAAAACACCATAGGATCTTGTTTTGGAATTATCTTCCATGAAAATCAAAGGGAAAGAAAGGGTTAAAGATTTTAATCAAAGGTTCTCATACTTAAAGAATAGCATTCCCATCAACCTTCTTCTTACTGAAGAATTGTTGGTAGCCTACTATGAAAAGGGCCTACTTGCTTCTATTTCGATGTGGGTGAAACAAGCATGCAAAGAGACTTTGTTGGAAGTATTTTCTAAAGCAATACAAGTTGAAAAGCATGTTTTCTATTTGAACGACAGTCTGGAAACCTCAGAAGAACAACCTTCCACTTCCAGGAAAAGGAATGATAGCGTTCCCAAACCCACTGCTCAAAACAAGGATCCATTTGACATGACTGACATGAAAAATTTCATCCAGAAAATGTCAAACGAGATGGTGGATTTAAAAAGGACTAACAATGAAAATCAAAACCAGAATAGAGGTTTTATGAGGCCACCTTTTAGGAGACCTTATCAACCTCCACCGAATCCAACGCCTCCTAATCCAACATAAGGTCTCACGAATGAAGAAATTTACTCAATATTTAGAGCCTTAACATCAGAATCTCAAAACACCCCTGAAGTTCCCAATGATCAAACTAATCCTGACTTACAATTACCTGAAGAATAAGAAGATGAACATGAGGATCCACAAATCAACATTGTAAGTTACTTTTCAGAGCTTCCTATGTGTGAAGAAGAAGAAGAGCTTGAGACTATGTTTAATGTTCAACATCCTTATAACACAAGGTCTAAACCTCAACCCCCTTAGGAACCTTTATCCTACACACCAATTCCAAATAAAGGTAGGGTTTTTCCCCACAAGGATATAGTCGTCCCTAAAATGGAGTACAATTTAGTTGAAGATCTTAAAAGAGTCAAAGCAAACATCTCTTTGTTTGAATTGTTGAAAATCCCTTCCATGAGGGATACTTTACCTAAGAGTATGGTGGTCAAACAACCAAGAGAATTGCAGAATAATAACCTTGACTCTCTCACTAAACCAGATGATCAAGAGTCTGGTAGCAGGAGGACACCTCCGTTTCTGCTCACTTTTGAGATTTTCAACCGAAACGTACATAACTGCATGATAGACTCTGGTGCCTCATCAAATGTGATGCCTCTGTCTGTTTGTAGAAAATTGAATGCCACATGGGAACCTTTCCCTACTCAAATAGTACAACTTGACAGATCAAAGGTCGGAGAAGTAGGGAGACTCAGAAATGTTTTAATTACATTATCAGCTGATCCTTGGATCCATCAAACAATTGATATAGTCATTGTTGATATCCCAGAAGCATATGGTATGTGGCTTAGTAGAGACTGGTCAGAAAAGCTAAAAGGTTATTTTGCTACTAATTGGTCCCATTTGTGGCTACCCTACAATGGTCAGCCAAACAAGATCAAGATCAGTAGGGAGCCCTACATAAAACAGACAGTCACAAAATTAAATGACTCAAGTGAGCTTGTAGGTTATTTCAATACACACATTGAGCATTTTACCTTCGACACTTTCTTCGGGGATTTACCAGTTGACATTTCACCAAAAGAGAATGCACAGAATGAATCTTAGGTAACTCATCTCACTTCTATGCCATTCTCAGGAGACATTGTACATAATGTTTTTAATGTAAATACAAATTTTAGATTAGACCCTATTGCTTGGACATTGTTTTTTTACGGCTCTAAATCTAAGGATGGAGTTGGTGCAGGATGTGTTCTCATAGATCCAAAAGGGACAAAAACTATGATTGCATGCAGATTAGAGTTTGATTGTACTAAAAATGTGGCTGAGTATGAGGCCCTGATACTGGGACTTAAGAAAGTTGTTGACTTGAATGTACAAATAATCCATTGCTTTGGATATTCAGAAATCATTGTGAAATAGGTGAGGAATAAAATACACTGCTTGTCCCCCCACCTGTTGAATTATCAGAAATTGGTAAGAGATCTTACCAGCTCCTTTACTACATTTAATATTAATTCAGTCCCTAGGTCTCAGAATTTCGATGCTGACTTGTTGGCGAATATAGCTTCCAGATTGATTCCTCCAAAGGGCCTATCCCCTCAAACATTCTCAATAGAACTGATGTATAGGCCTTCCATACCAGATAATGTGACAAATGGGAAATTTTTCAATGATGATCAGCAGATACTTGATTTTCTGATAGCCTAGGATACATTCCAGGATATGGCTATAGACGAGGATGAACATGAAAAGTCTCTCTCTGATTCCTCGAATGTCATCCCAAAGTCTGTGATCAATTTGGAGAAGTTCTATTATTTGCAAGACAAATTCAGACACAAAACCAATTGTAAAACACAGAACTCTTCTCTGAACTACGAGCAAGTCAATTTAGGGACCGAGCAAGAACCCTATTTTATCAATTTAGGAATTGATTGTATTCCAGAAGAAAGTTGAGCTATCATTAAACTATGTAAAGAATATAAAGATGTCTTTTCCTGGACCTATGATGAATTGAAAATGTTTGACACTAGTCTCATCTACCATAACATACCCATGAAGCTGGAAGTGAAACCTTTTCAACATAAACTACGGAAAATGCATCCCAGTTTAGAGCCTTCCGTGAAAAAAGAACTGGAAAAGCTACTCACAGCCCGAATTATTTTTCTGGTGAGGCATACACAATGGATAGCCAATTTGGTGCCTATACGCAAGAAAAGTGGTGAAATCCGATTGTGTGTTGATTTTAGGAATCTGAATCAGGCTTCCGAAAAAGATAACTACCCTATTCCACCTATGGAATAGATTCTCCAAAGAGTAGCAGGGTCATAAATGTTCTCTCTCCTAGACGGTTTTTTGGGGTACAACTAGGTTATGGTCGCCCCTTATGACCAATTAAAAACAACTTTCAGAACCCCTTGGGGCACCTTCGCCTACAGGAGAATGCCCTTCGGTTTGATCAATGCAGGAGCCACTTTTCAAAGAGCTATGGGTATAGCTTTCCGAGGTTTGATGCATAATTCTGTCATGGTCTATTTAGATGATATTACGATATATTCAAAGAGTTGACATGAACATCCATTTGCTCTGAAACAAGTTTTTGAACGTTGCAGGAAATTTGGCATCTCCCTGAATCCCAAGAAATCCATCTTTGCAGTTACAGAAGGGAAGCTTTTGGGCTTCATTGTTTCAAAAGAAGGTATGATCATTGACCCCGAACGCATAGACGTTATTTCAAAAATTGTCTTACCGGGTTCGCGTAAAGTGATGCTGTCCTTCTTGGGTAAAATCAACTTTGTACATAGGTTTGTACCTAATTTTGCTCAGATAGTTAAACCTTTACAACATTTAGTTAAGAAAGATGTACAGTTCACCTAGTCACAAGAACAAAAGGATGCATTTGTTTAAATTTGTAAGGCCATTGCTGAAGCTCCCACTCTTATGTCCCCAGATTTTGATAAAGATTTTATTCTCTACACTTTCGTCATGCTGATTTTTCTTATGTAGCTGTTTTGACACAGAAACAGGACAGTGATATAGAGATTCCAATCTCATTTATGAGTTCGACCTTCAAAGGTGTGGAGCTCAATTATTTGCAAATTGACAAACAAGCCTATGCAGTTTACAAGTCTGTCAAACATTATAGACCTTATTTGTTAAAATCTTGAATAAAGGTCATTGTCCCATATTCTGCTATTAGAAATGTGCTGATCGAGAAGGAGTTGGGTGAAAAAAGGGCCCATTGGATGACTATGATGCAGGAGTATGATTTGGAAATAAGACCATCCAAAATTGTCAAAGTACAAGGCCTTTGTCTTCTTACTGCTCAATCCAATGACCCTGTACAACAACAAACTGAATGGGAGCAAGAGGAAGATCCTCCAACAAGTTCTGTCCATGCTTATGATACCCCAACATCGGAATGGTATGACCATATCAAATTTTTTCTAAACCATGGGTTTTCCCCTGAAACCTTGGACTTCAAGAAATGCAGGGCTTTGAGATTAAAAGCTGCTCCTTATCAGTTTATAGATGAAGTTCTGTTTAGAAAAAAATATGATGGTGTTTTCCTTAGATGTCTTGAAAAGGACCAGACTGATGACATTCTTTTTCAATTTCATGCAGGACCAGGTAGAGGTAATTTTTCGGGCAAGACAACAGCTCATAAGATTCTGAGAGCTGGGTATTACTGGCCTACGTTGTTTAAAGATGCTTATGCCTATGTAAGAAGGTGTGAACCATGCCAGAAATGCACAGGAAAGTTCAAGAAACCTACTTTCCCTTTGCAACCAATCACTATTCAGTTTCCATTTCAGCAATGGGGAATAGATTTTGTTGGACCTATAAATCCTATCTCATCCCTCCAACACAAGTACATTCTCATAGCAACTGACTAATTCACCAGATGGGTGGAGGCAGTCCCACTTAAGCAATGTAATGCCATCCAAGTGATTTCTTTCTTGGACAGTCAGATACTCTCACGGTTTGGCACTCCAGAGTACCTAGTCTTTGATAATGCATCCTATTTTTTCGTCGATTGACATAACTGAGTATGCTTTTGAAAAGGGGATGAAACTCAAATTTTCTGCCAATTACTACCCACAGGGTAATGGGTTGGCTAAGTCTTCAAACAAAAATTTGATCAACATTCTAAAGAAGACTCTAGCCTCTCACCATAGAGATTGGCATACACAGCTCAATAATGCTCTTTGGGAAAATCGAATTACTCCAAAGGAAGCAATTGGAAATTCCCCCTATTGTCTAGTGTATGGCAAAGAAGTTGTTCTTCCTTCTAATATTACCATCCCTTCACTATAGTTAGCCCAGTCTATCCAAGAAGATGATTCTTCTCCCCTCCAGCAGAGAATTGTCACTCTACTTAAACTGGAGGAAGATAGGGAAACGGGTGGAAACAAGTTATATCATCATCAACAGATGGTGAAAAGGTGGTTTGAAGAAAAATATTCATTTGACAAGGAATTTTCTGTTGGAGATTTGGTCTTAAGATGGGACAAACAGCACAAAGATAAGAACCAGTATACCAAGTTTCAGCGCCTTTGGCTGGGACCTTTCATTATTACAGAAAAGATGGATCCTGGTACTGTTCGATTACAGACACTGGAAGGAGTCATAGACACTTATCCAGTGAATGTTTCACTCCTCAAAAAGTATTTCGTCTGATCAGGATGATGCATTTGTATATAGTTTTGGTTTCTTTATTTATGTTTTTCTCAGTTTTTATGGTTTAGATTGTTTTCTTTTGTTCATTCTGTTGTTAAAATTCTGCACATTTGGTAGTAATTAATAATCAATTTTTCTCACAGATGATTTCAACTGAGGTTTTGATGTTTCTGCCAACCACAGTTTCCTCGACCTATGTCAAAATTTCTTCAATAAAGGGTACATAGTCAATGATTGCAGGACCTGGATTGATATCTTTCCATGATGATCATTATCTTATACATGTCACATTTGTTTAATTGAGGTCTGGGTGATGACCAAGTTTTTTGATCTCATGTTTCATGGTTCAAACAACATATTATAATAACCTGCCTAGCTTGTTCTGCTCTGGATCCTTTTACAATCACCTTGGTAATAAATCCCTTAATAAATGTAAATTGCAAGGTGGGGGGGGATCTTGCTATCAAGCCAGCCCATTAGGTTCATAGGTTCTTAGTGGAATGACATCTTCACATCAAGCCACCGCACTTGGAAGATGACTTTCATTTTTACTGGGAGTTGGAAGATCCTATCACAGGTCAGTCCATTCATGATCTGCAAAGCACTGGTGAGTAACACTACTATATATGGTTACCAAGCCATGGTAGTGCCTTTGTAATTTACAATTCAATAAAATATTTTTAGTAACATCCATGTTGTATATAAGAATAGGGGGGGTCTTATCACAAGCCATCCCTGCTATGATCATGGGATTGATTTGGACTGAAACTACCACAGTGTGGTCACCAAGCCACGGTAGTTGCTTTCAGTATTTCAACTGGAAGACAAGGAGTCTCCTTACCGAGCTAGCTTGATCAGGTTCTAGATTAGGTCTATGAATGGAACTGCTAATATCTGATCACCAAGTTAGGGCAGTGGTCTTGTATATGCAAAATCTATTCTATCTTTCAAAAAAAAAAAGAAAAAAAAAAGGGTATTGTTGTATATAGCTGAATAAATTGTTGTACATTAAAAAAATTTTAACAAACCAAGGTGACGTGTCATTGGGATATCCATGTGCAGTTCTAAGTCTCTTTCAAGGTTCAACACAAGCTGGTTTTTCATGACTACATCAAGGTAAAGAAACCTGGTAATTTCCTGTGCCTCCTTATCAGATTGGCATTATCCTTAAAATGGTCATGTCTGGGGATATATTAATCCTATGTTTCTTGCTCATTAATTGTCCTTCTATTGAGCATTTTCTAAAATTCAAGTTGAAAATATTGGTTGGATGACTTATTTTCTTTAGCTAAATTTCTTTTAGAGATAACTGGTTCATCCCAGCTAACCGCCATTTGTTGTGGCCACAACAAATCCCATGATTAGTTGAAGCACGGGAACCCCATTCCTAATAAACACAAAGGTAGTTGGGTGAGTTTTCTTGTAAATATGATATTTTGGTTTTTTATCCCTAAGATCCCTTACCCATACTTTTGTCCTGTGTGTTTTCCTTTTTATCTTAAATTTCTAAGTGTTTTGGGCTTGCGGGAAGCTTCAATTTTTTATTATTTTATCATTTTCTTCCATCAACCTGAAACTCGACATTTAGGAAACTCGAAACCTGCAACCCGACAGTTGCGGGTTGTGGGATTTGTTTATTTGTCGTGGAGTTTAGGAAACCCGAAACCCGCAACCCGACGGTTGCGGGTTGCGGGATTTTATTTTGCAACTTATGATTTTCGTCATCCCAAGAATCGCAACCCAACAGTTGCGGGTTGCGGGTTTTCTTTGAAAATAATATCGGGAAATTCTATCTTAAAACCCGAAACCTGCAATTGCAGCTTTCGGCTTTCGGGAATTTCTTTTAAGTTTGATTTTTTTTTGTGGCCCTGAAACCCGCAACCCAACACTTTCGGGTTGCGGCTTTCGGGAAAAAAAATTCAATTGCGATTTTTGTTTCCCATTCCCTAAACCCACAACCCGACTCTTTCTGGTTTCATCTTTCAGGAATTCTTTTGCACTTTTGTTTTCTTGCAATCCTGAAACCCACAACCCGACACTTTCAAGTTTCGGCTTTTGGGGTTCTTAAATAAACTTTCAAAATAAGTATGAACGCAATCCCGCATCCCGCTCTGGTTCATCTCAGTTGTCCATTGATTTTGATCGCACATTCATCTTTTAATCTGGTAAATCCAATAAATAAGGTTTTTTATTTTATTTTATTTTACTGTTGAAAGATTGTTCCGTCGCGCTATTATTTCATTGCAGGAAATCCTATCAAAATACGTTAGTATTGGTTTTCAGTTACTGTAGGTTGGATTGTTTCCATTACTCCACCCTGTGTTCGTTAGTTCTGGTTTTGTATTTGACATCCTTTTGCCATTTGTTTCGACTCCTTAAGATTCTATTTCATTACACCTGTTTCGGTCTGAAAGGTTGTTCTGGTTATTCTGTTAAATCGGGTCACCCGGATCCGATTTGGTACGTGCAAAAGGGTTGCTAGTCTATGTACTCAAGCTCCTATTTCAATCATTTCGCAATCATCTTTCTAGCCATAATTTCCATTTTGGTCACAAATCTGAAGTCATGATTGCTGATGCGAAAATACTTGTAATAATGAGCTTTTGAAAGCAGTTTAAGTCGTGCAAGTTTCAGTTGGTTGTGTACTTTCACATGGGTTTAGATCCAACTGATGCATGTCTTCGCTCGTTTCATTACAGTTTGGATAATTGCAATGAATTGGTCGTATAATTTGATTCATTACCACTCTTGCTGCCCAATTATTGTCATCTTATCGGTTGGCCTTAAATTGGCAACAAACATGAAACCTTTAGCTCGTCCCTTGCATTCTCTAAGGGGAAAAATTCTGTGTGACAATCTTGTAAGCCTCCTTCTAAATGTATCTAATATAAGCAATATGCAGACAGGTAATGAATCTCCCAATGCCCATTTTAAAGATGAAGAACTATATCCCTTACTATATCAAGAACCTATGTCACCACCTTTTGATGCAGGTATTCATGATTTAAGTAGCGATAGCGATGAAGAAGATTCTGAGGCTCTGTCTGTCTGCATGCAATTCCCTGATGAGAAAAAGAAGAAAGTTCCCGAGGAACTAGTTGACCGTGACGACAATGTTATACGAGATTTTTTAATCAACCAAGAACCTGATGTCCCGCCGACTTCTTCTGAAGTAGATTCTTTAATTGATTTTTCCGTTTTTGAGAATATAGTTCCTGATCTAGAAGTTCCCATGATAGATTCTCCGTAAGCCAAACCACCTGTTCCCGATAGTCAGCAATTTGGGATTGAATTTTTGTTGTGCCGTGAATATCTCTTTGATTAGAGGACGAATCTTTAGAAAATCATTTTGAGAGGTGACGGGAATCATGTAAAATGAGAAATGGAAAGATTTCTTGGATCATTAGTTTGATTCGATTTTGTAATCTCTATTTTGTAGGAATCTCCATTTTTGGACTCTGTTGTAATTTAGTATTTAAAAGAGGAGGACCTCTCGTAGTGGGGGGTTGGTAATTTTGGAGTTGCAAGTTAGCAGGAGACAGGACTGGAGATACTCTATTTAGCAGAGCCTTTTGTAATTTATGTACAACACCTCTTTATACAATAAAGTTATCTTTTGATCTATCTTCTGTTATTCCTCAAGTTTCTTTGAGAAATTTTTATTCATGCTTCAAATTGTCATCTGTTATGTATCTGATCTTTTGCCAAAAATTTATTAATGTATAGATCTGTTATATTGGTTTCTCTGTATGACTGGTCTATGTACCTAAGTATTTCATTGAGTTTCTTCAATTCAAATACTTTCATTTTCTATTTTTGCAAATGATTCGTTGCATACACATATAATCAATGTTAATTTTTAAATTAGCAGAGTGATTACAGATTGGATCTTGGACAAGCTCAAATACTTGAAAGATTGTCATTTAATTTTCATTAACTGGTAATAATTTAAGTTAACAAGTAATACAACCAAAGGAATTTCTGTTAAAGGTGTTTACTTACTTGTTTATCAGACCCCAAGATTGATCTGCACGATATCAAGCTTTCTTTTTAGAATAAGACAAACTTAAATTAGTTTCCTCTTCTGAAATAGGTTGGGTTAGCTTAGTTTTACCATTTTCACACATTTGTTTTCCTTGATTGGAAAAATGACCTAATTGGTCAAACCACCAACTCTTAGAGTGCCAGCGGAGGCCGAATATCCATGGGGGATTACCAGCCCAAACAGGTTGGGGATAGAAATGCCCTTGTGCAGGGTCTTTTGAAGCCTTTCAACTTGGGTTTTCTTCCTTTGTTGGGAGCCTTGGAACCATTCCAACACCTTTGCATCTAACCTGCACAACCAAGGCATCAACAAGCTAAAAATGTGGATCTTTTGGTAAAAGGAGAACTGCATCCAATTGACCCTATGTCCAACTCTCATCCTAATTTCCGAGTTATGTCGAGTTGCAAGTCGCATGAAAATGCCATTCAGGGACACTTGGTGAATTTCCGTCCGGGAGCCAAAAAGCAAATGGAGCAGCAGGATTGCATGTCGTTGGCTCCTGCAAGTGTGTGTGGGAAATACCGACATGGGAACACTGCCAACACTGGCTCGAGGGAGGTTTTTGCAGAGTTGACCGGCCAATGTGAGATTGCATGCAATTAAACTAAGCAAAACCCTAGTTTATGAAATGAATGCACAATGAAGCCATTGGACCATGGGTAGACGAGGGAGAGAGCCCCTTAGAGGTAATCGCATGCTAGGATACCAACGAAGTCAACGGTTCATCGGTCCGACATCCAGTTTTCGAGTTATGTCGAGTTGCAAGTCGCATGAAAATGTTGTTCAGGGACACTTGGTGAATTTCCGTCCGGGAGCCAAAAAGAAAACAGAGCAGCAAGATTGCGTACCGTTTGCTCCTGCAAGTGTGTGTGGGCAATGCTGATGTGCGAACACTGGCTCGTGGGAGGTTTTTGCAGAGTCGACCCACCAATGCGAGATTGCATGCAATGAAATTGAGCAAAACCATACTTTACGATATGAATGCACAATGAAGCCACGGGGCCATGGGGAGACGAGGGAGAGGGCCCCCTAGAGGTAATCACATGCCAAGGGACCAACGGAGTCGATGGTTCATCGGTCCGACGTCCGGTTTCTAGCCTATGTCGAGCTGCAAGTCACATGAAAATGTTGTTCAGGGACAAGAGACACAACATGTTATCCCGAGAAAACCTCATGGGGAAGAAAACCTAGCAACCTTTCTTAAAATAATTATATGTTTAGAAATCAAGTACAATGAAACCATGAGTTAGTTCGTTGAAACCTTTAAATATAATAGTTTGTTCTTTTTACATAGCGCATTCATGAGTAATAGATAATCCACACAAATCAACACATTAGATTGAGACAAGAACACGTGGAAACCGAAGAACAAATACAAAGTGAAATGTATCATTCATTTATAAGTGAAATGTCAATGTGCATGTCTGCAAAAGTACATGTATCCAAAAGTATCCAAAAGTGCATGTCTCCAAAAGTACATGTATATCCAAAAGTGCATGTATCCAATGAAGTCAATGTACATGTCTCCAAAAGTACATGTACAATAAAGTCAATGTACATGTCTCCAAAAGTGAATGTATCGAAAAGTACATATATATACAAAAGTATCCAAAAGCACATGTGTCCAAAACTATCAAAGCCACATGTACATGTATCCAAATGTACATATATCCCATAAGACACATCAAAACTCAAGCTTTCTCTTGTTCTTTCCCGACGTTGATCCTCTAGGCACATCTCTAGGATCAGTGTGCATCTCTGGATCCTGCAAATTAAATATCAATTGCTAAATTCAACTAACTATGTACACTAATACATTAGCTCAACAATTAACTCAACAATTATCAATTGGTGCATGGAAAGTGCATGAAACACTTGGTCACTGAAGGACATCTCACCTCAATTGACAAAGGAGATTGTGTTGCTTGTGTAGCAGATGGAGCCGTTTTTTGAACATCCAGGATGGTCAAACCAGGGGGGCCAGGAACTGCTCCTGCTGATGGTGGCTACAATGAAAAAATGTTGAAATAGTTAGAAATGCATGAATAAACAATAGACAACAATAATAAACTATGTAAAGATAATGTTGAAATAGTTACATACCTGTGTGTAATCAGTTGCCATTGCAGATGCGGCACTGACTGCTGCATCAACCATCGATGCGATGTTTTCAGTAGACAACTCAAGTTCCTGATGCAGTAAACTTGCAATTCAAACATTAACAAAAACGATTTATGCACTGGATTTCAAGTTAAACAACAAATATCATCGAAGGATATACATTACCATGGTGTGAGTAAGCCCATGGTCGTGGGCAGTTGGAGTCTTTCTAGGAGTAGAACGCCTCACATACACACGAACCTTGTTCACGAATGGCTTGGAGGGAGATACAAATCCAGGCAATGGTCCAGATGTCTCGGATGGTGCCTACAGTTAGCAAGTGTTCATGTAGTTAGACATGCATAATTCAACAAACAAACATGTATTTAAAAAATGTCATTTTTAATTTTTTACCTGGAGCCCAGATGTTTCATGGGACGGTACAACCATGGGTGATACCTCCACATTACCTTGCCCCAGTGAAGGATCTGCCATCTACAAGTTTAATAATTGTAAATATTAGACTGTAGATAGCATTAGTGCACTAAAATGAAAGTATGTGGAAACTAACAAATTAACAAGTATTAAAAAACTGAAATTTTAAAATGTTTACCTCGATGTGATATACAACAATAGGTGCTATATAAGATGGGCCTACCAAATGGGTAGCATCATGCCCCCGTGTAGAGTCTGGAACATCCGGCACTGGGGCATCGTTGCTGGCATATAGCATCAACTGCAAGTTCACAAAATTAATACATTAGCTCAAACTATATATATGTGTACAAAGACGAAAATAAATGAAGAATTTATTACAATTAACCATCAACATACCTCTCTCAAAAACCCACTGAAGGCAACATCTGAGGCAAGACCATAGCAGGGACGACCACATGATGTGCACTCGTGAGGATCAGTACTAGGATGGGGATGTGTCGATGGTCCTGCACTAGTGGATGGTCCTGCACTAGTTGATGGTCCTGCATGGTGACGAGCTGGTGTATGTACCACACCAGAGACAGATGTCCCTTCCTCACCCATATGTTGAACCATAGTGCCATGGCGAAAAACCGCCTGTGCCAAACTCAAAATGCATCCCGTGTCTGTGGAGTAATATGATGTGCAGGTGGGACATCTGGCCCAGGCAACTGCTTGCAAGGTGCAGGGATAGGGCGATCCTGGTCTCGAAGCCTCACATTGGGTTGGTTTTGGGGCATCCCCCCACCGATCCCCTGAAACTGCAAGATGTCAAAATAGTTTACGTGTTTATGTAACACGAACTCTGCGTACATTTTTCGAAGGAAATACAAGGGAATTTCCCTATTGTTGTGTGGTGGCATATCAAAAACCATGTATCATCTGTCCATCCAGTTATCAACAAATGGTTGAAACGTGCACCACTCAATGGAGATATGTGGCCTATTTACATTTTGGATTTCCCCCGTCCAAGGGTCCCTAAACAATGCAAATATGAGCTCTTTGGATGTTTTCAACTTTCTTATTGCATTGTAGTCTAGCCCATCAACATATTCTTGTCTTTTTCTTTCTCTATATGATGTAATATCATATACTACATTGCTAGACTATGAAATGGTGTCAACAATTGCATCCAAGGTTGATGCAAGCGAGCGACGAATCCTGTCACCGCCACTAAAAGTTGCACTAATGCCCCTCAAGTGGGAAAGCTCAATCAGTATCTCGGCATTGGTGTCCATAGCCGCAACTGCAATAAAGACATCAATACGGAAATCATTAGAAACATATACATGGTATATAATGACGTCTCTTCAAAATTGAAAATGTATTAAATCAAACTCAAGTAAGCAATTTAATGGCATTCACTTACATACATTTAAAACTTAAAATTAAACATTTAACAATTAAAAAGTAAGTTTCGTTCAACTTCTTTCTAGAAGTTTAGGCACTTCTTAACCCTCATTGGTGACTTTTCCATGCAAACTTGGGTTTAAACTTCTTAGAATTTAGGAGTGTTATTTTGACATGTTTTGGCCTTTACGTCCATTGCAGAAAACAATATTTCCATCAACTTCATAAGCTAACATTAAATTTATTGATTTCAACATATTACGCCTTGTGGTTGGAGGGGAGGACAAAGTGGCATGGAATGAAATGGATATGTATGAGTTTGTCTAGCCAATATGATTACATATGTACTTGAGATGACTATCAATGATTAAGATGTTGAATAATCAACTAGAGATTGTGACTAGAATGACAATAACAACAATGTCAACTTCTCAAAACAGAGACAATTTCTCTCTACAAAATCGATCTCTACATTGTATGGCAAGTTCAGAAAATTAAATAAAAAACATAGTGATTTTCTATATGAAGTCTTTCAGTTGAATCGACGGTCCCTGAGTGTTGAGTAGATTGATCGAGGGTGTGGATAGGGCAGGCCCGACAGACACTTTGTTAATGTGTTTTGGCATTTAGTCAAGGGTGCTTAACTAAGAGGCAATGTATAGCTACATACACTTCTGATGAAATTTTGATTATGTTCATGGACAAATGATTGTGATAAAATTTTGAGAAACCAAATTACTAATTTTTTTTGCATTTTTTCTATTCACGCTTGTGCATGCATTTCATCTTGTTATGTCCATTACCAAGGAAAATTATTTAATTAGTATCATGGGAAATTGCCTTTGAGGGTTGGAAATTTGGGTTTCATGTGGATGGATACCTAAGTAACTGGAAACGTCCAACAGGGTCCCTGTGTCGCGTGGGACATGGTTTTAGATGATGGTTAGTGGGATAGGGTAGTCCTTAGCATCAAGATCATGGAGCCAATCATTTCTTTGCTAGAGTTTGCAGACACGGACCAGCCCATCCCGGGAGATGTTTATGAGGGGTGGGATTACATGATTGAGTCTATGAGGACCATTATTATGGAGAATGAGTGTGCTGAGTATGAGACATCGACAGAGAACTTATGGTCCATCTTATCTCCAGGTGGGATAAGAATTGCACACCTTTGCATTGCTTGGTCCACTCATTGAACCGTAGGTTCTACGCTTAGGATTGGCTCAGTGGTGGGTCGGGGCCCTCATCCAGTGTCCCTCCTCACATGGATGGAGAGATCTCAGAGGGGAGGAAGATAGCATTTAGATGGCTCTTCAGGATAGAGACCACCTTGAGGTGGTGGAGGAGGAATTTTATGAGTTTTCTAGTGGCACTGGGAGGTTTGGAGGATATGAGGTGGTTAGAGACATGGGGGTTAAGAAACCCCTTGTTTGGTGGACAACTCATGGGGCAACATGCCCTCTTCTACAAAATATAGCCTTGAGGGTCCTCTCTCAAGTTACTTCATCCTCTTGTTGTGAGAGGAATTGGAGCACATATGGGAAGTTGCACAGTGTGAAGAAGAGCAGGCTTGAGCAGTCCAGGGAAGAGACGATGGTGTATGTGCACTCCAACCTTCGTCTTATTTACAGGAAGAGGGAGGAGTGGGCGAAGGGAAAGACACGGATGTGGGATGTCTTTCCTGATGAGATGGGTTTGGACAACAGTACTGAGTTGGCATTAGCCAACATGGATCTTAATGATCCAGTGCTAGAGCCGGTCACTTTTGATGAGGGTGATCGTATGGAGGGGTCATCCTCCACACCAGCAGATGCAGTTAGTCAGATTGGCAGAGAGGAGGAGGAGGAGGAGGAGGAGGATCAGGGCAATGATGAGTTTGTTGATTCAGGCATGGAGGAGGACTATTGAGTCATTGACAGATGGGATTCTTCCATCTTGATCCACTCCTTTTTTGTATTTACTATTAGACTATTAGACTATTAGTCTATTTGGCATTTGCTAGTGCCCAGTGGCATTCCGACATCTATGTAATACATTTTGATTTTGACGACTTAATGAGAAATATGGTTCCAAGTCTCTGACATGCATCTATGTGTCTCAATGTCTCATTGTGATTTGTGATTGTGAATGACAAATGTGTTGTGATTTGTGAATGATCTAATTTCTATTGAATATTTCATATTTGTAATTGTAAATGTTAAATTTTATTGGATCTATATGTTTATATTTTTAAATTTTAATATATTTTAAAATATATATATATATATATAACGTGTCCTAATTCCGGGGGTCACCGTGTCCCGTGGGGACACTCGTGTACCGTGTCCTCATGTTAGGTGACTTAGATGGATACATTGTAGAAAGGGGGGAGTTCTATTTTTTTCAATTTTTAGTTGGATTAGGAATTTTTGAGTTTTTGAAAAGGGATTCGTTTTAATTATTCACTCATCTTGGTTGAGGGAGATGTGAATTTAATTAGAGATGTTATTTCCAATTTTATCAATATTACAAAACTAGGTTGTTTTAAACAATAAAAAAATAGTAATTTAGGTTAAGAAATGACAAAAAAATGGTATGGGTGAATTAATTACCTGATTAGATGACAATCCACCGGTGAATTTGCCTCCCCTCCAGCTAAATCGAGCTCCACTGATACTTCAGGGCACACAAACCGCACTCGTCCAACCTCTATTTCGCGTTTCTGATGGGTGAAGAGCGCTGTGGGTGGTCGGAACTGTGTTTTTAAATTGATTTTAGATTTCAATAACGTGTACGCATTTTGTAGTTCTATAATGCGTACACGTTATGGTTACCTATCCTACATGTCCAGTGACATGTCAGGCTCGGGTCTTACCATGGCAGGTGCTAAATATCATAAACGCGTTATGTTTTTATGTATTAGGAACAAGTTTTGAAAAAGTAGCATTGCATCTAAAGTGACCCTCATCTTCTTGCACACACCCTTGACTATGGTTGACTTTGGTTGATCATGGTTGAGTCTGGATAACCACGATTTACTATGGTAGACTATGGTTAAATTTGTTCTTCCGTAATTGACTATTGGGTGACCTTGTTTAACTTTTGACTATGGTTAATTGTGGTTGATTATGGTTTTTCTAGTTGACCATGGTTGACTTTGGTTAGCCATAATTGACTTGTGTTTACTCTAGTTGACCATGGTTCACCATAATTGACTGGGTGACAATGGTTGACTTTGTTTTGCCATATTTAACTATTGGTTGACCTCGTTTGACTTTTGGCTATGGTTCACTACAGTTAGTTTTTGTTGACCATGGTCAACCATGGTTGACAATGGTTTACTATGGTTAACCATGGTTGACCACAGTTTACCATGTTTGACTATGGTTGAGTGTGGTTGGGCATAATTGACTTTGTTTTACTTTGGTTGACCATGGGTCACAATCTTCGACTATGGTTGACTTTAGTTGCCCATAATTGACTTCGGTTATTATGGTCGACCATGATTGATTATGGTTGAATTTGTTTGACTATGGTTGACTTTGGATGACCAAGGTTAACTTTGGATGATAATGGTTGACTTTGCATTAATATGGTTGACTTTGGATGACCAAAGCCACCCAAAGTCAACACTGGCTAACCATGGTCAGCCATGGTTACCATAGTTAACCATGACCGACAATGGTTGGCCAGGGTTGACTTTGGGTTGTTTTGGTTGGGTTTAGTTGACTTTGGTTTACGATGGTTAACTCTGGTTGACTATTAGTTAGCCAGGTTGACCAAGGTTGACTATTGGTTGGCTTTGTTTGACTTTTCCCTATGGTTGACCAAGGTTGGATGCAGTTATTTGTGGTTGACCATGGTATACCATGTTCAACTATTGTCGACCATGGTTGACCATGTTTAATTATGGTTGACTGTGGCTAGCCATAATTGAATTTGGTTTTCGTTGGTTAACCATCTTCAACTATGGTTTACTTTAGTTTTCCATAATTGACTTTGGTTTACTATGGTTGAGCATGATTCATTGTTGTTAACTTTGTTTGACAATGGTTGACTTTGGTTAGCTTGATTGACTATTATTGACAATGGTTGACTTGATTGACCATGGATGACTATAGTTGACCATAGATGACCATGGCTAACCATGGTTAGCCAGGGTTGACTTAGGGTGCTTTGGTTGGATTTAGTTGACTGAAGTTAACTTTGGTTTACCACGGTTAACTATGGTTGACAATTGGTTGACCACAGTTGACTATGGTTGACTATTAGTTCACCTTATTTGACTTTTCCCTATGGTTGACCAAGGTTGCCTCAGGTATCCGTGGTTGACCATGTTCAACTCTGGTTGACCATGGTTGACCATGTTCAACTCTGGTTGACCATGGTTGACCATGTTTAATTATGGTTGACTATGGCTTGCCATAACTAACTTTGGTTTACCTTGGTTAACCATGTTTAGCTATGGTTGACATTAGTTAGCCATAATAGACTTTGGTTTACTATGGTTGAGCATGATTCATTATGGTTAACTTTGTTTGACAATGGTTGACTTTGGTTGGCCAATTGGCTATGATTGACTTTTGTAGGCCATGGTTCAATATGTTGACTTTCGTTGACTAAAGTTGACTTTGGTTGATCATAGTTGAGTATGGTTAACCACAATTCATTGTCGTTGATAATGGTTAACTATGTTCTTCCATAATTGACTATTAGTTTACCTTGTTTGAATTTTGACAATGGTTAACTTTGGTTGACCATGGTTGACTTTGGTAACCATAATTCACATTTTTTTACCATGGTTGACTGTGATTACCATGGTTTTCTTTGGGCATAATTGACTTTGGTTTACATGGGTGACCATGATTGATTATTGTTAACTCCGTTTGACTATGGTTGACTTTTGTTGACTAATTAATTAAGGTTGACTATTGTTGAGTATGGTTGACTTTGTTTGGATGCATTTGACTTTTCATTGACCTTGTTTGACTTTTGGATTTGGTTGACTTTGGTTGACTATGGTTTACTATGGGTGGATGTTGCTTACTTAGGTTGACTAATTGACTATGGCTGAGTACGGTTGACCATTGCTGCCTATGGTTGTCTATGGTTGACCATGATTGACTATGGCTTACAATGATTCACTATCGTTGACTCGATTGAGCATGGTCGACATTATAGGTGACACTAGGATTCACTTTAAAATCATATGGTTGATTATAATTCCATTATTGTTTGACTATACTTGATTTTGATTATAATTCCATAATTGTTTGATTATAATTCCATTATTATTTGACTATAAAATAAATATTAACTTTGTAAAACACATTTAATTTGAAAATTCATATACATTTTTTTTTCCATCAGAAAAAAAAAAATTCGTACTATTGTTATTGAGTTGAATCAAATAGCACAAAGATAGTTCGTGTATCGATGATACAAGATATCAAGATAGGATCTTGTTCTCAAAATGAGCAACAGTTTAACTGCTATACAAAATTAAAATTGCCCATCAAAAAGATTTCACAAAATGATGTTCATCAACCCAAGTAGGGGAAACAACCTAAAAGAAAAATAAGTTACCCCTGTCAAGCAGACAGGCATCCATCCATTCTTCCCAAAACAATATTCCTTCAGGACGAGCAAAAGCATCTTTTGAAAGTTGATCTGCATGAGAATTGTGAGTCCTGAAAATATGCTCGAATGAAATCTGATCCTGCTTTGCAATCTCATGACGAATTCGAACACACCAATTTTTTAGCTCAATAATATTCAGATTGTATTCATTTGAGGTCCATTTGATTGTCACTCGGGAATCCCCAAAGACTTTGAGATTAACCAGTCCAAAGGAATTTGCCACTTTAAGAACAATCCAAAGGGCCAATAACTCCGCTTTCATATTTGTACCTCTGCCACCATTAAGGCAAAGAGAAAAGTAATGATCTTCATTGATATAAATGACACCACCAGTTGCACACATACCGTCTTGAGGAGCACCATCAAAGAGTAATATCGGTTGAGTTACCACAAAGGAGAAAGAACTTTCACTCACACATTTCTTACCATGTTCCTCCTCAGGGTAAGTTTGTAACATATAAATAACAGACCTTACACAATGCACCACCAGAGGCATCTTGTTCTAAAAAATTGCTTCATTCCTTGTAAACCAGATAATCCACGATATAAAAATAGTAAGGAAGAGTGGTTTTTTATAATCCCTAACCCAATTGAGCAATCCCTAACCCAATTGAGCAAACCTGTGCCAAAGTCCAAATCTTCCCAGACTAAAAATTATTTTTTATTATAATTATTTTTTAAATAACAATTGTATTATGTATATGAAAATTCATATACATAATACAATTGTTATTTAAAAAATAATTATTATTTACACATATGAATATATGACATATAATATTGAAATATTTTTTATAAATAATTTATCATTATGAATATATGACATATAATATTGAAATATGATTTGAGCTTTTTTTAATAATTCAAAAATTACTTTAATTTAAAACAAAATATTTTTTGTTTAAAATATATTTATTAGATTTCAAATATATTCATTATTTATTTTAATATCATTAATGTTACTAATGTTATTATTATTAATATTTCATTATAATAATGTTAACACTATAATAACATTATTAATATTAATATTCTTATTTTTTAATATCATTATTAATATTCTTATTAATAATAATAACAATAATTTTATTTATATTGTGATTAATATTATATAATACTAGTAATATTATTATTTATAATAATTTTGATAAAAATATTATTAATTAATATTTTTATTAATGTCAATGTAAATTACTAATATTTATATGGTTAAAACTAAATATTATTGATTAATATCCTTAAATTTTATTAATACTATTATAAATAATAGGTTAACTTTATGAAAAGTATTATTATTGTAAATGTTATTATAAATGTTATTAATATGATTAATAATAATAATAATATTTTTAAATAAAATTATATTTTTTATTTTATGTTATTAAAATTAAACTATTATATTATTTAATTCACAATTCAATGCTCACATCATGAGATAATTTACAACTAAAATATAATTATCATTCTTATGAATGACCGGGTTGGGTAAATGGTTCTTTTAATGGAAATAAATTAAATCACAATAAATATATAATTATTTTTTATTTTTTAATAAATTTGAGTTTCCCAGTATATATATATATATATATATATAAAATTGCAAAGCAATAAATATATTCATTATAGAAAAAAAAAAAAATGAAAAGAGTAGGTGTTTTGAAACAATAAAACTTTGTATATTACAATTTGAGTGTATGTTTTGAAATAATTAAATATAACTAAAATATAATTGTGCTAAAACCATGGCTGCAAATCAAATCATATCCTCAACGGACGAAGTTTAGTTATCTAGGTTTTGGCCTTTGAAGTCAAACCCACCGAGGCCTTAAAAATGAATGATTTATCAGCACAAAAAGAAGGTTTTTTCATCAATTTCGTGAGGCGCTCGTTGTTTTCAATATCAATCTCGCGACATTTTTTTTAATAAGTTTAGTAAATACTTATTTTTTTTCCTTCCTTTCCTGATGAGAACTAATAGCCATTGTTCTTAAAAGTTTTTAAAAGCTCATAGTAATAACCATTGTTCTTAAATATTTTTAAAAACTCATAGTAATAATCATTGTTTCTATTGGTTTTAGTTATTGGATCCTTACGACCTCATCATCATTACCAATTTGGAATGCTATCACTACAACAAAACCTTATTGTGCATTACAGTATCACAAACCAAGTATTGTGCATTACACTATCACACACCAAAATAAATAATTTGGCAATTGCTATTTGAAATAGAATATATCTATCTACACAAAAACATATCATACAAATGGTCTTAAGCTATTAAGCACCCTGAAAGAGGGAATATGCAGACGATCCAGGGCTTTATACATTATCTGGATTTTCGCCAAAACCACAAATTAGAGGTGAGGATGCAATCTTTGTCCTCTGCTAGGTTAAATTCCAATATGAAGAAGCCTTTAGTGCAAGGATAGATATAAGCTTCTTCTAGAAAAACATGGCATATTAGAACCGCTTCTTCTAGAAAAACATGGCATATTATAAGCTTCTTCTAGAAAAACATGGCACGTTCGGAATACCCTAAATATAACAGGCTCTGTACTTGGGTGTATAGTGAGAACGAAGGCACTCTGCTGAGTCTTCCAGTACCTGCTATCCCTCAAGATTTAGGTATTGATGCAAAATTTGTGCCTGATGACAATGGTGAGCGTATATATTCCTTCACTCCTATCAAAGAAAACGGTCAAGAAATGTACGATGTGAGAGAGGTCTATTTAAGAGAAGAAGCATTCTGTGTTGAGCTGTGCTTCCTTTGACAACAGCCGGTGTTGTACTACTTATCATATTGTTTGGATCAAATGTCGCAACAACGATCTCGAGGAAGACGATAAGGATTCTTATGTGTCGACGCTGAACACAGGAAACAATATAACTGAATCGCAATCCCACTGGCAACGTGAGCTGGGTGCCAGTTCTGATATAATCCTCAAATCAATTAAAGTTTTTGGTTTGGGGGAGGAGCAGGCCCCGAGATATCTTGAAATTAACATACCGTCCAATAGTGGAGCTCATTCTCCGAAAGCTCTGTACAGGCTGTGTGCGAACCGCCATTATTGTACAGATTACAGCGACACTTTGGAAATTCCTGACTTTTTGTTGATGCAGTATCATAGTGACGGGCATAATGAGCCTAGCCATGGTCATGCATTGCATAAACCAAAAGCAAAATAAGGGAACATCAGAGACCACAATGCAGTGTAGAATAAGATACCAAGAGGTAAGAGGTAGAATCAGAGCTTCCATACCAGTTTGTCATCCTCAGGCCACGAGTTTCTTCCAAAGCCCAATCTGAGATTGTAACTCCTCCGCCATTTGACTACAGATTGAGTTATTAACTGGCTTGGCTTGGCTTTGCTCTTTTTGAGTGAATAACAGAACGCATTGCGATTAATGCAATAAACAACAGGAGCACAACTATTAATATCAAAGATTTCATAGTCAAAGGAACAATAGTGAAATACTGCAGAGACTTACTGTTTATGAATCCGCATGGCTCCCACCTCCATTAAAATTCCTGTCCGCCGGTCTAATTTCCAGCAGATTCATATCAGATACCAATGGTCTTATAAACTAAATAATTTAGGGTTTGCGTACTCCACAATTAAGTCTCCTCCATTGCTTGGACCTGCAAACAAAAGAGAAATCCAAAGAAAGACGCAACACAGTACCATAATGCAGTGATGCATGCGTGAAACTCAACTCGGAGACTCTATTGTTCTTCTTAACCATTCGCTTCCCCACCGCCTGGCAACAAAATCTGATTAGAAAAAAAAACTGTAACCTAAGTTTGATTAGCAATAGACGTTTGGGTAACCTGTGAGCTCACCCCAAATCTGGGTCGTTGGATGGATGTGCTCAACGAATTATATTCTAACCCAATTAATCATTACTGCCCATCCTTAATATGTAATTAAAAGGCTACCATCACCCTTTATATACATTTGTTCATTGTAGCGCCTATGGGCGAACTAAAATGCTCGACCGCAGATGGCAGACAGGACAAGTGTTATTCCATCCCAACCACAGCGATGGCATGAAGTATAGCAACATTCAATAGAAACAATCTATCTTCAGAGATGATAATATGAAGTATACCAACATTCATTAGAAACTATCTATCTTTAGAGATGATAAGAATAATAAGAAGTATAGCAACATTCATTAGAAACTATCGTAGAAACTATCTATCTTCAGAGATGATATGAAGTATAGCAACATTCATTAGAAACTATCGTAGAAACTATCTATCTTCATACATGATACGAAGTATAGCAACATTCATTAGAAACTATCGTAGAAACTATCTATCTTCAGAGATGATACGAAGTATAGCAACATTCATTAGAATTATCGTAAAACCGTCGACATGAAGGAACTCTCAAGGCATAAGGACCAAAGGGGCAAGTTTCCATTGTTGATGCAAAACTAATCATTGAGTGATCTTCTATAACTGCTCCCTACAATCTTGCAAACAGCAAAACCACCATTTCCACAGGTGATCACTTCGAGATGCTTTTCATGTTTGCAAGCTGACTAAATTTCTAAGCTAATCAAAGGAATAGACAATGAATAAAATTAAATTTCATGTTTGCAGCAAACGTCTGGAGATCCATGATAGAACCAGTGGAAAAGGGATAAGCTAATCAAAAGAATAAACAATGAATAAAATTCGGAAAAGCACATTTCACTGTATTTCCAGCAGAGGAACCTAAATTCGGCCTATTAACATATACATCAGATGACGAGATACCTTTAAGGACAAATTCCATGCAAAGTAATCGTTTTCCATGTACATGAAATTTCACAGTAAATGTTCTGCAGAAGGCTACAAAAAGAAATAATCTATTATAGAGGGATATACCACAAGATCTCCCTCATCCCATCATCCCATACACAGAGATATGTAAATATGCAGATTAAAGAAAAATATTAGTAGTGATCATATTGTAAAGTTAAGAGTAATAGCACTAAAATGCTCGACGGCAGATGGCAGACAGGACAAGTGTTATTCCATCCCAACCACAGCGATGACATGAAGTATAGCAACATTCAATAGAAACATTCATTAGTAAATATCGTAAAACCGTCGACGGCAGACGGGACAACTGTTATTCAATGCTAACGATCCCATCCACGTGGAGATGCAATGCCGGTGGTATATGTGTCCGCAATGTAGCTGACCCGCCTCCTCTCCCAATTCAAAATCGTCGTGGCAAATTGCGCAGGTTGAAGTAATGGTATTGTTATCTCTGATATGGTCGCCTGAAATCCGAATGGGTATGATCTGGCGAGGCATTCCTGGTTCCCTTCCGGCTTCCCGGTCTGCTAAGTCCCGGGCTGCTTCTTCTGCTTCCCGTTGTAGTTGCCATTCTCTATATTCTTCTGCTTCCCGTTGTAGTTGCCATTCTGTAAATTCTACTACAGCTGCTCGAAATTCCCTAAGTCTACTAAGTTCGTCTAATCCCCGTAATAACTCGGCATTAATTTGACTCGAAATTAATCGTGCTAGTACCGCAGGTTCCCGTAATTCGTATATCTCCACATTCATTTGACTCGCCAAATATTCCCACGTCCTATCCTGTATTAAATAACTTCGCTCTGTTTCGCTTTCGAATTCAGGAGAATAAATTAGGTAATATGTGTCCCATCGTTCTCGGTCCCCAAAATATCCTATAAACTCCTGCAATGCAGCTAATAATTGTCGCCCTTCTGCTTCCATTTCTATTTCTATATTCAAAGAATGGCTGCTCCAACTGAATCTGGAATGAATCTGGAAGGAATGCCTTTGCCTTTATACGAATAGCCGCTTCCTCTACCGAAAGCACCAATTGAATCTCGAATGACCTCTAAAATCAAAACTGTTACAGAAAAAGGGATCGCCTTTGCCTTTATTTATATGAGAAGAGGAGACCGCACTCTGCTCACTTGAATTTAATTAATAATAATGAAAAATGTATGGGCAATCCATAATTCATAATTCAATGGGTGTGTCGGCTGTGGTGCGGTGATTATTGGAACCGTGACATGCACGTTATTGTATTCATTTAGTTATTGTTTATAAAATGGATTGTTTTATCTTGATTTGGTATTTATAGCATTGCTTGAGTGATTTTAAAAAGTTTGAGCTATGGGTGTATATGTATATAGACATAGATTCAGCTTTTTTTAAGGTTGTAATAGTAATAATAATAATATATTCTATTTAACAATGTTATGATAGTCATTTAAGATTAGGATTAGGGTTCAACATGTTTAAACTCTCAACTAAGATTAAGGATTTGGACCTTCTAGAATTTTAAATTTCTTGAAAGTACACACATGTGTAGCTTGATATGTGTGAGTAATGGAAGTTAACGTAGCATCTACTTGTTATCTTGGTTGTCAACATGATAGGTCAACTTCTCGGAGGCACAAAATGTCAACTCACTGTGGAGTTTCCATTGAAATTATGGTTTATATGGATGCTACATGGTCTTCTACTTCCTATGCTCTGCTCCAACAGCTCACTCCTTTACTTTGCTCAACTATGGAGAAATGATAAAAATAATACTAACCAAACCCCTTCCTTTCAAAGTGGCCAACATTTAACAATGTGATCATATTCATCTAAAGGTTAAGGGGAGGGTTTTATATGCCTCAATTCCCTCAAGAACTTTCTTGAAAGTCCACACCTTACTAGCTTCATGTTTGTTAGTAATGGAACTTGACATTGTATCCACTTGGTACCATTGTGGTCAACATGATAGGACAACTTATGTGATATATAATTTCCTTCTACAAACATTGATTAGGGTGATCTCTCTTAGAAAGCTATTAATGTCCAGAGTGTTATCAATTGGTTCGGAACTTTGTCCAAAACATTTTGGGACCAAAATATTACGTTTGATGCCTAATTCAAGCTCAAAAAATTTCTACAACTCAAATCACCAAAATAAAACCTACCTCTAAAATCTAATGTGCAAGCCAATAGCTCCAATTTTTCCACCAAAAATGTACCAAAGTATATGAAAAACTATATGGTGGTAGATTTCATACCAGGCATCCCCATTTTTGGAGGCTTTTGGACCCCAAAATATTTCATTGAAGCAGGTGAGGAATGTTTCCTCTACCTTCTCCATGGAGTACCATTTGGATTTTACTAGAAGTTTTCCTTTTAGCCCAACCTATTAGTTTTCATGCTTTCTTGATCTAGTTATTCTCAACTTCTTATGAAAATCTACATCCTTTATTAACTCTTCATGGGCTTCTAGTGCTACTTGTCATCTTTGGTAGGTAATACATACCCATTAGTTTCCTAGTCTAACATAGAAGGATCATAAAGTTTCATATTTTTCACATTCACTACTAAGCAAATGCACATATATGGGGGCATACTAAGTCCATAGAATTATCAACTACCTTCTCCAACACTTCATAAGGGAAATACCAAATATCCTTGATATTATTTTGAGGACAATGTAATGCGTCTTGATTAAGATGCAACAAGGATTTATATCCCTCAATATATATATTCTCAACAATATTCTAGTCATCTCAAGCCGTCTACTTTTCTTGTGACATCTTCAATGTCACATATACTTGGAAATAGATCTGCATCACCTTATAAATGAACTTTCAAGTCTTTAGTGCTTGATGTCCTATGGTTCTTCCCAAAATCCTCATTTTGGTCCATATACAACATCCATGGGTGGACGTGGAAAATATTGAAAGAATGCTTCAAAAGGGTGTTGAAGAATGTAACTTCGAAAGATATTCTTATTGTAATTTTATTGTACTTCCTTTGACAAATATTCATATTGTATTTGATTATGTAAAAAACCTAAAATAAATAATTTAAAATAGACACTTTCGACCAAGTGGGTAAACTAACCCAATTAATGGGAGTTCTGCCCCACACAATGGGCAAAACTGCCTCACTCAAGTTGGCCTAGTTAAGTAAAACGACTAGTTTGTGACTAGTATAAATAGAGTGGCGCCTAGCTCACTTGGTGCATCACTCACTCAAGCAAGTTCGCATGAGTAGAGGAAAAAGGACAAGTTCGCATGGGAGAAGGAGTAACTACATTGAAGACATATTTTCTTGGGGTTTATATTTTATCTTGTTCTCGGGTTATTGTATGAGATTGACATTGTACTTTTTGATGAATCTATATTGAAGAAGTTTTGCTGGGTTTTTCCTCTGAGAGGGTTTTCCCACGGTAAACCTTTGTGTTCTCTTGTTATGTTGTGCTTATCTATCTTTTAGTGATCCTATTGCATATGGCTATTGTGATAATAATATAAATTGTTTGAATATCTAACATTACCATCCTCGAAGTATCCAAATTCTAACTTGGTATGAGAGTTGGCCTCAAAGAAGACCTTGTTCAGCAAAAACTATGAGAAGTGAAAACTAGGGTTTCTTGTTTCAGAAGCTTTTCACCATAGATAATCCTGAAAAGGAGGTCAATATAATTCTCCCTAGGAGGATGTATCTTCCTATGTAGGAAGATTCTATATCTAAGAATTTTTAAATTTTGACCTAATTTTGTTTTTTATTTTTGGCAGTTCTGTCCACACACTTGGAAGCCAAGTTGGAATTTGATCGGAAATTTTCCCCGTCATAGGGCATTCTTCCCGTCAAATACATGTAATTTTTTAATGAAGTCCTCTACCTAAACGGCCAATTAAGCAATTTGCAAATTTTTTTTTGACATCTAACTATTTTGGTAAGACATCATTAGTTTCATTTGGTTCGTCGAGCTGGAAGCTAGGAGATCTAGGGTATCTGACTCTGTAGTACATAGGTGGCTTTGGAGTCCAAATTCCATATGTTGAACAGTGAACTGTACTCACAGAGTCACACGGTCTGCGACCACTTCCACGCGAGCCCAGGATTTAATGAAGGAATTAACTCCTCGCAACATCTCCATCTACCACCTCCTCTAGAGATTACAGTGGAATCTAGACCATGGTATTCGTAAATTGGAATTTTGGAATGGACTAGTGTTATACCTGAAAGTCCCACTTTGGGTGCCATTTCACCCCGTCATGGTTTATCCCCATGTGAAACCTAATGGTGCTTCCTCCTAATGAGTGTTAGAAATTACTCCTACCTAGTTGCTCCCCTCTTTGGCCTTCCTTGGAACCCCTAGAGCCAAATCCAACTTTTTCAAGCTGAAAGACACCTTATCAAGTCAAATGCCACATCACTTGGCTCACTATAGAATAATTTGCACGCCCTTCTAGTGCTGCAAGGCATGAACATTCCCCTTTTCACACCTTGCATACATGCTGGGGCGTGAAAATTAAAACATCATTGTTCCTTGCATGACCCCTCGGGTGTGAAAACTGCCTTACACCTATCTTTAGCTTGGATCTTGGATCTCACTTCTGAGATATTTTTATGGGATTGAGTGTAGCCTTCAAATCCTCACTCACCTTCCCTCTTTGGTCTGGTTCAACCTCCTAGATCCACCATTGTCTCTCCTAGATACACCTTCCTCTCCTAGTAGTTGGCCTCCCAAATCCTATAAGAAGGAGGCCATCCATAGGCTAAGGGGAGAGCACTTGAGGCATCAAAATTATGGTCTTAATAGTTTTGTAGAGGTATCCAGGAGGGATTCTTTGGAGATGAAGTATTGCTCGGACATCAAGGGATTGCTTTGTAAGATTCTCCTAGTTTCTATCAATATAACTTGTCTTATTTTCCCATATTGTGCTTCTTGTTTCTATCATTAGCATGAGATGTTTCTAATCCGATTTAGATCTTAACTAGTATACAAAATATTTGGAGATTGTTTTGCTTGTTGTTTTCTTGACTTAAATAGGTTCTACTTGCAGGATTCAAGGCGGGAGCTGGAGTTAAGACGAACATCTGATTCGAGGTGAGTTACTTTACTTCCTTATTTCCAAGTACGCTAAGAGTTTGTATGCATTGTTAGATATAGGATTTTAAGGTAGCATTTGTTTATTAACTGTCTTAGATTAGACTTTGTTAATCCCAGTTTAGTCTATGGGTAAATCTAACTATCCGTAGGATGGATTTATTAACACAACTAGGAGGGGGCAAGGGAACTCAAACTCAAAGAGAAACGTCATCGTGGCATCGCCTTCCATACTTCTAGTTCCCTCATCCCTGTACCACCTGGAACTGAGTCCGGACTTGCAAGCTACAAGATTCTGTAACACTACAGTCTGCCAATACCAGTGCCAAAGCTACTACCATCAACCTAGAACCTGCAAGCTATAGCAAAGTGATCTCTGACCAGGCTTTGATCTTTGTGGGTAAGTGTTAAGTCAACGTAAGTCTTTGGAAGAGCCAACTTAATTATTATTTGCTTATTAATGAATTTGAAGGGCACTCTGAAAAGAGTCGAGCCATTATTATTTATTTATTAATGAGTTTGGAGGGGGCATATATAGAAAAGGGTTTAGGGCCCAATATTGAATTAGCTTAGATCTTTGTGATGCCATTGGTTTGTATGCAGTATTATTATTTTTTCTACATTGAAAGACTCTTACTTCAAGTTATTATTATACCTCTGTGTTATGGAAAATGAGATGGACCTCTTCTTGTTGAGAGCACCAAGCTCCTTTCTTGTGTTATGCTCTTAGGTATTAGCTTTTCATATCTACATTTTGAGAGATTTATTTCTCTACAAATGAAGAGGGGGATGACCTCTGTTGAGAGAGGGTTGATCCCAATGATTCTATTATATATATACAAGCCTGAATTTGAATTTGAATTGATGCCTAAGATCTGCTAGAGCACAATAACCATAGGTAGAGGTGGTTTTTGGCAAGCTGGTTGGACCTTTCATTTGATCTTTTAACCAGAACAGAGAGTGAGGATATGACATCGAGGGGTTACACTTTAAAGTGAACGAATTTACTACGTTAAATGAAACGAAGATTTTGTTGGTCTTGCTGATTGCCCTCCTGCCTTCCCTATAAGGGCTTGCTTTCTTGGTCCTTACTGGGCTAAGATAAATTTGAGATCCCAGATTAGGCCAATGTCCCCTCCCGATGGTCGGATTGGGTGAAGGGGATGTTACATTGGGTTTAACCACTTTTTCCACCTATGCTCTAGATCCTAGATTTGATTTGATACTTCATTTTATACTCTGCCACTTGTGCTTTTGGAAGTTTGAATACTGCCCTAGTATACTCAATCTCTTCAAATACGGAGTTGGTTATCTAGGTCTTCTACCATTTATGTAGTAGCTTCTCTCATGATTCATAACGTTGGAATTGCTTACTTAAAATCCTGTCACATGTGTCCTTAAATATAGATTGATCCATTATTGAATGCCTTGAAATATGGAGATGGATGCTTGAGGAAGTTGATCTAATCGTGGTCCTGGAAATCTGGAGGTAAACCTTTTTCCAAATCTTTGATTGCCACACAATGTGCTGGTTTGGAAATGCAAATCTGCTACTTAAACTAAATATTTGGGATCGATCATTGACCACTATGAATCTGGGATTGCTGGATGATCCCTTGCCACCTGTATATCCATTGTTTTCATATCTTTGAAAGTTGGACCTATTCCTTTAACTATACATAAAGGCCTAGCATTTATGTTTATTACTGAATGCATTACTTTTTGCATGTAATGAAACATATTCCAAATGCAGCAAATTAAAGTATTTAATTCTTTCAATATAGAAGGGCGCCTAGATCACCATCCAATGCATTAAGTAGCTTCTATGGTCCTTGTTAGTTCTAGCTTCCTGAGCTTGATTTAAATTAGGTAGCATAAGTTTGATCTGAAGAAAACACTCAAGACTGGGTTGCAAAATGAGGTTGTCATTCATGCATTCGAGAGTTTGGCATTGTAAGATTTGAATGCATGTTGTGACACTTTCCCTCAACCATTTGCTTTGATTGTCATACTCTTCAATGCATTTATCCATAATCAATTGGCATTTGCAATTTGATAATGGCTTTTAGTTACATCACTTCAAAAGCTTTCCTCTATTCCTTTTGTTTGCATATGGCTTGAACCTGAAATTGGCATTTGTGTGCTCAACATTTCTTTATTGCTCAGGGGCGCTCTCTGCATTTTGTCTCTCTTCCTTCATCAACGTTGGGACAGGACACTAATATTTACCCGGCCCACTTTAGCCATGAGACTTCCCTTTGGCACTGTGGTGTATGCTTAATATGACGCTTATACAGTTGTTTGTAAGATACCTGGGTGCCTTTCCTTTGATGAGCTTAGACGTTATGATGATGTGAATACCACACCCATCCTCTTATAAAATATTTTATTGATCTTTATATACCGGTCCGGTGGTTTCATAGCAAACCAACGCATTTTTCCCAAAGACTTGGCTCGAGGTTTCTCCTTAGCACTCCATGTTTGAGCACTCACTGTTCGGTGATGACTGTAAATGAGTTTTATGGACTCTTGGAAGTGTTCTTTGCTTTGATGAACACAATACAAACAGGACTGTATGGAAGCCTCACGCAGAAAGCTAAGGAAAGTGACAGCTCACGCTCTTGGATTAGCGAAAACCAGGGACCCTCTTAAGATGCCAGCTACCAGAAACTAAAAAAAAATGAGCAAATTTCAATGCTAACAGTTATGATAATGATCAAGTGGTCAATGACATCATTCAAGGATACATGGTTGCACTTTGTCATCCTACTGAAATTTGATTATGCTCAATATATTTTAGAGATAATTCATATACAATTAACCAATGTTCATGCAACAAGGAATTTTAGATATCAATCTTACTTGATTTATCTCTTACTCTTTTGTCACCATGAGCATTTTCAACATAATTTAGAACTTAAAATTAGAAAGGAAATTCAATATTCGTCATAGAGTGGACTCCATTTATAAGAAATCGACCAGAACACAAAGGTTTCAATCAATTTGTAAATTTGTTTATGTCTTCAGTATACAACATTTTCTAGGGAATTCCTCCTCCAAGGGTATTTCCAGATTGTAAAAATTTGTTACAATTCATGAGTCTAGACAAAAGGGTTGGAGATGGGTTCTTGTTTAAAGACCATAAAATTATAAGGGTTTATGGATTAGAGGTGAAACCATTCTTGTCTCCAACCTTTTTAGCACCAAGTATATTTTCTCTTGAATATATCAGGCATAGAATGGATTCAGATGATAATCATTTTGTACCAAAGAACTATCAGGTCAATTTCAACTTGTTAAAGTAGGAAGTGGGTCCTTTTATAGTAATCACAAGAGCAACCCAAGGCATGGTTGAGAAGCTATTAATGAAAATTGATATTGAGAAAGGATAATAGTGGGATTATGATCCACAACAAACCATTTAAAAGAAGAGAATGCAATTAGGAATTGTTTCTTACAATCATTAATCAAGATCAGAGCTGTAAAAAATTGCTAATATGGATTCGTGGGAGTAAGTGTGCAACTTAGAAAAAAGGGAAGAATAATAAATACTCCTAAAAAACAAGAGAAAATTTGTAAAATATTACATTCCGAAGTTGATAATCTCGAAGGAAATCCATCTGAGAAGAAGAAACAAAATATTGGAGATCTGAGGGATCAGAGGAGTTAAAACGGTGAAGAAGAATTGTTAAGAAAGTATTTCATGACATTTGAACAATTTTATTCAACAAGTGAATAGAAAGCGAAAGCTCAAGAAGTTAAAGGGGAAGCTATAGATCATATTCAATCATCACAGAACCAAATTGTTGCTGAGTTTGTAAATAAAAAAAGGCAAACTTAAAAGATGACAAAGGAATGGAATATAGTAAATTGGAAACTAGGACCATCCCAAGTAAAACTCATGTCAACATTAGATTCAAAAGAAGGTGTCTTTAACTTGGCTATTTTAGAGCCCAATTCATCGAATGTAAGAACATAAGAATATTATAGGGCCAACACATTAAAGATCAATCTACAACATGTCAATATGGTGGATAATATTGGTTTTCACAGAAAAACATGCAAAATTGTTTATAGAGATTTGTTGCAAAACACAACAAGCTTGGAAAAGATATGGTCAACATTGAAGAAAGTAGAAACAAAATTGAAACAGGAGAAAGTTTCAACTAAAACCAAGAAATCAAGTATTAAGGATTTAGAGAAACATATAGTACAATTAAGTGTAGATCCAAATGATCCAACGCATATTCAAGCCTTGTTGAAAGAAAAAGATATTGAGATCAAATACTTAAAGAATAAGTTAAGGATACTAGAATTGGGGCATGTGCAAATAACATAATTGTTAGCTATGCAACAAGAAAAGGATTAGATGCTTCTGAAAATGGAAAATATGAATGATAGTATTGATATATATAAAAACATATTGAAATTTTATCTTAAGAAATAGTTTAATCTAATGGTATCAAAAGCTTCACCGTTTAAAGAAGTCCTACGTGATTCTTCTGAAGAATTACGAAAGCCATGTTAAGTGTTGATCTCAAAGATGCGGAGATAGTTAATATCAAGCACATGAAATCCAATAAATATTATGAGATTTGTATTTTGAAAGATGATATAAAGGAAAAAGATGAAGTTGTTGATGATATGAAGATAAACTTCCAAAGAGAGTTGGACCGATCAAAGAACACGCTTACAGGAAAAACTTTCATGATTAGAACAATGCATATAATAATGGGATCAAATAGCAGAAGAAGTAAATAAAGTTTGGCTCCATTTTATTATAACAGGTGATGAATATGGGTTAGCTTCTAAAACTCAGCATGATACCAGTGTAATCTTGCAGGAATTGGGTGATAAGTCACATGTTGTCAATAATGTTCTAATATTTCTTAATTCAAATGCTTGGACTGAATGAAAATCTATGAGTGTTAATGATTGTACATCTCTCATTATGGAAGCTTTAAGAGTGACTACAAAGAAAACCTTATTTCAGCGGGCTTAAACCAAATGTAATATGGTTATGAAGAAGTATGAAGTGTTCATGCAGAATTTTAAGAAGTTAGTAAATTTAGGTTAATTACCATCATGCTAGGACAAGAAGGGTAACTTTATCCAACTAGAAGCATACAAAGAGATGGTTATACAGGTGAGGAATAATGATGAAAAATTCTGAGATTCAGGAAGGACTCTGAGCGGGAAGGTTATTTTTGACAAGTTGAAAGATGATTTTGAATTAATGAGTCTCATAAAAACTTTTTTTAAGGAAACAATCCTTCTTATGTGAAATTAACGTACTTGGATGTAGCAGTAAGAAAGATGGTTAGTTATGCTTATCCAACAGGAAATCGATGGACCATGATTTCTAGATTAAGTGGCACCAATTTTTCTTCAGCTATTAATCAATTTAGTCAAAGTGGTAGAAGATAAAGATGGATTTAGTGAATATCTTTTGATATGGCTTGTATCTCCAAGAGCCCAAAAACATAGATACAAAATTTAACATAATATTTTTTATATAGGAAAGAAACCACATACAAAAGCTTTTTTGTTGTTGCAAAAATGTAATTTTTCTCGGAGAATAGAGCCATCTATGACCAAGTTTCTCAAGAGTTGTAAAGAACTATGTGATCAATGTTTAATGATTTTTTAGATTCACCTTTTTAATTTGTATTAGTTTGTAAAACTCTCTAATTTTATGTGCCATCTACTTTGTATACACATAACCCTTTCAGTCTATGTATTTGATGTTTGATATATTTTGAGTAATGTTTCAAAGACCATCATTTTGGTACTACTTCCTTTGCTTTATATATTTTCATTGAGTTGACAGATATATCATATTTCATGGAAAACGTTGTTATTATTTGACATGACTTGTTATTATCTTTAGAATCATTATGATTATGATTTCCTTGGTGTTCAGATACATTTTGTTCTGCTACTGAATTCACTTTGCTTATGTGTCACTTCCTTTGTACATACAAAACACTTTCAGTATTTATATCTAATGTTCGAGATGTTTTGAGTAAAGTTTCTAAGACCAACATTTTGGTACTACTTCTTGTTCTTATGTCTTCATTGAGTTGACAAATATATCAGATTTCATGGAAAACATTTGTAATATGTGTCATGAATTGTTATTATCGTTAAAACCATTATGGTTATGATTGCCATGGTGTTCATATACACTGTGTTCTGCTATTAAATTCACTTTGCTTAGTATGCATTTCTCTCTTAACATGATTGAAAATTCATTTTCCCAAATACCTTTTTCTTGTTTATTTGTGTTTCTTTAAAGTATTTTCTTCTATCATTCCAAATTCCTAGATTACCTAATACATTGACAATGGTACCTTTGAGATTGATTTTATAGCCTTTATGTTCTTATATTATCCCATAGACGTAGTTATTGAAGAGATCAAATTTGAAGTGAGGAAGTGTTACTTGTATTGAGATCCTTCCATCATACAGACGACAAGAAGCAAATATATTTTTTCAATAGATTTCTTTAAACATGAGGATACTAATTGACTCATTTCTTTGTATTTGATGCTTGTTCTACTGACATTGTTGGATGTTGTAAGACTACTTCTATGATGTTCTACTAACTAATATTTAATTCACGTTTTCTTCAAATCCAAGTTCATACATGCTTATTTGGATTTACCATATTATACAATATGCCTGATAACTTTGAGGTATGCCTTAATATCGACATAAGTTGTCTTTTTGTCTGGAGGATCTCCCAAACTGTTCCTTTTGTGAGTTAATGTTTCATTTTGTGATTTCCATTATGTCTTATTTTTCATTATTTAAATGTTTATAAGAGTGTCCAACACATGCAAAGGATATTGAAAATGATCACCATGTTATGCACATAAATTTTGTTGATGTATTTGTAACTTCGGAAGATATTCACTTGTATATTGTATTTTTACTTTATTGTATCCCCAATAGAGATGTATTATTCCTCCGATTGGGAGTGTCATCAGTTATACTGTAAGTGTCGTAACTTATACTTGATGGGTTATTAGACCACCTTGATGGGGTCGGCCTTGTATGATTCGTGTGGGTCAAAAGGTTATTAGACCACCCTAGTGGGGGTCGGCCGAGTCAGCATTATGTTAAGTGGTTAAGTTGAGGCCGACCTAGTTGAGTAAAGGTCGAGCCAAGTTAGTGTATAAATAGAGAGTGTGTCTCTCTCATTTTACACATTCTATTGTTCACTCACTTCGCATTAGTGAGAGAGAGGAGGAGTGTGCACAAGTGGAGGAGGAGCATGTTGCTGAAAATGTCTATCTCTTGGGTTTGATCATGGTGATCCTTGTATTTGATGCTTATTCTATCTCTGAGGAAGTTGCGGGGTTTTTCACCTTCTTGGTTTTCCTGGGTGAAATGTTTTGTGTCTCTTGTCTCTTGTCTCTTATGCTTGATATGCTGTACATGTTGTTCTTTCAGTTACGATACTAGATCAGAATGAATTAAATTATGAGAAACTAACATGGTATCATAGCTAGCCTGAAGGAAGGCATGCTATGGAATTTATGAGACTTGTTGCAATTGCGACAAATCGGAAGCTAGGGCTTGATATAGAAAAAACTAGTCATTGTGGCAATTTCTCTATAAATCCATTTTGGCAAAGGTTAAGGATCTGAAACCTTTACAGGTCGTAGATAACATCCTCATGTACCTTGTTTCAAAAGCATAACTTCTAATTCAATGTACTTTGTGATTTATGATCAGTACAATCTAGGGTTTCTACCTCTTTCGGATCTGTCATAAACAGGTTACCTTGGAAAAAATGTCACAACTTGGGCTAGGAAGCTCCAAATGAAATTTAGTAAAAACGTGACAGGTAGTGAACGAACTGTACTTTCTCAGGTAAGTTTTTTAGAGGCCGAAATGGAACCAGTGTGTGGCACTCCGTACAAGTTTGCTCTCCTATTTTATCACATAAACAGGTCATGTTGCGACACTTCGCATAACTCTCTCTCAGAGAATCCAATTAAGGTTAGACATGTGGGGTTGGAAAGAAGACAGGTCAGGCTACAACAGGTCGAAGTTTCATACCCTGTGGATTCGTAATTTCTGAGTTACATCAGAAACAATAAGGTGCATATTTCTGTCAAAACAAATTTGGATTTTGAACACCTTCATTCTTGGATCGTCACTGCTGTGGGAAATTAGGGTTTCAGAGAAAGTTGAAATTCTTAGAATCGAAGACCATGGATGGATGCTCCTCATCAAAATCGAAATTTAGAGACCAAGATCGAATTTTTTGGTTGGGCAGAAGGCCGGCATTGATCAAACACTAGTTCGGGATTTTGATCGGAAAGGTGGAAAGTTACGGCTTTTGCAAAAGTTGGAATTTTTTAAATGTATGACCACGGCTAGAAGCTCCTCAGAAAAATCGAAGTTTAGAACACAAGATCGAACCTTTTGGATGGGCAGAAGACTCGGCTTTATCAAACCCTAGTTCGAGATCCTGTCTAGTGAATCTGAAAGTTTCAAAGGCAATTTTGAGGGGTCAAATTTTGCAGTTTTCAAAATTGAAGTATACCAGCTTGATCAGCTCATCAAGCCACATCTTTCCATCCATTCAGAAGTTTGAAACTCAAAGTTTGAATTTATGGTTTCTTTGACAAACCCTAATCCAGCTCGAGGAGTCCAGATCGAGTCTGAGCAAATCAAAGTGGATTGGGTTAATCCTAGAAGAAGATGATTTGGTCACCTGCATAAGGAAAGAGATTCCAATTCCAGAGGGCGATGAGGCTAAGGCATTACATAAAGAAGACTACAAGCAATCTCGACAGGTATGACTTGAGGAGATACAGGTATGTTTTCAAAATATGTTCATGGTTAAGGTTATGATATGTTTGTCTTCATATTATTGAAGTTAGTACAATATTGATTAATTTTAGACTTGTCTTATCACCCTAGTAAAAGTATGAATGCATGTGAATGATAGAAGACATTCATTGACTAGGGTTATGACACATATGGTTGTACTAATGCACTGTGGTATTGTATGAGGATGATGTTGTCCGCTAACATAAATGGTATAAATCAAGTTCTAGATCAAGAACATATAACCATGGTGACATGAAGACAAAGACTCATGGATCACACAGAAGCTATACTTACGAGGTATGTATAATATGGTTCTACAATAGTTAACTTATGATTTATGTAGGTTACTAAGCACAAGTCTATAAAATTATGTTGTAACAGTTACATTTCAATCCTTACTTACAACAAAAAATTGACATTGAGATCATTTTGTGTCACCAGGTACAAGTTAGTGACTTCATCAAGGAATTTATTGAAAAGAGACATCAATATGTTCAGCATGTCCACGTCGCACGATGGCAGGATGAGAAGTTTAGAATATGCAAAGATACATTTCCCCTTGGTACTATACTTTCAGTTGTTGATTTTGTCGAGAACTACACTCTGCAACCTCAAAATGAGATCCAAAGTCAGTATTATCACTCTAAGTAGGTTTCCTTGATGGTCCAAATCACATATAGGCATGGTCCAAATAGCACTGAAGAGCAAAGAGAATTTCTGAAGGAATATCACTTCTACATAAGTGATGATAGGTGCCACGACTTCCACTATGTACATCATTGCTTCATCATGTTCTATGATCACTTGAAGGGAAGGAACATACAGATGGATCGACACTGGATTTGGTCTGATGGGTGTGCTGGTCAGTTCAAAAATGCATGCATATTTCAGTGGTTGTGTTCATTGCATAAAAACTACAAAGTGCCACATATGTGGAACTATTTTGAGACTGGGCATGGTAAAGGAGAGAATGATGGAGCCGGAGCATGTGTCAAAATAGCCCTACAAAGAGAGGAATTGAAAGTATCTACAGAATCTACTATTCTAAATGCTCAATCTACAGTCAGGTGGTGCACGTTAGTAATGGGAGAGGAATTAAGTATGCGAGTAGAATCCACAAGAAAGAGACATGTGGAGAGATTTTTTTGGGAGGTGGTAGACATAGATCATTCACATGCATGGGAATGCAAGACTGTGGCTGGGACTCATGTCTTTCATTCGATTCGAAGCTCTGCTAACCCAGTATTTGAAATTTGGACCAGAAAACTCGCTTGTTTTTTCCCACCTGATTTTGATAGTGACTGGGATGGGTGTGAATCATTGGATTGGGTTGATGGATGGGATCGCATATCACTTCCACTTGATCAGTGTGAAATTGTTGAGTTAAATCCGTTGGAAGAAGACCAATCATCTATTTCTGCATATTTTGATCATGTATCGGAGCTTTGATGGGATCGCATTTCAAATGCACATTGATGGCCTTGTATCGCACGAAAAATATTTTGATCATATACCTACAATCATATAATGCAGGGCACATATACGCAGTGGTTGCCTCAAAAGATACTGAATGGGGTGATGATTACTGGATGGCACGTTGTATAGATGGAAAGCAAACCCTCATTATGTCGATGACTAACGATGAAAACAACCACTTTCCAACTGGGTCTATGGTTGTTAAAGGTGAATACTTGACACGGGACAGCAATGCAAGAAAGAAGGGTGGATATGTTTACAGGGATTACAAACCAAGTGCAAGTGTGTATCACTTTACCAACTTAATCATTGGCACAAACCTCCAGGTACGAACAATGCCTAGTCGAAATACATCGAAGGTACGCTACTTCTTACTGGATACAGAGCACGAGAGACTAATGGGGACCATCAATATAAGAGATGATCCGCAGGGCTTGGTTGTATGATAATAGGAGGGATCTAGCATGATGAGGTACGTTACATACTTTTAATATTATACTATTTATACTATTTGTAATTGAATATTTATATATGCTCAATTTTCACATGTATGTTTCATATGAATATGTCAATTTTATGTTCTTGATATGCCAAATTTACGTTTATGTTGTTTATAAATATGCCAAAAGTTCTCTTGTATGTCAAGTTTATGAATATGCCATTTTTTACATATGATCAGTAAACCCTAAAATTATATTATGTTCATCATGTTGGTTATTGGCTTCACCCAACAAAATTAATTCAATTCATGCTCACTATATTAAACAATACACTTATATTAAATTTAATTCATGTCTTGTTAAATATTTCATAATGAATTAGCTATTTGAGAGCACCACCTTAGACCAAGCCATCTTCATCAACATCTTCATCATCATCACCATCATCATCATCATGAAAATCTTCATCATGGACCTACAAAACCCTAGTTTCCAAGATGGAACTGCAAGGTGGCACATGGGCCACTGGGCTGGAGGGGAGGGGCACCCGTGGCACTATCCCAGCATGCTGAATCCAATGGAGTTGATGGTTCTTCGATCCGAGCCATGGTCGTCATTCTATGGCTCATTCCGTCTCGAACCCAAAAGGCCTTCAGGGACACTTGCTCGATACCTGTCGGGGGCATAGAACTCCAACCGTGAAACAAAACTAGGTTTCGGGGAGTCCTACAGGTGTGTCTAGGCAGGTTAGGGCTAGGAACACTAGCCATACCCACCCAATGGATGATTTTCCAAAGTTGACCCCCGTGTGCAAAAATTGCACACTTCCACACTGAGCAAAACCCTAGTTTCCAAGATGGACCTGCAAGGTGACACATGGGCCACCGGACCGGATGGGAGAGGCACCCATGGCACTATCCTAGCATGCTGAATCCAACAGAGTCGACGGTTCATCGATCCGAGCCATGGTCGTCATTCTATGGCTCATTTTGTCTCGCATCCAAAAGGCCTTCAGGGACACTTGTTGGATACTTTCTGGGGGCATAGAACTCCAATCGTGCAACAAAACTAGGTTCCGGGGAGTCCTACAGGTGTGTCTAGGAAATTTCGGGCTGGGAACACTAGCCATACCCGCCCGGTGGATGATTTTCCAAAGTTGACCCACGTGTGCAAAAATTGCACACTTCCACACTGAGCAAAACCCTAGTTTCCAAGATGGACCTGCAAGGTGACACATGGGCCACTGGGTCAGAGGGGAGGGACACCCCTGGAAATATCCCAGTGTGTTGAATCCAACGGAGTCGACGGTTCGTCGGTCCGAGCCATGGTCATCATTCTATGGCTCGTTATGTCTCGCATCGAAAAGGCCTTCAGGGACACTTCCTCGATACCTGCCGGGGGCATAGAACTCCAACTGTGCAACAAAACTGGGTTTCAGGAAGTCCTACAGGTGTGTCTAGGCAGGTTCGGGCTGGGAACACTAGCCATACCCTCCCGGTGGATGATTTTCCAAAGTTGACCCCCGTGTGCAAAACTTGCACACATCCACACTAAGCAAAACCCTAGTTTCCAAGATGGACTTGCAAGGTGACACATGGGCCACCAAGCCAGAGGGGAATGGCACCCCTGGCACCATCCCGGCATGCTGAATCCAACAGAGTTGATGGTTAGTCGATCCGAGCCATGGTCATCATTCTATGGCTCGTTCTGTCTCGCATCCAAAAGGCCTTCAGGGACACTTACTCGATACCTGATGGGGGCATAGAACTCCAACCGTGCAACAAAATCAGGTTTTGGGGAGTCCTGCAGGTGTGTATAGGCAGGTTGGGGCTGGGAACACTAGCCATACCCACCCGGTGGATGATTTTCCAAAGTTGACCCCCGTGTGCAAAAATTGCACACTCCCACAGTGAGCAAAACCCTAGTTTCCAAGATGGACCTGCAAGGTGACACATGGGCCACCGGGATGGAGGGGAGGGGCACCCTTGGCACTATCCCAGTGTGCTGAATCCAACAAAGTCGACGGTTTGTCGATCCGAGCCATGGTCATCATTCTATGGCTCGTCTCGTCTCGCATCCAAAAGGCCTTCAGGGACACCTGCGAGATACTTGCCCGGGGCATAAAACTCCAACTGTGCAACAAAACCGGGTTTCGGGGAGTCCTGCAGGTGTGTCTAGGCAGGTTCGGGCAAAGAACACTAGCCATACCTTCCCGGTGGATGCTTTTCCAAAGTTGACCCCCGTGTGCAAAAATTGCACACTCCCACACTGAGGAAAACCCTAGTGTACGAAATGAATGCACAATGAAGCCACTAGGCCATGGGGAGACGAGGAAGAGGGTCCCCTGGAGGTAATCGCACGCCAGGAGACCAACGGAGTCGACGGTTCGTCGGTCCAACGTCCAGTTTCTGAGTTATGTCGAGTTGCAAGTCGCATGAAAATGTTGTTCACAGAGACTTGGTGAATTTCCGTGACGGAGCCAAAAAGCAAACAGAGCAGCAAGATTGCGTGACGTTGGCTCCTGCAAGTGTGTGTGGGCAATACCGACATGGGAACACTTCCAACACTGGCTTGGGGGAGGGTTTTCCAGAGTTGATCCACCAATGCGAGATTGCATGCAATTAAACTGAGCAAAACCCTAGTTTACGAAATGAATGCATAATGAAGCCACTGGGCCATGGGGAGACGAGGGAGAGGGCCCCCTAGAGGTAATCACACACCAGGAGTCCAACGGAGTCGACGGTTCATCGGTCCAACATCCAGTTTCCGAGTTATGTCGAGTTGCAATTCGCATGAAAATGTCGTTCAGGGACACTTGGTGAATTTCCGTCTGGGAGACAAAAAGCAAACGGAGCAGCAAGATTGCGTGCCATTGGCTCCTGCAAGTGTGTGTGGGAAATGTCGAGGGTTTTGCAAAGTTGACCCACCAATGTGAGATTGCATGCAATAAAACTGAGCAAAACCTTATTTTACAAAATGAATGCACAATGAAGCCACTGGTCCATGGGGAGATGAGGGAGAGGGACCCCTAGAGGTAATCACACGCCAGGAGACCAACGGAGTTGACGGTTCATCGGTCAGACGTCCAGTTTTTGAGTTATGTCGAGTTGCAAGTCGCATGAAAATGTCGTTCACGGACACTTGGTGAATTTCCGTCCGAGAGCCAGAAAGCAAACGGAGCAGCAAGACTGCGTGCCATTGGCTCCTACAAGTGCGTTTGGGAAATGCCGACGTGGGAACACTACCAACACTGGCTCGGGGGAGGTTTTTGCAGAGTTGACCCACCAATGCGAGATTGCATGCAATTAAACTGAGCAAAACCCTAGTTTACAAAATGAATGCACAATGAAGCCATTGAGCCATGGGGAGACGAGGGAGAGGGCCCCCTAGAGGTAATCGCATGCCAGGAGACCAATGGAGTCGAAGGTTTGTCAGTCCGACGTCCAATTTCCGAGTTATGTCGAGTTGCAAGTCGCATGAAAATGTCGTTGAGGGACACTTGGTGAATTTTCGTCCAGGAGCCAAAAAGAAAACGGAACAGCAAGATTGCATGTCGTTGGCTCCTGCAATTGTGTGTGGGAAATGCCGACATGGGAACACTACCAACACTGGCTCGGGGGAGTTTTTTGCATAGTTGACCCACCAATGCGAGATTGCATGCAATTAAACTGAGCAAAACCCTAGTTTACACAATGAATGCACAATGAAGCCACTGGGCCATCGGGAGACGAGGGAGAGGGCCCCCTAGAGGTAATCGCACACCAAGAGACCAACGGATTCGATGGTTCGTCAGTCCAACGTCCGGTTTCTGAGTTATGTTGAGTTGGAAGTCACATGAAAATGTCGTTCAGGGACACTTGGTGAATTTTCGTCCGGGAGCCAAAAGGCAAATGGAGCAAGAAGATTGTGTGCCATTGGCTCCTGCAAGTGTGTGTGGGTAATGCCGACATGGGAACACTGCCAACACTGGCTCGGGGGATGGTTTTGCAGAGTTGACCCACCAATGCGAGATTGCATGCAATAAAACTGAGCAAAATCCTAATTTACGAAATTTATGCACAATGAATCCACTGGGCCATGGGGAGACAAGGGAGAGGGCCCCCTAGAGGTAATCCCATGCCAGGAGACCAACGGATTCGACGGTTCATCGGTCCGACATCTGGTTTTCGAGTTATGTCGAGCTGCAAGTCACATGAAAATGTCGTTCAGGGACACTTGGTGAATTTCCGTCCGGGAGCCAAAAAGCAAACGGAGCAGGAAGATTGCATGTCGTTGGCTCCTGCAAGTGTGTGTGGGCAATGTCGATGTGGGAACACTGCCAACACTCGCTCGGAGGAGGTTTTTGCAGAGTTGACCCACTAATGCGCGATTGCATGCAATTAAACTCAGCAAAACCTTAGTTTACGAAATGAATGCACAATGAAGCCATTGGGCCATGGGGAGACGAGGGAGAGGGCCTCCTAGAGGTAATCGCATGCCAGGAGACCAACGGAGTCGACGTTTCATCAGTCCGACGTCCGGTTTCCGAGTTATGTTGAGTTGCAAGTCGCATGAAAATGCCATTCAAGGACACTTGGTGAATTTCCGTCCGGGAGCCAAAAAGCAAACGGAGCAGCAGGATTGCATGTCGTTGTCTCCTGCAAGTGTGTGTGGGAAATACCGACATGGGAACACTGCCAACACTGGCTCGGGGGAGGTTTTTGCAGAGTTGACCGGCCAATGTGAGATTGCATGCAATTAAACTAAGCAAAACCCTATTTTATGAAATGAATGCACAATGAAGCCATTGGACCATGGGGAGACGAGGGAGAGAGCCCCTTAGAGGTAATCGCACGCTAGGAGACCAACGAAGTCAACGGTTCATCGGTCCGACATCCAATTTTCGAGTTATGTCGAGTTGCAAGTCGCATGAAAATGTTGTTCAGGGACACTTGGTGAATTTCCGTCCAGGAGCCAAAAAGCAAACAGAGCAACAAGATTGCGTACCGTTGGCTCCTGCAAGTCTGTGTGGGCAATGCTGATGTGAGAACACTGGCTCGGGGGAGGTTTTTGCAGAGTTGACCCACCAATGCGAGATTGCATGCAATGAAATTGTGCAAAACCATACTTTACGAAATGAATGCACAATGAAGCCACGGGGCCATGGGGAGATGAGGGAGAGGCCCCCCTAGAGGTAATCACATGCCAAGGGACCAACAGAGTCGATGGTTCATCGATCCGACGTCCGGTTTCTAGGCTATGTCGAGCTGCAAGTCACATGAAAAAACCAAGGGGGCCAGGAACTGCTCCTGCTGGTGGTGGCTACAATGAAAAAATGTTGAAATAGTTAGAAATGCATGAATAAACAATAGACAACAATAATAAACTATGTAAAGATAATGTTGAAATAGTTACATACCTGTGTGTAATCAGTTGCCATTGCAGATGGGGCACTGACTGCTGCATCAACCATCGATGCGATGTTTTCAGTAGACAACTCGGGTTCCTAATGCAATAAACATGCAATTCAAACATTAACAAAAACGATTTATGCACTGGATTTCAAGTTAAACAACAAATATCATCGAAGGATATACATTACCATGGTGTGAGTAAGCCCATGGTCGTGGGTAGTTTGAGTCTTTCTAGGAGTAGAATGCCTCACATACACACGACCCTTGTTCACGAATGGCTTGGAGGGAGATACAAATCCAGGCAATGGTCCAGATGTCTCGGATGGTGCCTACACTTAGCAAGTGTTCATGTAGTTAGACATGCATAATTCAACAAACAAACATGTATTTAAAAAATGTCATTTTTAATTTTTTACCTGGAGCCCAGATGTTTCATGGGACGGTACGACCATGGGTGATACCTCCACATTACCTTTCCCCAGTGAAGGATCTGCCATCTGCAAGTTTAATAATTGTAAATATTAGACTGTAGATAGCATTAGTGAACTAAAATGTAAAGTATGTGGAAACTAACAAATTAACAAGTATTAAAAAACTGAAATTTTAAAATGTTTACCTCGATGTGAGATACAACAATAGGTGCTATATAAGATGGGCCTACCAAATGGGTAGCATCATGCCCCCCTGTAGAGTCTGGAACATCCGGCACTGGGGCATCGTTGCTGGCATAAAGCATCAACTGCAAGTTCACAAAATTAATATATTAGCTCAAACTATATATATGTGTACAAAGACGAAAATAAATGAAGAATTTATTACAATTAACCATCAACATACCTCTCTCAAAAACCCACTGAAGGCAACATCTGAGGCAAGGCCATAGCAGGGACGACCACATGATGTGCACTCGTGAGGATCAGTACTAGGATTGGGATGTGTCGATGGTCCTGCACTAGTGGATGGTCCTGATGGTCCTGCACTAGCTGATGGTCCTGCATGGTGACGAGCTGGTGTATGTACCACACCAGAGACAGATGTCCCTTCCTCACCCATATGTTGAACTATAGTGCCATGGCGAACAACCGCCTGTGCCAAACTCAAAAATGCATCCCGTGTCTGTGGAGTAATATGATGTGCAGGTGGGACATCTGGCCCAGGCAACTGCTTGCAAGGTGCAGGGATAGGGCGATCCTGGTCTCGAAGCCTCACATTGGGTTGGTTTTGGGGCATCCCCCCACCGATCCCCTGAAACTGCAAGATGTCAAAATAGTTTACGTGTTTATGTAACACGAACTCTGCGTACATCTTTCGAAGGAAATACAAGGGAATTTCCCTATTGTTGTGTGGTGGCATATCAAAAACCATGTATCATCTGTCCATCCAGTTATCAACAAATGGTTGAAACGTGCACCACTCAATGGAGATATGTGGCCTATTTACATTTGGGATTTTCCCCGTCCGAGGGTCCCTAAACAATGCAAAAAATGAGCTCTTTGGATATTTTAAACTTTCTTATTGCATTGTAGTCTATCCCATCAACATATTCTTGTCTTTTTCTTTCTCTATATGATGTAATATCATATAGTACATTGTTAGACTATGAAATGGTGTTAACAATTGCATCCAAGGTTGATGCAAGCGAGCGACGAATCCTGTCACCGCCACTAAAAGTTGCACTAATGCCCCTCAAGTGGGAAAGCTCAATCAGTATCTCGGCATTGGTGTCCATAGCCACAACTGCAATAAAGACATCAATACGAAAATCATTAGAAACATATACATGGTATATAATGACGTCTCTTCAAAATTGAAAATGTATTAAATCAAACTCAAGTAAACAATTTAATGGCATTCACTTACATACATTTAAAACTTAAAATTAAACATTTAACAATTAAAAAGTAAGTTTCGTTCAACTTCTTTTTAGAAATTTAGGCACTTCTTAACCCTCACTGGTGACTTTTCCATGCAAACTTGGGTTTAAACTTCTTAGAATTTAGGAGTGTTATTTTGACATGTTTTGGCCTTTACGTCCATTGCAGAAAACAATGTTTCTATCAACTTCATAAGCTAACATTAAATTTATTGATTTCAACATATTACGCGTTGTGGTTGGAGGGGAGGACAAAGTGGCATGGAATGAAATGGATATGTATGAGTTTGTCTAGCCAATATGATTACATATGTACTTGAGATGACTATCAATGATTAAGATGTTGAATAATCAACTAGAGATTGTGACTGGAATGACAATAACAACAATGTCAACTTCTCAAAACAGAGACAATTTCTCTCTACAAAATCGATCTCTACATTGTATGGCAAGTTCAGAAAATTAAATAAAAAACATAGTGATTTTCTATATGAAGTCTTTCAGTTGAATCGATGGTCCCTGAGTGTTGAGGAGATTGATCGAGGGTGTGGATAGGGCAGGCCCGAGAGACACTTTGTTAATGTGTTTTGGCATTTAGTCAAGGGTGCTTAACTAAGAGGCAATGTATAGCTACATACACTTCTGATGAAATTTTGATTATGTTCATGGACAAATGATTGTGATGAAATTTTAAGAAACCAAATTACTAATTTTTTTTGCATTTTTTCTATTCATGTTTGTGCATGCATTTCATCTTGTTATGTCCATTACCAAGGAAAATTATTTAATTAATATCATGGGAAATGGCCTTTGAGGGTTGAAAATTTGGGTTTCATGTGGATGGATACCTAAGTAACTGGACACATCCAACAGGGTCCCTGTGTTGCGTGGGACATGGTTTTAGATGATGGTTAGTGGGATAGGGAAGTCCTTAGCATCAAGATCATGGAGCCAATCATTTCTTTGCTGGAGTTTGCAGACAAGGACCAGCCCATCCCGGGAGATGTTTATGAGGGGTGGGATTCCATGATTGAGTCTATGAGGACCATTGTTATGGAGAATGAGTGTGCTGAGTATGAGACATCGGCAGAGAACTTATGGTCCATCTTATCTCTAGGTGGGATAAGAATTGCACACCTTTGCATTGCTTGGTCCACTCATTGAACCGCAGGTTCTACGCTCAGGATTGGCTCAGTGGTGGGTCGGGGCCCTCATCCAGTGTCCCTCCTCACATGGATGGAGAGATCTCAGAGGGGAGTAAGATAGCATTTAGACGGCTCTTCAAGATAGAGACCACCTTGAGGTGGTGGAGGAGGAATTTTATGAGTTTTCTAGTGGCACTGGGAGATTTGGAGGATATGAGGTGGTTAGAGACATGGGGGTTAAGAAACCCCTTGTTTGGTGGACAACTCATGGGGCTACATGCCCTCTTCTACAAAAGATAGCCTTAAGGGTCCTCTCTCAAGTTACTTCATCCTCTTGTTGTGAGAGGAATTGGAGCACATATGGGAACTTGTACAGTGTGAAGAAGAGAAGGCTTGATAAGTCCAGGGCAGAGACGATGGTGTATGTGCACTCCAAGCTTCGTCTTATTTATAGGAAGAGGGAGGAGTGGGCGAAGGGAAAGACACGGATGTGGGATGTCTTTCCTGATGAGATGGGTTTGGACAGCAATATTGAGTTGGCATTAGCCAACATGGATCTTAATGATCCAGTGCTAGAACCGGTCACTTTTGATGAGGGTGATCGTATGGAGGGGTCATCCTCCACACCAACAGATGCAGTTAGTCAGATTGGCAGAGAGGAGGAGGAGGAGGAGGAGGAGGATCAGGGCAATGATGAGTTTGTTGATTCAGGCATGCAGGAGGACTATTGAGTCATTGACAGATGGGATTCTTCCATCTTGATCCACTCCTTTTTTGTATTTACTATTAGACTATTAGACTATTAGTCTATTTGGCATTTGCCAGTGCCCAGTGGCATTCCAACATCTATGTAATACATTTTGATTTTGATGACTTAATGAGAAATATGGTTCCAAGTCTCTGACATGCATCTATGTGTCTCAATGTCTCATTGTGATTTGTGATTGTGAATGACAAATGTGTTGTGATTTGTGAATGATCTAATTTCTATTGAATATTTCATATTTATAATTGTAAATGTTAAATTTTATTGGATCTATATGTTTATATTTTTAAATTTTAATATATTTTAAAATATATATATATATAAAACGTGTCCTAATTCCGGGGGTCACTGTGTCTCGTGGGGACACTCGTGTCCCATGTCCTCATGTTAGGTGACTTAGATGGATACATTGTAGAAAGGGGAGAGTTCTATTTTTTTCAATTTTTTGTTGGATTAGGAATTTTTGAGTTTTTGAAAAGGGATTCATTTTAATTATTCACTCATCTTGGTTGAGGGAGATGTGAATTTAATTAGAGATTGGGTTATTTCCAATTTTATCAATACTACAAAACTAAGTTGTTTTAAACAATAAAAAATTAGTAACTTAGGTTAATAAATGACAAAAAAATGGTATGGGTGAATGAATTACCTGATTAGATGACAATCCACCGGTGAATTTGCCTCCCCTCCAGCTAAATCAAGCTCCACCGATACTTCAGGGCACACAAACCGCACTCGTCCAACCTCTATTTCGCGTTTCTGATGCGAGAAGAGCGCCGTGGGTGGTCGGGACTGTGTTTTTAAATTGATTTTAGATTTCAATCATGCGTACGCGTTTTGTAGTTCTATAATGCGTACACGTTATGGTTACCTATCCTACATGTCCAGTGACATGTCAGGCTCGGGTCTTACCATGGCAGGCCCTGAATATCAGAAACGCGTTATGTTTTTATGTATTAGGAACGAGTTTTGAAAAAGTAGCATTGCATCTAAAGTGACCCTCATCTTCTTGCACACACACTTGACTATGGTTGACTTTGGTTGGTCATGGTTGAGTATGGATAACCACGATTTACTATGGTAGACTATGGTTAAATTTGTTCTTCCGTAATTGACTATTGGGTGACCTTGTTTAACTTTTGACTATGGTTAACTGTGGTTGATTATGGTTTTTCTAGTTGACCATGGTTGACTTTGGTTAGCCATAATTGACTTGTGTTTACTCTAGTTGACCATGGTTCACCATAATTGACTTTGGGTGACAATGGTTGACTTTGTTTTTCCATATTTAACTATTGGTTGACCTCATTTGACTTTTGGCTATGGTTCACTACGGTTAGTTTTTGTTGACCATGGTCAACCATGGTTGACAATGGTTTACTATGGTTAACCATGGTTGACTATGGTTGACCACAGTTTACCATGTTTGACTATGGTTGAGTGTGGTTGGGCATAATTGACTTTGTTTTACTTTGGTTGACCATGGGTCACAATCTTCGACTATGGTTGACTTTGGTTGCCCATAATTGACTTCGGTTATTATGGTCGACCATGATTGATTATGGTTAAATTTGTTTGACTATGGTTGACTTTGGATGACCAAGGTTAACTTTGGATGATAATGGTTGACTTTGCATTAATATGGTTGACTTTGGATGACCAAAGCCACCCAAAGTCAACACTGGCTAACAATGGTCAGCCATCGTTACCATAGTTAACCATGACCGACAATGGTTAGCCAGGGTTGACTTTGGGTTGTTTTGGTTGGGTTTAGTTGACTTTGGTTTACCATGGTTAACTCTGGTTGACTATTAGTTAACTAGGTTGACCAAGGTTGACTATTGGTTGGATTTGTTTGACTTTTCCCTATGGTTGACCAAGGTTGGATGCAGTTATTTGTGGTTGACCATGGCATACCATGTTCAACTATTGTCGACCATGGTTGACCATGTTTAATTATGGTTGACTGTGTCTAGCCATAATTGAATTTGGTTTTCGTTGGTTAACCATCTTCAACTATGGTTTACTTTGGTTTTCCATAATTGACTTTGGTTTACTATGGTTGAGCATGATTCACTATTGTTAACTTTGTTTGACAATGGTTGACTTTAGTTAGCTTGATTGACTATTATTGACAATGGTTGACTTGATTGACCATGGATGACTATAGTTTACCATAAATGACCATGGCTAACCATGGTTAGCCACGGTTGACTCAGGGTGCTTTGGTTGGATTTAGTTGACTGAGGTTAACTTTGGTTTACCACGGTTAACTGTGGTTGACAATTGGTTGACCACAGTTGACTATGGTTAACTATTAGTTCACCTTATTTGACTTTTCCCTATGGTTGACCAAGGTTGCCTCAGGTATCCGTGGTTGACCATGGTTGACCATGTTTAATTATGGTTGACTATGACTTGCCATAACTGACTTTGGTTTACCTTGGTTAACCATGTTTAGCTATGGTTGACATTAGTTAGCCATAATAGACTTTGGTTTACTATGGTTGAGCATGATTCAATATGGTTAACTTTGTTTGACAATGGTTGACAATGGTTGGCTAATTGGCTATGATTGACTTTTGTAGGCCATGGTTCAATATGTTGACTAAAGTTGACTTTGGTTTATCATAGTTGAGTATGGTTAACCACAATTCATTGTCGTTGATTATGGTTAACTATGTTCTTCAATAATTGACTATTAGTTGACCTTGTTTGAATTTTGACAATGGTTGACTTTGGTTGACCATGGTTGACTTTGGTAACCATAATTGACTTTTTTTTACCATGGTTGACTGTGATTAACTTTTGTTTTCCCATAATCAACTATTGGTTGACCATGGTTAATCATGGTTGACAATGGTTTACTATGGTTAACCATGGTTGACCATGTTTGACTATGGTGGAGTGTGGATGGGCATAAATGACTTTGGTCAACCATCTTTGACTATGGTTGAATTTCTTTGGGCATAATTGACTTTGGTTTACATGGGTGACCATGATTGATTATTGTTAACTCCGTTTGACTATGGTTGACTTTTGTTGACTAATTAATTAAGGTTGACTATTGTTGAGTATGGTTGACTTTGTTTGGATGCATTTGACTTTTCATTTACCTTGTTTGACTTTTGGATTTGGTTGACTATGGTTTACTATGGGTGGATGTTGCTTACTTAGGTTGACTAATTGACTATGGCTGAGTATGGTTGACCATTGCTACCTATGGTTGTCTATGGTTGACCATGATTGACTATGGCTTACAATGATTCACTATCGTTGACTCGATTGAGCATGGTTGACATTATAGGTGACACTAGGATTCACTTTAAAATCATATGGTTGATTATAATTCCATTATTGTTTGACTATACTTGATTTTGATTATAATTCCATAATTGTTTGATTATAATTCCATTATTATTTTACTATAAAATAAATATTAACTTTGTAAAACACATTTAATTTGAAAATTCATATACATTTTTTTTCTCCATCAGAAAAAAAAAATCGTACTATTGCTATTCAGTTGAATCAAATAGCACAAAGATAGTTCGTGTATCGATGATACAAGATATCAAGACAGGATCTTGTTCTCAAAATGAGCAACAGTTTAACTGCTATACAAAATTAAAATTGCCCATCAAAAAGATTTCACAAAATGATGTTCATCAACCCAAGTAGGGGAAACAACCTAAAAGAAAAATAAGTTACCCTTGTCAAGCAGACAGGCGTCCATCCATTCTTCCCAAAACAATATTCCTTCAGGACCAGCAAAAGCATCTTTTGAAAGTTGATCTGCATGAGAATTGTGAGTCCTGAAAATATGCTCGAATGAAATCTGATCCTGCTTTGCAATCTCATGACGAATTCGAACACACCAATTTTTTAGCTCAATAATATTAAGATTGTATTCATTTGAGGTCCATTTGATTGTCACTCGGGAATCCCCAAAGACTTTGAGATTAACCAGTCCAAAGGAATTTGCCACTTTAAGAACAACCCAAAGGGCCAATAACTCCGCTTTTATAGTTGTACCTCTGCCACCATTAAGACAAAGAGAAAAGTAATGATCTTCATTGATATAAATGACACCACCAGTTGCACACATACCGTCTTGAGGAGCACCATCAAAGAATAATATCGGTTGAGTTACCACAAAGGAGAAAGAACTTTCACTCACACATTTCTTACCATGTTCCTCCTCAGGGTAAGTTTGTAACATATAAATAACAGACCTTACACAATGCACCACCACAGGCATCTTGTTCTGAAAAATTGCTTCATTCCTTGTAAACCAGATAATCCAGGATATAAAAATAGGAAGGAAGAGTGGTTTTTTATAATCCCTAACCCAATTGAGCAAACCTGTGCCAAAGTCCAAATCTTCCTAGACTAAAAATTATTTTTTATTATAATTATTTTTTTAATAACAATTGTATTATGTATATGAAAATTCATATACATAATACAATTGTTATTTAAAAAATAATTATTATTTACACATATGAATATATGACATATAATATTGAAATATTTTTGATAAATAATTTATCATTATGAATATATGACATATAATATTGAAATATGATTTGAGCTTTTTTTAATAATTCAAAAATTACTTTAATTTAAAACAAAATATTTTTTGTTTAAAATATATTTATTAGATTTCAAATATATTCATTATTTATTTTAATATAATTAATGTTACTCACGTTATTATTATTAATATTTCATTATAATAATGTTAACACTATAATAACATTATTAATATTAATATTCTTATTTTTTAATATCATTATTAATATTCTTATTAATAACAATAATTTTATTTATATTGTGATTAATATTATATAATATTATATAATACTAGTAATATTATTATTTATAATAATTTTGATAAAAATATTATTAATTAATATTTTTATTAATGTCAATGTAAATTACTAATATTTATATGGTTAAAACTAAATATTATTGATTAATATCCTTAAATTTTATTAATACTATTATAAATAATAGGTTAACTTTATGAAAAGTTTTATTATTGTAAATGTTATTATAAATGTTATTAATATGATTAGTAATAATCATAATATTTTTAAATAAAATTATATTTTTTATTTTATGTTATTAAAATTAAACTATTATATTATTTAATTCACAATTCAATGCTCACATCGTCAGATAATTTACAACTAAAATATAATTATCATTCTTATGAATGACCGGGTTGGGTAAATGGTTCTTTTAATGGAAATAAATTAAATCACAATAAATATATAATTATTTTTACATTTTGAGTGTATGTTTTGAAATAATTAAATATAACTAAAATATAATTGTGCTAAAACCATGGCTGCAAATGAAATCATATCCTCAACGGACGAAGTTTAGTTATCTGAATTAGGTTTTGGCCTTTGAAGTCAAACCCACCGAGGCCTTAAAAATGAATGACTTATCAGCACAAAAAGAAGGTTTTTTCATCAATTTCGTGAGGCGCTCGTTGTTTTCAATATCAATCTCGCGACTTTTTTTTTAATAAGTTTAGTAAATACTTATTTGTTTTCCTTCCTTTCCTGATGAAAACTAATAACCATTGTTCTTAAAAGTTTTTTAAAGCTCATAGTAATAACCATTGTTCTTAAAAAAATTTAAAAACTCATAGTAATAATCATTGTTTCTATTGGTTTTAGTTATTGGATCCTTACGACCTCATCATCATTACCAATTTGGAATGCTATCACTACAACAAGATCTTATTGTGCATTACAGTATCACAAACCAAGTATTGTGCATTACACTATCACACACCAAAATAAATAATTTGGCAAATGCTATTTGAAATAGAATATATCTATCTACACAAAAAGATATCAAACAAATGGTCTTAAGCTATTAAGCACCCTGAAAGAGGGAATATGCAGACGATCCAGGTCTTTATACATTGTCTGGATTTTCGCCAAAACCACAAATTAGAGGTGAGGATGCAATCTTTGTCCTCTGCTAGGTTAAATTCCAATATGAAGAAGCCTTTAGTGCAAGGATAGATATAAGCTTCTTCTAGAAAAACATGGTATATTAGAACCGCTTCTTCTAGAAAAACATGGCATATTATAAGCTTCTTGTAGAAAAACATGGCACGTTCGGAATACCCTAAATATAACAGGCTCTGTACTTGGGTGTATAGTGAGAACGAAGGCACTCTGCTGAGTCTTCCAGTACCTGCTATCCCTCAAGAGTTAGGTATTGATGCAAAATTTGTGCCTGATGACAATGGTGAGCGTATATATTCCTTCACTCCTATCAAAGAAAACGGTCAAGAAATGTACGATGTGAGAGTGGTCTATTTAAGAGAAGGAGCATTCTGTGTTGAGCTGTGCTTACTTTGACAACGGCCGGTGTTGTACTACTTATCATATTGTTTGGATCAAATGTCGCAACAACGATCTCGAGGAAGACGATAAGGATTCTTATGTGTCGACGCTGAACACGGGAAACAATATAACTGAATCGCAATCCCAATGGCAAAGTGAGCTGGGTGCCAGCTCTGATATAATCCTCAAATCAATTAAAGTTTTTGGTTTGGGGGAGGAGCAGGCCCCGATATATCTTGAAATTAACATACCGTCCAATAGTGGAGCTCATTCTCCGAAAGCTCCGTACAGGCTGTGTGCGAACCGCCATTATTGTACAGATTACAGCGACACTTTGGAAATTCCTGACTTTTTGTTGATGCAGTATCATAGTGACGGGCATAATGAGCCTAGCCATGGTCATGTATTGCATAAACCAAAAGCAAAATAAGGGAACATCAGAGACCACAATGCAGTGTAGAATAAGATACCAAGAGGTAAGAGGTAGAATCAGAGCTTCCATACCAGTTTGTCATCCTCAGGCCACGAGTTTCTTCCAAAGCCCAATCTGAGATTGTAACTCCTCCGCCATTTTACTACAGATTGAGTTATTAACTGGCTTGGCTTGGCTTTGCTCTTTTTGAGTGAATAACAGAACGCATTGCGATTAATGCAATAAACAACAGGAGCACAAATATTAATATCAAAGATTTCATAGTCAAAGGAACAATAGTGAAATACTGCAGAGACTTACTGTTTATGAATCCGCATGGCTCCCACCTCCATTAAAATTCCTGTACGCCGGTCTAATTTCCAGCAGATTCATATCAGATACCAATGGTCTTATAAACTAAATAATTTAGGGTTTGCGTACTCCACAATTAAGTCTCCTCCATTGCTTGGACCTGCAAACAAAAGAGAAATCCAAAGAAAGACGCAAAACAGTACCATAATGCAGTGATGCATGCGTCAAACTCAACTCGGAGACTCTATTGCTCTTCTTAACCATTCGTTCGCTTCCCCACCGCCTGGCAACAAAGTCTGATTAGAAAAAAAACTGTAACCTAAGTTTGATTAGCAATAGACGTTTGGGTAACCTGTGAGCTCACCCCAAATCTGGGTCGTTGGATGGATGTGCTCAACGAATTATATTCTAACCCAATTAATCATTACTGCCCATCCTTAATATGTAATTAAAAGGCTACCATCACCCTTTATATACATTTGTTCATTGTAGCGCCTATGGGCGAACTAAAATGCTCGACCGCAGATGGCAGACAGGACAAGTGTTATTCCATCCCAACCACAGCGATGGCATGAAGTATAGCAACATTCAATAGAAACAATCTATCTTCAGAGATGATAATATGAAGTATACCAACATTCATTAGAAACTATCTATCTTTAGAGATGATAAGAATAATAAGAAGTATAGCAACATTCATTAGAAACTATCGTAGAAACTATCTATCTTCAGAGATGATATGAAGTATAGCAACATTCATTAGAAACTATCGTAGAAACTATCTATCTTCATACATGATACGAAGTATAGCAACATTCATTAGAAACTATCGTAGAAACTATCTATCTTCAGAGATGATACGAAGTATAGCAACATTCATTAGAACTATCGTAAAACCGTCGACATGAAGGAACTCTCAAGGCATAAGGACCAAAGGGGCAAGTTTCCATTGTTGATGCAAAACTAATCATTGAGTGATCTTCTATAACTGCTCCCTACAATCTTGCAAACAGCAAAACCACCACTTCCACAGGTGATCACTTCGAGATGCTTTTCATGTTTGCAAGCTGACTAAATTTCTAAGCTAATCAAAGGAATAGACAATGAATAAAATTAAATTTCATGTTTGCAGCAAACGTCTGGAGATCCATGATAGAACCAGTGGAAAAGGGATAAGCTAATCAAAAGAATAAACAATGAATAAAATTCGGAAAAGCACATTTCACTGTATTTCCAGCAGAGGAACCTAAATTCGGCCTATTAACATATACATCAGATGACGAGATACCTTTAAGGACAAATTCCATGCAAAGTAATCGTTTTCCATGTACATGAAATTTCACAGTAAATGTTCTTCAGAAGGCTACAAAAAGAAATAATCTATTATAGTGGGATATACCACGAGATCTCCCTCATCCCATCATCCCATACACAGAGATATGTAAATATGCAGATTAAAGAAAAATATTAGTAGTGATCATATTGTAAAGTTAAGAGTAATAGCACTAAAATGCTCGACGGCAGATGGCAGACAGGATAAGTGTTATTCCATCCCAACCACAGCGATGACATGAAGTATAACAACATTCAATAGAAACATTCATTAGTAAATATCGTAAAACCGTCGACGGCAGACGGGACAACTGTTATTCAATGCTAACGATCCCATCCACGTGGAGATGCAATGCCGGTGGTATATGTGTCCGCAATGTAGCTGACCCGCCTCCTCTCCCAATTCAAAATCGTCGTGGCAAATTGCGCAGGTTGAAGTAATGGTATTGTTATCTCTGATATGGTCGCCTGAAATCCGAATGGGTATGATCTGGCGAGGCATTCCTGGTTCCCTTCCAGCTTCCCGGTCTGCTAAGTCCCGGGCTGCTTCTTCTGCTTCCCTAAGTCTACTAAGTTCGTCTAATCCCCGTAATAACTCGGCATTAATTTGACTCGAAATTAATCGTGCTAGTACCGCAGGTTCCCGTAATTCGTATATCTCCACATTCATTTGACTCGCCAAAGATTCCCACGTCCTATCCTGTATTAAATAACTTCGCTCTGTTTCGCTTTCGAATTCAGGAGAATAAATTAGGTAATATGTGTCCCATCGTTCTCGGTCCCCAAAATATCCTATAAACTCCTGCAATGCAGCTAATAATTGTCGCCCTTCTGCTTCCATTTCTATTTCTATATTCAAAGAATGGCTGCTCCAACTGAATCTGGAATGAATCTGGAAGGAATGCCTTTGCCTTTATACGAATAGCCGCTTCCTCTACCGAAAGCACCAATTGAATCTCGAATGACCTCTAAAATCAAAACTGTTACAGAAAAAGGGATCGCCTTTGCCTTTATTTATATGAGAAGAGGAGACCGCACTCTGCTCACTTGAATTTAATTAATAATAATGAAAAATGTATGGGCAATCCATAATTCATAATTCAATGGGTGTGTCGGCTGTGGTGCGGTGATTATTGGAACCGTGACATGCACGTTATTGTATTCATTTAGTTATTGTTTATAAAATGGATTCTTTTATCTTGATTTGGTATTTATAGCATTACTTGAGTGATTTTAAAAAGTTTGAGCTATGGGTGTATATGTACATAGACATAGATTCAGCTTTTTTAAGGTTGTAATAGTAATAATAATAATATATTCTATTTAACAATGTCATGATAGTCATTTAAGATTAGGATTAGGGTTCTACATGTTTAAACTCTCAACTAGGATTAAGGATTTGGACCTTCTAGAATTTTAAATTTCTTGAAAGTACACACATGAGTAGCTTGATATGTGTGAGTAATGGAAGTTAACGTAGCATCTACTTGTTATCTTGGTTGTCAACATGATAGGTCAACTTCTCGGAGGCACAAAATGTCAACTCACTGTGGAGTTTCCATTGAAATTATGGTTTATATGGATGCTACATGGTCTTCTACTTCCTATGCTCTACTCCAACACCTCACTCCTTTACTTTGCTCAACTATGGAGAAACGATAAAAATAATACTAACCAAACCCATTCCTTTCAAAGTGGCCAACATTTAACAATGTGATCATATTCATCTAAAGGTTAAGGGGAGGGTTTTATATGCCTCAATTCCCTCAAGAACTTTCTTGAAAGTCCACACCTTACTAGCTTCATGTTTGTTAGTAATGGAACTTGACATTGTATCCACTTGGTACCATTGTGGTCAACATGATAGGACAACTTATGTGATATATAATTTCCTTCTACAAACATTGATTAGGGTGATCTCTCTTAGAAAGCTATTAATGTCTAGAGTGTTATCAATTGGTTCGGAACTTTGTCCAAAACATTTTGGGACCAAAATATTACGTTTGATGCCTAATTCAAGTTCAAAAAATTTCTACAACTCAAATCACCAAAATAAAACCTACCTCTAAAATCTAATGTGCAAGCCAATAGCTCCAATTTTTCCACCAAAAATGTACCAAAGTATATGAAAAACTATATGGTGGTAGATTTCATACCAGGCATCCCCATTTTTGGAGGCTTTTGGACCCCAAAATATTTCATTGAAGCAGGTGAGGAATGTTTCCTCTACCTTCTCCATGGAGTACCATTTGGATTTTACTAGAAGTTTTCCTTTTAGCCCAACCTATTAATTTTCATGCTTTCTTGATCTCGTTATTCTCAACTTCTTATGAAAATCTACATCCTTTATTAACTCTTCATGGGCTTCTAGTGCTACTTGTCATCTTTGGTAGGTAATACATACCCATTAGTTTCCTAGTCTAACATAGAAGGATCATAAAGTTTCATATTTTTCACATTCACTACTAAGCAAATGCACATATATGGGGGGCATACTAAGTCCATAGAATTGTCAACTACCTTCTCCAACACTTCTTATTGTAATTTTATTGTACTTCCTTTGACAAATATTCATATTGTATTTGATTATGTAAAAAACCTAAAATAAATAATTTAAAATAGACACTTTTGACCCAGTGGGTAAACTACCCCAATTAATGGGAGTTCTGCCCCACACAATGGGCAAAACTGCCTCACTCAAGTTGGCCCATTTAGGGAAACTCAAGTTGGCCTAGTTAAGTAAAACGACTAGTTTGTGACTAGTATAAATAGAGTGGAGCCTAGCTCACTTGGTGCATCACTCACTCAAGCAAGTTCGCATGAGTAGAGGAAAAAGGACAAGTTCGCATGGGAGAAAGAGTAACTACATTGAAGACATATTTTCTTGGGGTTTATATTTTATCTTGTTCTCGGGTTATTGTATGAGATTGACATTGTACTTTTTGATGAATCTATATTGAAGAAGTTTTGCTCGGTTTTTCCTGTGAGAGGGTTTTCCCACGGTAAACCTTTGTGTTCTCCTGTTATGTTGTGCTTATCTATCTTTTAGTGATCCTATTGCATATGGCTATTGTGATAATAATATAAATTGTTTGAATATCTAACATTACCATCCTCGAAGTATCCAAATTCTAACTTGGTATGAGAGTTGGCCTCAAAGAAGACCTTGTTTAGCAAAAACTATGAGAAGTGAAAACTAGGGTTTCTTGTTTCAGAAGCTTTTCACCATAGATAATCCTGAAAAGGAGGTCAATATAATTCTCCCTAGGAGGGTGTATCTTCCTATGTAGGAAGATTCTATATCTAAGAATTTTTAAATTTTGACCTAATTTTGTTTTTGATTTTTGGCAGTTCTGTCCACACACTTGGAAGCAAAGTTGGAATTTGATGGGAAATTTTCCCCGTCATAGGGCATTCTTCCCATCAAATACATGTAATTTTTTAATGAAGTCCTCTACCTAAACGGCCAATTAAGCAATTTGCAAATGTTTTTTTGACATCTAACTATTTTGGTAAGACATCATTAGTTTCATTTGGTTCGTCGAGCTGGAAGCTAGGAGATCTAGGGTATCTGACTCTGTAGTACATAGGTGGCTTTGGAGTCCAAATTCCATATGTTGAACAGTGAAATGTACTCACGGAGTCACACGGTCTGCGACCACTTCCACGCGAGCCCAGGATTTAATGAAGGAATTAACTCCTCCTAACATCTCCATCTACCACCTCCTCTAGAGATTACAGTGGAATCTGGACCATGGTATTCGTAAATTGGAATTTGGGAATGGACTAGTGTTATACCTCAAAGTCCCACTTTGGGTGCCATTTCACCTCATCATGGTTTATCCCCATGTGAAACCTAATGGTGCTTCCTCCTAATGAGTGTTAGAACTTACTCCTACCTAGTTGGTCCCCTCTTTGGCCTTCCTTGGAACCCCTAGAGCCAAATCCAACTTTTTCAAGCTGAAAGACACCTTATCAAGTCAAATGCCACATCACTTGGCTCACTATAGAAGAATTTCCACGCCCTTCTAGTGGTGCAAGGCGTGAACATTCCCCTTTTCACGCCTTGCATACATGCTGGGGCACGAAAATTAAAACATCATTGTTCCTTGCATGACCCCTCGGGTGTGAAAACTTCCTTACACCTATCTTTAGCTTGGATCTTGGATCTCACTTCCGAGATATTTTTATGGGATTGAGTGTAGCCTTCAAATCCTCACTCACCTTCCCTCTTTGGTCTAGTTCAACCTCCTAGATCCACCATTGTCTCTCCTAGATACACCTTCCTCTCCTAGTAGTTGGCCTCCCTAATCCTATAAGAAGGAGGCCATCCATAGGCTAAGGGGAGAGCACTTGAGGCATCAAAATTATGGTCTTAATAGTTTTGTAGAGGTAGCCAGGAGGGATTCTTTGGAGATGAAGTATTGCTTGGACATCAAGGGATTGCTTTGTAAGATTCTCCTAGTTTCTATCAATATAACTTGTCTTATTTTCCCATTTTGTGCTTCTTGTTTCTATCATTAGCATGAGATGTTTCTAATCCAATTTAGATCTTAACTAGTATACAAAGTATTTGGAGATTGTTTTTCTTGTTGTTTTCTTGACTTAAATAGGTTCTACTTGCAGGATTCAAGGCGGGAGCTGGAGTTAAGACGAACATCTGATTCGAGGTGAGTTACTTTACTTCCTTATTTCCAAGTACGCTAAGAGTTTGTATGCATTGTTAGATATAGGATTTTAAGGTAGCATTTGTTTATTAACTGTCTTAGATTAGACTTTGTTAATCCCAGTTTAGTCTATGGGTAAATCTAACTATCCGTAGGATGGATTTACTAACACAACTAGGAGGGGGCAAGGGAACTCAAACTCAAAGAGAAACGTCATCGTGGCATCGCCTTCCATACTTCTAGTTCCCTCATCCCTGTACCACCTGGAACTGAGTCCGGACTTGCAAGCTACAAGATTCTGTAACACTACAGTCTGCCAATACCAGTGCCAGTGCCACTACCATCAACCTAGAACCTGCAAGCTATAGCAAAGTGATCTCTGACCAGGCTTTGATCTTTGTGGGTAAGTCTTAAGTCAACGTCAGTCTTTGGAAGAGCCAACTTAATTATTATTTGCTTATTAATGAATTTGAAGGGCACTCTGAAAAGAGTCGAGCCATTATTATTTATTTATTAATGAGTTTGGAGGGGGCATGTATAGAAAAGGGTTTAGGGCCCAATATTGAATTAGCTTAGATCTCTGTGATGCCATTGGTTTGTATGCAGTATTGTTATTTTTTCTACATTGAAAGAATCTTACTTCAAGTTATTATTATACCTCTGTGTTATGGAAAATGAGATGGACCTCTTCTTGTTGAGAGCACCAAGCTCCTTTTTTGTGTTATGCTCTTAGGTATTAGCTTTTCATATCTACATTTTGAGAGATTTATTTCTCTACAAATGAAGAGGGGGATGACCTCTGTTGAGAGAGGGTTGATCCCAATGATTCTATTATATATATATATATATATATATATATATATACAGGGCTAAATTTGAATTTGAATTGATGCCTAAGATCTGCTAGAGCACAATAACCATAGGTAGAGGTGGTTGTTGGCAAGCTGGTTGGACCTTTCATTTGATCTTTTAACCAGAACAGAGAGTGAGGATATGACATCGAGGGGTTACACTTTAAAGTGAACGAATTTACTACGTTAAATGAAACGAAGATTTTGTTGGTCTTGCTGCCTGCCCTCCTGCCTTCCCTATAAGGGCTTGCTTTCTTGGTCCTTACTGGGCTAAGATAAATTTGAGATCCCAGATTAGGCCAATGTCCCCCATGATGGTCGGATTGGGTGAAGGGGACGTTACATTGGGTTTAACCACTTTTGCCACCTATGCTCTAGATCCTAGATTTGATTTGATACTTCATTTTATACTCTGCCACTTGTGCTTTTGGAAGTTTGAATACTGCCCTAGCATACTCAATCTCTTCAAATACGGAGTTGGTTATCTAGGTCTTCTACCATTTATGTAGTAGCTTCTCTCATGATTCATAACGTTGGAATTGCTTACTTAAAATCCTATCACATGTGTCCTTAAATATATATTGATCCATTATTGAATGCCTTGAAATATGGAGATGGATGCTTGAGGAAGTTGATCTAATCCTGGTCCTGGAAATCTGGAGGTAAACCTTTTTCCAAATCTTTGATTTCCACACAATGTGCTGGTTTGGAAATGCAAATCTGCTACTTAAACTAAATATTTGGGATCGATCACTGACCACTATGAATCTGGGATTGCTGGATGATCCCTTGCCACCTGTATATCCATTGTTTTCATATCTTTGAAAGTTGGACCTATTCCTTTAACTATACATAAAGGCCTAGCATTTATGTTTATTACTGAATGCATTACTTTTTGCATGTAATGAAACATATTCCAAATGCAACAAATTGAAGTATTTGATTCTTTCAATATAGAAAGGCGCCCAGATCACCATCCAACGCATTAAGCAGATTATATGCTCCTTGTTAGTTCTAGCTTGCTGAGCTTGATTTAAATTAGGTAGCATAAGTTTGATCTGAAGAAAACACTCAAGACTGGGTTGCAAAATGAGGTTGTCATTCATGCATTCGAGAGTTTGGCATTGTAACATTTGAATGCATGTTGTGACACATTCCCTCAACCATTTTCTTTGATTGTCATACTCTTCAATGCATTTATCCATAATCAATTGGCATTTGCAATTTGATAATGGCTTTTAGTTACATCACTTCAAAAGATTTCCTCTATTCCTTTTGTTTGCATATGGCTTGAACCTGAAATTGGCATTTGTGTGCTCAACATTTCTTTATTGCTTAGGGGCGCTCTCTGCATTTTGTCTCTCTTCCTTCATCAACGTTTGGATAGGACACTAATATTTACCCGGCCCACTTTATCCATGAGACTTCCCTTTGGCACTGTGGTGTATGCTTAATATGACGCTTATACAGCTGTTTGTAAGATACATGGGTGCCTTTCCTTTGATGAGATTAGACGTTATGATGATGTGAATACCACACCCATCCTCTTATAAAATATTTTATTGATCTTTATATACCGGTCCGGTGGTTTCATAGCAAACCAACGCATTTTTCCCAAAGACTTGGCTCGAGGTTTCTCCTTAGCACTCCATGTTTGAGCACTCACTGTTCGGTGATGACTGTATATGAGTTTTATGGACTCTTGGAAGCGTTCTTTGCTTTGATGAACACAATACAAACAGGACTGTATGGAAGCCTCACGCAGAAAGCTAAGGAAAGTGACAGCTCACGCTCTTGGATACATAAACTTTATGCAATGACATTGAATTCGAACTTGGAGCTGGACATTTTATTTCGGCACTGTCGGCATGATTGAAAATATGAATGTTAACAGGTTTTCTTCTTTAATTACATTCGATTGGCTTTATTTTGACAGTTGGGCGCATGCTTGAGACTTGGCGTTTCATGTGAGGAGCACAGTTTGAGACTAAAACTGGTTATGACATTCGATGGCAGATTGTCATTTTTACATGCAATGGGGTAAAAAGATATTTGTATTTTATATGACCAGTTGATCTGAAGGCTCCCTTTGGGCTCTTGCATTGACTCACTCAACTCGCGCAAAACACCACGTGATGTCTTAACAAAAGTCTTAAATAGGTAAAGGTTCAATAGTAAACTATGTCTTAATAAAAGGATTAAATGGGTAAGGTTTAGTAGTAAACTATAACATATATATGACCACTTTTTTTAATAACCATACTCAAAATAAAAACAAATATAAAACATTATCTTAAAACTATAAAGAAGAATTTTAAAATAATATTATTTATATTTATTTGATATAATAAAAATAAAGGCCACTGAGTCAAAAGATCATAGGTTAGAATCACATTCTTTAATGGATATGGCCATATGTAAATGGATGAAGAGCTCGGGTAATATGGCATGAAGACATAGAGCATCACGAACACAGAGCAATATTTAGTAACTTTAGGATTTAAAGCTTGACGCGAAGGATTAGAGGCTTTGATCATTTCGGTAGCGAAAACCAGGGACCCTCTTAACATGCCAGCTACCAGAAACTAAAAAAAAATGAGAAAATTTCAATGCTAACAGTTATGATAATGATCAAGTGGTCAATGACATCATTCAAGGATACATGGTTGCACTTTGTCATCCTACTGAAATTTGATTATGCTCAATATCTTTTAGAGATAATTCATATACAATTAACCAATGTTCATGCAACAAGGAGTTTTAGATATCAATCTTACTTGATTTATCTCTTACTCTTTTGTCACCATGAGCATTTTCAACATAATTTAGAACTTAAAATTACTAGTGAGAAAGGAAATTCAATATTCGTCATAGAGTGGACTCCATTTATAGGAAATCGACCAGAACACAAAGGTTTCAATCAATTTGTAAATTTGTTTATGTCTTCAGTATACAACATTTTCTAGGGAATTCCTCCTCCAAGGGTATTTCCAGATTGTAAAAATTTGTTACAATTCATGAGTCTAGACAAAAGGGTTGGAGATGGGTTCTTGTTTAAAGACCATAAAATTATAAGGGTTTATGGATTAGAGGTGAAACCATTCTTATCTCCAACCTTTTTAGCACCAAGTATATTTTCTCTTGAATATATCAGGCATAGAATGGATTCAGATGATAATCATTTTGTACCAAAGAACTATCACGTCAATTTCAACTTGTTAAAGTAGGAAGTGGGTCCTTTTATAGTAATCACAAGAGCAACCCAAGGCATGGTTGAGAAGCTATTAACGAAAATTGATATTGAGAAAGGATAATAGTGGCATTATGATCCACAACAAACCATTTAAAAGAAGAGAATGCAATTAGGAATTGTTTCTTACAATCATTAAGCAAGGTCAGAGCTGTAAAAACTTGCTAATATGGATTCGTGGGAGTAAGTGTGCAACTTAGAACAAAGGGAAGAATAATAATTACTCCTAAAAAACAAGAGAAAATTTGTAAAATATTAGATTCCGAAGTTGATAATCTCGAAGGAAATCCATATGAGAAGAAGAAACAAAATATTGGAGATCTGAGGGATCAGAGGAGTTAAAACGGTGAAGAAGAATTGTTAAGAAAGTATTTCATGACATTTGAACAATTTTATTCAACAAGTTAATAGAAAGAGAAAGCTCAAGAAGTTAAAGGGGAAGCTATAGATCATATTCAATCATCACAGAACCAAATTGTTGCTGAGTTTGTAAATAAAAAAAGGCAAACTTAAAAGATGACAAAGGAATGGAATATAGTAAATTGGAAACTAGGACCATCCCAAGTAAAACTCATGTCAACATTAGATTCAAAAGAAGGTGTCTTTAACTTGGCTATTTTAGAGCCCAATTCTTCGAATGTAAGAACATAAGAATATTATAGGGCCAACACATTAAAGATCAATCTACAACATGTCAATATGGTGGATAATATTAGTTTTCACAGAAAAACATGCAAAATTGTTTATAGAGATTTGTTGCAAAACAAAACAAGCTTGGAAAAGATATGGTCAACACTGAAGAAAGTAGAAACAAAATTGAAACAGGAGAAAGTTTCAACTAAAACCAAGAAATCAAGTATTAAGGATTTAGAGAAACATATAGTACAATTAAGTGTAGATCCAAATGATCCAACGCATATTCAAGCCTTGTTGAAAGAAAAAGATATTGAGATCAAATACTTAAAGAATAAGTTAAGGATACTAGAATTGGGGCATGTGCAAATAACATAATTGTTAGCTATGCAACAAGAAAAGGATTAGATGCTTCTAAAAATGGAAAATATGAATGAGAATATTGATATATATAAAAACATATTGAAATTTTATCTTAAGAAATAGTTTAATCTAATGGTATCAAAAGCTTCATCGTTTAAAGAAGTCCTACGTGATTCTTCAGAAGAATTACGAAAGCCATGTTAAGTGTTGATCTCAAAGATGCGGAGATAGTTAATATCAAGAACATGAAATCCAATAAATATTATGAGATTTGTATTTTGAAAGATGATATAAAGGAAAAAGATGAAGTTGTTGATGATATGAAGATAAACTTCCAAAGAGAGTTGGACCGATCAAAGAACACGCTTACAGGAAAAACTTTCATGATTAGAACAATGCATATAATAATGGGATCAAATAGCAGAAGAAGTAAATAAAGTTTGGCTCCATTTTATTATAACAGGTGATGAATATGGGTTAGCTTCTAAAACTCAGCATGATACCAGTGTAATCTTGCAGGAATTGGGTGATAAGTCACATGTTGTCAATAATGTTCTAATATTTCTTAATTCAAATGCTCTAATATTTCTTAATTCAAAATATTGGAATGAATCAAAATCTATGAGTGTTAATGATTGTACATCTCTCATTATGGAAGCTTCAAGAGTGACTACAAAGAAAACCTTATTTCAGCGGGCTTAAACCAAATGTAATATGGTTATGAAGAAGTATGAAGTGTTCATGCAGAATTTTAAGAAGTTAGTAAATTTAGGTTAATTACCATCATGCTAGGACAAGAAGGGTAACTTTATCCAACTAGAAGCATACAAAGAGATGGTTATACAGGTGAGGAATAATGATGAAAAATTCTGAGATTCAGGAAGGACTCTGAGTGGGAAGGTTATTTTTGACAAGTTGAAAGATGATTTTGAATTAATGAGTCTCATAAAAAGAAATTTTAAGGAAACAATCCTTCTTATGTGAAATTAACGTAATTGGATGTAGCAGTAAGAAAGATGGTTAGTTATGCTTATCCAATAGGAAATCGATGGACCATGATTTCTAGATTAAGTGGCACCAATTTTTCTCCAGCTATTAATCAATTTAGTCAAAGTGGTAGAAGATAAAGATGGATTTAGCGAATATCTTTTGATATGGCTTGTATCTCCAAGAGCCTAAAAACATAGATACAAAATTTAACATAATATTTTTTATATAGGAAAGAAACCACATACAAAAGGTTTTTTTTGTTGCAAAAATGTAATTTTTCTCGGAGAATAGAGCCATCTATGACCAAGTTTCTCAAGAGTTGTAAAGAACTATGTGATCCATGTTTAATGATTTTTTAGATTCACCTTTTTAATTTGTATTAGTTTGTAAAACTCTCTAATTTTATGTGCCATCTACTTTGTATACACATAACCCTTTCAGTCTATGTATTTGATGTTTGATATATTTTGAGTAACGTTTCAAAGACCATCATTTTGGTACTACTTCCTTTGCTTTATATATTTTCATTGAGTTGACAGATATATCATATTTCATGGAAAACGTTGTTATTATTTGACGTGACTTGTTATTATCTTTAGAATCATTATGATTATGATTTCCTTGGTGTTCAGATACATTTTGTTCTGCTACTGAATTCACTTTGCTTATGTGTCACTTCCTTTGTACATACAAAACACTTTCAGTATTTATATCTAATGTTCGAGATGTTTTGAGTAAAGTTTCTAAGACCAACATTTTGGTACTACTTCTTGTTCTTATGTCTTCATTGAGTTGACAAATATATCAGATTTCATGGAAAACATTTTTAATATGTGTCATGAATTGTTATTATCGCTAAAACCATTATGGTTATGATTGCCATGGTGTTCATATACACCGTGTTCTGCTATTAAATTCACTTTGCTTAGTATGCATTTCTCTCTTAACATGATTGAAAATTTATTTTCCCAAATACCTTTTTCTTGTTTATTGACAATGGTACCTTTGAGATTGATTTTATAGCCTTTATGTTCTTATATTATCCCATAGACGTAGTTATTGAAGAGATCAAATTTGAAGTGAGGAAGTGTTACTTGTATTGAGATCCTTCCATCATACAGACGACAAGAAGCAAATATATTTTTTCAATAGATTTCTTTAAACATGAGGATACTAATTGACTCATTTCTTTGTGCAAAACCATACTTTACGAAATGAATGCACAATGAAGCCACGGGGCCATGGGGAGATGAGGGAGAGGGCCCCCTAGAGGTAATCACATGCCAAGGGACCAACGGAGTCGATGGTTCATCGGTCCGACATTCGGTTTCTAGGCTATGTCGAGCTGCAAGTCACATGAAAATGTTGTTCAGGGACAAGAGACACAACATTTTATCCCGGGAAAACCTCATGGGGAAGAAAACCTAGCAACCTTTCTTAAAATAATTATATGTTTAGAAATCAAGTACAATGAAACCATGAGTGAGTTCATTGAAACCTTTAAATATAATAGTTTGTTCTTTTTACATAGCGCATTCATGAGTAATAGATAATCCACACAAATCAACACATTAGATTGAGGCAAGAACACGTGGAAACCGAAGAACAAATACAAAGTGAAATGTATCATTCATTTATAAGTGAAATGTCAATGTGCATGTCTGCAAAAGTACATGTATCCAAAAGTATCCAAAAGTGCATGTCTCCAAAAGTACATGTATATCCAAAAGTGCATGTATCCAATGAAGTCAATGTACATGTCTCCAAAAGTACATGCACAATAAAGTCAATGTACATGTCTCCAAAAGTGAATGTATCGAAAAGTACATATATATACAAAAGTATCCAAAAGCACATGTGTCCAAAACTATCAAAGCCACATGTACATGTATCCAAATGTACATATATCCCATAAGACACATCAAAACTCAAGCTTTCTCTTGTTCTTTCCCGACGTTGATCCTCTAGGCACATCTCTAGGATCAGTGTGCATCTCTGGATCCTGCAAATTAAATATCAATTGTTAAATTCAACTAACTATGTACACCAATACATTAGCTCAACAATTATCAACTGGAGCATGGAAAGTGCATGAAACACTTGGTCACTGAAGGACATCTCACCTCAATTGACAAAGGAGATTGTGTTGCTTGTGTAGCAGATGGAGCTGTTGGTTGAACATCCAGGATGGTCAAACCAGGGGGGCCAGGAACTGCTCCTGCTGGTGGTGGCTACAATGAAAAAATGTTGAAATAGTTAGAAATGCATGAATAAACAATAGACAACAATAATAAACTATGTAAAGATAATGTTGAAATAGTTACATACCTGTGTGTAATCAGTTGCCATTGCAGATGGGGCACTAACTGCTGCATCAACCATCGATGCGATGTTTTCAGTAGACAACTCGAGTTCCTGATGCAGTAAACATGCAATTCAAACATTAACAAAAACGATTTATGCACTGGATTTCAAGTTAAACAACAAATATCATTGAAGGATATACATTACCATGGTGTGAGTAAGCCCGTGGTTGTGGGCAGTTGGAGTCTTTCTAGGAGTAGAACGCCTCACATACACACGACCCTTGTTCACGAATGGCCTGGAGGGAGATACAAATCCAGGCAATGGTCCAGTTGTCTCGGATGGTGCCTACAGTTAGCAAGTGTTCATGTAGTTAGACATGCATAATTCAACAAACAAACATGTATTTAAAAAATGTCATTTTTAATTTTTTACCTGGAGCCCAGATGTTTCATGGGATGGTACGACCATGGGTGATACCTCCACATTACCTTGCCCCAGTGAAGGATCTGCCATCTGCAAGTTTAATAATTGTAAATATTAGACTGTAGATAGCATTAGTGAACTAAAATGTAAAGTATGTGGAAACTAACAAATTAACAAGTATTAAAAAACTGAAATTTTAAAATGTTTACCTCGATGTGAGATACAACAATAGGTGCTATATAAGATGGGCCTACCAAATGGGTAGCATCATGCCCCCCTGTAGAGTCTGGAACATCCGGCACTGGGGCATCGTTGCTGGCATAAAGCATCAACTGCAAGTTCACAAAATTAATATATTAGATCAAACTATATATATGTGTACAAAGACGAAAATAAATGAAGAATTTATTACAATTAACCATCAACATACCTCTCTCAAAAACCCACTGAAGGAAACATCTGAGGCAAGACCATAGCAGGGACGACCACATGATGTGCACTCGTGAGGATCAGTACTAGGATGGGGATGTGTCGATGGTCCTGCACTAGTGGATGGTCCTGATGGTCCTGCACTAGTTGATGGTCTTGCATGGTGACGAGCTGGTGTATGTACCACACCAGAGACACATGTCCCTTCCTCACCCATATGTTGAACCATAGTGCCATGGCGAACCACCGCCTATGCCAAACTCAAAAATGCATCCCGTGTCTGTGGAGTAATATAATGTGCAGGTGGGACATCTGGCCCAGGCAACTGCTTGCAAGGTGCAGGGATAGGGCGATCCTGGTCTCGAAGCCTCACATTGGGTTGGTTTTGGGGCATCCCCCCACCGATCCCCTAAAACTGCAAGATGTCAAAATAGTTTACGTGTTTATGTAACACGAACTCTGCGTACATCTTTCGAAGGAAATACAAGGGAATTTCCCTATTGTTGTGTGGTGGCATATTAAAAACCATGTATCATCTGTCCATCCAGTTATCAACAAATGGTTGAAACGTGCACCACTCAATGGAGATATGTGGCCTATTTACATTTGGGATTTCCCCCGTCCGAGGGTCCCTAAACAATGGAAATATGAGCTCTTTGGATATTTTCAACTTTCTTATTGCATTGTAGTCTAGCCCATCAACATATTCTTGTCTTTTTCTTTCTCTATATGATGTAATATCATATAGTACATTGCTAGACTATGAAATGGTGTCAACAATTGCATCCAAGGTTGATGCAAGCGAGCGACGAATCCTGTCACTGCCACTAAAAGTTGCACTAATGCCCCTCAAGTGGGAAAGCTCAATCAGTATCTCGGCATTGGTGTCCATAGCCGCAACTGTAATAAAGACATCAATACGAAAATCATTAGAAACATATACATTGTATATAATGATGTCTCTTCAAAATTGAAAATGTATTAAATCAAACTCAAGTAAGCAATTTAATGACATTCACTTACATACATTTAAAACTTAAAATTAAACATTTAACAATTAAAAAGTAAGTTTCGTTCAACTTCTTTCTAGAAGTTTAGGCACTTCTTAACCCTCATTGGTAACTTTTCCATGCAAACTTGGGTTTAAACTTCTTAGAATTTAGGAGTGTTATTTTGACATGTTTTGGCCTTTACGTCCATTGCAGAAAACAATATTTCCATCAACTTCAGAGGCTAACATTAAATTTATTGATTTCAACATATTACGCCTTGTGGTTGGAGGGGAGGACAAAGTGGCATGGAATGAAATGGATATGTATGAGTTTGTCTAGCCAATATGATTACATATGTACTTGAGATGACTATCAATGATTAAGATGTTGAATAATCAACTAGAGATTGTGACTAGAATGACAATAACAACAATGTCAACTTCTCAAAAGAGAGACAATTTCTCTCTACAAAATCGATCTCTACATTGTATGGCAAGTTCATAAAATTAAATAAAAAACATAGTGATTTTCTATATGAAGTCTTTCAGTTGAATCGACGGTCCCTGAGTGTTGAGTAGATTGATCGAGGGTGTGGATAGGGTAGGCCCGAGAGACACTTTGTTAATGCGTTTTGGCATTTAGTCAAGGGTGCTTAACTAAGAGGCAATGTATAGCTACATACACTTTTGATGAAATTTTGATTATGTTCATGGACAAATGATTGTGATGAAATTTTGAGAAACCAAATTACTAATTTTTTTTGCATTTTTTCTATTCACGCTTGTGCATGCATTTCATCTTGTTATGTCCATTACCAAGCAAAATTATTTAATTAGTATCATGGGAAATGGCCTTTGAGGGTTGGAAATTTGGGTTTCAAGTGGATGGATACCTAAGTAACTGGACACGTCCAATAGGGTCCCTGTGTCGCGTGGGACATGGTTTTAGATGATGGTTAGTGGGATAGGGTAGTCCTTAGCATCAAGATCATGGAGCCAATCATTTCTTTGCTGGAGTTTGCAGACATGGACCAGCCCATCCCGGGAGATGTTTATGAGGGGTGGGATTCCATGATTGAGTCTATGAGGACCATTGTTATGGAGAATGAGTGTGCTGAGTATGAGACATCGACAAAGAACTTATGGTCCATCTTATCTCCAGGTGGGATAAGAATTGCACACCTTTGCATTGCTTGGTCCACTCATTGAACCGCAGGTTCTACGCTTAGGATTGGCTCAGTGGTGGGTCGGGGCCCTCATCCAGTGTCCCTTCTCACATGGATGGAGAGATCTCAGAGGGGAGGAAGATAGCATTTAGACGGCTCTTCAGGATAGAGACCACCTTGAGGTGGTGGAGGAGGAATTTTATGAGTTTTCTAGTGGCACTAGGAGATTTGGAGGATATGAGGTGGTTAGAGACATGGGGGTTAAGAAACCCCTTGTTTGGTGGACAACTCATGGGGCAACATGCCCTCTTCTACAAAAGATAGCCTTGAGGGTCCTCTCTCAAGTTACTTCATCCTCTTGTTGTGAGAGGAATTGGAGCACATATGGGAACTTGTACAGTGTGAAGAAGAGCAGGCTTGAGCAGTCCAGGGTAGAGACGATGGTGTATGTGCACTCCAACCTTCATCTTATTTACAGGAAGAGGAAGGAGTGGGCGAAGGGAAAGACACGGATGTGGGATGTCTTTCCTGATGAGATGGGTTTGGACAGTAGTACTGAGTTGGCATTAGCCAACATTGATCTTAATGATCCAGTGTTAGAGCCGGTCACTTTTGATGAGGGTGATTGTATTGAGGGGTCATCCTCCACACCAGCAGATGCAGTTAGTCAGATTGGCAGAGAGGAGGGGGAGGAGGAGGAGGAGGAGGATCAGGGCAATGATGAGTTTGTTGATTCAGGCATGGAGGAGGACTATTGAGTCATTGACAGATGGGATTCTTCCATCTTGATCCACTCCTTTTTTGTATTTACTATTAGACTATTAGACTATTAGTCTATTTGGCATTTGCCAGTGCCCAGTGGCATTCCGACATCTATGTAATACATTTTGATTTTGATGACTTAATGAGAAATATGGTTCCAAGTCTCTGACCTGCATCTATGTGTCTCAATGTCTCATTGTGATTTGTGATTGTGAATGACAAATGTGTTGTGATTTGTGAATGACCTAATTTCTATTGAATATTTCGTATTTGTAATTGTAAATGTTAAATTTTATTGGATCTATATGTTTATATTTTTAAATTTTAATATATTTTAAAATATATATATATATATATATAAAATGTGTCCTAATTCCGGGGGTCACCGTGTCCCGTGGGTACACTCGTGTCCCGTGTCCTCATGTTAGGTGACTTAGATGGATACATTGTCGAAAGAGGAGAGTTCTATTTTTTTCAATTTTTAGTTGGATTATGAATTTTTGAGTTTTTGAAAAGGGATTCATTTTAATTATTCACTCATCTTGGTTGAGGGAGATGTGAATTTAATTAGAGATTGGGTTATTTCCAATTTTATCAATATTACAAAACTAGGTTGTTTTAAACAATAAAAAATAGTAATTTAGGTTAAGAAATGACAAAAAAATGGTATGGGTGAATGAATTACCTGATTAGATGACAATCCACCGGTGAATTTGCCTCCCCTCCAGCTAAATCGAGCTCCACCGATACTTCAGGGCACACAAACCGCAATCGTCCAACCTCTATTTCGCGTTTCTGATGCATGAAGAGCGCCATGGGTGGTCGGGACTGTGTTTTTAAATTGATTTTAGATTTCAATAACGCGTATGCATTTTGTAGTTCTATAATGCGTACACGTTATGGTTACCTATCCTACATGTCCAGTGACATGTCAGGCTCGGGTCTTACCATGGTAGGTGCTAAAGTCCAGTGACACCCTTGACTATGGTTGACTTTGGTTGATCATGGTTGAGTATGGATAACCACGATTTACTATGGTAGACTATGGTTAAATTTGTTCTTCCGTAATTGACTATTGGGTGACCTTGTTTAACTTTTGACTATGGTTAACTGTGGTTGATTATGGTTTTTCTAGTTGACCATGGTTGACTTTGGTTAGCCATAATTGACTTGTGTTTACTCTAGTTGACCATGGTTCACCATAATTGACTTTGGGTGACAATGGTTGACTTTGTTTTTCCATATTTAACTATTGGTTGACCTCGTTTGACTTTTGGCTATGGTTCACTACGGTTAGTTTTTGTTGACCATGGTCAACCATGGTTGACAATGGTTTACTATGGTTAACCATGGTTGACTATGGTTGACCACAGTTTACCATGTTTGACTATGGTTGAGTGTGGTTGGGCATAATTGACTTTGTTTTACTTTGGTTGACCATGGGTCACAATCTTCGACTATGGTTGACTTTGGTTGCCCATAATTGACTTCGGTTATTATGGTCGACCATGATTGATTATGGTTAAATTTGTTTGACTATGGTTGAATTTGGATGACCAAGGTTAACTTTGGATGATAATGGTTGACTTTGCATTAATATGGTTGACTTTGGATGACCAAAGCCACCCAAAGTCAACACTGGCTAACAATGGTCAGCCATGGTTACCATAGTTAACCATGACCGACAATGGTTAGCCAGGGTTGACTTTGGGTTGTTTTGGTTGGGTTTAGTTGACTTTGGTTTACCATGGTTAACTCTGGTTGACTATTAGTTAACTAGGTTGACCAAGGTTGACTATTGGTTGGATTTGTTTGACTTTTCCCTATGGTTGACCAAGGTTGGATGCAGTTATTTGTGGTTGACCATGGTATACCATGTTCAACTATTGTCGACCATGGTTGACCATGTTTAATTATGGTTGACTGTGGCTAGCCATAATTGAATTTGGTTTTCGTTGGTTAACCATCTTCAACTATGGTTTACTTTAGTTTTCCATAATTGACTTTGGTTTACTATGGTTGAGCATGATTCACTATTGTTAACTTTGTTTGACAATGGTTGACTTTGGTTAGCTTGATTGACTATTATTGACAATGGTTGACTTGATTGACCATGGATGACTATAGTTTACCATAGATGACCATGGCTAACCATGGTTAGCCACGGTTGACTCAGGGTGCTTTGGTTGGATTTAGTTGACTGAAGTTAACTTTGGTTTACCACGGTTAACTATGGTTGACAATTGGTTGACCACAGTTGACTATGGTTGACTATTAGTTCACCTTATTTGACTTTTCCCTATGGTTGACCAAGGTTGCCTCAGGTATCCGTGGTTGACCATGGTTGACCATGTTTAATTATGGTTGACTATGACTTGCCATAACTAACTTTGGTTTACCTTGGTTAACCATGTTTAGCTATGGTTGACATTAGTTAGCCATAATAGACTTTGGTTTACTATGGTTGAGCATGATTCAATATGGTTAACTTTGTTTGACAATAGTTGACTTTGTTTGACAATGGTTAACTTTGTTTGACAATGGTTGACTTGAGGTTAAATTCCAATATGAAGAAGCCTTTAGTGCAAGGATAGATATAAGCTTCTTCTAGAAAAACATGGCATATTAGAACCGCTTCTTCTAGAAAAACATGGCATATTAGAAGCTTCTTCTAGAAAAACATGGCACGTTCGGAATACCCTAAATATAACAGGCTCTGTACTTGGGTGTATAGTGAGAACGAAGGCACTCTGCTGAGTCTTCCAGTACCTGCTATCCCTCAAGAGTTAGGTATTGATGCAAAATTTGTGCCTGATGACAATGGTGAGCGTATATATTCCTTCACTCCTATCAAAGAAAACGGTCAAGAAATGTACGATGTGAGAGTGGTCTATTTAAGAGAAGGAGCATTCTGTGTTGAGCTGTGCTTCCTTTGACAACGGCCGGTGTTGTACTACTTATCATATTGTTTGGATCAAATGTCGCAACAACGATCTCGAGGAAGACGATAAGGATTCTTATGTGTCGACGCTGAACACAGGAAACAATATAACTGAATCGCAATCCCAATGGCAACGTGAGCTGGGTGCCAGTTCTGATATAATCCTCAAATCAATTAAAGTTTTTGGTTTGGGGGAGGAGCAGGCCCCGATATATCTTGAAATTAACATACCGTCCAATAGTGGAGCTCATTCTCCGAAAGCTCGGTACAGGCTGTGTGCGAACCGCCATTATTGTACAGATTACAGCGACACTTTGGAAATTCCTGACTTTTTGTTGATGCAGTATCATAGTGACGGGCATAATGAGCCTAGCCATGGTCATGTATTGCATAAACCAAAAGCAAAATAAGGGAACATCAGAGACCACAATGCAGTGTAGAATAAGATACCAAGAGGTAAGAGGTAGAATCAGAGCTTCCATACCAGTTTGTCATCCTCAGGCCACGAGTTTCTTCCAAAGCCCAATCTGAGATTGTAACTCCTCCGCCATTTGACTACAGATTGAGTTATTAACTGGCTTGGCTTGGTTTTGCTCTTTTTGAGTGAATAACAGAACGCATTGCGATTAATGCAATAAACAACAGGAGCACAACTATTAATATCAAAGATTTCATAGTCAAAGGAACAATAGTGAAATACTCCAGAGACTTACTGTTTATGAATCCGCATGGCTCCCACCTCCATTAAAATTCCTGTACGCCGGTCTAATTTCCAGCAGATTCATATCAGATACCAATGGTCTTATAAACTAAATAATTTAGGGTTTGCGTACTCCACAATTAAGTCTCCTCCATTGCTTGGACCTGCAAACAAAAGAGAAATCCAAAGAAAGACGCAACACAGTACCATAATGCAGTGATGCATGCGTCAAACTCAACTCGGAGACTCTATTGCTCTTCTTAACCATTCGTTCGCTTCCCCACCGCCTGGCAACAAAGTCTGATTAGAGAAAAAACTGTAACCTAAGTTTGATTAGCAATAGACGTTTGGGTAACCTGTGAGCTCACCCCAAATCTGGGTCGTTGGATGGATGTGCTTAACGAATTATATTCTAACCCAATTAATCATTACTGCCCATCCTTAATATGTAATTAAAAGGCTACCATCACCCTTTATATACATTTGTTCATTGTAGCGCCTATGGGCGAACTAAAATGCTCGACCGCAGATGGCAGACAGGACAAGTGTTATTCCATCCCAACCACAGCGATGGCATGAAGTATAGCAACATTCAATAGAAACAATCTATCTTCAGAGATGATAATATGAAGTATACCAACATTCATTAGAAACTATCTATCTTTAGAGATGATAAGAATAATAAGAAGTATAGCAACATTCATTAGAAACTATCGTAGAAACTATCTATCTTCAGAGATGATATGAAGTATAGCAACATTCATTAGAAACTATCGTAGAAACTATCTATCTTCATACATGATACGAAGTATAGCAACATTCATTAGAAACTATCGTAGAAACTATCTATCTTCAGAGATGATACGAAGTATAGCAACATTCATTAGAACTATCGTAAAACCGTCGACATGAAGGAACTCTCAAGGCATAAGGACCAAAGGGACAAGTTTCCATTGTTGATGCAAAACTAATCATTGAGTGATCTTCTATAACTGCTCCCTACAATCTTGCAAACAGCAAAACCACCATTTCCACAGGTGATCACTTCGAGATGCTTTTCATGTTTGCAAGCTGACTAAATTTCTAAGCTAAACAAAGGAATAGACAATGAATAAAATTAAATTTCATGTTTGCAGCAAACGTCTGGAGATCCATGATAGAACCAGTGGAAAAGGGATAAGCTAATCAAAAGAATAAACAATGAATAAAATTCGGAAAAGCACATTTCACTGTATTTCCAGCAGAGGAACCTAAATTCGCCCTATTAACATATACATCAGATGACGAGATACCTTTAAGGACAAATTCCATGCAAAGTAATCGTTTTCCATGTACATGAAATTTCACAGTAAATGTTCTGCAGAAGGCTACAAAAAGAAATAATCTATTATAGAGGGATATACCACGAGATCTCCCTCATCCCATCATCCCATACACAGAGATATGTAAATATGCAGATTAAAGAAAAATATTAGTAGTGATGATATTGTAAAGTTAAGAGTAATAGCACTAAAATGCTCGACGGCAGATGGCAGACAGGATAAGTGTTATTCCATCCCAACCACAGCGATGACATGAAGTATAACAACATTCAATAGAAACATTCATTAGTAAATATCGTAAAACCGTCGACGGCAGACGGGACAACTGTTATTCAATGCTAACGATCCCATCCACGTGGAGATGCAATGCCGGTGGTATATGTGTCCGCAATGTAGCTGCCCCGCCTCCTCTCCCAATTCAAAATCGTCGTGGCAAATTGCGCAGGTTGAAGTAATGGTATTGTTATCTCTGATATGGTCGCCTGAAATCCGAATGGGTATGATCTGGCGAGGCATTCCTGGTTCCCTTCCAGCTTCCCGGTCTGCTAAGTCCCGGGCTGCTTCTTCTGCTTCCCGTTGTAGTTGCCATTCTGTATATTCTTCTGCTTCCCGTTGTAGTTGCCATTCTGTAAATTCTACTGCATCTGCTCGAAATTCCCTAAGTCTACTAAGTTCGTCTAATCCCCGTAATAACTCGGCATTAATTTGACTCGAAATTAATCGTGCTAGTACCGCAGGTTCCCGTAATTCGTATATCTCCACATTCATTTGACTCGCCAAATATTCCCACGTCCTATCCTGTATTAAATAACTTCGCTCTGTTTCGCTTTCGAATTCAGGAGAATAAATTAGGTAATATGTGTCCCATCGTTCTCGGTCCCCAAAATATCCTATAAACTCCTGCAATGCAGCTAATAATTGTCGCCCTTCTGCTTCCATTTCTATTTCTATATTCAAAGAATGGCTGCTCCAACTGAATCTGGAATGAATCTGGAAGGAATGCCTTTGCCTTTATACGAATAGCCGCTTCCTCTACCGAAAGCACCAATTGAATCTCGAATGACCTCTAAAATCAAAACTGTTACAGAAAAAGGGATCGCCTTTGCCTTTATTTATATGAGAAGAGGAGACCGCACTCTGCTCACTTGAATTTAATTAATAATAATGAAAAATGTATGGGCAATCCATAATTCATAATTCAATGGGTGTGTCGGCTGTGGTGCGGTGATTATTGGAACCGTGACATGCACGTTATTGTATTCATTTAGTTATTGTTTATAAAATGGATTCTTTTATCTTGATTTGGTATTTATAGCATTGCTTGAGTGATTTTAAGAAGTTTGAGCTATGGGTGTATATGTACATAGACATAGATTCACTTTTTTAAGGTTGTAATAGTAATAAGAATAATATATTCTATTTAACAATGTCATGATAGTCATTTAAGATTAGGATTAGGGTTCTACATGTTTAAACTCTCAACTAGGATTAAGGATTTGGATCTTCTAGAATTTTAAATTTCTTGAAAGTACACACATGAGTAGCTTGATATGTGTGAGTAATGGAAGTTAACGTAGCATCTACTTGTTATCTTGGTTGTCAACATGATATGTCAACTTCTCGGAGGCACAAAATGTCAACTCACTGTGGAGTTTCCATTGAAATTATGGTTTATATGGATGCTACATGGTCTTCTACTTCCTATGCTCTACTCCAACACCTCACTCCTTTACTTTGCTCAACTATGGAGAAATGATAAAAATAATACTAACCAAACCCATTCCTTTCAAAGTGGCCAACATTTAACAATGTGATCATATTCATCTAAAGGTTAAGGGGAGGGTTTTATATGCCTCAATTCCCTCAAGAACTTTCTTGAAAGTCCACACCTTACTAGCTTCATGTTTGTTAGTAATGGAACTTGACATTGTATCCACTTGGTACCATTGTGGTCAACATGATAGGACAACTTATGTGATATATAATTTCCTTCTACAAACATTGATTAGGGTGATCTCTCTTAGAAAGCTATTAATGTCTAGAGTGTTATCAATTGGTTCGGAACTTTGTCCAAAACATTTTGGGACCAAAATATTACGTTTGATGCCTAATTCAAGCTCAAAAAATTTCTACAACTCAAATCACCAAAATAAAACCTACCTCTAAAATCTAATGTGCAAGCCAATAGCTCCAATTTTTCCACAAAAAATGTACCAAAGTATATGAAAAACTATATGGTGGTAGATTTCATACCAGGCATCCCCATTTTTGGAGGCTTTTGGACCCCAAAATATTTCATTGAAGCAGGTGAGGAATGTTTCCTCTACCTTCTCCATGGAGTACCATTTGGATTTTACTAGAAGTTTTCCTTTTAGCCCAACCTATTAGTTTTCATGCTTTCTTGATCTCGTTATTCTCAACTTCTTATGAAAATCTACATCCTTTATTAACTCTTCATGGGCTTCTAGTGCTACTTGTCATCTTTGGTAGGTAATACATACCCATTAGTTTCCTAGTCTAACATAGAAGGATCATAAAGTTTCATATTTTTCACATTCACTACTAAGCAAATGCACATATATGGGGGGCATACTAAGTCCATAGAATTGTCAACTACCTTCTCCAACACTTCATAAGGGAAATACCCAATATCCTTGATATTATTTTGAGGACAATGTAATGCGTCTTGATTAAGATGCAACAAGGATTTATCTCCCTCAATATATATATTCTCAACAATATTCTAGTCATCTCAAGCCGTCTACTTTTCTTGTGACATCTTCAATGTCACATATACTTGGAAATAGATCTGCATCACCTTATGAATGAACTTTCAAGTCTTTACTGCTTGATGTCCTATGGTTCTTCCCAAAATCCTCATTGTGGTCCATATACAACATCCATGGGTGGAGGTGGAAAATATTGAAAGAATGCTTCAAAAGGGTGTTGAAGAATGTAACTTCGAAAGATATTCTTATTGTAATTTTATTGTACTTCCTTTGACAAATATTCATATTGTATTTGATTATGTAAAAAACCTAAAATAAATAATTTAAAATAGACACTTTTGACCCAGTGGGTAAACTACCCCAATTAATGGGAGTTCTGCCCCACACAATGGGCAAAACTGCCTCACTCAAGTTGGCCCATTTAGGGAAACTCAAGTTGGCCTAGTTAAGTAAAACGACTAGTTTGTGACTAGTATAAATAGAGTGGCGCCTAGCTCACTTGGTGCATCACTCACTCAAGCAAGTTCGCATGAGTAGAGGAAAAAGGACAAGTTCGCATGGGAGAAAGAGTAACTACATTGAAGACATATTTTCTTGGGGTTTATAGTTTATCTTGTTCTCGGGTTATTGTATGAGATTGACATTGTACTTTTTGATGAATCTATATTGAAGAAGTTTTGCTAGGTTTTTCCTGTGAGAGGGTTTTCCCACGGTAAACCTTTGTGTTCTCTTGTTATGTTGTGCTTATCTATCTTTTAGTGATCCTATTGCATATGGCTATTGTGATAATAATATAAATTGTTTGAATATCTAACATTACCATCCTCGAAGTATCCAAATTCTAACTTGGTATGAGAGTTGGCCTCAAAGAAGACCTTGTTCAGCAAAAACTATGAGAAGTGAAAACTAGGGTTTCTTGTTTCAGAAGCTTTTCACCATAGATAATCCTGAAAAGGAGGTCAATATAATTCTCCCTAGGAGGGTGTATCTTCCTATGTAGGAAGATTCTATATCTAAGAATTTTTAAATTTTGACCTAATTTTGTTTTTGATTTTTGGCAGTTCTGTCCACACACTTGGAAGCAAAGTTGGAATTTGATGGGAAATTTTCCCCGTCATAGGGCATTCTTCCCATCAAATACATGTAATTTTTTAATGAAGTCCTCTACCTAAACGGCCAATTAAGCAATTTGCAAATGTTTTTTTGACATCTAACTATTTTGGTAAGACATCATTAGTTTCATTTGGTTCGTCGAGCTGGAAGCTAGGAGATCTAGGGTATCTGACTCTGTAGTACATAGGTGGCTTTGGAGTCCAAATTCCATATGTTGAACAGTGAACTGTACTCACGGAGTCACACGGTCTGCGACCACTTCCACGCGAGCCCAGGATTTAATGAAGGAATTAACTCCTCCTAACATCTCCATCTACCACCTCCTCTAGAGATTATAGTGGTATCTGGACCATGGTATTCGTAAATTGGAATTTGGGAATGGACTAGTGTTATACCTCAAAGTCCCACTTTGGGTGCCATTTCACCTCATCATGGTTTATCCCCATGTGAAACCTAATGGTGCTTCCTCCTAATGAGTGTTAGAACTTACTCCTACCTAGTTGCTCCCCTCTTTGGCCTTCCTTGGAACCCCTAGAGCCAAATCCAACTTTTTCAAGCTGAAAGACACCTTATCAAGTCAAATGCCACATCACTTGGCTCACTATAGAAGAATTTCCACGCCCTTCTAGTGGTGCAAGGCGTGAACATTCCCCTTTTCACGCCTTGCATACATGCTGGGGCACGAAAATTAAAACATCATTGTTCCTTGCATGACCCCTCGGGTGTGAAAACTGCCTTACACCTATCTTTAGCTTGGATCTTGGATCTCACTTCCGAGATATTTTTATGGGATTGGGTGTAGCCTTCAAATCCTCACTCACCTTCCCTCTTTGGTCTGGTTCAACCTCCTAGATCCACCATTGTCTCTCCTAGATACACCTTCCTCTCCTGGTAGTTGGCCTCCCTAATCCTATAAGAAGGAGGCCATCCATAGGCTAAGGGGAGAGCACTTGAGGCATCAAAATTATGGTCTTAATAGTTTTGTAGAGGTACCCAGGAGGGATTCTTTGGAGATGAAGTATTGCTTGGACATCAAGGGATTGCTTTGTAAGATTCTCCTAGTTTCTATCAATATAACTTGTCTTATTTTCCCATTTTGTGCTTCTTGTTTCTATCATTAGCATGAGATGTTTCTAATCCGATTTAGATCTTAACTAGTATACAAAGTATTTGGAGATTGTTTTGCTTGTTGTTTTCTTGACTTAAATAGGTTCTACTTGCAGGATTCAAGGCGGGAGCTGGAGTTAAGACGAACATCTGATTCGAGGTGAGTTACTTTACTTCCTTATTTCCAAGTACGCTAAGAGTTTGTATGCATTGTTAGATATAGGATTTTAAGGTAGCATTTGTTTATTAACTGTCTTAGATTAGACTTTGTTAATCCCAGTTTAGTCTATGGGTAAATCTAACTATCCGTAGGACGGATTTATTAACACAACTAGGAGGGGGAAAGGGAACTCAAACTCAAAGAGAAACGTCATCGTGGCATCGCCTTCCATACTTCTAGTTCCCTCATCCCTGTACCACCTGGAACTGAGTCCGGACTTGCAAGCTACAAGATTCTGTAACACTACAGTCTGCCAATACCAGTGCCAGTGCCACTACCATCAACCTAGAACCTGCAAGCTATAGCAAAGTGATCTCTCACCAGGCTTTGATCTTTGTGGGTAAGTCTTAAGTCAACGTCAGTCTTTGGAAAGCCAACTTAATTATTATTTGCTTATTAATGAATTTGAAGGGCACTCTGAAAAGAGTCGAGCCATTATTATTTATTTATTAATGAGTTTGGAGGGGGCATGTATAGAAAAGGGTTTAGGGCCCAATATTGAATTAGCTTAGATCTCTGTGATGCCATTGGTTTGTATGCAGTATTGTTATTTTTTCTACATTGAAAGAATCTTACTTCAAGTTATTATTATACCTCTGTGTTATGGAAAATGAGATGGACCTCTTCTTGTTGAGAGCACCAAGCTCCTTTCTTGTGTTATGCTCTTAGGTATTAGCTTTTCATATCTACATTTTGAGAGATTTATTTCTCTACAAATGAAGAGGGGGATGACCTCTGTTGAGAGAGGGTTGATCCCAATGATTCTATTATATATATATATATATATATATATATATATATATATATATATATATATATATATACAGGGCTAAATTTGAATTTGAATTGATGCCTAAGATCTGCTAGAGCACAATAACCATAGGTAGAGGTGGTTGTTGGCAAGCTGGTTGGACCTTTCATTTGATCTTTTAACCAGAACAGAGAGTGAGGATATGACATCGAGGGGTTACACTTTAAAGTGAACGAATTTACTACGTTAAATGAAACGAAGATTTTGTTGGTCTTGCTGCCTGCCCTCCTGCCTTCCCTATAAGGGCTTGCTTTCTTGGTCCTTACTGGGCTAAGATAAATTTGAGATCCCAGATTAGGCCAATGTCCCCCATGATGGTCGGATTGGGTGAAGGGGACGTTACATTGGGTTTAACCACTTTTGCCACCTATGCTCTAGATCCTAGATTTGATTTGATACTTCATTTTATACTCTGCCACTTGTGCTTTTGGAAGTTTGAATACTGCCCTAGCATACTCAATCTCTTCAAATACGGAGTTGGTTATCTAGGTCTTCTACCATTTATGTAGTAGCTTCTCTCATGATTAATAACGTTGGAATTGCTTACTTAAAATCCTGTCACATGTGTCCTTAAATATAGATTGATCCATTATTGAATGCCTTGAAATATGGAGATGGATGCTTGAGGAAGTTGATCTAATCCTGGTCCTGGAAATCTGGAGGTAAACCTTTTTCCAAATCTTTGATTTCCACACAATGTGCTGGTTTGGAAATGCAAATATGCTACTTAAACTAAATATTTGGGATCGATCATTGACCACTATGAATCTGGGATTGCTGGATGATCCCTTGCCACCTGTATATCCATTGTTTTCATATCTTTGAAAGTTGGACCTATTCCTTTAACTATACATAAAGGCCTAGCATTTATGTTTATTACTGAATGCATTACTTTTTGCATGTAATGAAACATATTCCAAATGCAACAAATTGAAGTATTTGATTCTTTCAATATAGAAAGGCGCCCATATCACCATCCAACGCATTAAGGAGATTCTATGCTCCTTGTTATTTCTAGCTTGCTGAGCTTGATTTAAATTAGGTAGCATAAGTTTGATCTGAAGAAAACACTCAAGACTGGGTTGCAAAATGAGGTTGTCATTCATGCATTCGAGAGTTTGGCATTGTAACATTTGAATGCATGTTGTGACACATTCCCTCAACCATTTTCTTTGATTGTCATACTCTTCAATGCATTTATCCATAATCAATTGGCATTTGCAATTTGATAATGGCTTTTAGTTACATCACTTCAAAAGATTTCCTCTATTCCTTTTGTTTGCATATGGCTTGAACCTGAAATTGGCATTTGTGTGCTCAACATTTCTTTATTGCTCAGGGGCGCTCTCTGCATTTTGTCTCTCTTCCTTCATCAACGTTTGGAAAGGACACTAATATTTACCCGGCCCACTTTATCCATGAGACTTCCCTTTGGCACTGTGGTGTATGCTTAATATGACGCTTATACAGCTGTTTGTAAGATACCTGGGTGCCTTTCCTTTGATGAGCTTAGACGTTATGATGATGTGAATACCACACCCATCCTGTTATAAAATATTTTATTGATCTTTATATACCGGTCCGGTGGTTTCATAGCAAACCAACGCATTTTTCCCAAAGACTTGGCTCGAGGTTTCTCCTTAGCACTCCATGTTTGAGCACTCACTATTCGGTGATGACTGTATATGAGTTTTATGGACTCTTGGAAGCGTTCTTTTCTTTGATGAACACAATACAAACAGGACTGTATGGAAGCCTCACGCAGAAAGCTAAGGAAAGTGACAGCTCACGCTCTTGGATACATAAACTTTATGCAATGACATTGAATTCGAACTTGGAGCTGGTCATTTTATTTCGGCACTGTCAGCATGATTGAAAATATGAATGTTAACAGGTTTTCTTCTTTAATTACATTCGATTGGCTTTATTTTGACAGTTGGGCGCATGCTTGAGACTTGGCGTTTCATGTGAGGAGCACAGTTTGAGACTAAAACTGGTTATGACATTCGATGGCAGATTGTCATTTTTACATGCAATGGGGTAAAAAGATATTTGTATTTTATATGACCAGTTGATCTGAAGGCTCCCTTTGGGCTCTTGCATTGACTCACTCAACTCGCGCAAAACACCACGTGATGTCTTAACAAAAGTCTTAAATAGGTAAAGGTTCAATAGTAAACCATGTCTTAATAAAAGGCTTAAATGGGTAAGGTTTAGTAGTAAACTATAACATATATATGACCACTTTTTTTAATAACCATACTTAAAATAAAAACAAATATAAAACATTATCTTAAAACTATAAAGAAGAATTTTAAAATAATATTATTTATATTTATTTGATATAATAAAAATAAAGGCCACTGAGCAATGTCCAATGAAGTCAAAAGATCATAGGTTAGAATCACATTCTTTAATGGATAGGGCCATATGTAAATGGATGAAGAGCTCGGGTAATATGGCATGAAGACATAGAGCATCACGAGCACAGAGCAATATTTAGTAACTTTAGGATTTAAAGCTTGACGCGAAGGATTAGAGGCTTTGATCATTTCGGTAGCGAAAACCAGGGACCCTCTTAACATGCCAGCTACCAGAAACTAAAAAAAAATGAGCAAATTTCAATGCTAACAGTTATGATAATGATCAAGTGGTCAATGACATCATTCAAGGATACATGGTTGCACTTTGTCATCCTACTGAAATTTGATTATGCTCAATATCTTTTAGAGATAATTCATATACAATTAACCAATGTTCATGCAACAAGGAGTTTTAGATATCAATCTTACTTGATTTATCTCTTACTCTTTTGTCACCATGAGCATTTTCAACATAATTTAGAACTTAAAATTACTAGTGAGAAAGGAAATTCAATATTCGTCATAGAGTGGACTCCATTTATAGGAAATCGACCAGAACACAAAGGTTTCAATCAATTTGTAAATTTGTTTATGTCTTCAGTATACAACATTTTCTAGGGAATTCCTCCTCCAAGGGTATTTCCAGATTGTAAAAATTTGTTACAATTCATGAGTCTAGACAAAAGGGTTGGAGATGGGTTCTTGTTTAAAGACCATAAAATTATAAGGGTTTATGGATTAGAGGTGAAACCATTCTTATCTCCAACCTTTTTAGCACCAAGTATATTTTCTCTTGAATATATCAGGCATAGAATGGATTCAGATGATAATCATTTTGTACCAAAGAACTATCAGGTCAATTTCAACTTGTTAAAGTAGGAAGTGGGTCCTTTTATAGTAATCACAAGAGCAACCCAAGGCATGGTTGAGAAGCTATTAACGAAAATTGATATTGAGAAAGGATAATAGTGGCATTATGATCCACAACAAACCATTTAAAAGAAGAGAATGCAATTAGGAATTGTTTCTTACAATCATTAAGCAAGGTCAGAGCTGTAAAAGCTTGCTAATATGGATTCGTGGGAGTAAGTGTGCAACTTAGAACAAAGGGAAGAATAATAAATACTCCTAAAAAACAAGAGAAAATTTGTAAAATATTAGATTCCGAAGTTGATAATCTCGAAGGAAATCCATATGAGAAGAAGAAACAAAATATTGGAGATCTGAGGGATCAGAGGAGTTAAAACGGTGAAGAAGAATTGTTAAGAAAGTATTTCATGACATTTGAACAATTTTATTCAACAAGTGAATAGAAAGAGAAAGCTCAAGAAGTTAAAGGGGAAGCTATAGATCATATTCAATCATCACAGAACCAAATTGTTGTTGAGTTTGTAAATAAAAAAAGGCAAACTTAAAAGATGACAAAGGAATGGAATATAGTAAATTGGAAACTAGGACCATCCCAAGTAAAACTCATGTCAACATTAGATTCAAAAGAAGGTGTCTTTAACTTGGCTATTTTAGAGCCCAATTCTTCGAATGTAAGAACATAAGAATATTATAGGTCCAACACATTAAAGATCAATCTACAACATGTCAATATGGTGGATAATATTGGTTTTCACAGAAAAACATGCACAATTGTTTATAGAGATTTGTTGCAAAACACAACAAGCTTGGAAAAGATATGGTCAACACTGAAGAAAGTAGAAACATAATTGAAACAGGAGAAAGTTTCAACTAAAACCAAGAAATCAAGTATTAAGGATTTAGAGAAACATATAGTACAATTAAGTGTAGATCCAAATGATCCAACGCATATTCAAGCCTTGTTGAAAGAAAAAGATATTGAGATCAAATACTTAAAGAATAAGTTAAGGATACTAGAATTGGGGCATGTGCAAATAACATAATTGTTAGCTATGCAACAAGAAAAGGATTAGATGCTTCTGAAAATGGAAAATATGAATGAGAATATTGATATATATAAAAACATATTGAAATTTTATCTTAAGAAATAGTTTAATCTAATGGTATCAAAAGCTTCATCGTTTAAAGAAGTCCTACGTGATTCTTCTGAAGAATTACGAAAGCCATGTTAAGTGTTGATCTCAAAGATGCGGAGATAGTTAATATCAAGCACATGAAATCCAATAAATATTATGAGATTTGTATTTTGAAAGATGATATAAAGGAAAAAGATGAAGTTGTTGATGATATGAAGATAAACTTCCAAAGAGAGTTGGACCAATCAAAGAACACGCTTACAGGAAAAACTTTCATGATTAGAACAATGCATATAATAATGGGATCAAATAGCAGAAGAAGTAAATAAAGTTTGGCTCCATTTTATTATAATAGGTGATGAATATGGGTTAGCTTCTAAAACTCAACATGATACCAGTGTAATCTTGCAGGAATTGGGTGATAAGTCACATGTTGTCAATAATGTTCTAATATTTCTTAATTCAAATGTTCTAATATTTCTTAATTCAAAATCTTGGAATGAATTAAAATCTATGAGTGTTAATGATTGTACATCTCTCATTATGGAAGCTTCAAGAGTGACTACAAAGAAAACCTTATTTCAGCGGGCTTAAACCAAATGTAATATGGTTATGAAGAAGTATGAAGTGTTCATGCAGAATTTTAAGAAGTTAGTAAATTTAGGTTAATTACCATCATGCTAGGACAAGAAGGGTAACTTTATCCAACTAGAAGCATACAAAGAGATGGTTATACAGGTGAGGAATAATGATGAAAAATTCTGAGATTCAGGAAGGACTCTGAGCGGGAAGGTTATTTTTGACAAGTTGAAAGATGATTTTGAATTACTGAGTCTCATAAAAACTTTTTTTAAGGAAACAATCCTTCTTATGTGAAATTAATGTAATTGGATGTAGCAGTAAGAAAGATGGTTAGTTATGCTTATCCAAAGGGAAATCGATGGACCATGATTTCTAGATTAAGTGGCACCAATTTTTCTCCAGATATTAATCAATTTAGTCAAAGTGGTAGAAGATAAAGATGGATTTAGCGAATATCTTTTGATATGGCTTGTATCTCCAAGAGCCCAAGAACATAGATACAAAATTTAACATAATATTTTTTATATAGGAAAGAAACCACATACAAAAGGTTTTTTTTGTTGCAAAAATGTAATTTTTCTCGGAGAATAGAGCCATCTATGACCAAGTTTCTCAAGAGTTGTAAAGAACTATGTGATCCATGTTTAATGATTTTTTAGATTCACCTTTTTAATTTGTATTAGTTTGTAAAACTCTCTAATTTTATGTGCCATCTACTTTGTATACACATAACCCTTTGAGTCTATGTATTTGATGTTTGATATATTTTGAGTAACGTTTCAAAGACCATCATTTTGGTACTACTTCCTTTGCTTTATATATTTTCATTGAGTTGACAGATATATCATATTTCATGGAAAACATTGTTATTATTTGACGTGACTTATTATCTTTAGAATCATTATGATTATGATTTCCTTGGTGTTCAGATACATTTTGTTCTGCTACTGAATTCACTTTGCTTATGTGTCACTTCCTTTGTACATACAAAACACTTTCAGTATATATATCTAATGTTCGAGATGTTTTGAGTAAAGTTTCTAAGACCAACATTTTGGTACTACTTCTTGTTCTTATGTGTTCATTGAGTTGACAAATATATCAGATTTCATGGAAAACATTTTTAATATGAGTCATGACTTGTTATTATCGTTAAAACCATTATGGTTATGATTGCCATGGTGTTCATATACACTGTGTTCTGCTATTAAATTCACTTTTCTTAGTATGCATTTCTCTCTTAACATGATTGAAAATTTATTTTCCCAAATACCTTTTTCTTGTTTATTTGTGTTTCTTTAAAGTATTTTATTCTATCATTCCAAATTCCTAGATTACCTAATACATTGACAATGGTACCTTTGAGATTGATTTTATAGCCTTTATGTTCTTATATTATCCCATAGACGTAGTTATTGAAGAGATCAAATTTGAAGTGAGGAAGTGTTACTTGTATTGAGATCCTTCCATCATACAGACGACAAGAAGCAAATATATTTTTTCAATAGATTTCTTTAAGCATGAGGATACTAATTGACTCATTTCTTTGTATTTGATGCTTGTTCTACTGACATTGTTGGATGTTGTAAGAGTACTTCTATGATGTTCTACTAACTAATATTTAATTCACGTTTTCTTCAAATCCAAGTTCATACATGCTTATTTGGATTTACCATATTATACAATATGCCTGATAACTTTGAGGTATGCCTTAATATCTACATAAGTTGTCTTTTTATCTGGAGGATCTCCCAAATTGTTCCTTTTGTGAGTTTATGTTTCATTTTGTGATTTCCATTATGTCTTATTTTTATTATTTAATTGTTTATAAGAGTGTCCAACACATGCAAAGGATATTGAAAATGATCACCATGTTATGCACATAAATTTTGTTGATGTATTTGTAACTTCGGAAGATATTCACTTGTATATTGTATTTGTACTTTATTGTATCCCCAATAGAGATGTATTATTCCTCCGATTGGGAGTGTCATCAGTTATATTGTAAGTGTCGTAACTTATACTTGATGGGTTATTAGACCACCTTGATGGGGTCAGCCTTGTATGAGTCGTGTGGGTCAAAGGGTTATTAGACCACCCTAGTGGGGGTCGGCTGAGTCAGCATTATGTTAAGTGGTTAAGTTGAGGCCGACCTAGTTGAGTAAAGGTCAAGCCAAGTTAGTGTATAAATAGAGAGTGTGTCTCTCTCATTTTACACATTCTATTGTTCACTCACTTCGCATTAGTGAGAGAGAGGAGGAGTGTGCACAAGTGGAGGAGGAGCATGTTGCTGAAGATGTCTATCTCTTGGGTTTGATCATGGTGATCCTTGTATTTGATGCTTATTCTATCTCTGAGGAAGTTACGGTGTTTTTCACCTTCTTGGTTTTCTTGGGTGAAATGTTTTGTGTCTCTTGTCTCTTGTCTCTTATGCTTGATATGCTGTACATGTTGTTCTTTCAGTTACGATCCTAGATCAGAATGAATTAAATTATGAGAAACTAACATGGTATCATAGCTAGCCTGAAGGAAGGCATGCCATGGCATTTATGAGACTTGTTGCACTTGCGACAAATCGGAAGCTAGGGCTTGATATAGAAAAAACTAGTCATCGTGGCAATTTCTCTATAAATCCATTTTGGCAAAGGTTAAGGATCTGAAACCTTTACAGGTCGTAGATAACATCCTCATGTACCTTGTTTCAAAAGCACAACTTCTAATTCGCTGTACTTTGTGATTTATGATCAGTACAATCTAGGGTTTCTGCCTCTTCCGGATCTCAGTCATAAACAGGTGACCTTGGAAAAAAGGTCACAACTTGGGCTAGGAAGCTCCAAATGAAATTTAGTAAAAAAGTGACAGGTAGGGAACGAACTGTACCTTCTCATGTAAGTTTTTCAGAGGCCGAAACGGAACGAGTGTGTGGCACTCCGTACAAGTTTGCTCTCCTATTTTATCCCATAAACAGGTCACGTTGCGACACTTGGCATAACTCTCTCTCAGAGAATCCAATTAAGGTTAGACATGTGGGGTTGGAAAGAAGACAGGTCAGGATACAACAGGATGAAGTTTCATACCCTGTGGATTCGTAATTTCTGAGTTACACCAGAAACAATAAGGTGCATATTTCTGTCAAAACAAATTTGGATTTTGAACACCTTCATTCTTGGATCATCACTGCTGTGGGAAATTATGGTTTCAGAGAAAGTTGAAATTCTTGGAATCGAAGACCACGGATGGATGCTCCTCATCAAAATCGAAATTTAGAGACCAAGATCGAATTTTTTGGTTGGGCAGAAGGCCGGGCTTGATCAAACCCTAGTTCGGGATTTTGATTGGAAAGGTGGAAAATTAGGGCTTTTGCAAAAGTTGGAATTTTTGAAATGTGTGACCACGGCTAGAAGCTCCTCAGAAAAATTGAAGTTTAGAACACAAGATCGAACATTTTGGATGGGCAGAAGACTGGGCTTTATCAAACCCTAGTTCGAGATCCTGTCTAGTGAATCTTAAAGTTTCAAAGGCAATTTTGAAGGGTCAAATTTTGCAGTTTTCAAAATTGAAGTATACCAGCTTGATTAGCTCATCAAGCCACATCTTTCCATCCATTCAGAAGTTCGAAACTCAAAGTTTGAATTTTTATGGTTTCTTTGACAAACCCTAATCCAGCTCCAGGAGTCCAGATCGAGTCTCAGCAAATCAAAGTGGATTGGGTAAATCCTAGAAGAAGATGATTTGGTCACCTGCATAAGGGAAGAGATTCCAATTCCAGAGGGACATGAGGCTAAGGCATTACATAAAGAAGACTACAAGCAATCTCGACACGTATGACTTGAGGAGATACAGGTATGTTTTCAAAATATGTTCATGATTAAGGTTATGATATGTTTGTCTTCATATTATTGATGTTAGTACAATATTGATTAATTTTAGACTTGTCTTATCACCCTATTAAAAGTATGAATGCATGTGAATGATAGAAGACATTCATTGACTAGGGTTATGACACATATGATTGTACTAATGCACTGTGGTATTGTGTGAGGATGATGTTGTCCGCTAACATAAATGGTATAAATCAAATTCTAGATCAAGAACATATAACCATGGTGACATGAAGACAAAGACTCATGGATCACACAGAAGCTATACTTACGAGGTATGTATAATATGGTTCTACAATAGTTAACTTATGATTTATGTAGGTTACTAAGCACAAGTCATCGAAGAGAACAAGAAGATATTGTTTGGGTATGCTAGTCATAACTAGCAAACATGATAACCAGGTATGTTTTTCCTATATCAAGTTAGAATCCTACCTTGTGTTAGGATCCTATACTTTTGTATGAATGATAATGATTATTCTTGAAAGTTAGAAGTTTTAGTAATCAAGGGTTTATGCATATTATATTTTTTACTTTGATTGATGATATGAATAACCAGAAGAGTCCTATGGTAAAATAAGAATATGCATGAGTAAAAGAAGTCTTCCCTGAAACCTTGAATACTAACGCTTATTACCTATGTATGAAATGATCATGACTATACATGTTTAAGATTTATAGTTTTGAGATTATACTAATGAATGTATGATTGTGTACGAGATCTTGAGGATGACACAATGATGACACTAGTGCACACTTAAGCATGGATAGTGGTCCAGGATGGATATAAGTTCAAGGACAGGTAATCCAAGTAGCAAAAGATCAAGAGGGAACACACTCCAAAAGTTCCTACAAAGAAGCAACGATCAAGAGGGAGTCCACCCTACAACCAAACAAAGATAAGTATTTGAATTGTCAATTCCTATATATATGATTACTTAAATGATCTTGTCCATTCATATACATACTTATGTTCCTAGATTTAGGATATGTATCATGCATATTAGAAAAGTTGCATTAATGAACAAGATACTACTAAATATGCAAATAATGGGTAAGTGGCCTATGGTACTGTACAACATTCCATTGCTACTTATCTAGAATGAAACCTCTTTGCTGACATGTTGGGATTTGTGCACACTCTTAACGATGTTCTTTTAGAGATGGAAGGCATCTAGAAAGTTACGGAATATGGATAAATGTTGTATTGAAACATTGGCCAAGATAATTGCATGACTATATGACATATGTCTTTATGCATAAGAATGTGTTGTTGAAAAACTATGAGAAGTTTCTAATCATGCAATTGGACTTGTCTTGTAGGAAGACCATGTACCATCACCTACAAAAAGGACTACAACATTTGTTCCAACAACGAAGATCAAATAAAAACTATCTATTGAAGAATCTGAATTTCCCAAGATACGAGATGCAGTAATGGAAGAATGACATGATCGAGGAGTACTGGTCGATCATGAAGAATGACGTCTGGGATGTGGTCCCGAGACAAGAAGGGAAGTCTGTTGTGAATTCCAAGTGGATCTACAAGATCAAGCTTGCTGCCGAGTTCAAGATGAAGGACTTGGGATGATGCACCACTTTCTAGGCATGGAGGTGTGGTAGAGTGCAGATGGAATCTTCCTTGGACAAGGAAAGTATGCAGTAGAGATCCTGAAGAGGTTCGGGATGATGGAATGCAAGGCCATGGCCACACCTATGGCATCGAACTTGAAGCTTCTATGTGATGATTCATCTGATCTGGTTGATGTCACTGGGTATCGTCAGATGATTGGGTCCTTGATGTACCTGATGAACACGAGACTAGATATTTGCTTTGCGGTGAACACATTGAGCCAGTTCCTTACGGATCCCAGAGGTGTTCACCTGGTTGTTGTAAAGCACATTATGAGGTACTTGAAGGGTACAATTGATTATGGGCTCAAATATGATGCGAATCAAAAGTTTAACCTGCAAGGTTATGTTGATTTAGACTGGGCAGGCAGTGCTGTAGATAGGAAGAGCACTTCTGGGTGTTGCTTCAGTATGGGATCAGGTGTGATATCTTGGTTTAGCAGGAAGCAGTCCTACGTAGCATTGAGTACAGCCAAAGCAGATTATGTTGCAACTTGTTCGGCTAGTTTTGAGGCAGTATGGATCCAAAAGCTACTGTCTGAGTTATTTGATCTCCCGTTGGAGGCTACTGGAATCTTTTGTGACAACCAAAGTTGTGTGAAGCTGTCTGAGAACCCGGTGTTCCACAACAAGTCATAGCACATTGAGATCAAATATCACTATATCAGGGATATGGTGCAAAGAGGAGCAGTGAAGCTCATGTATATTGCGACGGATGAGCAGGTTGCGAATGTGTTGACGAAACCACTAGCTAGAGTGAAGTTTGAGTACTTCAGAGAGAGGGTTCGTGTTCATCAGATTGAAGATACTTCGAGGAAGAAGTGATGGACACATTTGTAGGAGCCATTCCAAGCATGGTGAGGGGAGGATACTTCCCATGGCTGTGGATGTAAGCACTGTGTGATGAGCATCAAGACGATGCTCCAGTTACTGCTTTGGATATGCATTCGGTGGATGCTTTGTATGATCAATTGGATCATGTATGATGATATGCATCAAGACGATGCAGTGACAATGATCAGGATGATCATGTGTGATGAGTATCAGGATGATGCTCTGGATGATATGCATCAGTACGATGCAGTGACGATGATCAGGATGATCATGTGTGATTAGTATCAGGATGATTCTCTAGATGATATGCATCAGGACGATGCTATGATGATGATCAGGACGATCATATGTGATGATAAGTATCAGGCGGATGCATTGCATGATCAGTTGGACCATGTGTGATGAGTTTCGAAGACACAAATGCACATGAGCCATTCTCACATGGTGGTAGGTGTGTCCTCCCATGGTGCAGATATAAGGGCTGGGGCCATTCCGACATGGTTGAAGTGTGTCTTCCCATGGTTGTTGATGTAAGAGTATGCCATTCGAGCATGGTTGAAGTGTGTCTTCCCATGGATACGATATAAGTGATGTGCCATTCAAGCATGGTTGAAGTGTGTCTTCCCATGGCTGCGATATAAGTACTGTGCCATTCCTAGCATGCTTGAAGTGTGTCTTCCCATGGATATGGATATAAGTGCGATGCCATTCTCACATGGTTGAAGTGTGTCTTCCCATGGCATAGATATAAGTGTTGAGCCTTTCACAAATGGTTGAAGTGTGTCTTCCCATGCCGGTGAATGTAAGTGCTGTGTGATGTGCATCTGGGTTGTGCTTCATGGATGATGAGATGACATGATCAATATGATACTCTGTGGTCGTGGACAGGTTGTGCAGTTGCATGTAAAAGATATTGGGAGATCCGATAGGTTGAGATGTGTGCTCGTAATCAGTCCTGGGATGCTCTTTCGAGGTTTTGTGGTGGTCACATATAATATTTCCCTAGGAGATCTGATAGGTTCAGCAGTAAGCTCGTAATCAGTCCTGGGATGCTCTTTCAAGGTTTTGTGATGCACGTAATAAGTCCTGAGGATTCCATAGTATGGCCAGTGATGATGAAGACCTGCAGGTGGTGGGCCTGCATCCAACATGAAAAAGGGTTGGCTCTGTAGAACTTCCTATGACGAGAAGAATTCAGAGATAGCCCAGTGATCGCGATGATGAGTACAACAACAATGATGATGATGGTGCTCCATGATCTAGTGACGATGATCCAGCTCCAAAATTAAAGACTTGTTCCTATATGTATTGATGACTTGTGTCAAGAGAATACCTTCCTAGTTAAGAGGGAGTGTTGATGTATTTGTAACTTCGCAAGATATTCACTTGTATATTGTATTTGTACTTTATTGTATCCCCAACGGAGATGTATTATTCCTCCGATTGGAAATGTTGGCAATTATATTGTGAGTGTCATAACTTATACTTGATGGGTTATTAGACCACCTTGATGGGGTTGTCCCTATATGAGTCATGCAGGTCAAAGCGTTATTATACCACCCTAGTGGGGGTCGGCCTAGTCAGCATTATGTTAAGTGGTTAAGTTGAGGCCGACCTAGTTGAGTAAAGGTCAAGTCAAGTTAGTGTATAAATAGAGAGCGTGTCTCTCTCATTTTACACATTCTATTGTTCACTCACTTCGCATTAGTGAGAGAGAGGAGGAGTGTGCACAAGTGGAGGAGGAGCATGTCGCTGAAGATGTCTATCTCTTGGGTTTGATCATGGTGATCCTTGTATTTGATGCTTATTCTATCTCTGAGGAAGTTGCGGGTTTTTTCACCTTCTTGGTTTTCCCCGGTGAAATGTTTTGTGTCTCTTGTCTCTTATGCTTGATATGCTATACATGTTGTTCTTTCATTTAAGATCCTAGATCAGAATGAATTAAATTCTGAAAAACTAACAAATTTAAGTAAGGATATGGCACCAATCCATAATCAAAATCAGAATTTGGTCCCTAACATTGATTACAATGCATTAATGTAATATGGAGCTATGTTGTGGCCACAACAGATCCCATGCTTAGTTGAAGCATGGGAGCCCCATTCCTGATAAACACAAAGGTAGTTGGGTGATTTTTCTTGTAAATATGAGATTTTGGTTTTTTATCCCTAAGATCCCTTACCCATACTAAGTAGATATAAGTGTTGAGCCTTTCACAAATGATTCGCTGCATACACATATAATCAATGTTAATTTTTAAATTAGCAGAGTGATTACAGATTGGATCTTGGACAAGCTCAAATACTTGAAAGATTGTAATTTAATTTTCATTAACTGGTAATAATTTAAGTTAACAAGTAATACAACCAAAGACATTTCTGTTAAAGGTGTTTAATTACTTGTTTATCATACCCCAAGACTGATATGCACAATATCAAGCTTTCTTTTTAGAATAGGACTAACTTAAATTAGTTTCCTCTTCTAAAATAGGTTAGGTTAGCTTAGTTTTACCATTTTCACACCTTTGTTTTCCTTGATTGGAAAACTGACCTAATTGGTCAAACCGCCAACTCTTAAAGTGCCAGTGGAGACCGAATATCCGTGGGGGATTACCATACCAAACAGGTTGGGGATAGAACTGCCCTTGTGCAGGGTCTTTTGAAGCCTTTCAACTTGGGTTTTATTCCTCTGTTGGAGCCTTGGAACCATTCCAACACCTTTGCATCTAACCTCCACAACCGAGGCATCAAAAAATGGCGCTAGAAGGAGGGACACTAGTACAACATGCCTAAACAAGCCACTAAGAAACCTCCTCCAACAAGTACTTCAACGATTCAAACTTGAATCCAATCAAGGGCTTCAACATTTGAACAACCCACCGAGTCATAATCCACTGTCATTCCTATTACACCTGCTCAGGTCACTGCTATAGTCATTGCACCTACAACACAATAGGTTGGAAGGGATGTTGTAATCATATCCCCCACAAGAGGATCAATTCTCCTTGAAGACATTTTGAACCAGTCCCATGACAGTGTAACTAGATTGGAACAAATAATCGCTATTGAGCGAAGCCGTGGTTTGGAAGCTATCAATTTAGATAACGCTTTGCAGACCAGTGATCAAAAGGGTCAATTAAACATGATTACACAGACTAGTGATCAACCAATCCAACACTCAGTTGTTCCCAACAGTGAACATCAACATACAGCTGATCAAAACATACCACACCAAGAGTCAGTTGATCATTCAGGTTCGCCTGAATACAACCTCAATCAACTTTTTTGGGAAGCCCCAGATCAACCAAAACTTGGAGCTAGTGGACCACCACCATCTCCTCCTTTGTCCTCATTGTCTTCCTCAGACAGTGAACATTCTTCAAGCTCTTCATCAGAAGAAGAAGAAGAAGAACCATCGATGGCTGGAGTAGGCCAAAACAGACCATGGCTCGACCAAGATGCAATATGGGTGCTTGGAGACCAACATAGATTACCCAAAAACCCTGAGAAATTGTTACCCAATTTTAACCCAGACGACAAGTCACCTGCACTAGATCATGTTAAAACCTTCATGCAAGCTATTAGACTTAGAAGTGTTATTCATGAGGATGTAGTCTGCAGACTCTTTCCTTATACTTTTGAAGGAAAGGCAGCTATATGGTATTTTTCCTTACCACCAAGGTCTATCGTTTCTTGGGATGAGTTCGCAAAATTATTCATCCAAAATTTTGGAGATGACAAAACACCATAGGATCTTGTTTTGGAATTATCTTCCATGAAAATAAAAGGGAAAGAAAGGGTTAAAGATTTTAATCAAAGGTTCTCATACTTAAAGAATAACATTCCCATCAACCTTCTTCTTACTGAAGAATTGGGTAGCCTACTATGAAAAGGGCCTACTTGCTTCTATTTCGATGTGGGTGAAACAAGCATGCAAAGAGACTTTGTTGGAAGTATTTGCTAAAGCAATACAAGTTGAAAAGTATGTTTTCTGTTTGAACGACAGTCTGGAAACCTCAGAAGAACAACCTTCCACTTCCAGGAAAAGGAATGATAGCGTTCCCAAACCCGCTGCTCAAAACAAGGATCCATTTGACATGACGGACATGAAAAATTTCATCCAGAAAATTTCAAACGAGATGGTGGATTTAAAAAGGACTAACAATGAAAATCAAAACCAGAATAGAGGTTTTATGAGGCCACCTTTTAGGAGACCTTATCAACCTCCAACGAATCCAACGCCTCCTAATCCAACATAAGGTCTCACGAATGAAGAAATTTACTCAATATTTAGAGCCTTAACATCAGAATCTCAAAACACCCCTGAAGTTCCCAATGATCAAACTAATCCTGACTTACAATTACCTGAAGAATAAGAAGATGAACATGAGGATCCACAAATCAACACTGTAAGTTACTTTTCAGAGCTTCCTATGTGTGAAGAAGAAGAAGAGCTTGAGACTATGTTTAATGTTCAACATCCTTATAACACAAGGTCTAAACCTCAACCCCCTTAGGAACCTTTATCCTACACACCAATTCCAAATAAAGGCAGGGTTGTTCCCCACAAGGATATAGTCGTCCCTAAAATGGAGTACAATTTAGTTGAAGATCTTAAAAGAGTCAAGGCAAACATCTCTTTGTTTGAATTGTTGAAAATCCCTTCCATGAGGGATACTTTACCTAAGAGTATGGTGGTCAAACAACCAAGAGAATTGCAGAATAATAACCTTGACTCTCTCACTAAACCAGATGATCAAGAGTTTGGTAGCAGGAGGACACCTCCTTTTCTGCTCACTTTTGAGATTTTCAACCGAAACGTACATAACTGCATGATAGACTCTGGTGCCTCATCAAATGTGATGCCTCTGTCTGTTTGTAGAAAATTGAATGCCACATGGGAACCTTTCCCTACTCAAATAGTACAACTTGACAGATCAAAGGTCGGAGAAGTAGGGAGACTCAGAAATGTTTTAATTACATTATGAGCTGATCCTTGGATCCATCAAACAATTGATATAGTCATTGTTGATATCCCAGAAGCATATGGTATGTGGCTTAGTAGAGACTGGTCAGAAAAGCTAAAAGGTTATTTTGCTACTGATTGGTCCCATTTGTGGCTACCCTACAATGGTCAGCCAAATAAGATCAAGATCAGTAGGGAGCCCTACATAAAACAGATAGTCACAAACTTAAATGACTCAAGTGAGCTTGTAGTTTATTTCAATACACACATTGAGCATTTTACCTTCGACACTTTCTTCGGGGATTTACCAGTTGACATTTCACCAAAAGAGAATGCACAGAACGAATCTCAGGTAACTCATCTCACTTCTATGCCATTCTCAGGAGACATTGTACATAATGTTTTTAATGTAAATACAAATTTTAGATTAGACCCTATTGCTTGGACATTGTTTTTTTACGGCTCTAAATATAAGGATGGAGTTGGTGCAGGATGTGTTCTCATAGATCCAAAAGGGACAAAAACTATGATTGCATGCAGATTAGAGTTTGATTGTACTAAAAATGTGGCTGAGTATGAGGCCCTGATACTGGGACTTAAGAAAGTTGTTGACTTGAATGTACAAATCATCCATTGCTTTGGATATTCAGAAATCATTGTGAAATAGGTGAGGAATAAAATACACTGCTTGTCCCCCCACCTGTTGAATTATCAGAAATTGGTAAGAGATCTTACCAGCTCCTTTACTACATTTAATATTAATTCAGTCCCTAGGTCTCAGAATTTCGATGCTGACTTGTTGGCGAATATAGCTTCCAGATTGATTCCTCCAGAGGGCCTATCCCCTCAAACATTCTCAATAGAACTGATGTATAGGCCTTCCATACCAGATAATGTGACAAATGGGAAATTTTTCAATGATGATCAACAGATACTTGATTTTCTGATAGCCTAGGATACATTCCAGGATATGGCTATAGATGAGGATGAACATGAAAAGTCTCTCTCTGATTCCTCGAATGTCATCCCAAAGTCTGTGATCATTTTGGAGAAGTTCTATGATTTGCAAGACAAATTCAGACACAAAACCAATTGTAAAACACAGAACTCTTCTCTGAACTACGAGCAAGTCAATTTAGGGACCGAGCAAGAACCCTGTTTTATCAATTTAGGATTTGATTGTACTTCAAAAGAAAGGTGAGCTATCATTAAACTGTGTAAAGAATATAAAGATGTCTTTTCCTGGACCTATGATGAATTGAAAATGTTTGACACTAGTCTCATCTACCATAACATACCCATGAAGCTGGAAGTGAAACCTTTTCAACAGAAACTACGGAAAATGCATCCCAGTTTAGAGCCTTCCGTGAAAAAAGAACTGGAAAAGCTACTCACAGCCCGAATTATTTTTCTGGTGAGGCATACACAATGGATACGCAATTTGGTGCCTATATGCAAGAAAAGTGGTGAAATCCGATTGTGTGTCGATTTTAGGAATCTGAATCAGGCTTCCGAAAAAGATAAATACCCTGTTCCACCTATGGAATAGATTCTCCAAAGAGTAGCAGGGTCATAAATGTTCTCTCTCCTAGACGGTTTTTTGGGGTACAACTAGGTTATGGTCGCCCCTTATGACCAATTAAAAACAACTTTCAGAACCCCTTGGGGCACCTTCGCCTACAGGAGAATGCCCTTCGGTTTGATCAATGCAAGAGCCACTTTTCAGAGAGCTATGGGTATAGCTTTCCGAGGTTTGATGCATAATTCCGTCATGGTCTATTTAGATGATATTACGATATATTCAAAGAGTTGACATGAACATCCATTTGCTCTGAAACAAGTTTTTGAACGTTGCAGGAAATTTGGCATCTCCCTGAATCCCAAGAAATCCATCTTTGCAGTTACAGAAGGGAAGCTTTTGGGCTTCATTGTTTCAAAAGAAGGTATGATCATTGACCCCGAACGCATAGACGTTATTTCAAAAATTGGCTTACCGGGTTCGCGTAAAGTGATGCAGTCCTTCTTGGGTAAAATCAACTTTGTACATAGGTTTGTACCTAATTTTGCTCAGATAGTTAAACCTTTACAACATTTAGTTAAGAAAGATGTACAGTTCACCTAGTCACAAGAACAACAAGATGCATTTGTTTAAATTCGTAAGGCCATTGCTGAAGCTCCCGCTCTTATGTCCCCAGATTTTGATAAAGATTTTATTCTCTACACTTTCACCGTGCTGATTTTTCTTATGTAGCTGTTTTGACACAGAAACAGGACAGTGATATAGAGATTCCAATCTCATTTATGAGTTCGACCTTCAAAGGTGTGGAGCTCAATTATTCACAAATTGACAAACAAGCTTATGCAGTTTACAAGTTTGTCAAACATTATAGACCTTATTTGTTAAAATCTCGAATAAAGGTCATTGTCCCATATTCTGCTATTAGAAATGTGCTGATCGAGAAGGAGTTGGGTGAAAAAAGGGCCCATTGGATGACTATGATGCAGGAGTATGATTTGGAAATAAGACCAACCAAAATTGTCAAAGTACAAGTCCTTTGTCTTCTTACTGCTCCATCCAATGACCCTGTACAACAATAAACTGAATGGGAGCAAGAGGAAGATCCTCCAACAAGTTCTGTCCATGCTTATGATACCCCAACATCGGAATGGTATGACCATATCAAATTTTTTCTAAACCATGGGTTTTCCCCTGAAACCTTGGACTTCAAGAAATGCAGGGCTTTGAGATTAAAAGCTGCTCCTTATCAGTTTATAGATGAAGTTCTGTTTAGAAAAAAATATGATGGTGTTTTCCTTAGATGTCTTGAAAAGGACCAGACTGATGACATTCTTTTTCAATTTCATGCAGGACCAGGTAGAGGTCATTTTTCGGGAAAGACAACAGCTCATAAGATTCTTAGAGCTGGTTATTACTGGCCTACGTTGTTTAAAGATGCTTATGCCTATGTAAGAAGGTGTGAACCATGCCAGAAATGCACAGGAAAGTTCAAGAAACCTGCTTTCCCTTTGCAACCAATCACTATTCAGTTTCCATTTCAGCAATGGGGAATAGATTTTGTTGGACCTATAAATCCTACCTCATCCCTCCAACACAAGTACATTCTCATAGCAACTGACTAATTCACCAGATGGGTGGAGGCAGTCCCACTTAAGCAATGTAATGCCAGCCAAGTGATTTCTTTCTTGGACAGTCAGATACTCTCACGGTTTGGCACTCCAGAGTACCTAGTCTTTGATAATGCATCCTATTTTTTCGTCGATTGACATAACTGAGTATGCTTTTGAAAAGGGGATGAAACTCAAATTTTCTGCCAATTACTACCCACAGGGTAATGGGTTGGCTAAGTCTTCAAACAAAAATTTGATCAACATTCTAAAGAAGACTGTAGCCTCTCACCATAGAGATTGGCATACACAGCTCAATAATGCTCTTTGGGCAGATCGAATTACTCCAAAGGAAGCAATTGGAAATTCCCCCTATTGTCTAGTGTATGGCAAAGAAGCCGTTCTTCCTTCTAATATTACCATCCCTTCACTATAGTTAGCCCAGTCTATCCAAGAAGATGATTCTTCTCCCCTCCAGCAGAGAATTGTCACTCTACTTAAACTGGAGGAAGATAGGGAAACGGGTAGAAACAAGTTATATCATCATCAGCAGATGGTGAAAAGGTGGTTTGAAGAAAAATCTTCATTTGACAAGGAATTTTCTGTTGGAGATTTGGTCTTAAGATGGGACAAACAACACAAAGATAAGAACCAGTATACCAAGTTTCAGCGCCTCTAGCTGGGACCTTTCATTATTACAGAAAAGATGGATCCTGGTACTGTTCGATTACAGACATTGGAAGGAGTCGTAGACACTTATCCAGTGAATGTTTCACTCCTCAAAAAGTATTTCGTCTGATCAGGATGATGCATTTGTATATAGTTTTCGTTTCTTTATTTATGTTTTTCTCAGTTTTTATGGTTTAGATTGTTTTCTTTTGTTCATTCCGTTGTTAAAATTCTGCACATTTGGTAATAATTAATAATCAATTTTTCTCATAGATGATTTCAACTGAGGTTTTGAAGTTTCTGCCAACCACAGTTTCCTCGACCTATGTCAAAATTTCTTCAATAAAGGGTACATAGTCAATGATTACAGGACCTGGATTGATATCTTTCCATGATGATCATTATCTTATACATGTCACATTTGTTTAATTGAGGTCTGGGTGATGACCAAGTTTTTTGATCTCATGTTTCATGGTTCAAACAACATATTATAATAACCTGCCTAGCTTGTTCTGCTCTGGATCCTTTTACAATCACCTTGGTAATAAATCCCTTAATAAATGTAAATTGCAAGGTGGGGGGGGGATCTTGCTATCAAGCCATCCCATTAGGTTCATAGGTGCTTAGTGGAATGACATCTTCACATCAAGCCACCACACTTGGAAGATGACTTTCATTTTTACTGGGAGTTGGAAGATCCTATCACAGGTCAGTCCATTCATGATCTGCAAAGCACTGGTGAGTAACACTACTATATATGGTTACCAAGCCATGGTAGTGCCTTTGTAATTTACAATTCAATAAAATATTTTTAGTAACATCCATGTTGTATATAAGAATAGGGGGGTCTTATCACAAGCCATCCCTGCCATGATCATGGGATTGATTTGGACTGAAACTACCACAGTGTGGTCACCAAGCCATGGTAGTTGCTTTCAGTATTTCAACTGGAAGACAAGGAGTCTCCTTACCGAGCTAGCTTGATCAGGTTCTAGATTAGGTCTATGAATGGAACTGCTAATATCTGATCACCAAGTCAGGGCAGTGGTCTTGTATATGCAAAATCTATTCTATCTTTCAAAAAAAAAAAGAAAAAAAAGGGTATTGTTGTATATAGCTGAATAAATTGTTGTACATTAATAAAATTTTAACAAACCAAGGTGACGTGTCATTGGGATATCCATGTGCAGTTCTAAGTCTCTTTCAAGGTTCAACACAAGCTGTTTTTTCATGACTACATCAAGGTAAAGAAACCTGGTAATTTCCTGTGCCTCCTTATCAGATTGGCATTATCGTTAAAATGGTCATGTCTGGGGATATATTAATCCTATGTTTCTTGCTCATTAACTGTCCTTCTATTGAGCATTTTCTAAAATTCAAGTTGAAAATATTGGTTGGATGACTTATTTTCTTTAGCTAAATTTCTTGTAGAGATAACTGGTTCATCCCAGCTAACCGCCATTTGTTGTGGCCACAACAGATCCCATGATTAGTTGAAGCACGGGAGCCCCATTCCTAATAAACACAAAGGTAGTTGGGTGAGTTTTCTTGTAAATATGATATTTTTGTTTTTTATCCCTAAGATCCCTTACCCATACTTTTGTCCTGTGTGTTTTCCTTTTTATCTTAAATTTCTAAGTGTTTTGGGCTTGCGGGAAGCTTCAATTTTTTATTATTTTATCATTTTCTTCCATCAACCCGAAACTCGACATTTAGGAAACTCGAAACCTGCAACCCGACAGTTGCGGGTTTTGGGATTTGTTTATTTGTCGTGGAGTTTAGGAAACCCGAGACCCGCAACCTGGCGGTTGTGGGTTAGGGGATTTTATTTTGCAACTTATGGTTTTCGTCATCCCAAGAATCGCAACCCAACAGTTGCGGGTTGCGGGTTTTCTTTGAAAATAATATCGGGAAATTCTATCTTGAAACCCGAAACCTGCAATTGCAGCTTTCGGCTTTCGGGAATTTCTTTTAAGTTTGATTTTTTTGTGTGTTCCTTAAACCTGCAACCCAACACTTTTGGGTTGCGGCTTTCGAGAAAAAAAATTCAATTGCGATTTTTGTTTCCCATTCCCTAAACCCACAACCCGACTCTTTCTGGTTTTAGCTTTCAGGAATTCCTTTGCACTTTTGTTTTCTTGCAATCCTGAAACCCACAACCGGACACTTTCAAGTTTTGGCTTTTGGGGTTCTTAAATAAACTTTCAAAGTAAGTATGAACGCAATCCCACATCCCGCTCTGGTTCATCTCAGCTGTCCATTGATTTTGATCGCACATTCATCTTTTAATCTGGTAAATCCAATAAATAAGGTTTTTTATTTTATTTTATTTTACTATTGAAATATTGTTCCGTCGCGCTATTATTTCATTGCAGGAAATCCTGTCAAAATACGTTAGTATTGGTTTTCAGTTACTGTAGGTTGGATTGTTGCCATTACTCCACCCTGTGTTCGTTAGTTCTGGTTTTGTATTTGAGATCCTTTTTCCATTTGTTTCGACTCCTTAAGATTCTATTTCATTACACCTGTTTCGGTCTGAAAGGTTGTTCTGGTTATTCTGTTAAATTGGGTCACCCGGATCCGATTTGGTGCGTGCAAAAGGGTTGCTAGTCTATGTACTCAAGCTCCTATTTCAGTCATTTTGCAATCATCTTTCTAGCCATAATTTCCATTTTGGTCACAAATCTGAAGTCATGATTGCTGATGCGAAAATACTTGTAATAATGAGCTTTTGAAAGCAGTTTAAGTCGTGCAAGTTTCAGTTGGTTGTGTACTTTCACACGGGTTTAGATCCAACTGATGCATGTCTTCGCTCGTTTCATTACAGTTTGGATAATTGCAATGAATTGGTCGTATAATTTGATTCATTACCACTCTTGCTGCCCAATTATTGTCATCTTATCGGTTGGCCTTAAATTGGCAACAAACATGAAACCTTTAGCTCATCCCTTGCATTCTCTAAGGGGAAAAATTCTGTGTGACAATATTGTAAGCCTCCTTCTAAATGTATCTAATATGAGCAATATGCAGACAGGTAATGAATCTCCCAATGCCCGTTTTAAAGATGAAGAACTATATCCCTTACTATATCAAGAACCTATGTCACCACCTTTTGATGTAGGTATTCGTGATTTAAGTAGCGATAGCGATGAAGAAGATTCTGAGGCTCTGTCTGTCTGCATGCAATTCCCTGATGAGAAAAAGAAGAAAGTTCCCGAGGAACTAGTTGACCGTGACGACAATGTTATACGAGATTTTTTAATCAACCAAGAACCTGATGTCCCGTTGACTTCTTCTGAAGTAGATCCTTTAATTGATTTTTCCGTTTTTGAGAATATAGTTCCTGATCTAGAAGTTCCCACGACAGATTCTCCGTAAGCCAAACCACCTGTTCCCGATAGTCAGCAATTTGGGATTGAATTTTTGTTGTGCCGTGAATATCTCTTTGATTAGAGGACGAATCTTTAGAAAATCATTTTGAGAGGTGACGGGAATCATGTAAAACGAGAAATGGCAAGATTTCTTGGATCATTAGTTTGATTCGATTTTGTAGGAATCTCCATTTTTGGACTCTATTGTAATTTAGTATTTAAAAGAGGAGGACCTCTCGTAGTGGGGGGTTGGTAATTTTGGAGTTGCAAGTCACCAGGAGACAGGACTGGAGATACTCTATTTAGCAAAGCCTTTTTTAATTTATGTACAAAACCTCTTTATACAATAAAGTTATCTTTTGATCTATCTTCTGTTATTCCTCAAGTTTCTTTGAGAATTTTTTATTCATGCTTCAAATTGTCATCTGTTATGTATCTGATCTTTTGCCAAAAATTTATTAATGTATAGATCTGTTATATTGGTTTCTCTGTATGACTGGTCTATGTACCTAAGTATTTCATTGAGTTTCTTCAATTCAAATACTTTCATTTTCTATTTTTGCAAATGATTCGTTGCATACACATATAATCAATGTTAATTTTTAAATTAGCAGAGTGATTACAGATTGGATCTTGGACAAGCTCAAATACTTGAAATATTGTCATTTAATTTTCATTAACTGGTAATAATTTAAGTTAACAAGTAATACAACCAAAGACATTTCTGTTAAAGGTGTTTACTTACTTGTTTATCAAACCCCAAGATTGATCTGCACGATATCAAGCTTTCTTTTTAGAATAAGACAAACTTAAATTAGTTTCCTCTTCTGAAATAGGTTGGGTTAGCTTAGTTTTACCATTTTCACACCTTTGTTTTCCTTGATTGGAAAAATGACCTAATTGGTCAAACCACCGACTCTTCGAGTGCCAGTGGAGGCCGAATATCCATGGGGGATTACCATACCAAATAGGTTGGGGATAGAACTGCCCTTGTACAGGGTCTTTTGAAGCCTTTCAACTTGGGTTTTCTTCCTTTGTTGGGAGCCTTGGAACCATTCCAACACCTTTGCATCTAACCTGCACAACCAAGGCATCAACAAGCTAAAAATGTGGATCTTTTGGTAAAAGGAGAACTGTATCCAATTGACCCTATGTCCAACTCTCATCCTAATTTCAAAACAATAATAGGGCTATGCAGGTTTTTACACCATAGAAAGAGTGGTTTTCTAGGATATTGTAAAAACTTTGAAGGTAATGGTATTTCTTTTTAATAGAAAATTCATTACCTTAATATACAATTATGTCAGCTCCAACACTCAAATATGATTCAGTATCATGAAAACATAAGATTAAATCAAATAGTATCCAACTCATTCAAAGAAACTAATATTTTGAAAGCTAATATTTGTCATATAGAAAATAGACTCTCTACAATGAAGCAAACTCCATTTGGGTGGAGGAATATATTAAAAGAAATGAAAAAATATCATGTTTGGAGAATACTATAGGTTCCTATAGAAAAGTAGTGCATGCATTGAAGTCCATATTAGATCCAAGTTGTAGATATTCTGTGGATTTGTGCAAAATTTGGTTAAATAAACAAGACATTAAAGTAATGCTTAAAGAACCCAAATTTGATGCTTTGAGGAAATAAGTAGTTAACCAACTCATTGTAAACATAACAATTGATGCAAAGGAAGTTCAATAAGTTTGTTATGTTGGAGGGGTCAGCATGGAATCATATGGAAATATTTTTAAAGTTCTAGGAGAAGGAATATCGAATGCTAGAATTAACAAGATTTTGGTTCCTCGCCCTTAACATGTGAAGAAAGATCATGTAGTACTAAATAAAAAACTTGTTGATTCATTGGGAGATGCATACCAATTAGAAGCGATGCATGAAGTTTCAAGTAAGAGTAAAAATAAAGTATCAAGTGAAATTATTCCATTAATCTAAAAAATAATGTGTGGTTTGACCCTGAACGAGTATTACAATTGACGGTGAGGTACTATGACATATATAGTGAGGAGGCATGTGGGAAATTGATTGTTGTCATAAAATTAGATGAGATGGTCAGATGGATTTAGTCAACAGTAAAAAATACGAAAGAGTTTAAATCACATTAATGAATCATGCATTAGATCCAAAACTTGATGATACAAGTGATAAATATTTTCAAGTTCAATCCAAAGATCACCTTTTATGGTTGGGAATTTTTCGTGTCAATAATGAGTCCCATGAGTTCTTGAAATTTTTTTTCATCAAAATAAATTTACCATTAATTATGGCTTCACATGATGTAGGAGAAAAATTGCATGTGGAAGGATATGGATCATATTTTGTGGAATGGCACCTTGTAGCTGATTTAAAACTCTCCAGTGCATGTACAATATTTATGATGGTGCGAATGCAACACACAATTTCTTATATTGCATGCACAAAAAACAAAAAGACAGTAGTTGGAACAATGGTATTTTGAGTTGTTAAAATCTTCCTCTTGATCATGATAAACTTGATCCAAATCTAGATGCCATCCTTCCCATACCATTAATTAGGGTGCACATGTGCACTTTGCATGCATTTGTGAGAATTGTTGATAAGATGGTGTATTTATATTTTTTGTTTGCTTGGAACAAAACCTCGTAAGATGAAAGTAAAAAGTCGATTGAGGCTATTGAATGTGTTCTTTCAAAAGTAGGGTTGCATTGTGAACATCTCAAAATTGAAAACGATATTAAGAGAACAGGTACATGAGGTAATATTCCATCAAAGATATCGATGTCAGGTGCCAAGGCATGTTGTTTTCTTTAAAAAAGGTGTGGACATGGATGTTGGGGGTTGTATGAAGACTCAATTTATGCAGAATATTATCACAATAACAGAGTGTGTGAATCAACCAGAAAGAATAAGTGTGCTTGGAGGTCACTTTCATATTTATTTTTGTTCGTGGAGAAGGAAATATTCATGGAAGGTGATGCAATAACATTTAAAGAAGTTGTTACAAACTTCATAAAGCAATGAAATAATCTTGGGGAGAGAATCATATGACACATTATATCGTATGCATATTTAATTTTCATACCACTAGTATTTTGCTTTTTTGTTTTTCCTTATTCTATATGTCATATTCCAAATTAACTTCAATTTGTACATTTGTTTACTCCTCTAACTTTATATTGAACTGGGTATGTTTGTAGCATCAATTGTTTACACATGGGCTTGGCATGGTTTGCAACTGAATATGGAAGCTTGGCCATCTAGGGTACACAGGGTATGGAGAAATCACATAAGCTAACTCGTACTATTTACCATAGATACAAATAGAAAGGAGGGATTTCCAATCATTCATATGTTCTTGTGCAAATGGGTCAGGCATTTAATAGGTGTAAAATGGATGGATTTAAGAAGAGATGCCAACTTTCATAAATAATTGAGCTAATTAGAGTGATAAAACAAGCAGTGCTAAGTAGAAAGTGCAAGAGATATGAGGTTTCTAAGGGTGTACATTGTAGTTGAGACAAGTGCAAGGTAAGCAATATCCATGTTAACTTTTCCACCTTCTCCATTTATTTTATTTATGGAATTTATAGGCTCATTGTCATTATTTTATGTAGGTGTGACCCTGTATCAATGGGATCTTCCACAAGTTGTTAAAGTTTCCTATAAGTTTATTCTCTCTCAAAAAATTATGTAAGCTGTAAAATTTATCATCTTCACAATTACGTGTGAAATAATTACCTATCCTTTCTAGAAGTAACAAGATATTAGCTTCCAAAAAAATAGTCACCATTTTTCTTTTGTTTTATTATTGTGACTTGGTTTTTCAATATTTCCAGTGCATTCTTTCAATTATTTTTATTGTGCAACAATTCTATTAATTTCAATTGTTTCACCATGGTACACATAGTATTCATGAATCACTATCATCTCTTTCAATACATTGCACCAATTTCTAGATTGTGACATAGATAGACATACACAAAGTCAATTACTAGGTACACTACCTTAACCCTTCCATGCACAAGTATAGTTTTAGTTGCGGTAAAAAATTAATATTGATAAAATATAAATTGAAAATATTCTTTTTGGAATGAAACTAACCTAGTTGTTTTACATGACAATAGGTACAACATGAACATTTCAACACCAGTGGTCCAAAAATCCACCTTCTAGATACTTCAATATTAGTTAAGTTCAAAAAGGATATCTATAGTAGTAGGTATTGCTTTGATGAGTCTTGCATTGTTTTTGCTAGTTGTCATTGCTCAAAGTTGGATAAATTATATGACTAGGAGAAAATGTTTACTTGTACAATCTCCAGAGCAACTTGTAAAAATATCTTATCTATAGAGACAAGTAGTTGTAGAAACATTTCATTTGCAAAGACTTTGACCTGTGTTCAAGTCTTTGTTCTAGAGCTACTTGTAAAAACATCTAATCTGCAAACACTTAGTTGTAAAAGCATATGATCTATACATACTTAGACCTACGGTCAAGTGTGTATTGGTGTATGGAAATATAATGTTCCGCTTGTTGTCATATTCGAATGTGGTATTGCATGGACATATTGTAGTGTTTATTAGGTTGCAGCCGACATGCAAATATGTAAATATGGAATCTCAAATATGTTAAAAATACAAAGAAGTATTCTATATATTTGTTTCCTATACGCAGTTGTTGGACCTAGTTTTGTTATTGATTGCAAATGGGAGTAAAATGTAAAGACTTGATGTAATTAGAAGCCATTCTAAAGAATTATATAGAACATAATTTCAAAGAGAGCATGAAGAAAAGTGTGCAGTGAAATAGAAGGTGTGTTGGGGTCCTGCAACCCAAAGGAGAGCATGCGTAGGAAAGTGGTTGTTATGTAGGGTTCTTGTAATCCAAAATATGGATTCTTGAATGGTCTATAACCCACACAACAATGCAATGTAAGTTATTACAAATGTCAAGATAATTCAACTTAAGAAAGAGTGTATGTTAAGATGAGCATCTTGGTCGGCCCTATTACTCAAAAAAGAAGGGGAGGTCAACAGTGTATAAATAAGAGCATGATGATCATTGTGAGGATGGAATTAGGGTACAAGCTGAAGGAATGTAAGGTGAAGGGTTCACGGTTCGCAATAAGCAAGGGAAGAAGATGGATCTCTGAACGGGTGTGTAATATCAAGGAATAAATGAATATTTGAAAGTTGTAATAGTGAATATGTGGTTATTTGAGGAGATCAATGACTAGTTGATCTGAAGTAGAGTGCAGTGCAAATTCAAAGTTGAGTGATGTCACAGTTGTAAGGAAGGATGAATTCTTGGAGTGACACCCAAAGCAAAGTCAAAGTTAGAAAGGAAGACAAGTCTTGAATTAGAACCAAGTACAAAGTCACAGGAAGACAAATCCTCAAGCAAAACCAAGTGCAAAGTCGCATATAGGATGAAGGATAGATTTTGAAAACATAGCTTTTTGCAAAGTCGCAGTTGGGAAAAGTTTTTATTATGATAAAGGAGGAAGCATTAAGTAGATCCTAATGTGCAATGCATAATAAGTTGTGCTAAGTGTTTGGTACATAGAAGTCTATGGAAGGTGCATAGACCCTAGTGCGCAGTGCAGAATAAGCTATGGAAAGTGCACAGTACAAAGAAAGCTGTGGAAGGTGCGCAAACCCTAGTGCATATAGTGTAGAATAAGCTGAGGCAAGAGTGAATTATAGAGAAATCTCATAAGAGTGCGAAGTGCATAGTTTAGAGTAAGTTGGAGAAAGAGTGTAAAGGGGGTTGAGGCCTCCATCTTGTCATATAAGAGAAAGGGGGTTGTATCCTCCATCCTATCATAGTAGAGGAAGTGTACGAGGAGGTTGTAACCTCCTTCTAGTTGGATCTAGAAGATTCATGTCAATTAGAGTTGACTAAGACAAGGGGGTTGTAGCCTCCTTCCAGTTGGAGCATCCCTTCAGTTGGAGCTGAAGAAAAAAGGAAGTTGGAGCCTCCCACCAGTTTTAGTTGTTGATAATTGGATATTTAAGTCTCCTCAACTTGATGTAATCATATTGTTTTTATAAATACTATATATTGATTTTTTCTATATATTCAATGTAGTCTCTTGTTAACGGTAGATTGATGGGTATATTGTTTGATGAATTGAAAGTGGAATAGTAAATTTGCATGATATATTGATTCACCCCCCCTCTCAATATCTTGGTGTGTTCTGCAATTGATATCAGATCAAGGTTCTTCATACAAGTTTGACCAACTTGAAGGAGATCCTTGAACACATCAATGGGTGAACAAGCAGTTCTTTCAATTAATGGAGTACCCTTATTTGATGGGACAAACTATGTTTTATGGAGTATAAGAATGATGTGATACCTAATGATAGCAGGTATTGACATATGGAACTCAATTGTCATTGGATACACTCCACCAAATAATGTCCATAGAAAATATACTTAATGGACTAACAAATACCTTAAAAGACAATGTGGGACAATGCATGTCAGCAAGATAAATATGGATCAAACCAAAATACCTTTACTCCAATGAAGAAGAGAAGACATAGGAAACATAAGGTATATCCATCAAAGATTTAGTGCAAAAATCATCCAACTTTGAAGGTATGTATCATCCTGAACATTCAATTTGAAAATGTAACATTGCTCATTTCTTTTATGCAACCAAGTCCTAGATATAGCATAAAAATAGCAGAAATAGACCAAAAGAAAGTAATCCATGGCTTAAAAATGAAAAACTGAGATGAATACCAATCCTCTTCGAAGGAAGAACCTCCTCACACAATGTGCTACGTACAAAAGACACGACAAGATACAATGATGAATAAAATGAAAAGGTCTCCTTCCTATATATAGGAGACAAAGGGGTACAATAACAACTTATAGACCCACTAATATACCCAAGATGAGATCAATAATATGTAATGTTCCAATATTTAGGTCTTAACATGCCCCTTCCCTTTAGAAAAGTCTTTTCTGCAATGCTTGATTAGTTGTGGTTGCTTATGTATGAAGGAAACATCTTCCCATGTTGAATCTTCCACTAGAGGGTTCTTCCATTTTATGAGGTACTTAGAAATAGCCTGATTACGTAGATGTTTGGTCCTTGTTTCAATGATTTGTTCAGGTTCCAATATGACTCTTCCTTATTCATCAAGCTCGAGAAAGATTGTTTGAATTGGGATCTTGTCTCCTATTACCTTCTTTGAGCAAGAAACATGGAAAACTGGATGCACTCTTGAGGATGAAGGAAGCTCCAATTTTTAAGCCATACTACCAATATTCTGCAACACTTTATAAGGACCATAATACTTGGGTGATAATTTATTGTCCTTATTTAGATGCTTGAGGGACATCTTCTTGTAAGGTTTTAGCCTCAGAAATACCAAATCCCCTTCTTTGAAAATATTTTCCCTCTGATGTTGATCAGCTTGTTGTTTCATCTTGTTTTGTGACATGGCTAGGTTGTCCTTAAGTATTTGGAGAACTTCTTGTTGGTGCTCTATGTTATCTTCCATGGCTTGAACTTTAGATTTTCCATTTAAGGTAGATGTGATAGATGGAGGTGGGTACCCATAAAGTTCCATAAATGGAGACATTTTTTATGATGTATGGAAGGAAGTATTGTACCACCATTATTTCAAAGATAATCATTTCACCCACTATGTTTGTTTATCAGATGCAAAGCAACGAAGATATCCTTCCAAACATTTGTACACTATCTCATGTTTCCCAACAGATTGAGGATGATAAGATGAACTATGAGCCAATTGGGTACCCAAACAAGAAAATAATCCAGTCCAAAATTTTCCAGTGAAAATTGGATCTCTATCACTTACAATAATCTTCAGATTTCCATGTAATTTCTGAACTGTTTCTAGAAAAGTAATGGCTACTGTACTTGCATTAAAAGGGTGAGAGAGTGCACAAAAATGTGCATACTTCGTGATTCTATCAACAACCACCATAATAACATTATTTCCTTCTGACTTGAATAGACCTGTGACAAAATCCATTGAGACTTCTTCCCAACGCTGACAAGGTATGTCTAATGGTTTGAGAAGTCATGAGGTCTTAACTATTTCCACCTTATTTTGTTGGAAAACCAAGCATTCGGCCATGAACCTCTGAACATTAGATTTAATACCTTCCCCAAAAAAACCTTCTTGACCCTGTGGTATGTTTTCAAGAATCCAGAGTTCCTACCTATAGGAGAGGTGTCTAATTCTAAGAGGAGCTTTTGTTTGAGTTGGGATTCTTTGCATAAATATAAGTGATCCTTATACCATAGTGAATCATCTTTCCACAAAATTATCTGATACACGTGGATCATCATGTAGCTTTTGAATGAGTGTCCACATAGATAGGTCATTTTTCCATTCTTCCCTTGTAGATACTACCCAATCGGGTTGTAGAATGGAAATTGCACAAAGTATTGCCCAAACATCTTCATCATTTCTGAAAAGTGCATCTGCCACCACATTATGTTTCCCTTTTTGATAAATGATTTCAAATTCATATCCCAACATCTTGGTTACCCATTTTTGTTGCTCTGCTGAAGATAATCTATGTTCCAAGAAGTATTTAAGACTATTATGATCCAGTTTGACCTTGAAATGTCTACCTATTAGGTAGGACGCCATTTGTTAAGAGCATGTAGAATTTCCAACATTTCCTTCTCATAAATGGGATTTTGTAAGTGATTTCCCTTTATTAGATGGCTTGTGAAAGAAAGCAAGTGTCCTTCTTGAATTAGAAAAACACCAATGCCATTCCTGAAGCATCACATTCCACAATAAATATTTTTGTGAATTCTGGTGTGGCCAAAATAGAAGCTTTGCACATTGCCTCCTTAAGTTGTTCAAAATATTGAGTTGCCTTTGGATTCCAAGAAAATACATCTTTATTCAATAATGTTGTTAGAGGTGTTGTTATTCTTCCATAGTTCCGAAAAAACTTGCAGTAGTACTCTATCAAACCTAGGAATCCTCAAAGATTCTTTAGGGTTTTGGTAATTGGGCAGTCCATCATGGATTTAATTTTGTCGGAGTCTACCTTGACACCTTCATGAGATACAATATGACCCAAATATTCTACCTCCTTTTCCCCAAAGAAACATTTGGAAGGTTTTTCATATACTTCTTGCTCCTTTAGTAGTTGTAGTACCTTGTCAACATGTTGAACATGTTCTTCCCAAGACTTGCTATAGATTAGTATATCATCAAAGAATATTAGCAAAAATTTTCTAAGGAAAGACTTGAAAATTGAATTCATCAAACCTTGAAATGTGGAAGGCACATTCGTGAGACCAAATGGCATGACCAAAAATTCATAATGACCTTCATGAGTTTTGAATGCTATTTTTGGAATGTCTTCCTCCTTCATTCTAATATGATGATATCCAGAACAAAGATCCGACTTTGTGAAGAAAAATGCTCCATGCAATTCATCTAACAATTCATCAATGATAGGAATGAGAAATTTATCTTTAATGGTGATCTTGTTGAGCTCTCTATAATATGGACACATATGCCATGATCCATCTGGCTTGTGTACCATTACCACAGATGCAGAGTAAGAAATTTGGCTAGGCCTAATTATGCTGGCCTCTAACATTTCTTCCACCATATGCTCAATTCCACTCTTTTGTCCATAGGGGTATCTCTAAGGTCTGATGTTAGGAAAAACACTTCACGAAATTAAGTGAATAACATGATCAAAATATCGAACAGGTGGAAGACCTTTTGGAATATATTCAAATACCTTGGAATGTTTATCAATCACCTTTTGGAGACCTAGGGAAATAGGAGACTTAGATGTTTGAACATCTAATGAGCATAATTTTGCAATTACACCTTGATGTCCACTTTTTATCAATTTTTCCATGCCATTAGAGCTTATCACCTTACTTGTTTTTCATGTGATACCATTTAACTCATATTCTTTTCCTTCCCATAAAATTTCATGAAAAGCTTCTGAAAATTAAAAGCCAATGTTCGCAATGATTGTAACCATTGAACTCCTAAGACAACATCAACACCCCTCATCGGAATAGAAATAATTGGACTATTCAATACATATCCCCCCATAGTGAGATTGATATTATGGAATTTTATTGAGCAATTGATAGTTCCTCCATCTACAATCATTACTTGAAACTTTGGTGTTGGATATACAAAGCAATTGAGAACCTTGGCTAATTTGCGGTGAATGAAATTATGAGTACTAACATAATCAATCAACATAGATACCTTTTTATTTTTGATATATCCTTTGATATTGAGAGTTTGAGGAGTGATAATTCCATCCAGTGCATGACATGATATGGTGGGATTAATCTCTTCGGAAGTAGTATCTTTTGTTTCTTCATCTTGAGATGGTTCCTATTCTTTTGGTGCTTCTTGTTCATTTTCTTCCTCTGCTTCACAATCTATGTAAAATAGTTTCTTCTCAATGCACTTGTGGCCTTACTCTATTTTCTATCACAACTGTAACAAAGCCATTTTGCTCTTTTTTCCTCTAGTTTTTGTGGTGTTAACCTTGTAGGTTGTGGATGACTTGAGACCACACTTACTTCTTTATAGTTGTAAGTGGTAGACTTCCTTGTTTCCATAATTTTGTTTTCAACTTTTCTTGCCACCCTAAATGCATGCTCTAAGGACTTACGTTCCCAAAAATGAACCTCATGTTGGATTTTATCCTTCAAAGTTCCAATAAAGATTTCCAACAAATTATCTTCTGAAATATTCTTCACTCTGAGACATAGCTTCTGAAACTGCTTGATGTGCTCTGTATTTGGGCCTTTTTGCTTTAGATTTAACAACTGGCTAAAGAATGTGTTGCTATTTATATCCCCATAATGTGCAATCAATTATTCTGTGAATATAGACCATGAAATAATAGAGTCCTTTTTACGGTCACAAAGCTATTTATACCATACAAATTGATTAGGCTCTAAATATAAGGATGCAATAGTTACCTTTTGCTGTTAAATTTTCAGAATTTACTTCAATTTGATCTAGGATCTTAACTGATAGAACAACATGTACAACATATCTACAGCATATCAATCATGGAGACAATAATGCAAGCACACAAGAGACACAAAGATTTACTTGGGGAAAACCATAAAGGTGAAAAACCCCAATAACTTCCTCAGAGATAGATAGAGCAATGATACAACCAACCATAAGAGATAGACACAACCTAGCAGCAGATCCTCCTCCTCCATAAGTGCGCCACTCCTCCTTGAGTGCATGAGTGAGAAGTGAGTGAGCAAATAGAGTGCCTCCCGCACTCTATTTATACTTGACTTGACTTGCCTTTTTACCTAACTCATGTAGGCTCGAACTTAACCACATAACATAATGCTGAGTGGGCCGACCCCCAATAGGGTGGTCTAATAACCCTTTGACCCACATGACTTATACAGGGCCGACCCCAAACAAGGTGGTCTAATAACCCATCAAGTATAAGTTACGACACTTACAATATAAATGACGACACTTCCGTATAGAGGAATAATAACATCTCTATAGGAATACAATATACATATATGTGAAATACATTCCGAAGTTACATATACATCAACACTCCCTCTTAACTAGGAAGGTATTTCTCAGCACAGTTATTCTAGCACAAGTCATCTTCTCTGGATCATCGTCACTGGGTAATCGTCATTGAGTCATCATCATCGTCACTGCTGCTGCTATCTCAATCAATCTCTGAATCTACTCGTCATAGGAAGTTCTACAGAGCCAGTCCTTTTTCATACTGGATGTAGGCCCACCACTTGCAGGTCTTCGTCATCACTGGCCATACTGTGGAATCCTCAGGACTTATTACGTGTGTCACAAAACCTCGAAAGAGCATCCCAGGATGTTACGGGTACACAACTCCGACCTGTAGGATCTCCCAGGGCGCTATTACATGTGACCCCACCATAAAACCTCGAAAGAGCATCCCAGGATGTTACGGGTACACAACTCCAACCTGAAGGATCTCCCAGGGCACAAATTACATGTGGTCACCACAAAACCTAGCAAGAGCATCTCAGGATGTTATGGGTACACAACTCTAACCTGAAATCTCGCAGGGCGCTATTATATGTGGTCATGGCAAAACCTCATAAGAGCATCCTAGGATTGATTATAGGCACACAACCCAACCTATCAGATCTCCCAGGGCGCTATTACATGCCATAGGACAAAACCTTGCAAGAGCATATGCCAGATATCCCAGGGCGCTATTACATGCCATAGGCAAAACCTTGAAAGACTATCTGCAGATCTCCCAGGGCACCGAATTACATGTCCTCCTAGAGCAAAACCTCGAAAGAGCATTTTCCAGATGTCCCAGGGCACCGATATTACATGCCATAGGCAAAACCTTGAAAGACCATCTGCAAATCTCCCAGGGCACCGGATTACATGCTCATCTGCACAACCTGATCCACGGCCATAAAGTATCATCCTGATACTCACCATACATCATCCTGATGTACACATGATCATCTTGATCATCATCACTACAACGTCTTGCTACATGTCATCTGGAGCAACATCCTGAAGCTCATCATCCATGATCATCCTGATCATCACTGCAACATCCTGCTGCATGTCATCTGGAGAAACATCCTGAAGCTCATCATCCATGATCATCCTGATCATCACTGCAACATCCTGCTGCATGATCCACCTGATCATCAATGCATCTACCTTATGCATACCAAGTATCTACCTGATACATATCATCATACATGATCCTCCTGATCATACAATGTATCCACCTGATACAAATACAAATACATGATACATATCACCATACATGATCCACCTGATCATACAATGTATCCACCTGATACATATACAGATACATGGTCCAAGCATCCAACATGATGCATATACAAAATACATACACATGATCCAACTGATCATATCTAGCATCAACATGATGTGTACATACATAAAAATGATCCAACTGATCATATCCAGCATCAACATGATGCATACATGTTAAATTTCAATATGCTAAGACAGAAAATAGCAGCATTACATTCCATTTCATAATAATAGCATATACAGGATCACTGAAGAAACAACAAGCATAGCATAAACACAAGAGACAGAGATTTATCCTGGGAAACCCTCATGGGGTAGAAAACCCAGCAAAGCTTCCTCAATATAGATGACCAGCAATATACAAAGATGCAAACCCTGAGCATAAGCTCCTTCTCCTCCATAGCAGACCTCTCCTCCACAAGTGCGCCTTTCTCAAGTGAGTGAGTGAGTGTATGTAATGAGGAACACACCTCCTCTATTTATACACTACTATGATGTGTATTTTACACAAGTACACGTAGGCTCGTATTTAACCAATAGGTTAAATACCCCACTACAACTAACTGGGCCGACCCCTCTAGGGTGGTCTAATAACCCTTTGACCCACATAACACATACAGGGCCGACCCCTACTAGGGAAGTCTAATAACCCGAGTTACCACATTCCGACGGAGGAATAAACATCTCCGGATATACAATAAGATCTGCACGGAGGAATGAAACATCTCCGGAATAATAAAGTACAAATATAATATTCTTTGAAGTTACAATATCTCAACACTCCCCCTTAACGAGAAGGATATTATAACAACATCTGCTCGAGCAAGGAGTCATCAACATCATACATGATGCATCTATAAATCATTGGAAGCTTTCTTCAATTTTTCTTCATCAGTAACTCAAACAGTTACTGGTACATCAATGTCAATATCAACATCAACATCACGATCAACAGTATCATCATCACACGATCGGCAGCATCGTTATCACACGATCAGCAGCATCGTCATCACACGATCAGCAGCATCGTCATCACACGATCAGCAGCATCGTTATCACACGATCAGCAGCATCGTCATCACACGATCAGCAGCATCGTCATCACACGATCAGCAGCATCGTCATCACACAATCAGCAGCATCGTCATCACACGATCAGCAGCATCGTCATCTCACGATCAGCAGCATCGTCATCACACGATCAGCAGCATCGTCATCACACGATCAGCAGCATCGTCATCTCACGATCAGCAGCATCGTCATCACACGATCAGCAGCATCGTCATCACACGATCAGCAGCATCGTCATCTCACGATCAGCAGCATCGTCATCACACGATCAGCAGCATCGTCATCACACGATCATCAGCATCGTCATCAGCACGATCATCAGCATCGTCATCACACGATCATCAGCATCGTCATATCAGCATCGTCATCACACGATCATCAGCATCGTCATCAGCACGATCATCAGCATAGTCATCAGCACGATCATCAACATCGTCATCACACGATCATCATCATCGTCATCAGCACGATCATCAGCATCATCATCACATGATCATCAGCATCGTCATCACTATCATCATCATACGATCATATTCCTAGGATGATCAATCCTGCTCCTTTTAGGACATAGGTCCATGGATGATACAATCCAATCTTCAGTTCTCGGAGACTTCAGTCTACGGATCAATTCTGGGACCTCAGTCCGGGGACGATGCAATCCCCTGCCTGTTCATTCAGGACTTCATTTTTCGAAGACCCAGTCTACGGTTCTATTCTGGGACCTCAGTCCGGGGATGATACAATCCCCTACCTGTTCATTCAGGACTTCATTATCGGAGACCCAGTCTACGGTTCTATTCTGGGACCTCAGTCCGGGGACGATACAATCCCCTACCTGTTCATTCAGGACTTCATTATCGGAGACCCAGTCTACGGTTCTATTCTGGGACCTCAGTCCGGGGACGATACAATCCCCTACCTGTTCATTCAGGATTTCATTATCGGAGACCCAGTCTACGGTTCTATTCTGGGACCTCAGTCCGGGGACGATACAATCCCCTACCTGTTCATTCAGGATTTCATTATCGGAGACCCAGTCTACGGTTCTATTCTGGGACATCAGTCCGGGGACGATGCAATCCCCTACCTGTTAATTCAGGATTTCATTTATCGGAGACATACATCTACGGCTCTCTTTAGAACAGATGTTCAAGGATGATACAATCCCTTTTCTTTCTCGGAGACACCTGTCTACGGCTCACTTTAGAACATGTGTTCAAGGATGATACAATCCCTCTTATTTCTCGGAGACACCTGTCTACGGCTCTCTTTAGGACTGAAGTCCAGGGATGATCCAATCCCCTCATGTCCACCAAGGACTTCATTCTCGAAGACATACGTCTACGGCTCTCTTGAGGATGATGCAATCCTATCATGTCCACTAAGGACTTCATTCTCGGAGACCTCACGTCTACGGCTCTCTTTAGGACTGAAAGTCCAGGGATGATTCAATCCCCTCAACTGTCCACTAAGGACTTCATTCTCGGAGACCTCACGTCTACGGCTCTCTTTGGGACTGAAAGTCCAGGGATGATTCAATCCCCTCAACTGTCCACTAAGGACTTCATTCTCGGAGACCTCACGTCTACGGCTCTCTTTGGGACTGAAAGTCCAGGGATGATTCAATCCCCTCAATCTGTATTCTCATCAATACAAGTACAAGTATCCTCATCCATACAAGTACATAATCAATATCTAGCATCAACAGCATGTATACGTCATATATCAAAAGCATGTATTCTTACTAATACATCTAAAATCATGTATACATCTGTCATCAAAAGCATGTATTCTCACTAATACATCTATCATCAAATCATATATACATCTAACATCAGAAGCATGTATATATCTAGCATGTATTCTCACTAATACATCTATCATCAAAATCATGTATACATCTAACATCAAAAGCATGTATACATCTAGCATGTATTCTCACTAATACATCTATCATCAAAATCATGTATACATCTAACATCAAAAGCATGTATACATCTAGCATGTATTCTCACTAATACATCTATCATCAAAATCATGTATACATCTAACATCAAAAGCATGTATATATCTAGCATGTATTCTCACTAATACATCTAACATCATGTATACATCTAACATCAAAAGCATGTATACCTCTAGCATGTATTCTCACCAATACATCTAACATCAAAATCATGTATACATCTAACATCAAAAGTATGTATACATCTAGCATGTATTCTCACTAATACATCTAACATCATGTATACATCTAACATCAAAAGCATGTATACCTCTAGCATGTATTCTCACCAATACATCTAACATCAAAAATCATGTATGAGTAAAACTAAACAGAAATAAAAATAGTCCTAAATCTAACTATTTCTAAGTGACTAGGTGTAGAGAACAGGTTACCTCATCAACGACCTTGTTGTTTGATGAGACAATCTCATCAGTAGTGACTATACTACTCCCCCTTTCGAGGAGGGTCCTTTTGAACTACACCAAGCTTGTCTCGGAAGTATTCAAGCTTCACTCGAGACAGAGGTTTGGTTGGTAACTTCTTCACTTGACGTAGAGGCTTGGTTAGTACAACGGTAACCTGTTACAAATTCAAACTTTTAGAGTTCCTTTCTGTGTCATATCTTGTTAGTTCCCTATGTTCTTTGACTTATCATGGAACACTAGATTCTATGTCATCTTGATACAACTCTAATTATCACATAGGATCTCAGTTGGTTCTATCTCTAAGTCAAACAATCCTAAAGCCAAACTTCTTCACAACTAGCAGAGCAAGCAACCATATATTCCGCTTGTGCTGATAGCCACACTAGACTGCTTCCAGCTAAACCACGAGATCATGGCTAATCCTAGACAATAACATCCTCTCGATGTGTTCTTCTTGTCTGAAACACTTCCTGCCCAAACAGAATCTGAATAGCCATCTGAAGTCATGATCTTCAAGATAGCATAGATCAAATTCTATCGTGTCCTTTATGTGCCTCATCACATGCTTTGCAACTATCAGGTAAACACATCTAGTTTCCACTAGATACTAACTCAAGGTGTTCATAACAAAGCATATATATATAACCTAGTATATGTTAGATATATCAAAGACCCAATAAATTGACTATACAGAGTTATATCCCCTAACAGCTTCAAGTTGGAATCCATAAGAGTGGCCATTCCAACACCTCAAGTCATATTTCTCATCATACTTTCCCTGGTTGAGAAATATTCCTTCTGAGCCTTGCCATACTTCCAGACCTAGGAAGTAAAGCATCAAATTGAGATCTTTCATTTTCATTTCTGCATTGAATGATCTTCTGCATATCTATCTGTGCCATCTCTCGTTAGATGGGTCTACTGATATGAGCCTCAATATCATTCGAACTCTGTGGTGAGTTCCTTCTTGCATCCATGTCATATGTGTATCATATTCAACCTTGTAGCAAAGGTTGAGATCCACATCACCCATGGTGATCATTAAGCTTATCAAATTATTATCGATCCTAGGTACCTATACAGAATCTGATTCATACTTCTTCTTTAATTACACCATACTTGGAGCAAACATCTTGTCGTGATTCTCTTCCTCTTTCTAAGAGAATCTTCTAGCCATGAGCCTTCTATATTTTGTTTGATTTGTAAATCTTCTTGTTTGAACATCCACCACTTGTACGGTGTCCATCATTCTTCATGACCTTTCCTACAAATCAAAATTAAGTACATGATTAGTAATACTTCATAATCATCAAAAGATAACCCATTATGCATACAGATATCATTTACATAGTGATGCAACTATTTTGACCAATACTTTGGCACAACACTTTCCCATATCCTGTATGCATACAGTGGCTATCTAGATGCCTTCCATCTCTACCAGAACATACTATCGAGAGTGTGCACAACTCTCAGCATGTCAGCAAAGAGGTTTCATTCTAGACAAGCAATAATGGAATGTTTGTCCAACTTGTCAATCATATGCACATTAGTAGTATACTGTTCAATGCTCTATGAATGTTTACACTCAGCATTATATATTATGGGAATACAAATATGCATACAACCTATTGTAGGCAATATTATTACTATTTCAAATAACAACTCAAATACTTATCTTTTATGTTTGTGTGGTTGCCTCCCGCTTGATCTTCTGTATGTCTTTTGAACTTCTATTCATTCTGTACCACTGTGCATGCTCAAGAGTCATCCTCATGATATCATACACAAACATACACTCATTAGTATATTCTAAATGCTATCAAAACATTATAGTACTAAATAATCTTGAAAACGTATAGTCATGATTATAGTTAATAAACATTAGTATTCAAGATTTCAAGGAAGTCTTCTTTTACTCATGCATATCATTGATAAAAGATATAATATGCATAATCCCTTGATTACTAACTTTATGAATAAGCATAACCAATCATTCCAAGTATACGTATATAAGGGATCCTAACACAAGGTAAGATTCATGGGAAACATACCTGGATTAGTATACCTACTTGGTTATGTACAACATACCTAAACAATCTCTTCAATGATTTAGAGATCCTGAGCTAGAACCTGCATGTCTCATAGGTTAAGCATAATATAACAAAGTCATACATACCTCGTAAGTAGAACAGAGATTATGGATGACTCTTTGTCTTCATGTTTTCATGGTCATGGAGCCTGATTTGTCTTTTGTGATGTACCTATATCTTGTTAGCAGACAACCTCAACCTCACACAACACCATAATGCATTAGTACAATCATAAGTGTCAACCCCCTAACCAATGAATATCTTCTATCATGCATTCATAATTTTGTTAAGGTGATACAACAAATCTAAAATCAAGATTGTACTAACTGTAATAACATGAAGACAAACATACCATAAACTTAATCATGAACAAATCTCAAAACATACCTCGATGAGTCATACCTGTCGAGATCACTTGTAATCTCCTTATGTAAAGCCTTAGCCTCATCTCCCTCTGAAACATGAACTCCTTCACTTATGTAGGTGACCAATCCATCTTCTTCTAGGATTAACCCTATCCACTTGATTTGCAAGAACTGGACCTGGAGCTGGATATGGGTTTGTCAGAGAAACCCCAAAAATTCAAACTTTGAATTTCAAACTTCCGAAAGGATAGAGATATGCGCCTTGATGAGCTGATCAAACTGATATATTCAGAATTTGAAAACTGCAAAGTTTTACTCCTCAATTTTGCCTTTGAAACTTTCGGATTCACTGGACGTGACCCTGAACTGGGGTTTGATGAAGCCCACTCTTTTGCCCCATCAAAAAGTTTGATTCAAAGCTCTAAGCTTCTAATTTTCTGAGGAGCTTCCAGCCGTGGTCACAGATTTCAAAAATTCCCATTTTTACAGAAGCCCTAATTTTCCGCTTTTCTGATCAAAGTCCCGAACTAGGGTCTAATCAAGCCCGGCCTTCTGCCCAACCAAAAATTCTGATCTTGGTCTCTAAATTTCTATTTTGATGAGTAGCATCCAGCCGTGGTCTCTGATTACAAAAATTCCAACTTTCTCCAAAGCCCTAAATTCCGGAAGTCATGAATGAAGGTACCAAAAAATAATTCTGTTTTGACAGAAATATGTACCTGATTGTTTCTGGTGTAACTCTGAAATTTTTGATCCACAGGGTCTGAAAAAGTTTCCTGAGATAGCCTGACCTGCTATCTTTCTATCCTGACAGGTCTGACCTCAATTGGATTCTCTGAGAGAGAGTTATTCCAAATGTCGCAACGTGACCTGTTTTGGGAAAATACAGGAGAGCGAACTTGTACGGCGTGCCACGTGTCACTGTTTGACCTTCGGCCTCTGAAAAAGTTTTCTGAGATAGCTCGGCCTGTTATCTTTCCATCCTGACAGGTCTGACCTCAATTGGATTTTCTGAGAGAGAGTTATGTCAAGTGTCGCAACGTGACCTGTTTATGGGATAATACAGGAGAGCGCACTTGTACGGAGTGCCACGTGTCACTGGTTCAACTTCGGCCTCTGAAAATTTTTTCTGAGATAGTGCAGACTGTGTACTACCTGTCACTTTTTACGAAATTTCATTTGGAGCTTCCTAGCCCAAGATATGACCTTTTTCCCAAGGTCACCTGATTTTGACTCAGATCTGGAAGAGGCAGAAACCCTATATTGTACAGATCATAAATCACAAAGTACAACGAATTAGAGGTTGTCCTTTGGACACAAGGTACCTGGAGATTTTATCTTCGTCCTGTAACAATTTCAGATCCGAAAAATTCGCCAAAACGGATTTATAGCGAAAGTGCTACGATGACTGGTTTTTGCTATGTAAAACCCTAACCTTCAAATTGTCGTAAGTAGAGCAAGTGTCTTTAGTGCCATACCTTGTCTTCCTTCAGGTTAGCTCTGATACCATGTTAAATTTCAATATGCTAAGACAGAAAATAGCAGCATTACATTCCATTTCATAATAATAGCATATACAGGATCACTGAAGAAACAACAAGCATAGCATAAACACAAGAGACAGAGATTTATCCTGGGAAACCCTCATGGGGTAGAAAACCCAGCAAAGCTTCCTCAATATAGATGACCAGCAATATACAAAGATGCAAACCCTGAGCATAAGCTCCTTCTCCTCCAAAGCAGACCTCTCCTCCACAAGTGCGCCTTTCTCAAGTGAGTGAGTGAGTGTATGTAATGAGGAACACACCTCCTCTATTTATACACTACTCTGATGTGTATTTTACACAAGTACACGTAGGCTCGTATTTAACCAATAGGTTAAATACCCCACTACAACTAACTGGGCCGACCCCTCTAGGGTGGTCTAATAACCCTTTGACCCACATAACACATACAGGGCCGACCCCTACTAGGGAAGTCTAATAACCCGAGTTACCACATTCCGACGGAGGAATAAACATCTCCGGATATACAATAAGATCTGCACGGAGGAATGAAACATCTCCGGAATAATAAAGTACAAATATAATATTCTTTGAAGTTACAATATCTCAACAATACATACATACATAAAAATGATCCAACTGATCATATCCAAGCAGAAACCAGAACATCATCCTGATGCTCATCATCTAGCGCTTACATCCACAGCCATGTGAAGGATCCTCCTTCCAACATGCTTGGAATGGCTTAAGCAAATGTGTCCATCACTTCTTCCTCGAAGTGTCCTCGATCTGAAGAACGCCAAGCCTCTCTCTGAAGTACTCGAACTTCACTCTTGCTAGTGGCTTCGTCAGCACATCTGCAATCTACTCGTCCGTCGCAACATACAGAAGCTTCACAGCTCCTCTTTGCACCATATCCCTGATATAGTGATATTTGATCTCTATTTGTTTCGATCTGTCATGAAACACTGGGTTCTCGGACAGCTTCACACAACTGTGGTTATCACAGAAGATACCAGTAGCCTCCAACGGGAGATCAAATAACTCAGACAGTAGCTTCCGTAGCCATACTGCCTCACAACTAGCTGAACAGGCTGCAACATACTCTGCCTCAACTGTACTCAGTGCTACGTAGGACTGCTTCCTGCTAAACCAAGAGATCACCCCTGATCCCATACTGAAGCAGCACCCCGGATGTGCTCTTCCTATCTGTAGCACTGCCAGCCCAATCTGAATCAACATAACCCTGCAGGTTAAACTTTTGATTCGTCTCATACTTGAGCCCATAATCCACTATACCCTTCAGGTACCTCAGAACATGCTTTACAGCAACCAGGTGAACACTCCTTGGATCCATCAGGAACTGGCTCAATGTGTTCACAGCAAAGCAAATATCTAGTCTCGTGTTCGTCAGGTACATCAAGGACCCAATCATCTGATGATACATAGAGACATCAACCAGCTCAGATGAAGCATCACCAAGAAGCTTCAGATTCGATGCTATAGGTGTGGCCATGGCCTTGCAATCCATCATCCCGAACCTCTTCAGGATCTCTACTGCATACTTCCCTTGTCCAAGGAATATTCCTTCTGCACTCTGCCACACCTCCATGCCAAAAACAAATAGTGCATCATCCCCAAGTTCTTCCTCTCGAACTCGGTAGTAAGCTTCCGCTGTGTGTCGACAATCAATCTATCTTCACCATACCAAGTTCTGCACATTTATATGACTACACCATGATGTCTTGAAATCCATCTGGTGCATCTTCTATTTCATCACTTTTGTATTTCTCAATGCTGCCATCTGCAACATGCTTGATCTGATAGTTCCATTTGGAAGTCACAACAGACTTCCCTTCAGCTCTTGGGATCGCATCCCAAACATCATTCTTCATGATTGACGAATCATGGCATTCCATTTCTTCATCCCAGATCCTGGGAACTTCAATATCTTCAATATCTTCAATAGATAATTTTGTTGCTGAACAAATGTTGTAGTTCTTCTTTTGTAGGAGAAGGCATACGATCTTTCCTACACAACAAGTTAAATTGCATGATTAGAAAACATCTCACAGTTTTTAGAACAAATTCTTACACATAAAGAAATATGTCATACAGTCATGCAATTATCTTAGCCAATGCTTCAATACAACATTTATCCATATCCCGTAACTTTCTAGATGCCTTCCAATCTCTACCAGAACATTGTTAAGAGTGTGCACAACTCCCAACATGTCAGCAAAGAGGTTTCATTCTAGATAAGTAGCAATGGAATGTTGTACAGTGCCATAGGCCACTTACCCATTAATATTAGTAGTATACTGTTCATTAATGCAACTATTCTACTATGCACATATCCTAAGTCTAGGAACATGAGCATATACATCATTAAACAATTTTATTTAAACAAACAAATATGCAATAAATGATGATTAAAATACTTATCTTTGTTTGTTTGTTGGGTGGACTCCCTCTGAGTCTTTGCTTCCTTGTAGGAGCTGCTGAAGTAGGTTCTTCTACACCTTTCTGTTGTGGAATGTAGAAAGATGGTCAACTCCCTCTAAATATCTGCATCCTTGTAGAAACTACTGAAGTGTGCTCCTTTGCTTTCTTACAGAACAACTAGAGTGTGCTCCCTCTTGATCTTTGATTCCTGGATTACCTATCCTTGAACTTATACTCATTCTCGATCCCTATGCATGCTTGTTAGTATCATCATTGTGTTATCCTTGTGATCTCATATAAAATCATACATTCATTAGTATACTATTAAAACACAATAATCTCAAGCATGTATAGTCATGATCATTTCAAACAGAAATAATAAGCATTAGCATTCAAGGTTTATGTAGGATTCTTATGGTTAGTCAAATCATAAGAAGCATAACATGTCTAAACCTGTAATTACTCAAACCTATGACTCTTCAGGTTAGTTGAATCATCAATCAAGATAAGAGATATAACATGCATAAAACCTGTGATTATTCAAACCTATACCTTCATGAATAATCATTATCAACAACAGTATAAGATCCTAACACAAGGTAGGATTCTATCTTGATATAGGAAAAACATACTTGGATTAGCATGCTAGTTAGTTATGTCTAACATACTCACATGATGTCTTCTTGTTCTTCTTCAATGACTTGTGCTAGTAACCTGTATATCTCATAGGTTAGCCATTATAAAATCAAGTTATACATACCTCGTAAATGGATCTTCTATGAGATCCATGACAATGGATGAGTCTTTTATCCTCATGTCATCATGATCATATGTTCTTGAACTGGAACATGATTTGTCTTTCTTGGTGTACCTTTCATGTTAGTAGACAACATAAACCTCATACAACACCATAATGCATTAGTACAATCATAAGTGTTAACACCCTAACCAATGAATATCTTCTATCATGCATTCATAGTTTTGTTAAGGTGATACGACAAATCTAAAATCAAGATTGTACTAACCGTAATAACATGAAGACAAACATACCATAAACTTAATCATGAACAAATCTCAAAACATACCTCGATGAGTCATACCTATCGAGATCGCTTGTAATCTCCTTATGTAAAGCCTTAGCCTCATCTCCCTCTGAAACAAGAACTCCTTCACTTATGCAGGTGACCAATCCATCTTCTTCTAGGATTAACCCAATCCACTTGATTTAAAGAACTGGAACTGGAGCTAGATATGGGTTTGTTAGAGAAACCCCAAAAATTCAAACTTTGAATTTCAAACTTCCGAAAGGATAGAAATATGTGCCTTGATGAGTTGATCAAGCTGGTATATTTAGAATTTAAAAACTGCAAAGTTTCACTCCTCAATTTTGCCTTTGAAACTTCCAGATTCACTGGACGTGACCCTGAACTGGGGTTTGATGAAGCCCACTCTTTTTCCCCATCAAAAGGTTTGATCCAAAGCTCTAAGCTTCTATTTTTCTGAGGAGCTTCCAGCCGTGGTCACTGATTTCAAAAATTCCTATCTTTACAGAAGCCCTAATTTTCCACTTTTCTGATCAAAGTCCCGAACTAGGGTTTGATCAAGCCCGGCCTTCTTCCCAACCAAAAATACTGATCTTGGTCTCTAAATTTATATTTTGATGAGTAGCATCCAGCCATGGTCTCCGATTACAAAAATTCCAACTTTCTACGAAGCCCTAAATTCCGGAAGCCATGAATGAAGGTACTCAAAAATAATTCCGTTTTGACAAAAATATGTACCTGATTGTTTCTGGTGTACCTCCGAATGTTTTGATCCACAGGGTCTAAAAAAGTTTCCTGAGATAGCCTGACCTGTTATCTTTCCATCTTGATAGGTCTGACCTCAATTGGATTCTCTGAGAGAGAGTTATGCCAAATGTCGCAATGTGACCTGTTTTGGGATAAAACAGGAGAGCGAAATTGTATGGCATGCCACGTGTCACTGTTTTAACTTCGGCCTCTGAAAACATTTCCTGAGATACCTCGGCCTATTACCTTTCCATCCTGACAGGTATGACCTCAATTGGACTCTCTGAGAGAGAGTTATGCCAAATGTCGCAACGTGACCTGTTTATGGGATAATACAGGAGAGCGAACTTGTACGGTGTTCCACGTGTCACTGGTTCAACTTCGGCCTCTGAAAACGTTTCCTGAGATAGTACAGTGTGTGAAATACCTGTCACTTTTTACGAAATTTCATTTGGAGCTTGCTATCCCAAGTTATGACCTTTTTCCCAAGGTCACCTGATTTTGACTCAGATCTGGAAGAGGCAGAAAACCTATATTGTATAGATCATAAATCACAAAGTACAACGAATTAGAGGTTGTCCTTTGGACACAAGGTACCTGGAGATTTAATATTCATCCTGTAACAATTTTAGGTCCGAAAACTTCGCCAAAACGGATTTATAGCGAAAGTGCTACGCTGACTGTTTTTTGCTATATCAAGCCCTAGCATCGTAAGTGCAACAAGTGTCATACATGCCATATCATGCCTTCTTTCAGGCTCGCTCTGATACCATGTTAAATTTTCATAATTTACTTCAATCTGATCTAGGATCTTAACTGATAGAACATGTATAGCATATCTACAGCATATCAATCATGGAGACAATAATGCAAGCACACAAGAGACACAAAGATTTACTTGGGGAAAACCATAAAGGTGAAAAACCCCAATAACTTCCTCAGAGATAGATAGAGCAATGATACAACCAACCATAAGAGATAGACACAACCTAGTAGTAGATCCTCCTCCTCCATAAGTGTGCCACTCCTCCTTGAGTGCATGAGTGAGAAGTGAGTGAGCAAATAGAGTGCCTCCCGCACTCTATTTATACTTGACTTGACTTGCCTTTTTACCTAACTCATGTAGGCTCGAACTTAACCACATAACATAATGCTGAGTGGGCCGACCCCCAATAGGGTGGTCTAATAACCCTTTGACCCACATGACTTATACAGGGCCAACCCCAAACAAGGTGGTCTAATAACCCATCAAGTATAAGTTACGACACTTACAATATAAATGACGACACTTCCGTATAGAGGAATAATAACATCTCTATAGGAATACAATACACATATATGTGAAATACATTCCGAAGTTACATATACATCAACATTTGCAAATTTGGCACCTGGTGTATATCAAAGAATTGCTTCATCTGGAATATCCAAGTTATTGGATCATTGCCATCAAAATTTATCATGTCAATTTTAGGAAGTTGGGTACCCTTTAGTGACCATCCCTAGTGACTTCCATTACTAGAATCATTTCCTCTTGGAATATTCTTATTCATTGAATGTTTCTCAACATGGAAATAATCATTATCCTCCTAAGTATCCTGGAACACATCATCACATGTAGGGCGAGTATCCCTTGAACTTTGTACGATATTAGCAATATTGTTCAACTTCTCCTCTAAATTGAGTAAATCAGTTGTTCTCACCGAACCTTTCATATTTTCCTCCATTTTATTCAATGTCTCCTCTAAATTAACTAAATAATTTTTTTCACAGTCCCTTTAATCATATCCTCCAACTATGACACTCGAAAATATAGGTCTTCCCTTTCATCGTAAGTCATGGATGGATACTCTAGTGGTTTTAGGGGAGTGTGAGTTTTTACACTTCCTTTTGATATTATTATGAACAGTATAAATAGATATCTGTAATGTCGCTTTTTAGGAATTTTATTAAAATGACAATTTTTCACTTTTTTCCCTAGTTTGACCTTTGACTAGTTTTGAGCTCTAGGTCCCCAAAGTGCTCCAATTTCTCCCAAATATTCTAATAAGGTATATGGATGATGTTAGAACATAAATATGTATTTCAGGGATGCTTTTGGACCTTTAAAATACTTCTGCAAATCCTCTTTCAATTCTAGCCAATGTAGGGAACTTTACTAGTAATTTCCCTTTGACTAGTATTGGTCTCTAGGTCTCGAATTGACTCCAAATGCCTTCAAATATTCAAGGAAGGTGTATGAATGATATTAGTACTTGAATATGATGTTCAGGGATGATAAATGACCACCAAAACACTTCTGCAAACTCTGTTAATATTCTGGACCAAGTATGCAATTTTATTAGTAATTTGGGGTTCAAATACCCCTGGGGTTAGTACTAAAAATAGCTTCCCAAATGCTTCCAAACCCTCTCCAATTTTTGAACAGAGGTAGGGAATGTATTAAGGATTTTATTAAGGTCTCATGTGCACCATTAATTGATTATTATATCTATTCCAACCCTCTCCCATTCAACTACAAAAATCACCAATTCGACCCTTGGGGAAATGGCACTATTTCTTCTCCCAATGCAATTAAACTGAGTAAAAATACTTAAAATGCTCAAGTACAGTACATGAAACTTGTAAAATACATCCATTGCAGTCCATTAATCACAAATGAATCAGAGGATCATCTATTCATTCGAAATCATCATCAATACATTGGTTCACAACAGGGTAGTGGGGAAATGACATTGTTCTTCCATTAAAAATGAGATTTATACATTTCTACTTGGAATTTCGACCTGAAACTTTCTGGAGATGAATAAAAGATAATTTTATCATATTAAAAAAGAAATGGGGCATGAGAATCTCCCCCAAAGAGTACAATAGCTCACCAAAAATGCCCTCCCTCAAGGATCAAGAATATGCCATCAAAACTGGAAATGGTTGAGAGAATGTGCTGCAATAGAAGAAACCATGAGCTGCCCTGTAGCTTAAACCTAAAAATAAATACTCCATTAAATATCCAAATGAAAGGTCTGAATGGCCTTTCCAATTACCAACTTGAATGGGAATCTTTCACCCTCGAAATTAGCTAAGGCAAGAAACTAGTCATCCACTAGCTCTCCCTCTACACAAATGAAATTGAAAATTCTACAAATAATCAAATGCTGGTTTCATTATTTTTTATTGACATTTATAAAGTTCTAATGTCCTCCATGGGTCTAATTCCTTCCAAGAGACTCATTCCAACTCAAGTTGGGAAGAGATTCCAAAGAACGCCACTTGTACAACAATTCCTAGTCTCCCACTTCCACCAAATCACATGTGGAAGCATCTTAGCTGCCCTAACACCCTTGAGCGCCCTCTTGGAGTCTATTTTTAGCCCTGACATGTAATATATGTCATATGTAAACCTTCAGGTCTGATTTTTGTCATAGGTGTCATAGCATCTTCATCATTGTTGTCGTAGAGCTAGGGAATCTAGCCCAAGTGTCTCACTAGCTCCAAATTGCCTCTTCCTCTTCCATGGGAGTTACTCTTCCTCTATATTTCGACCTTGGATGAGTCATTCCATGAATAATACCTTTTGCAATTCCCTAAGTATGTTACCATTCACCTTGAATTCGAATTGGTGAGAGAATTATGCCAAGTGTAGTGGGAAAATCTAGCCATATGTGGGTCCCACTTCATCCATGTGTCTTCATGATCAAATGCCACTTTGATTTTCACTTGTATATATTTATTTAGCTCCTTTATTAAGTATTTATTCCATTCTAATGTTAAAACATCATTTATTATCCCCATTATTCCAAATCCCAAAGCTTCCACCCCAAACCTAGGAAACTAGTAATTTTCCTCCTTGGCAATTATTTGACCTTTAGCATCAATTTGACAAACTCTAATGAATAGGGACAATGTTATTAGGCCATTGTGATCTAATGCCAAATTTGGGACATGAAAAATCCTCCCTTCCCAATATTGCTTGTCCTCAATCAATTTTAAACATGGGTGTTGAAGAACCTGCTTTCTGTAGAATTCTTTGAAGTTGCCATTGAATTGCCCAACCTTGAGTCTTTGAGTTTCCATGAATATTTTAGAGAGGAGCCACCATGCTTGCTGCTGCACTACTATGATAAAATTCACTTTATTAAGTGGGAAATCCATCTTCCATACTGCTTGTTTCCCCAAAAAAATTGAAACCAATGAGATAAAAATTATTCCAGGGTCCCATTGCTTGTATTGCACCCTAATAATTAAGAGTGCTCTCCAACCCACACCATTAGACAAGAGGATTCCTAGATCCCATTTTCTTGTATGCATCCTTCCAAACATCATGAGAACCAAATATATATCATCAAAGTACATAACAACATAATGAAAATGTACATCAAGGATATGCTTCATCAAAGAGTCATGAAAGTGCTTATACCTACAAGTAAGTAGACCACCATTTTCCAAGTGCATACAAGCTTCAAGTGACCAATCAAATATGCTCCAATGACATAGGTGAGGATCCCATGTCCTTTAATGTTGCTCCAAAAGTATGTGATATGCATCAAAATATTCATCCATGTATTCTTTCATCCAAAAAGTGAATGAAGAATCTCCACTAAAATCTGAAGCAAATAATGAGCAGAAAAAACAAGGAGACTTCAAATGACTCAAAGAATTCTCACCCATACATCCCTGAATGTGAGAATCATAAAGATATAACAGAGTATGTGGCTGCCAACAAAAATGTTCTCCAATCATAAATCTATTCACCCAAGTGTTGGATGAAGTTCCTCCAACATCAAATGAATCAACTGTTGAGCAAGAAAAACCATGAGTCTTCAAATGACTCAAATGCATATCATAGGTGCATCCATGCAGATGTGCATCATCATAAAGTAATAAAGGATGATGCTGCAAATGTGAAAAAGAATGTGCTCCAACCATGTCATCATAAAAGGTAAATATAGGAGTTCCATACTCCTCATGTGGCACCATAAAAAAGAACCCTTTCACCCATACTTCATTGAGACTAATCATGCAAAACATGGAATTGTAGGATGTAGGAGAATGAACTAACTCACCCAAATGATCAAAAAGTGTAGAAGTTTCATCATGGAAAGGATCCACATGGGTAGTATCATGCAACTCCTTCAAAAGTGTGAAACCTTTGTCATAGATTGGTTCCAATGTAGAGGAATCATGCTCTTCTTTAAAAATTGCATAACCTTCATCAAGAGACAATTCAATTTCCTCTTCCACCACATCAAGTGTTTTGATCTCTTCAAGTTCATCTTCAAACACATTAAGCACATTCAAATTTCCACATTTCTCATGATCCACCATGTCATGAGAATCCTCCAAACAATCTACCATTTGACAATCTGAAACATAGGAGGAAAAACAAGTATCTTGCAACTTTTCAAGAAGTTGCTCACTTTGAATTGTGAGATTATGAATATCCTCATTATTCTTCAAGTATGCATCATGTAACAATTCATTAAGCTCAAACAAATGGTTTCTATCAAAAAGCAAAGACATGAAATTGCCTTTGATGTGGCACATTGCTCTTTGAATCTTCTCCATGTCTTCAAGGAAGGATGTTTCCTCCAATGAAGTAGCTCTCCAACAAGAATTTGACACCAATGCTTGGGTGTCATGGAGAATGCTAAGGGACTCTTGGATCTTCTTTTCATTCATCTTTAAGGACCCTTCAAGAAAATGAGGCTCTTTCAAATGAACCTCCTCATCTTCTTCATTTTTGCTTGGACCAACTTCATGAATCTCAAGTGGTGATGGGGAAGTTGATCTTGGTTCTTCTTCAACTGCTACAACATCTTCAATTATGCAAGATCGCGCATTCAAACATTCACATTAAAGCCAGCACATTGATCATTCAAGCATAGTTTGCCAATTATTCCCATCAACACGAAAGCAATTGCAATAAGGCACACGATCAATATGACGATGAACATTATATCTTCAGATTACAGATTACAAACTCATAGGTGGATCGGCTTCGGACAGCGAAGCTCGTCACCACAACTCACTGCCTTGACACAATGTTATGGGCCCTTTTAGATTTGGCTACTTCCCGAAGGCATGTAGTTACTCTCAGGCTCCTGGGATTCCCATAATATGCCAACTAGCAGACCCTTACAGACTCTTTTTACAGAATCGAGTCCTTGGCTTTCTGATGCAGTGTTATACCATTATAGGCAACCTGCAGAGCATATTACCTCGGCTCTCACACACCTACAGACCTGTCGAGCGGACTACTTGCTCAGACGACTCCTAGACTTGCAGAGCGGACTACTTGCTCATGCGACTCGCTCTTCTTAAAATGAACCCAAGGCCTTTCTTTTATAGCAAATGAGAGGGTAAACCGGTGACCTCCAACTTACACTAGGCAGTCAAAAGTAAGATTCCGGGGCATGATGGGGACTACCATCATGTTATCTCGTCCCTTGAAGGCTCGGCCATGTGGGGACCCGGAGAATCTTGTCCGACAAACTAATGACTCGGACTGACTGAAAGACATAAAGTAAAACTATTGGCCGACAAAACTGGGCCATTATTATATCAGTCATATTACAAAGCATCTCGGTACAAAAAGTAAACCGAGGGAATCCAAAGAAAGCTTTCGGCAGCAGTGGCCGACAAAACAAAGTGGGTTGGCCCACCAACGGCTTCCACTAAATATGTACAAAATTCAAGTCACGGACCATGGATGCTTTATTCCCGGGAAATACGGGATTCTCATGAAGTATCATATCCTGATCCACAGACGCACACTGTGGTACCATCTGGTCCTGGTACACCGCCACATACGCAGTCAAGACAACCTTGAGCATATAACTCTTCTTCAAGCTCACGTCTTGCCAATTCTTCTTCTATGTAATTTGGCTGAGATTCAGTGTACTGCCAGTAATCATACTGGTTATTAGGGAATTCTTCATTCATATCTGGATATAGAAGTTCTCCGAAGCAATGTTCAACATCAGAACCACGGAGATAATCATTAGGACCATAGACAAATTCGGAGGCGAATTGTGACTCAACCCTATAATTTAGAGGTAGGGTTCTTCTATGGACTTTAGTATCCAGTCTCTTGCCATCTTTATCCCTTTTGATAAACTTTTGGGTGACTGTAACACAATGTTCTAAGGGAGTATATCTCCCACCATGATGCCGCAGCTTAAACTTAAACCACTGATGAGCCTGGTCGGCTGCTTGCATATCAGCCTCAAGATGAAGAATAAAATTAGCCTTTCGATCTATCCATTCATTTCTTGGACAGAACTTTTCTAGAAAGATTTGAGTCCATCCGGACCATTTTCTGTGCTTTAAATTAGCAGGATCAGCACAAATAATTATTGCTGTCTGCTCTCTACAAAACTGGAGGATCAGATTGTAAGATGTCCATGTCAAATCTCCTGAACCGAGATCGACATACCAAATTTCACCTTCTGCTTCCATGTTTTGGTCAATCCAGACTTCTTCGCACCTAGCTAATTTTTCTCTTGCATTTTGCAATCCTCTAAAAGCACCCTTTTCCCATCTTTCGAGAATTTTTAGTTTGCAGGGATTCTCCTGGATTTGCTTAATTAGAGTGAGGCTCAAAAACTTTTCTGCATCCTTGATATCAGCATAATCTAACAGTTGCTGACGTTCTTCCTGAGAGATATCCTTATCCCAAGGAGCGAGAAATAAGGATTCTGGAGGAGCTCGAAGAGCTTCATCTTCTTCTTGGAATGGAGCTTTGCCACTTTTGTAGTTCACCATATTGTCACTCAAATATCTTTTATTGTGTCCTGGACCAGAACCAGAACCAGAACCACTAGCTTCATTAGTGGAAAACATGTTAAGACTTGGAGAAGAAACCTGTACATTCTCACGAGTCAACATGTCAGCAAGACAATTTAAGTAACCTGGCTTGTACACAATGTCATAATCAAAATTACTAAGCCAGATAAACCATTTCAATATTCTGCTACTATTCTCTGCCATTAAATTTTCATTTTTAAAGATGCCAGGCATAATCTTTAAATCTGTTCTAATGGTAAATCGAACAGGCTTTAGATACAGAATAAAATGGCTGACAGTTTTCTTAACCGCTAAAATCTCTTTGTGGCTACTAGGATAATTTAATTCAGCTCCTTTAAAAGAACCAGATGCATATCCGCAGATTTTAGGTTTTTCTTCAATATCTTCAATCAAAACACCACCCCATGTGGTATTGGAAGCATCTGTTTCAATTATTAATTTTCCACTTCCTTGGGGAAGAGACAAGGCTGGAAGATGCTTAACTTTCTCTTTTATTCGCTGAACAGCTGAAGTCATCTCATCAGACCAAGGGATAGGCTGTTTCTTTAATCTTTTCTGCAAACAATGAATATCTGCAGCCTGACCTTTATAGAAGGGTCTGATATAGTTTAAGCATCCCAAAAATCTTTGTAACTGGGTCTTTTCACTAATCTTGTCAGGAAAATGATCAAATGATTGTAGCACATGCTGCTGTAAAATTACCTGACCTGCTTTGATATGTAAACCCATAAATTCTATTTCTGTCTTACCAATTTCCATTTTGCTTGCTGATAAGACCAAACCGTGCTGGTAGACTAAATCATAAAAATGCTGCAAATGTTTAAGATGTTCCTGGAGATTTTTAGAACAAATAAGAATATCATCAATAAAAACAGCTAACCATGGTATATCCCTGAAGATATCTTCCATTCTCTTCTGGAATTCAGAAGGAGCATTATTAATACCAAATGGTAGCACTTTCCATTGATATTGTCCATGAGGAACAACAAATGCAGTTTTGAATCTGTCTTTCTTCTCAATCCCAATTTGATAAAAACCAGATTTTAAATCAAATTTGCTAAAAACAGTACATCCATTGATTTTCTGCAAAAGACTCGCCTTATCAGGCAAAGGATACCTGATCTTTTGGAGAACTGCATTAAGAGGTTTAAAATTGACAACCAACCTTGGTTTACCTCTTTTCTGTTCACTGTGCTTGTTTACAACAAAAGCCCGACATGCCCAAGGGCTTTTTGATGGTTCAATTAAACCTTTATCCAAGAGCTCTTTTATTTCTTTTGAACAGAATTCTCTCTCACTGGGACTCATCAGTCTTGCAGATGCTTTCATTGGTTTAATCTGCTGAAGTGGATCAAATGGAAGAGAGACAAAATATTTTTCTCTTGTCCAGAAAGCATTAGGGCTTTCAGAACAGCAATCTTTTTTCAGCCTTTCCGATATACCCTCTAGATATTTATCAGCATTGAGTTGGGCAAAAGATATACATCTTTCCATTTTATTAAGAGAGGCTATTGACATGGCTTTTGGTTTTGGGGGAATTGCTTGATTTCTGGGGGAAAAGGAATAACTAAGTGGAATAGTTACAGGATGATTATTGACTGTACAAGTAAATGTCATTTTCTTTGTATCCATTGAAAAAGGACTAACTGAAACTAAAAATTCAGAACCTAACACACAATCTTCTTTAGTTTCTTCAAACCTAAAAAGAGATAAAGAACAAAACTTTGAACCTATAGACACTGGGAAATCCTTTACTTTACCAGACAGATAAACTGGAGATCCTTGGATTGCAGATCCATACTCTTTTGTTTTCTCCCAATAAAATTCAGGAATAGCATTTCCTCTAGCCAAGTTAAACTGGCATCCGGAATCGATTAAACACTGTATTGGGTAAGATTTAAATTCAGAAGGACAAAAGGTAAGAGTAGTAAAAAGTTTAGGACCTGATACAGCTCCTAAAAGGCTTATACTCTGGGATCTTGGTGAAGGTGAATGGTCAGGGGTTTTCTCAGGATATTCTTCTTCTGGGATGTCATCATCCTTAGTTCCACAAACCCTTTCAATTTCATTGGACAACTCATCTTCTGAAGACTGATCCTTTTCTAGCAAAACAATTGCTAAAGCATTCTTTATTTCATCAGCTTCTTTCACCAATTTCCTTATTTCTTCCTGCTTAGCTTTCAGCTTATTTCTCAGCAATCTTTCCCTATCTGTTCTGTGCTGCTGTCTATCTTTATGTCCACTTGGATATTCTGTATAGAGTTCTGCAGGATTAAATTTTAAATCAATTGATTTTCCTTTATCTTTTTCCATTGACTGCAACTGGGCTTGTAAAGACTTTTTCTCATTTCTAAGCTCAGTTCTTTCCTGATGTCTATAAATTGGAATTGAAGATAATTCTAGATCAATTGCTGCTAATCTCTTTTCAATCTGTACAGGAGAGATTACTCTTGAAAACATATACAAGTTAAAATCAAATTCAGGAAGATCAGTATATACAGAGGCGGTCTCACACCCCCCTAAATGTGGTTCCGAATCGGAATCAGAAGAGGAAGAATCGGGAGCACATTTAGCAAGTTGAATATCAGAATCTGAGGAAGAATCCTCAGAGGCATCAGAATCAGAATCAGGGAGATAGATAACCTCACCAGAAGGTTGAAAATCAGTACTAACTTTATACAAATCCCACCAGAAGGGATCAAGTGTGGAACACACTCCTGCACGCTTTGGCCTAGATTTTCTTTTTGGACATTTGGATGCCCAATGTCCTTTACTGCCACAAATGAAACAAGTATCACCTTTGCCCTTTTCAGATCTTCTTTTCACAAATCTTTTATAACTATGCTTTTTCTTAAAATGCTTAGATTTGTGTTTGTATGGCTTATCCAGATGATATCTACCTTCAGAAGTGAAAAACTTCTTCTTTTTCTTGCAATGACAACTTTCTTTTCCTAGATGTCCTCTGTTATGGGCTCCACAGCCCCAATCAGGCATTTTAGCTACTTCTTTACAGAAAGAAGCAGAAAACATTTGTTGATGCCTTTTAAAGTCTTTGTCAACTCTTTTCTGTAAACAATGTTCTTGCCATGTTTCCAGAATATAATTATGAAGTTGTGCTAAAGACAAAGATCTTAAAGGAATGTTCCTATCTTTTAATGCTTTTTCAACAGCATCGGGAACATGTCCAGGAAAACTTCTTAAGTAATGTTTCAGGTAAGCTTCATTGCCAGATTTTCCTGAAGAGATCAATAGTTTCTGCATATAACAGAAATAAGCTTCTGCTTTATTCAAATCACACAAACGTGCAGACATATATAAAGAAGCTAAATGATCAAAATCTTCATGTGCTTCAGGACCGTAAAATTCTCTACTTAAGGCAGATATTATTTGTTCATCTGAATCATTTGCTGCAAGCATTTCATTTCTGGCTTCTTGTGGCAACCAACGCCACCATTCATAGGCTAAACCGGAAAGTCCTGCAACTAACTGTGCACCTAGCATCTGGGCAGTTACATTATGATCTTGTTGCTTTTTATAGATTAACCAATGTGTAAGCAACTGAAGGGCATTTTTGATTTCTTCTCTAGACTGGCATTGAATATTCAGAACTGGTTGTTCAGGCATCTGAGAAATCAAATTATTCAAATTATTTATGCCAAAGCTATGGATTCTAGGAGCTTCAGAAACTCCTGTAGCGTCAGGCATATGAGTATCATATTCCTCATGATGAGGTTGATGTCCTATTCTCATCCTATTTGAAGATTCAGCAGCCATCATGTGAACATCTCCAACATATTTTTCAGCAAGCACTGGATTAAAAGTTTTGAATTCTTTTATCCATGAAATTATTTCTTCTTTTTCTGCTGCACTAGCACCAAAATCCCATTCTGGTCTGTTATCTTCTGCATCTACAAGACCAAAGGAGACAGATTTGGTATAACCTTTTCGAGCTAACTGTAAAACTTGTTCAGGGACAACATATTGTCTTTTCTTCAAGTCCTGAGTTCTAGATGTTAATTGAGACAGAACATCTAGTCTAGCTTCTAACTTGTCAGAAGCTACTTTTACAGCTTTCTCTATTTCTGTTGTATCATGTAAGATATGATCAACTAAAGCTAGTTTAGCAATAACCAATTCCAGCTTTTTACCTTGTTCAACACAGTTTGCTTTTAGAAGCTGGATATCATGGGCCATATCATCAAGATTCGAAGCAGTGCATTGTAACTGAGAATTTGTCCAATTAGCTAACTTTATCTCATCAGAAGTGTTCTGATCTGTAGCAACTGCTTTTGTGGAAATAAATTCTTTCTTACTTGACCCATCAGAAGAATATTGCCTGAATGCTGTTTCAGGGAGATTTCGGCCAGGGTGAAAGGATCTTTGGCCTTGAGCATTAACAGATTCAGATTCTGCTCGTGCTCTGGGTAAGGATGAAAACATATAGAGGCTAGGATACTCTTGTGAGGATTGGCGTTTCTCTTTTTGTATAATTTTTTGTTTTATTTTTTGACAAGCAATACAGTCAGAATGCTGACCTTTATGTTCTAAAGTATTTTGTACAGGGTTATCTACAACAGATTCAAAAGAACTCTTACTTACTTGATCTGATAAAGCTTGTCTTCTGGCAGCATTATAACTTGAGGTTGAAGCAGATCTAATTAGAGGAGCTTTGAATCTTGGGATAGGTTCAGGATGTGGGGATCTGAATGAGGATGTTCTTTCATCAAAGACAAGGGGTTTAGGGGTCATTACAGCTTTTAATCGTTCTTGATGCCGAAGTTCAGAGTACTTCATTTCCCATGACTGTGGATATGAAATACCAGTCCAGTTGAATGTAATGGGAGTTGCATTTTTAGATTTAGACTTTGGTGTTTCCACCACGCTGCAGTCTGCCGGACTCTGACTGATCTTAGATCGAAGCTGTGGTAAAGTATCATTCCCAAACCGGACACAGACACCACCCTTAAGTTGGATAATTTTTGAACCATTAAGCATGTCAAAACCTTTTGGAAGAATATAAGCTTTAAGGAGATTATAGATATGGGGATCATCTAAGCTAACAGAAAAACGAGGATAAACAGTACCAAATGCTGGACCATCATGAAGTGGTGCAGTAAAACCACCTATGACAGCGTCAGAAAACTGATTATGACGAGTATCGACTACTACACAAAGAGAAGAAACGGGTAAACGGGGTCTGACTAGTGGACCTAAGCCTAACTTAACAGCACCAAAGTGTGCATATTTAAAATGTTGTTCTTTAGCCCAATCAATCTGTGATTTATCTAAGAGAGGTATATGAATAGGCTCTTGATCATCTGTGAAAGATATATCAATATTGGATACTTTGATTTGAGTTACAGTATAAAAATTCCACCAATTTAATCTGTAAACTTCTTTTGGTAATATCTGTGGTAACTCCCAATTGGCAGTTGGATTTGTATCTGATATAGTGATGTAAGAAGAATTCTCACTATCTGATGTAGAAGGTTGGAATGAACCAGTCCTTCTATCTGCAAGTGTTACTTCAATATCATTACCTGACTGACACTCTAAACTTGCTAGCGGAACAGCATCCATTGTTGGATCCATGTTTTCAAGAAGTGAGGGCTAGCTTCTACGCTGCGGGCAATTCTGTAGACTTACTCCCCAATCCCCGGGCCTTACTGCTACTCTAACATCCGCACTACGCTTACACTTCTATGTTCCCACAATCACTCAGCAATCATTTCCATTGCCTACTGGATACATGTTTTAAGAGTGTTCTGAAATAAAAGCAGATAATATTTTTACAGAGTCACACATGCATAATGGTATCAGAGCCAGTCCAAGTTACTGTTTGGTGAACTCTCAAGTATCTGGTATTTCTATAAACCTCTTCATTATCATGCTTAATGGAACTTGGGCTTGCAGAAACACTTTCAAAAGTGATCTTTATGTCACCAACATAGATTTGCGAGCACTCATCAGTAGGTACTCCTTCATAGTTTAAGCATCCATCAGTAGATGCTCTTTGGTTCATGTCTAAGCTAGAAGGTGTCCAGAAATGATCTTCCATATTTTCAATAGAATCTTCTTCATGCTCTTGTGATGTCTCTTCATTTTTATCCTTCAAGCAAGATGATGCATTTTTCCCCTTGTTTTCCTTATGATAAATATCTTTAGAATATCTTTTCGAGGAATTCCCAAAAGCTCTCCTCAAGTGGGACATAATTTCATGCAAACATATATGATACTCACTCCAAGGTTCTTTACAAGAAGGGCATAAACCTTTCTTTACTAACTCCACATCTTCATTTTTGGGCCTATTTTCAAAAACATGTTCAGCATAGTACTCAAAAGACATGGCATTTTGTGTATTTTTGCTCGAAGCAAGATATTCTTGATATTTTTGATATTGTTGGGGCAAGGTTTTATATGTTGCTCTCCATCTTTGGAACTCACTCATAGAATTATCCTTGGTTGGTGTGATACACTCATATTCATCATATTGAAAGTCATAAGAATAATCTTCATTTCTCTTGAAGTTGTAAGAAGTGTTCATGATGGCACCTCTTCCTCGTACCATTCACATTCTACTTCATATTGATCATAAGCATCTGCATATTCCTCATAAGAATTGTACTCATAGGATTTATCATAATAGTAAGATGTGGCTGCCAATTATTCTTGAATGTATGTACCTAATCCAAAGGTGAAAGGACCATGATATGATACCACTGTAATGTCCCTTGTTAGGAATTTTATTAAAACGATAAATTTTCTCTTTTTTTCCTAGTTTGACCTTTGACTAGTTTTGAGCTCTAGGTCCCCAAAGTGCTCCAATTGCTCCCAAATCTTTGTTAAGTTTTCAGAATTTACTTCAATCTGATCTAGGATCTTAACTGAAAGAACAACATGTACAACATATCTACAGCATATCAATCATGGAGACAATAATGCAAGCACACAAGAGACACAAAGATTTACTTGGGGAAAACCATAAAGGTGAAAAACCCCAATAACTTCCTCAGAGATAGATAGAGCAATGATACAACCAGAATACAAGAGATAGTCTTCTCCTAGTAGCAGAGCCTCCTCCTCCACAAGTGCGCCACTCTCGCTTGAGTGCATGAGTGAGAAGTGAGTGATCAAATAGAGTGTCTCCCGCACTCTATTTATACTTGACTTGACTTGCCTTTTACATAAATCATGTAGGCTCGAACTTAACCACATAACATTATGCTGACTGGGCCGACTCCCAATAGGGTGGTCAAATAACTCTTCGACCCACATGGCCAACCCCCAATAGGGTGGTCTAATAACCCTCTAACCCACATGACTTATACAAAGCTGACCCCAACAAGGTGGTCTAATAACCCATCAAGTATAAGTTACGACATTTACAATATAAATGACGACACTTCCATATCGAGGAATAATACCATCTCTATAGTACATACAACATACATATATGAAATACATTCCGAAGCTACATATACATCAACACTCCCTCTTAACTAGGAAGGTATTTCTCAGCACAAGTCTTCTTCTCTGGATCATCGTCACTAGATAATCATCATCGAGTCATCATCATCGTCACTACTGCTGCTATCTCAATCAATCTCTGAATCTACTCGTCATAGGAAGTTCTACAGAGCTAATCCTTTTTCATACTGGATCTAGGCCCACCACCTACAGGTCTTCATCATCACTGGCCATACTGTGGAATCCTCAGGACTTATTACGTGCATCACAAAACCTGGCTGCAGCATCCCAAGCTATTACGAGCACACTGCTCTACCTGTACGATCTCCCAGGAGCACATTACATGTGACCCTATCACAAAACTTGGCTGAAGCATCCCAGGTTGTTACGAGCACATGGCTCTACCTGTCGGATCTCCTAGGAGCACATTACATGTGATCTCACCACAAAACCTGGCTGAAGCATCCCAGGCTATTACGAGCACACAGATCTACCTGTCGGATCTCCCAAGAGCACGTTACATGTGGTCCACCAAAAAACCTGGCTGAAGCATTTGAGGCCTTTTTCATCTTGTCCAGATCTCCTAGGAGCAAATTACATGTGGTCATGGCAAAACCTAGCTGAAGCATCTGAGGCCTTTTTCATCCTGTCTAGATCTCCCAGGAGCAGATTACATGCCATAGGAAAAAACCTCGAAAGAGCATCTGCCTGATATCCCAGGGCACCGAATTACATGCCATAGGCAAAACCTCGAAAGACTATCTGCAGATCTCCCAGGGCCAAATTATATGTTCTCCTAGAGCAAAACCTCAAAAGAGCATTTTCCAGATATCCCATGGCACCGAATTACATGCCATAGGAAAAACCTCGAAAGACTATCTGCAAATCTCCCAGGGCAACGAATTATATGCTCATCTGCACAACCTGTTCCACGGCCACAAAGTATCATCTGATACTCATCATTCATCATCCTGATGTACACATGATCACCCTGATCATCATCACTGCAACATCCTGCTGCATGTCATCTGGAGAAGCTCGTCATCCACGATCATCCTGATCATACAATGCATCCATCTGATGCACACCACGTATCTACCTGATACATATCATCATACATAGGGTATCCAACTGATACATAGATACATGATCCACACAATGTATCCATCAACATACATGATCTACCTGATCATACAATGTATCCACCTGATACATATACAGATACATGGTCCAAGCATCCAGCATGATCCAACCGATCATATCCAGCATCCAACATGGTGCGTACATACAGATATTAAATGATCCAACTGATCATATCCAACATCCAACATGATGCATACATACATACATAAAAATGATCCAATTGATCATATCCCACAGAAACTAGAACATCATCCTGATGCTCATCTTACAGCGCTTACATCCATAGCCATGTGAATGATCCTCCTTCCAACATGCTTGGAATGGCTTCAGCAAATGTGTCCATCATTTCTTCCTCGAAGTGTCCTCGATCTGAAGAATGCCAAGCCTCTCTCTGAAGTACTCGAACTTCACCCTGGCTAGTGGCTTTGTCAGCACATCTTCAATTTTCTCGTCCGTCGCAACATACAAGAGCTTCACAGCTCCTCTCTGCACCATATCCCTGATATAGTGATATTTGATCTCTATGTGTTTCGACTTGTCATGAAACACTGGGTTCTCGGACAGCTTCACACAACTCTGGTTATCACAGAAGATACCAGTAGCCTCCAATAGGAGATTAAATAACTCAAACAGTAGCTTCCGTATCCATACTGCCTCATAACTAGCTGAACAAGCTGCAACATACTCTGCCTCAGCTGTACTCAGTGCTACGCAGGACTGCTTCCTGCTAAACCAAGAGATCACACCTAATCCCATATTGAAGCAGCACCCAGATGTGCTCTTCCTATCTGCAACACTTCCTGCCTAATCTGAATCAACATAACCCTGTAGGTTAAACTTTTGATTTGCTTCATACTTGAGCCCATAATCCACTGTACCTTTTAGGTACCTCAGAATATGATTTACAGCAACCAGGTGAACACTCCTCGGATCTGTCAGGAACTAGCTCAATGTGTTCACCGCAAAGCAAATATCTGGTCTCATGTTCGTCAGGTACATCAAGGACCCAATCATCTGACGATACATAGTGACATCAACTGGTTCAGATGAAGCATCACACAAAAGCTTCAGGTTCGATGCCATAGCCTCGCAGTCCATCATCCCGAACCTCTTCAGGATCTCTACTGCATACTTCCCTTGTCCAAGGAAGATTCCATTTGCACTCTGCCACACCTCCATACCTAGAAAGTGGTGCATCATACCCAAGTTTTGCACATATATGACTCCCTGTCGTGTGTCTCAAAACCAAGTGGCTGCTCCACATACACTTCTTCTTCAACTACACCATTCAAGAAAGCTGTCTTGAATCCATCTGGTGTATCTTCTATTTCATCACTTTTATATTTCTCTATGCTGCCATCTGCAGCATGCTTGATCTTGATAGATCCATATGGAAGTCATAAAAAACTTCCCTTCAGGTCTTGGGACTACATCCCAAACATCATTCTTCATGATCGATTGATCATGGCATTCCATTTCTTCATCCCAGATCCTGGGAACTTCAATATCTTCAATAGATATCTTTGTTGCTAGAACAAATGTTGTAGTCCTTTTGTAGGTGAAGATATACGGTCTTTCCTACAAAACAGGTTAAATTGCATGATTAGAAACATCTCATAATTTTCATAACAAACTCTTACACATAAAGAAATATGTCATACAGTCATGCAATTATCTTAGCCAATGCTTCAATACAACATTTATCCATATCCCGTAACTTTCTAGATGCCTTCCAATCTCTACCAGAACATTGTTAAGAGTGTGCACAACTCCCAACATGTAAGCAAAGAGGTTTCATTCTAGATAAGTAGCAATGGAATGTTGTACAATGCCATAGGCCACTTACCCATGCATATTAGTAGTATACAGTTCATTAATGCAATTATTCTAATATGCATAATACACAACCTAATTCTAGGAACATCAGTATATACATTATTGAACAATATTATTTAAGAAATGACAATTCAAATACTTATCTTTGTTTGTTCGTTGGGTGGACTCCCTCTGAGTCTTCGCTTGCTTGCAGGAGCTACTGGAGTCCTAATCTAAAATAACTTCTTCTACACCTTTCTGTTGTGGAATGTAGAGAGATGGTCAACTCCCTTTGAATGTCTGCATCCTTGCAGAAACCACTGGAGTGTACTCCCTCTTGATCTTTGCTTCCTGGATTACTTGTCCTTGAACTTATATTCATTCTCGATCCCTATGCATGCTTGTTAGTATCATCATTGTGTTATCCTCTAGGTCTCATACGTAATCAAACATTCATTAGTATAATCTTAATATTATCAAAACACAATAATCTCAAGCATGTATAGTCAGGATCATTTCAAACATAGATAATAAACATTAGTATTCAAGGTTTCAGGGAAGTCTTCTTTTACTCATGCATATTCTTATTTGATCATAGGACTCTTTTGGTTAGTTAAATCATCAATCAAGATAAGAGATATAATATGCATAAAACCCGTGATCACTCAAACCTATACCTTCATGATTCTTCTGGTTAGTCATATCATCAATTATGGTAAGAAACATAATATGCATACAACCATGACTATTCAAACCTATGACTTCATGAATAATCATTATCAACAACACAACAGTATAAGATCCTAACACAAGGTAGGATTCTATCTTGATATAGGAAAAACATACCTGGATTAGCATGCTAGCTAGTTATATCTAACATACTCACATGATGTTTTCTTGTTGTTCTTCAATGACTTGTGCTAGTAACCTGTATATCTCATAGGTTAACCATTATAAAACCAAGTTATACATACCTCGTAAATGGATCTTCTATGAGATCCATGACAATGGATGAATCTTTGTCCTCATGTCATCATGATCATATGTTCTTGAACTGGAACATGATTTGTCTTTCTTGGTGTACCTTTCATGTTAGTAGACAACATAAACCTCATACAACACCATAATGCATTAGTACAATCATAAGTGTCAACACCCTAATCAATGAATATTTTCTATCGTGCATTCATAATTTTATTAAGGTGATACGACAAGTCTAAAATCAAGATTGTACTAACCGTAATAACATGAAGACAAGCATACCATAAACTTAATCATGAACAAATCTCAAAACATATCTCGATGAGTCATACCTATCAAGATTGCTTGTAATCTTTTTATGGAAGGCCTTAGCCTCATCTCCCTCTGAAACAAGAACTTCTTCACTTATGTAGGTGACCAATCCATCTTCTTCTAGGATTAACCCAATCCACTTGATTTGCAAGAACTGGACCTAGAGCTGGATATGGGTTTGTCAGAGGAACCCCAAAAATTCAAACTTTGAATTTCAAACTTCTGAAAGGATAGAAATATGTGCCTTGATGAGCTGATCAAGCTGGTATATTCATAATTTGAAAACTGCAAAGTTTCACTCCTCAAATTTTCCTTTGAAACTTCCAGATTCACTGGACGTGACCCTGAACTGGGGTTTGATGAAGCCCACTCTTCTACCCAATCAAAAGGTTTGATCCAAAGCTCTAAGCTTCTATTTTTCTGAGGAGCTTCCACCCGTGGTCACAGATTTCAAAAATTTCCATTTTTACAGAAGCCCTAATTTTCCACTTTTCTGATCAAAGTCCCGAACTAGGGTCTGATCAAGCTCGGCCTTTTGCCCAACCAAAAATTCTGATATTGGTCTCTAAATTTTTATTTTTATGAGTAGCATTTAGCCGTGGTCTCCGATTACAAAAATTCCAACTTTCTCCAAAGCCCTAAATTCCGGAAGCCATGAATGAAGGTACTAAAAATAATTATGTTTTGACAGAAATATGTACCTGATTGTTTCTGGTGTAACTCTGAACTTTTTGATCCACAGGGTCTAAAAAAGTTTCCTGAGATAGCCTGACATGTTATCTTTCCATCCTAATAGGTCGGACCTCAATTGGATTCTCTAAGAGAGAGTTATGCCAAGTGTCGCAACGTGACTTGTTTTGGGATAATACAAGAGAGAGAACTTGTATGGTGTGCCACGTGTCACTGTTTGAACTTCGGCTTCTGAAAACTTTTCTTGAGATATCTCGCCCTGTTATCTTTCCATACTGATAGGTCTTACCTCAATTGGACTCTATGAGAGAGAGTTATGCCAAGTGTCGCAACGTGACCTGTTTTGGGATAATACAGGAGAGCGAACTTGTACGGCCTACCACGTGTTACTTTTTGAACTTCGGCCTCTAATAATTTTTCCTGAGATAGTAGAGTTTGTGTACTACCTGTCAGTTTTTATGAAATTCCATTTGGAGCTCCCTAGCCCAAGTTATGACTTTTTCCCAAGGTCACCTATTTTTGACTCAGATCTGGAAGAGGCAGAAACCCTATATTGTACAAGTCATAAATCACAAAGTACAATGAATTAGAGGTTTTCCTTTGGACACAAGGTACATGGGGATTTAATCTTTGACCTGTAAAGGTTTCAGGTCCGAAACCTTCACCAAAACGGATTTATAGCGAAAGTGATACGACGACGGGTTTTTTCTATATCAAGCCTTAGCATCATAAGTGCAACAAGTGTCATACATGCCATATCATGCCTTCTTTCAGGCTAGCTCTGATACCATGTTAAATTTTCAGAATTTACTTCAATCTGATCTAGGATCTTAACTGAGAGAACAACATGTACAGCATATCTACAACATATCAATCATGGAGACAATAATGCAAGCACACAAGAGACACAAAGATTTACTTGGGGAAAACCATAAAGGTGAAAAACCCCAATAACTTCCTCAGAGATAGATAGAGCAATGATACAACCATAATACAAGAAATAGTCTTCTCCTAGCAGCAGAGCCTCCTCCTCCACAAGTTCTCCACTCTCCCTTGAGTGCATGAGTGAGAAGTGAGTGCTCAAATAGAGTGCCTCCTGCACTCTATTTATACTTGACTTGACTTGCCTTTTACATAAATCATGTAGGCTCGAACTTAACCACATAACATAATATTGACTGGGCCGACCCCCAATAGGGTGTTCTAATAACCCTTCGAACCACATGGCCAACCCCCAATAGGGTGGTCTAATAACCCATCAAGTATAAGTTACGGCATTTACAATAGAAATGACGACACTTCCATATAGAGGAATAATACCATCTCTATAGGAGTACATACAACATACATATATGAAATACATTCTGAAGTTACATATACATCAAAAATATTCTAAGAAGGTATATGGATGATTTTAGAACATAAATATGTATTTCAGGGATAATTTTGGACCTTTAAAATACTTCTGCAAATCCTCTTTCAATTCTGACCAATGTAGGGAACTTTACTAGTAATTCCCCTTTGACTAGTATTGGTCTCTAGGTCTCGAATTGACTCCAAATGCCTTCAAATATTCAAGTAAGGTGTATGAATGACATTAGGACTTGAATATGATGTTTAGGGATGATATATGGCCACCAAAATACCTCTACAAACTCTCTTAATATTCTGGACCAACTATGCAATTTTACAAGTAATTTGGGGTTCAAATCCCCCTGGGATTAGTACTGAAAATGGCTTCCCAAATGCCTCCAAACCCACTCAAATTTATGAACAGAGGTAGGGAATGTATTAAGGATGTTATTAAGGTCTCATTTCCACTATTAATTTATCATTATATCTGTTCCAACCCTCTCCCATTCAACTGCAAAAATCACCAATTCGACCCTTGGGGAAATGACACTATTTCTTCTCCCAGTGCAATTAAACTGAGTAAAAATACTTCAAATGATCAAGTACAATACATGAAACTTGTAAAATACATCCATGGCAGTCCATTAATCACAAATGAATCATAGAATCATCCATTCATTTGAAATCATCATCAATACATTGGTTCACAACAAGGTAGTGGGGAAATGGCATTGTTCTTCCATTAAAAATGATATTTATACATTTCTACTTGGAAATTAGACCTAAAAATTTATGGAGATGAATAAAAGAGCATTTAATTCATATTAAAAAAGAAACTGGGCATGAGAAGCTCCCCCAAAGAGTACAATAGCTCACAAAAAATTCCCTCCCTCAAGGATCAAGAATATGACATCAAAACTGGAAATGGTTGAGAGAATGTGCTGCAATAGAAGAAACCATGAGCTACCCTGTAGCTTACACCTGCAAATAAATACTCCATTAAAGCTCCAAATGAAAGGTATGAATGGCCTTTCCAATTACCAACTTGGATGAGAATTTTTCACCCTTGAAATTGGTTAAGGTAAGAAACTAGTCATCCACTAGATCTCCCTCTACACAAATGCAATTGCAAATTCTACAAATGATCAAAAGATGGTTTCATTCTTTGTTATTGACATTTATAAAGTTCTAATGTCCTCCATGGGTCTAATTTTTTCCAAGAGACTCATTCCAACTCAAGTTGGGAAGAGATTCCAAAGAACTCCACTTGGACAATAATTCCTAGTCTCCCACTTTCACCAAATCACATGTGGAAGCATATTAGCTTCCCTAACACCCTTCAGCGCCCTCTTGGAGTCTATTTTTAGCCCTGCCATGTCATATATGTCACATGTCAGCCTTCAGGTCTGATTTGTGTCATAGGTGTCATAGCATCTTCATCATTGTTGTCATAGAGCTAGGGAATCTAGCCCAAGTGTCTCACTAGCTCCAAATTGCCTCTTCCTCTTCCATGGGAGTTACTCTTCCTCTATATTTCGACCTTGGATGAGTCATTCCATGAATAATGTCTTTTGGACTCCCCAAAGTATGTTACCATTCACCTTGAATTTGAATTGGTGAGAGAATGATGCCAAGTGTAGTGGGGAAATCTAGCCATATGTGGGTCCCACTTCCTCCATGTGTCTTCATGATCAAATGCCACTTTGATTTTCACTTGTATATATTTATTCATCTCCTTTATTAAATATTTATGCCATTCTAATGTTCAAACATCATTTATTATCCCCATTATTCCAAATCCCAAAGCTTGCACCCCAAACCTAGGAAACTAGTAATTTTCCTCCTTGGCAATTATTTGACCTTTAGCATCAATTTGAAAAACTCTAATGAATAGGGCCAATGTGATTAGGCCATTGTGACCCAATGCCATATTTGGGACATGACAATATCACACCCTCTCTTTCACTAGAATTATATCCTTCTACTCAAATCTATTCAAATTTAAAATGGCGTACATTTTTCAAACCCTGATTGGGAGACTGTTTTATGGATGACTTGTAACTGAGTTAAATTTGAATTTTCTGCTCCTCTGGGTATGAAAATTCACCCTGATGTATCCTATTGTTTCCTTTTTCCAATTTTGTAGGTATGACCTAATTCTGATGTACCAATACAAATTTATTTCAAATATCCCAACACTTCTTATATTAGGTCTTTCCATAAGAGTGAACTTGTAGGGTCTTCCAGGTGTCCAATATTTTGTATATGAGGTTTAAAACCATACCAAAGGTGATTTTTTCCTTCTTATTTCTGATGCAATAGATATCACTCAATTTGGATCTTACATGCCTCAGATATGACCTTTTTCCCTAGACCACCTATTTTATACTATTTTTTGGACATAAAAAACCCTATATTTAGAGGCGAATATCTCCGAACCTGTATATGGTATTAAGATCTGAAAATTGGATCATCGATAGTTAGGCATCTTTTGAAGATGGATATTAAATATCACTGTCTAAATCATTGGAGAAACAATATTATAGTGAAAATTCCAGGATGACTCGTTTTGAAGACAACGGTACCGAGGAAAGAGATATTATACCAAATGTTATGCAACCAAGTCCCAGATATAGCATAAAAATAGTAGAAATAGACCCAAAAAAAAGTAATCCATGAATTAATAATGAATCACTAAGATGAATAACAATCCTCTTCAAAGGAGGAACCTTCTTACACAATGTACTAAGCACAAAATACAAGACAAGATACAATGATGACTGAAATGAAAAGGTCTCCTTCCTATATATAGGAGACAAAGGGGTACAATAACAACTAATAGACCCAATCTGACATCAATTATATGTAATGCACCATAACAAAGGGCTAATGTGCCACTGCATAAGGGGCAATGTGGCAATATTTAGGTATTAACAGCTGCTCTTATATAAATGAAGAAGAAGTATACCCACTTGGTCAAGAGGATGAAAATAAAGATGAAATGTTTGATGAAATAGAAGTCGAGGTTGATTGGGAAGGAGAACTTACTTGTTCTCTAGAAGAATTAGAAAAAATTAAGAAAGGAAAATAAGCGACTCAAAGAAAAAAATTTAAGATATGAGGAAAACGAAGATAATTTATATATTCAAGTACCCAAGGATGCTCTTGAAAAAATTGAAAGAAAGACTTTGCATGCTCTAGAAGGATTAAAAAAATCCCATGAAAAGAATGTTAGGATATTTTAATACTCAATCCTTGTCCTACCTAGCATTATTTATTTTTCTTAGTTGTTGATGATGTCATTTTCCCCCTAGTGATCGTGTGCAGATGTCTCCATGATCCATCTACCACCTTCATAGCCCTGCATGCATCATTTTAGGACCACTTCAGTCAGTTACTTATTTTATAGGAACCAACTAAGTGTTCCAGTGTTGTCCACCTGAGTTAGCTGACTCTTGTGGGGGGTTAGAGCTCTGGATGCCACGGATTTTCGCCTCATGCGCCCATTTAAGATTGGAATGCATGAAAAACTCCTTATTTCCCCCTCCTTAGTCAGTTAACTGATTGTGACTTCAGTTAGCTGAGTTTAGGTTCAGTTCAGTTGAGTTTGAGTCTTCTAGAGCACTCCAGTGGTGATAATCCCTATTCTAGACCAACTGAGGTTCGAATTATTCTTAGTGATTCGAATTATCTCCATTGTAACATCATTGTTGATTATACTGATTATTGGATAGTGTAACATTATTCGACTCCTATCTAAGTTCTGTTGCATAATTATTTCTCTGCTCTTTTTTTACTGCAGTTTTCACTCATTCAAATTTTCTACTCATTCTTTCTCTGTGCGGTATACTGAGGTCTTAGATATGTTGTAACATAGAATTTTGAATGGTATCGGAGCCATTGAGCAAACCGGTTGAGAAGCTACTTTTGGTAGTGCACTAGAAGCCTCTGGATTTCCACAGCAAATCTTGGTGCCATTGCATTGAATTCAATGGAGAAATCCAATGAGGTCTAACCAAGTGTGAAGGATCCAAATAAAAGTGCCTATTGTCCTAAATCAGTGCTCAGTAGTAGTCTACCTCCATTATTGAGAGTTTTTTTGCAGGTTATTCAATTTTTTTTAGTACAACAGTAGTTGCAACATTTTTTTGCACTTGCAATAGTTTTATGCAGTTGCAGCATTTTTCTACACTTGCACTAGTGTTCCTGCACCTGTGTTTTTCTACACTCAATTTTCTTAGTAGCAGTTTCACCTTGTATTCGTTTCAACAGTTGTAATGGACAGTTCAAACTCTCCTCTCTCTCCCAGGATCCTAACAACCTTCAATTACCTTGATTGGAGGGTTTATATGAATATGGTATTGTGCAACAAATCACTGTACAGGGTAACAATGGGGAAGGATCCCGAACCCCAATCAACTATGGAGAAAACAAAGTATCTGAATAGATTGGAGGAATCATTTGCTTTCATGTGTATTCATATTTCCATATATCTACTCTTCCACATCGAAGGATTGAAGACTCCAAGAGAGTTATGGTTGAAGTTAGAGACCCTCTTTGGAAAACAAGATGAGCTAAGAGGCCATGTTATGTAAAATGAGTTGATTTCTCTTCAACCCAACAGTTTTGAGACCATCCAACAATTCTTTTCAAAATTCAAATCTTTGGTTATGCAATGCAAGCTGTGTGGCATTAAGAAGAAGGATGAGCAATTGGTGCTATCCATTCTGAGCAAGATAGGTCATGAGTTATTCATCTTTGTCTCTACTTTCCATTCTGGTTGGAAGATTCCCTCCTTTGATGTTTTTACTAAATCTCTCATCCAAGAACAAGATAAGTTGATCCACATGGGTGCCTTGATAGCCTCCAAAAATCAAGCTCTTTTGGATGGAGAACCAAAAAGTGCGAATGGTAAGGGGAAGCAAAAATGCAAAGATATGAGGCCATCTAAACCCAAGAATAATGCCAAGTCAAGTCCATCGAAATGAGCCTCCATCTCCAAGAAGGACATAAAAAAGGGATTGGATAAATCCAAGTGTTCCTATTGCAAGAAAGGAAACCACCCAGAGAAATCTTGCATGCAAAAGAAGATAGATCAGATGACCAAGATTCTTGAACAATACAACATTGCCCTCCCAAAAGTTGCAAGAGAGATTGATTTTGGAAGTGAGTCTGACAGTCATGAGAGATTCCATGCACTGAAGGATGGATTTTCAAAATTACAAGCCCTTCTCACAAATTTAGGAGCCTCCAACCACATGGTTGCCTCTAGAGAATCATTTTATTCTCTAGATCTCAAAGATGGTATGATTATTCACATGGGAGACAACTCTCAGATCTGTGCTGAAGGGAATGGAATGTTAAAATATTGTAACTTCAAAGAATATTCTATTTGTACTTTATTATTATTATTCATCCGGAGATGTTTTATTCCTCCATCGGGATGTTATTATTATATTTAACAATGTAAAGTCATTGATGTAAAACCTCCCATGTAAGTCAGGGCATTAGTTCCCCTTGAGTCAATTGTAATGCGGTGTTTAAGTCCCCTAGAGGAGTTGGCCCAGTCAGCATTAAGTTGAGTGGTTAAGTTGTTGGGGCCGGCCTAGTTAGGGAAAAGGGCAAGTGAAAGATAAAGTATAAATAAAGGTGTTGTGTTCCTCATTTGAGCGCACACACTCACTTGTGAACTCGCATAGGAGAGAGAGAGATCTGCAAAGGAGGAGAAGGAGCTCTTGTTTAGGGATTTCATCTTTGTACTTTTGATCATCTATATTGAGGAAGTTTTGCTGGGTTTTCTACCCTATGATGGTTTACTGGGATAAATTGTGTCTCTTTTGTTTATGTTGTGATCTTTATTCTTTCAGTGATCATGTATATGCTATTGCTGTGAAATTGAATTGAGCACTGATGTTATCTATCTTAGCATATTGAATCTTAACATGGTATCAGAGATAGCCTGAAGGAAGGAAATGTATGGCATTTACGACACTTGTTTCACTTGCGACAATTTGAAAGCTAGGGCTTTGTATAAGAAAAATTATTCATCGTGGAACTTTCGCTATAAATAACTTTTGGTGAAGATTCAGGATCTGAAGCTTGGATAGCCAAAGATGAAATTTTCTTGTACCTTGTCTACGTTTCAGTCTTAGATTTGTTGTACTTTCTGATATATGATCCATGCAAGTTAGGGTTTTTGCCTCTTCCAAAATGAATCCCTAAACAGGTGACCTAGGTAAAAAGGTCATATCTCGGGCTAGGAATCCCCAAATGGAATTTCGTAAAAAGTAACAGTTAGGGAACGGAATTTAGTTTCACAAGTCCAAGTTTCAGAGGCCGGAGTTGAAACAAGGACACGTGTCACTCCTTACAAGTTCGCTATGTTGGTTCATCCCTTAAACAGTTCATGTTGATAAACTAAGCATATCACTCTGATGGAGAATCGAATGAAGCTAAAACCTATGGGATTGGAAAGAAGATGGGTCATGTTACCATAGTCCAAAGTTTCAGACCCTATAGATCTTCAATTTCAGAGATACACTAGAAACAATACAGCACATATGAAATGGCTCAACGGAGGAAATCAAGGAAGATGAGGAAGAAGCTCTCACTTAGGTTTTTTAGTTTTTAGGTATGGCATGACCTGATACAATGTTGGAGACACCTGATGCAACATTGGAAACTTTGAAAATGGATTTGGAATCCATTCATCATAGATATTAATCCTCCATCAAAATGTTGTGGGAGGAAAGAGATTGAAAATTAGGGTTTCCAAGTAAGAAGAAACGCTAGCAAAGTTGGGAGACTCATAGGGAAGCAATGAAGGAGGTTTAAATGGAACTGATATTATATCATCCTAGCACCATGAACCTATATAATATGTTTACAAGTGATCTACCTTGGATGGTTAGGGCTTTACCCTTATAGAGAATACTACAAGCAATCTCAACAGGTATGACTTGAGAAGATACAAGTATGTTTTGAAATTTGTTTCATGATTAAGTTCATGATATGTTTGTATTCATATTATTAAGGTTAGTACAATCATTATTAATTTTAGATTTTCTGATCACCTTAGTAAAAGTATTAATGCATGTGAATGATAGAAGACATTCATTGATTAGGGTTATGGCACTTATGTTGTACTAATGCACTTGTGGTGTTGTATGAGGATGATGTTGTCTCCTAACATGAAAGGTACATCAAGTAAGACAAATATCTATGATCATGATGACATGAACACAAAGACTCATCCATAGTCTTTGATCACATAGAATATCTACTTGCGAGGTATGTATGATTTGGTTCTATTATGCTTAACTTATGAGATATGTAGGTTACTAGCACAAGGTCTCTAAATCATTGAAGAGAACAAAGAAGATACTATTTTAGACATAACTAGCAAGCATGCTAATCCAAGTATGTTTTCTTATATCGAGTTAGAATCCTACTTTGTGTTAGGATCTTAGATAAGTATACTTGTGTATGAAATGATCATGACCATACATGTTTAAGATTATTTAGAATCATAATGTTTTGATAGTATTGAGATTATACTAATGAATGTATGATTATGTATGAGATCTTGAGGGTGACACAATGATGACACTAGTGCACACTTAAGCATGCATAGTGGTCCAGGATGGATATAAGTTCAAAGACATATAATCATGATGCTATCATAAAGAAAAAAAAATAGATATCAAGAGGGAGGCAACCACACAAACATAAAATATAAGTATTTGAGTTGTTATTTGAATTACTTCTTGAATCTCTGAATAGTTAATGATATTGCTCATAATAGTTGTATGCATATTTGTATTCCTAGAATATATCATGCATAGTGTAAGCATTCATATAGCATTGAACGGTATACTACTAATATGCATATGATGGGTAAGTTGGACAAACATTCCATTGTTGCTTCTCTAGAATGAAACCTGTTTGCTAACATGCTAGGAGCTATGCATGCCCTTAATAGTATGTTTGGGTAGAGATGGAAGGCATCTAGATAGCCACTATATGCATACATGATATGGAAAAGTGTTGTGCCAAGTATTGGTCAAGATAGTTGCATAACTATGTGAATCATATCAGTATTATGCATAATAGGTTATCATTGAAATGTCAACATGACTTGATGATTATGAAGTATTACAAATCATGTAATTAAATTGATTTGTAGGAAAGATCGTGTGCTATGATCTACAGAAGAATGATGATGAACACTTGTTCCAAAGAACAAGTGATGGTTGTTCAACAAGAAGACTTACAAATCAAACATACTATAGAAGTACAAAGGAAGGCTCATGGCTAGAGTATTCTCTTAGTAAGAGGGAGAGGATCATGATGAGATGTTTTCTCTAGTGGCTAGACACACTTCCAAAGATAGATTACACCCATGGATGACAAGACCATTCTCTTGAACGGTGTAATTGAAGAAGAAGTTCATATCGAGCAAACTCCCAGGATTCGATAGAGAATAACAAGAAGGCTTTGTATGGGTTCAACAGGTACCCACGATCGATAGTCATTTGATGAGCTTGATGATCACCATGGGTGATGCGGATTTCAACCTTTGCTACAACGTTGAAGATACATATGACATGATTCTCTTAGATGGATGCAAGAAGGAACGCACCATAGATTTCGAGTGATCTTGAGGCTCATATCAATAGACCCATCTGACGAGAGATGGCACAGATAGATATGCAGAAGATCACTCAATGCAGAGTGTGCATGATGATTCAGTCACAGAGGGAGGACAATACTCAGATGTAGAAGACTCCACTTCAGAGGGAGTAGATCTCAGAGTTAAAGAATCTTGGCATGATTCTTGTGATTAGATATGTGGCTGAGATCAGATGAGATTTTTCCTTAGCCAAGGAAAATGTGAAGTAGATATATGTGATGATGGATAGTGGTTTCCATAGTTTATAGACAGATGACTTGTTCGTTGATGTATTTAATGAATACCAGGCCATATATATGCTTTGTTGTGAACACCCTGAGTTAGTATCTAGATGAGCCATATGTGTTCACCTAGTAGCTGCAAACCATGTGATGAGGTACCTAAGAGATACGATATACTTTGGTCTATACTATGTTCGAGATCATGACTTCAGACTGTATGGTTATACAAATGCATATTGGGTTGGAAGTGTCTCAAACAGAAAGAGCACATTAGGTGGATGTTATTGTCTGGGATCTGCTATGATCTCATGGTTTAGGAGGAAGCAGTCCAGTGTGGCTCTCAGCATAGCTAAAGCAGAATATATAGCATCTTGCTCTGGTAATTGTGAAGCCATATGGCTTCGGAAGCTGTTGTTAGGACTATTTGACTTAGAGATGGAATCCACTGTGATCCTATGTGACAACCAGAGATGTATCAAGATGACGAAGAACCTAGTGTTCCATGATAAGTCAAAGCACATAGAGATCCGATATTTCTATATATGGGATATGGTGCAGAAAGGAGCTATAAAGCTCGAGTATGTGAGCACTGATGACCAAGTTGTTGATGTATTGACCAAACCTCTGTCTTGAGTAAAGTTTGATTATTTCCGAGAGAAGCTTCGTGTATTTCAAAAGGACCCTCCTCGAAAGGGGGAGTGATATGGTCAATGATGATATTTTGGATCGACGATGAGGTCGATGATACCTGTACCGATGATATGGTCGATGAGGATAATTGTATCGATGATGAGGATACATGTATCGATGATGAGGATGGTTGTACCGACAATGAGATCGATGATGAGGATGCCTGTACCGATGATGAGGTCGACAATGAGGATACCTGTACCGACGATGAGATCGATGAGTGGTCCTTAGACTTAATCTAAGTTGACGAGTGGGATTGTATCATCCCTAGACACATGTCCTAAAGGGATCCATAGACTCTTGTCTCCGTGAAAGATATTGATGATGTTGTAGTGGGATTGTATCATTCCTAGACATATGTCCTAAAAGAGATCCATAGATGCTTGTCTCCGAGAATGTGAGGATGTTGTGTGGTAAATCCTAGATTTGATCTAGGTCACATTCAGTATGAAAAAGGACTGGTTCTGTGGTGGTAAATCCTAGATTTGATCTAGGTCACATCCAGTATGAAAAAGGACTGGCTCTGTGGTGGTAAATCCTAGATTTTATCTAGGTCACATCCAGTATGAAAAAGGACTGGCTTTGTGGTGGTAAATCCTAGATTTGATATAGGTCACATCCAGTATGAAAAACGACTAGCTCTGTGGTGGTAAATACTAGATTTGATCTAGGTCACATCCAGTATGAAAAAGGATTGGCTCTGTGGTGGTAAATCCTAGATTTGATCTAGGTCACATCCAGTATGAAAAAGGAATGGCTCTGTGGTGGTAAATCCTATATTTTATCTAGGTCACATCCAGTATGAAAAAGGACTAGAACTGTGGTATGGATTACATCATTCGTGGCTTTATGTCCTAAAGAGTTAAGGATTGACCATCCTGTAAGTGGGTCTCGATTGAATCATACGTGGCTTTATGTCTTAAAGAGATCGGGATTGACCATCCTGTAAGTGGGTCTGGATTGCATCATCAGTGGATTTATGTCCTAAAGTGATCGGGATTGACAATCCTATGAGTGGGTTTGGATTGCATCATTCGTGGCTTTATGTCCTAAATTGATCGGGATTGACCATCCTATAAGTGTGTCTAGATTATATCATCCTTGGATTTATGTCCTAAAGTGATCGGGATTGATCATCCTGTAAGTGGATCAGGATTGTATCATCCTTGGCTTTATGTCCTAAAGTGATCGGGAGTGATCATCTCGTAAGTGGATCAGGATTGTATCATCCTTGGCTTTATGTCCTAAAGTGAGAGGGATTGATCATCCCGTAATTGGATCATGTGTTGACGTCCATTTTTGTCACTATTCTTTATCATTAAAACTACTCTGAATGGCATCATTCTCACTATTTTTGATATAATAAGTTATTCTTTCATCCATTTAGCTCATCAAACAGACTAGGTATGCATGTATTCGTTTATCATATGAATTTTGGTCAAATCTCGCTATATTGTGATTTATTAATGATTAAAGTGACATTTCCAGTCATGCCTGGTATTTAGTTTTTCTCTACAGGCTGCGGTTTCTCAAATGGTCATCTATTCATACTACATGTTTATATTGCTAATGTTCAGCCGTGCCCATCCCGTCATTCAGCCTTGCATTCAGCTTGCGAGATCCACGGTTGGCATATCCATGGGCATTAAAGATAAGAACCACGATGTGGGTTCTTTTGGTGACGTGGCCTTGATGGATTGTGAGCCTTTGTTTGAGAAGATGCGCATCCTCCCTCGTCTAGACCACTAGCACACCTACTGTTCATGTGAAGGGAATCAACATACACGGAAGATGGGAAACGGCCTGTGTTCTGTTTGGAACGTGTCACTCACAGTTGGTGAGCATGCACTCCAGAAGATTCGTTCACCTATTCGCCAAGCCTGAAAGCACACACTCCTGCCCATGTCAACTCTCTAGAAGATCCGATCCCACACCCAGCCTGCCAGCACCTGCTTCTACCCATAGTTGAAGGGAACTAACACCGAGTTGTTCGTGTCAGGAAGAATTGACGCCATGAAGGAAGGCAGGCGGCCTCTTTGCTGACGTAAATCATTGTGCAGCCATTGTATAGACATTAAAGTTTCTATTTTTAGATATGTTGACTCTGTCGACCTTCTCTCCCATTGTAACTTATAACTAGATGCCTCTTATGGAGAAAACAAGAATAAGATAGCATATAGAATACACAGGAGATAGCAGTTACTTTTGCATAAGTATTGTGTAATTTTCTCAGAATTAATGGAAGTTTGAGTACGTTGATTGTGTGTTGATAGTGTTTAAGATGGTTTAGTTTCCATCTCTGATTGCTAGGAAGGGCCCTGTTGCTACTGCAATCCCCCCCCCAAATTTTTGAAAAAATAGTGGGGCCCCTCCTGATCTTATAAGAAGAAGTTTGTCTAAGAGTCTAAGGCCATTAGATATTTTCCTTACTTCATATTTTCTTGGTTACTTCACTTTGAATTTATCTTCACCCTTTTCCCTAACTAAATCTCAAAGTTCTGAGACGCGAAGGCAGAGATTTTCAATTATTTTAATCACGTTGCGGACGACTCTGTCGCAACGGTGGGGAAACTCGCGCAAGTCTTCCGCAACGGTGAGGAAAATCGCGCAAGTCTGTCGCAATGGCGGGGAAGGAAAACTAGTCTAACTGCGAGAGAGTTAAGACATCTTTTCCGAAACAGTGAAAAAACTTGCGAAATTCCTTCCGCAATAGTAGAGGAATCAATCCTTCTCCTTTTCGATAAACTATTTCGTTTGAGATATCGCAACTCACCCGCAACCCCGGAATAACTTGCCTATCTTTTTCGCAAAAGCGGATAGACTTACCTAAAAATTTCCATCTCGCAAATTCATAGGTTCCCTTGGCGGGCAAACTCAAGTAACTTCTTCAGGATGGCGAGCAAGCTCAGATATTCTTTCCACAACAGCGTAGCACTTAGCCATCTCCTCCTATTTTATGGTTGCTTTTAATACGAAAAGTCTGGATTTGACGTTTTACTTACGCCTTAATTAACCCCATTTTATTGCACACGTAGATTATTAATGGCTCGCACACGCCAAGGGTTCTATATAGGGCAGCAATCCCATTAGGATTTTCATAATCTCCATTGGTTGGAAGGCTCACCCGTTCTACTCGATATTGCACGCACCTACTCCAAGTTCATCGGTTCCGCCATGGTATCAACGCCTTCTAACCATCGTCTTTCAATAGGTAAGTACCTTGTCAAGCCTCATGAACTAAATTGCAATGGTTAAGATGAATATTTTATCCCTGGTTCTCTTATCCACATCAAGCTGTGTAGTTTAACTTCGGCCAAAGTGACCCATGCCTTTATCCATTTAAATGAGTCAAGGTCTTGTTTTCATATGAATATGGACATTTTCGGGATCCTCAACACCCATTAAGTCGTCAGTTTTGTAATCTCCAAACTAGCCCCATCCACCCTTACATGAAGAACAATCGGTTTTTTCACCCAACTGTGAAAGTTTATGCTGTTTTTGTGCTTTAGAACGTAGTACTCAAAATCGCTTTGCGCTCACAGTTTGTCATTATGGAATGCGCACCCCTTATTCTTCATAGTTTGCATTATAGCGGCCCCATAAATAGGCAAGTTTGATAAGAATACATAGTTTGCATTATAGCGGCCCCGTAAATAGGCAAGTTTGATAATAATATGTAGGAATTCGAATTAACATGAATATTTACTTAAACATGGCGTAGTCATTACGATTGAAATCTGCATTCAGTTTATGTTAGACGCACCAAACTAGAAAGATTGATTGGCATGCATACTAGTAAGTTGTTGACACCACATCATACTTTCTTATGTATACCTATGTATTTTCATTGGTCAGGATTATCAAAATGGTTAAAGGTGGCAAAAGAAAATCTAAATCAGCCGTCACAAAATCCACTAAAGATGCAAGGGTTGAGACCACTTATCAGGATATTAAATGCATTACAGGTGTAGTACCGGAGGTCCAATGGGGTGACTTATATTGGATGATAAGGGATCAAGAAGTCCCGGACGCCCGGTTAGAAGAAGAATACCTGTACCGGAACATCAGGACATCATGCATATCAAAGGTAGCCACCCGCCCCGAGCTATTTCCTTGTGCGGAGGTAGTCTGATGGATTTTGTAGCACGTAGACACCCAATCACGAATTCTTTCAGATAGCAGAAAGGATGCCTTTCAATATTTCACTCTTGCTTATGTTTCAGAAGCTTATAAGTTACCCCACCCAACTCAACGCCTAAGCGACGAATGGTTGGCACAGGTATAAATGGACAACCTCGAAATAGCACAAAAGCTACTCGTCGCAGGCAAGCAGTTCAGCAAGAAGGACAATGAAGAGTATGAGGTTCAAAACTTGAGGCCTCCTTTCAGAATGATTTCTCTTATGTTGAGTAGAATCTTTGGCATACCTGATGGAACTATGCTTATGCTTCAATGGGTACCCATTATCCATTATGTAGCCTTCCGAGGAACTATTTTCAATTGGGCTAACATGATTTCAGAAAGTCTAGCATCAGCCATAACTACTCCACTAGAAGGGCTAGAAACAAGTAGGTTAGAATTCTACATGCCATCTTACTTGGTGGACTGTATTGTGGCTAAGCATCCCTTTCCAAAACTAGGATGCATTTGGAACCAAGATGAAGGCCCGGTATATACCGCATATAAAATATTTTGGGCACAGAACTATAGGTGGCATTACAAGACCATTTGTGAGGAATTCATCATGCCCCTCTATGAGCTAATGTTTAAAGAAGAGCCTAATTGACTATCGGAAAATGCCATGGCGGTTCTAGAAAACTACAGTGACTTTTATTTTTCAAAGGATGGCACCTACATCAGAATGTATGGAGGCTCGAAACCCCCATAGATATTGCCTAAGTATGCCACTGACTACATAGTTCACAAAGAGGCGGTATGACAAGTCTTCCTAGATGGAATTGGTGGTACATTGTACAACAGGAGGAAGGCTACTTTTCCACCTTTTCCCTTCTATTTGGGGGCTTATAAGTTTTCCAAGATGGCATTAGCAAAATATTTTATAGTAGAACTAAGGGGTTTCCATTTTGGGGAAAGAATCATTCAAAAAACTGATAGAAAAGGTAAGGTCGCCCAACATTGCAAAACAATACATTCTCCCTTTGAATATGCACATTACTATGACTCGAAGGAGGAAACATATAGGGGAGTCAGCAATCTGACCGAGCTACAAATTTGCCAACACAGTAAAGATGGAGCTAGCTCCAGTTCTGTGATTCTCAAAGGACCAGAACAGAATCAAGAAAAGAAAACCTCAGGAGCTGCTGAGGCTCTCTCTAGTGAGGAACAAAGACTCCTGCAACAAGTTGAGGAGATCTAGAAAAAACTCGAGGAAAGGGCAAGAAAAGCCCAAGAAGATAAACTCCAAGAAGAAGAAACCCAGAGAAACCAAGCAGCCGAAGATGAAGCTAGACGGTCTCAGCAGGAGGAGAGGATCAGGCTGGAGGAAGCTGCCAAGCAAGAAAAGGATGAAAGACTGAGAAAGTCAGCAAGAGAGGAGGCAATGAAGAAAGCAAAAGAGGAGGCATTAAGGAAAGCAGAAGAAGAAAAGAAACAAGAAGAAGATGCTGGTCCTCAAGGCCCAAATATTCAAGACCTTGATGTCAATATCCCTATTGAGGAGCTTCCACTTGTAGCCTTCACACCATCAAGGGGCAACATAGTATCTACATGGGGTAGGTTTGCCTTTAACATTAAAAGGAAATCTATCATCAAAGAAACAATCACTAGTGGTAAAAGGCCTTTTCAAACTCATATCGTTACCAGGAATGAAACCACCATCATGCAAGGTACTCAGAACGATCCTGGGCTCATGGCATCGATTTCTATAGCATTTGTTATGTCAATAGCAGGCAATGTCAATATATTGGGAGATGAATTGAAGTAGGAAAAGGAGAAAGCCCACCAGTTACAGGAGGATTTGGTTAAAGAAAATAATTATACAAATTTGATGATCAAGAAGAATGATGCTCTCACATCTTAGAAGGAGGGATTAAATATAAAAATTCAACAACTGGAAGCTGATAGGAGAGCCCTAGCAATGCAAGCAAGGGCACTAGAGATAGTGAAAAGAGAACTTGAGGATAAAAACTTGAAGCTTGAATCCAAAAAGTTTGATGCCGCTCAATAAATTGAGGACCTAAAAGAAAACATTGAAGAGCTGGAAGAAGGAAGAGAACTGCTGGAACTACAATTGGAACAAGCGACCAGTAAAATAGACGATATGGACCCCTTTTATGAGCAAGCTTGTGAGATAACAAGATGTTAATTTTTCAGAATTTACTTCAATCTGATCTAGGATATTAACTGAGAGAACAACATGTACAACATATCTACAGCATATCAATCATGGACACAATAATGCAAGCACATAAGAGACACAGAGTTTACTTAGGGAAAACCATAAAGATGAAAAACCCCAATAACTTTCTCAGAGATAGATAGAGCAATGATAAAACCCAAGCATAAGAGATAGACATCTTCTAGCAGCGCTTCTCCTCCTCCACAAGTGCACCACTCTCCAAAGAGTGTGAAAGAGAATAGAATGATCAAATAGAGTTCCTCCCGCACTCTATTTATACTTGACTTGACTTGCCTAATAACCTTTACTAGGTCAGCCTCAACTTAACCACATAACACAATGTTGACTGGGCCAACACCCAATAGGGTCGTCTAATAACCCTTTGACCGACATGGACGACCCCCAATAGGGTGGTCTAATAACCCTTTGACCGACATGGATGACCCCCAATAGGGTGGTCTAATAACCCTTTGACCCACATGACTTATACATAGCCAACCCCAACAAGGTGGTCTAATAACCCATCAAGTATAAGTTACAACACTTACAATATAAATGACGACACTTCTGTATAGAGTAATAATAACATCTCTATAGGAATGCAAACATTTCTGTATAGAGGAATAATACCATCTCTATAGAAGTACAATATAAATATATGAAATACATTCCGAAGTTACATATACATTAACACTCCCTCTTAACTAGCAAGGTATTTCTCGACACATGTCTTCTAGCATAAGTCTTCTTCTCTGGATCATCGTCACTGGATAATCATCATCGAGTCATCGTCATCATCACTGCTGCTGCTATCTCAATCAATCTCTGAATCTACTCGTCATAGGAAGTTCTATAGAGCCAGTGCTTTTTCATACTGGATGTAGGCCCACCACTTGCAGGTCTTCATCATGACTAGCCATACTATGGAATCCTCAGGACTTATTACGTGGGTCACAAAACCTCGAAAGAGCATCCCAGGCTGTTACGGGTAGACAACTCTGACCTATAAGATCTCCGAGGATCTTTTACATGTGATAATCACAAAACCTTTAAAGAGCATCTGAGGCCTTTTTCATCCTGTCTAGATCTCCAGGTCTGATTACATGTGACTCCTACCACAAAACCTTAAAAGGGTGTCTTTCCAAGCAAGAACTCTAAAGAGCGTCTGAGGCCTTTTTCATCCTATCCAGATCTCTAGGTTTGATTACATGTGGTCATGGCAATGCATCGAAAGAGCATCTGAGGCCTTTTTCATATTGTCCAGATCTCCTAGGTTTACTTACATGTTCATCTGCACAACCTATCCATGACCACAAAGTATCATCCTGATACTCATGATTATCGTTCATGAAGCACAACCTAGATGTACATCACACAACACTTACATCTACGCCATGGGAGAACACATCTACAACCATGTGAGAATGGCACAGCACTTATATTGCAGCCATGGGAGAACACATCTACAACCATGCTCAAATGGCCCAGCACTTATATCGCAGCCATGGGAGAACACATCTACAACCATGATCGAATGGCCCCAGCACTTATATCGTAGCCATGGGAGAACACATCTACAACCATGCTCGAATGGCCCCAACACTTATATCACAGCCATGGGAGAACACATCTACAACCATGCTCGAATGGCCCTGGAAATTACATCACGACCATGGTAGAACACATCTGCCACCATGTCGGAAAAGCCCAGCACTTACATCACAACCATGGGAGAACACATCTACAATCATGTCCAAAACGCTCATGTGCATGTGTGTATTCGGAACTCATCACACATAATCCAACTGATTATGTAATGCATCCACTTAATACATGTCATCACATATGATCATCCTGATCATCATCACTACATCGTCCTGATGCATGCCATCTAGAGCAACATCCTGAAGCTCATCATCCATGATCATCCCGATCATACAATGCATCCACCTGATGTATACCAAGTATCTACCTAATACATATCATCATACATGATCCACCTGATTATACAATGTATCCATCTGATACATACACAGATACATGATCCACCTAATCATACAATGTATCCATCTGATATATATCAACATACATGATCTACCTGATCATACAAACGTATCCACCTGATACATATACAGATAGATGGTCCAAGCATCCAACATGATACATATACATATACATGATCCAACAGATCATAACAAGCATCCAACATGATGCATATATAGAGCAGTAACTAGAGCATCGTCCTGATGCTCATCATCCAGTGCTTACATCCATAGCCATGTGAAGGATCATCATCTCATCATGCTTGGAATGGCTTCAACAAATGTCTCCATCACTTCTTCCTCAAAGTGTCGTCAATCTAAAGAACACCAAGCCTCTCTCTGAAGTACTCGAACTTCACTTTGGCTAGTGGTTGCGTCAGTACATCTGCAATCTGCTCATCCGTCGCAACATACAGGAGCTTCACTGCTCTTCTTTGCACCATATCCCTGATATAGTGATATTTGATCTCAATGTGTTTCGACCTATCGTAGAACACTGGGTTCTCAAAGAACTTCACACAACTCTGGTTATCACACAAGATACCAGTAGCCTCCAATGGTAGATCAAATAACTCAGACAACAACTTCCTCAGCCATACTGCCTCACAACTAGACAAACAAGCTGCAACATACTCTACTTCGGTTGTACTCAATGATGCGCAGGACTGCTTCCTGCTAAACCAAGAGATCACACCTGATACCATACTGAAGCAGAACCCAGAAGTGCTCTTCCTATCTGGAACATTGCCTGCCCAATATGAATCAACATAACCCTGCAGGTTAAACTTTTGATTCGCATCATACTTGATCCCATAATCAACCGTACCCTTCAGGTACCTCAGAATATGCTTTACAACAATGAGGTGAACACCTCTGGGATCTGTCAGGACCTGGCTCAATGTGTTCACCGCAAAGAATATATCTAGTCTCATGTTCATCAGGTACATCAAGGACCCAATCATCTGACAATACACAATGACATCAACCAAATCAGATGAAGCATCGCACAGAAGCTTCAGGTTCGATGCCATAGGTGTGGCCATGGCCTTGCAGTCCATCATCCCGAACCTCTTCAGGATCTCTACTGCATACTTCCCTTGTCCAAGGAAGATCCCATCTGTACTCTGCCACACCTCCATGCCTATAAAATAGTGCATCATCCCCAAGTCCTTCATCTCGAACTCGGCAGCAAGCTTCCGCTGCATGTTGGCAATCAAAATATCATTACCTATTACAAACAGATCATCTACATACAACAATAGTATCACAGGATTGCGCTCCTCAACCTTGTAGTAAAGGTTGGAATCTGCTTTACTCTTGGTAAAGCCCAAACTGGATATAAAGTTGTCTATCCTACCATCTGGTGCATGCTTGATCTTATAGATCCATTTGGAAGTCACAACAAACATCCCTTCAGGTCTTGGGACTACATCCCAAACATCATTCTTCATGATCGATTGGTACTCCTTGATCATGGCATTCTTCCCGAATCCTGGGAACTTCAATATATTCAATATCTTCAATAGTTGTAGTCCTTCTTTTGTAGGTGAAGGTATACAATCTTTCCTACAAAACAAGTTAAATTGCATGATTAGAAACATCTCATAGTTTTCAGAACAAATTCTTACACATAAAGAAATATGTCGTACAGTCATGCAATTATTTTAGCCAATGCTTCAATACAACATTCATCCATATCCTGTAACTTTCTAGATGCCTTCCAATCTCTAGTAGAACATTGTTAAGAGTTTGCACTACTCCAAACATGTCAGCAAAGAGGTTTCATTCTAGATAAGTAGCAATGGAATGTTGTACAGTGCCATAGGCCACTTACCCATCACATGCATATTAGTAGTATACTGTTCATCAATGCAACTATTCTAATATTGATAATACACAACCTAATTATAGGGACATCAGTATATACATCATTGAACAGTATTATTTAAACAATCAAATATGCAAGAAATGGTAATTCAAATACTTATCTTTGTTTGGTTGTTGGGTGGACTCCCTCTGAATCTTTGCAACTCCATTCTGATGTGGATTGTGAGAAGTGGTCGACTCCCTCTGAATATCTGCATTCTTGCAGAAACTACTGGAGTGTGCTCCCTCTTGATCTTTTCTTCCTGGATTACCTGTCCTTCAACTTATATCCATCCTCGACCACTATGCATACTTACAAGTATCATTATTGTGATATTGTAATGAATATTAAATAGAATATTAATTAGGTTAGCTAACTATTAGGGAAAGGGTGTAACCTTTCAGTTTAAATGGCTCAAGCCTATAAAAGCGAGCCTCCATTGTAATATTTACAATCATCCAATCATAATTTACTCATTTATTATTACAAAATTATCGAAGATGGATACTCTTCATTGTTAGCCAGATTCAGTTTATAGCATTGGTATCAGAGCCACATTTGGCTAAGCTCCTGCACTTCACGCTCCATCTCAGCTCCTGCACTCCACTCATCCTCAACTCTCATCACTCCGTTTGTCCTTCGCTAGCATCCTCCACTCACCACCACTGCTGCGCTCTCCTTCCACCGTCATCTCCACGTCGTCCCATCTCCACCCGGTCACCCATCTCCACCCTGCACACCGTTCCACCTCCCATCGCATTCCCCACGCCTGTCCTGCCTCCTCGGCCCACATCCCTCCTCACCATCATCCTCCACTCACCGCCTCCTCCCCTCCACACGTGCCCTACCTTTCACACTTCCCCCAATGCCTCCCCCAGCCGCCACCATTCCGCTGTCACTCTTCCGCTCCATCTCCCACGCAGAATCCATCTCAACGACCTGCACCCATCAACAATAAAAAGTTAATACATAAAAATAATAATAATAATTTTTTTTATTATTATATTTTTTTGTACATAATAAATTATTATTATAATTTAAATAATAATTATTGTATTATTATTTTTAATATATAATAAATTATTATTAGAATTCAATAATACTTATTGTATTATTATTTTATCCCTCACCCTATCACCTAAAAAAATACTCTTGATCCTTAAACCAAAAATTGATCCCCCATATTCACCCCCCCACACTAGATCAAGAACCATGACAGAAATGAAGGATCAACTAGAGAAATTAGAAAAAGACCAAATTAGAGATTTGAAAATCTTGGAAGGTCTAAACTCTAGAATGGACAAACTTGACAAAGAGTTTCAAGAAGAAAAAGAAGAGTTTTCGCGCAAGGTGCAATACGAAGTTGCCGGAGCAGTCTCATGGGAAATGAGGAAGGTACGAGAGGAAATGAAAGCATACTTCGATGCAGGATTAGAAAATATCAAGCAGTTTTTCAAGGATAGGGATGACGCTAAAAATGGCGAGTTGGCAAAGGGAAACCATTCATGTCGCAATACAACCGATACTAATGATCATCAATCAAATTACCCCAAAGAGGAGATCCCAGAAGACCATATTGACTACAATCATCATAAACCATATTGGGCCACAATGCAATCGATGGGAGGATACTCAATGAAACCTAAATTGGAGTTACCCAAGTTCGATGGAGAATCAAAACAGAGCGTGGCGTGGATCAACAAGGCAGAAGAATTCTTCTACATTCACAAAATCTTGTTAGATGACGAAAAAATTAAATACGCCTCCATGCAGCTCGAAGGATGAGCATACAATTGGTACATGTAGTGGAAGAAAATGACAACAATATGTGCCTACAATTGGGACAAATTCAAAAATGATTTCTTTAAAAGATTCGAAGATGTGACAGAGAAAGAGTTTTTCTCCAAACTAACTAGGCTACAACAAGAAGGCAACGTGGAAGAATACACCTATGCATGGGAAGTGCTAGCAATGCACGTACCAGAATTAACAGAGGGTCAACGACTCGAAACATATATCTCTGGTCTTAAACAATACATAAGAGACGAATTAGAATTGCATAACGTGTCCAATTTGGATAAGGCTAGGCGAAAAGAAAAAATTATTGAAGAAAAATTCAAAACAATCAAGACAAGGGAACCCTAACAAGGGATATTTGCGACAGCAAGAGACCCAGTGCAGGTATTGCGAAGATACATGGTCACCCAGTCATCAATGTAACAAATATCAGTCATATGGCTATGAAGTTGGGAAAAGCTCAAAAGCATCGAGTAGTCACACTGACAGTGACAGGAAAAACAAGAAGAATACTTGTCGTCGTTGTGGTGAAGATTGGTTCCCAGGAAATAAATGCAAGACCAATCACACAGTACATTGAAAAATCATTAATGGGAAGCAAGTACAGGTATCAAGAGAGGCAGATACAGTTGATTCAGATACAGACACAAGCTCATCTGAAGCATCAGTTGCGACGGTTACGTGTACTCAACAAGTTGGTAAGAAAGAAAAGGTAGAGACACCAGAGAAAGATTACACCCAACAGAAGGAAAGCCAAGCACTCGCAGGAAAATATCTACCACCTCAGTTGAGAAACCATGACATCCTTAAAACGAAACAATCCATATTCCGAGTAACAGAATCTAGGAATTCAAGACCAAAAAGACTACAACTTAATGGGAAAATTAAAGATAAGGATGTCACAATTTTGGTCGATTCGGGAAGTACCCATAATCTGATCAACATCAATAAGGCAAAGGAACTAAATATTTTTGTGTTCCCCACAAAAGGGCTTAAAGCCTCAACCATCGCTAATCAAGACATAGAAGAAGTAGGAAAATGTCATAAGGTGCCGTTGTACATACAAAAATTACACCTACACCTCAATTGTGTTGCCTTACCTCTCAAGGAAGTAGACATGGTATTAGGTGCCGACTGGTTAGCATCGCTAGGGACTTACTCTACCAACCTGCAAGAACAATACATGGAATTTGAAGGGAAAGGAAATAAGTACCGACTGAATGGACCGAGACCGAGAGTTTCTCCACCTAAGAAGAAAGAATTACGACACAACAAGAATCCAAACCATGTCAATATAAAAGACAATGACTGCAAATACAACTTTGAGGACAAAGCTCCTTTTAAAGGGGGTGGCAATGTAACGAATATTAAATAGAATATTAATTAGTTTAGCTAACTATTAGGGAAAGGGTGTAACCTTTCAGTTTAAATGGCTCAATCCTATAAAAGCGAGCCTCCATTGTAATATTTACAATCATCCAATTATAATTTACTCATTTATTATTACAAAATTATCGAAGATGGATACTCTTCATTGTTAGCCAGATTCGGTTTATAGCAGATATCCTCGAGATCTGATACATAATCATACATTTATTAGTATATTCTCAATACTATCAAAACACAATAATCTTAAGCATGTATAGTCATGATCATTTCAAATAGAAATAATAAGCATTAGTATTCAAGGACTCTTATGGTTAGTCATATCATAAATTAAGGTAAGAAACATAATATGCCTACACCCGTGATTACTCAAACCTATACTTTCATGAATCTTCTGGTTATTCATATTATCAATTAAGGTAAGAAAAATAATATGCATACACCCATGATTATTCAAACCTATGAATAATCATTATCAATCATGCCATGTATACTGATATAAGAGATTCTAACATAAGGTAGGATTCTAACTTGATATAGGAAAAACATACCTGGATTAATATGTTAGTTGGTTATTGTCTAACATACCCACATGATGTCTTCTTGTTCTCTTAAGTGACTTGTGCTAGTAACCTGCATATCTCATAGGTTAACCAAGTTATACATACCTCATAAGTAGATCTTCTATGTGATCCATGGCAATGGATGAACCTTTGTCTTCATGTCACCATGGTCATATGTTCTTGAACTAGAACATGATTTGTCTTTCTTGATGTACCTTTCATGTTAGTGGAAAACATCAACCTCATACAACATCAGAATGCATTAGTACAATCATAAGTGTCAAAAACCCTAATCAATGAATATCTTCTATCATGCATTCATAATTTTATTAAGGTGATACGACAAGTCTAAAATTAACCAAGATTGTACTAACTGTAATAATATGAAGACAAAAATATCATAAACTTAATTATGAACAGAATTCGAAACATACATGTATGAGTCATACCTGTCGAGATTGCTTGTAATCTTCTTATGTAAGGCCTCAACCTCATCTCCCTCTGAAACAAGAACTTCTTCACTTATGCAGGTGACCAATCCATTCTCTTCTAGGATTAACCCAATCCACTTGATTTGCAGGAACTGGATCTGGAGCTGGATTAGGGTTTGTCAGAGAAACCCTAAAAATTCAAACTTTGAATTTCAAACTTCTGAAAGGATAGAAAGATGCACCTTGATGAGCTAATCAAGCTGGTATATTCAGAATTTGAAAACTGCAAAGTTTCACCGCTCAAATTTTCCTTTGAAACTTTTGGATTCACTAGACATGACCCTGAACTAGGGTTTGATAAATCCCACCCTTCTTCCAAATTAAAAGGTTCGATCTAAAGATCTAAGCTTCTATTTTTCTGAGGAGCTTCTAGCCATGGTCACAGATTTAAAAAATTCCCATTTTTGCAGAAGTCCTAATTTTCCACTTTTTCGATCAAAGTCCCGAACTAGGGTCTAATCCAGCCTAGCCTTCTTCCCAACCAAAAATTCTGATCTTGGTTTCTAAATTTTTATTTTGATGAGTATCATTCAGCCGTGTTCTCCAATTACAAAAATTACACCTTTCTCTGAAACCCTAAATTCTCGAAGCCATGAATGAAGGTGCTAAAAAATAATTCTGTTTTGACAGAAATATGTAGTTGATTGTTTCTAGTGTAACTCTAAAATTTTTGATCCATAGGGTCTTAAAATGCTACCTTTGGTATCCCAGCCTATCATCTTTCCAACCCCATAGGTTTGACCTCAATTGGACTCCCTGAGAGAGAGTTATGCCAAGTGTCGCAACGTGACCTAATTATGGTATAAAATAGGAGAGCGAACTTGTACAGTGTGCCACGTGTCACTGGTTCATTTTAGGCCTCTGAAAATGTTACTTGAGAAAGTACAATCCATGCAATACCTGTCACTTTTTATGAAATTTCATTTGGAGCTTCCTAGCCCAAGTTATGACCTTTTTTCCTAGGTCACCTGTTTATGACTCAGATCTGGAAAAGGCAACAAGCCTAGATTGTACAGATCATAAAACACAAAGTACAACGAATTAGAAGTTTTCCTTTGGAAACAAGGTACATGGGGATCTGATATTCAACCTGTAAAAGTTTCATATCTGAAACCTTCTCCAAAATGGATTTATAGCGAAAGGTCTACGATGACTAGTTTTTGCTATATCAAGCCCTAGCATCATAAGTGCAACAAGTGTCATACATGCCATACCATGCCTTCTTTCAGGCTAGCTCTGATACCATGTTAATTTTCTAGAATTTACTTCAATCTGATCTAGGATCTTAACTTAGAGAACAACATGTACAATATATCTACAGCATATCAATCATGGACACAATAATGCAAGCACATAAGAGACACAGAGTTTACTTAGGGAAAACCATAAAGGTGAAAAACCCCAATAACTTCCTCAGAGATAGATAGAGCAATGATACAACAAAAGCATAAGAGATAAACATCTCCTAGCAATAGCTTATCCTCCTCCACAAGTGCGCCACTCTCCAAAGAGTGTGTAAGAGAATAGAATGATCAAATAGAGTGCCTCCCGCACTCTATTTATACTTGACTTGACTTGCCTAATAACCTTTACTAGGTCGGCCTCAACTTAACCACATAACACAATGATGACTGGGCCGACACCCAATAGGGTGGTCTAATAACCCTTTGACCCACATGACTTATACAGGGCCGACCCCAACAAGGTGGTCTAATAACCCATCAAGTATAAGTTACAACACTTACAATATAAATGACGACACTTCCGTATAGAGTAATAATAACATCTCTATAGGAATACAAACACTTTCATATAGAGGAATAATACCATCTCTATAGGAGTACAATATACATATATGAAATACATTCTGAAGTTACATATACATCAACACAAGAGGGACCTATGGGGTACAAGAACTTATAATGGAAGAGATTTGCAATCTGAGGGCAATCATGGCTAGAATTGTAGAGATTGGTAAGGAAGCCACCAGATGCAAGAGAAAGTATGTGTGTATTATTGAAGATATCTGGAAACATATGGAGTGGAGAGAAGGGAAGTTTGGTTTCCCAGCAACTCTTCCGTTTAAATCCGTATCTAGTTTCAAAGCAGATGTACGCTTTTTAGGTTTTTGCAAAGATTACGGAGTAAAGTTGAGAGAAGTGTCCATGGCTACCATTGAACAATGCAACGGTTTGTATCTTCAGATGCGAACTGCCCAAGAAAAATGCTAGATGAGGATGCCTCAGACTTTAGAAGTATTTCCGGAGAGAACCCAATGCTTGGCTGAGCTGAAAGACGGGTTAAATGCAGAAATAGAGTACGTCAAGAAGGTGGATACATTGACCGCTGAATACCTCCACCAGTGGATTGGTTAGGACACTATTCACAAACACATCTTAGAAGAAAGTCTCCGTGTTGCTAAAGTAGAAATTTCCAATATGGAAGAGGAACTCGCCAAGCATGAAGTCTCACTAAAGAGCATGCTTCCTCTCTCTGCAAACAATGTTATAAAGGAAACTAGTGCTTGGGCAAGCCACATAGAGGAGGTGAACAGGGCATTAGCAGTCAATCGAGCTTCGACCTCAGTGAATGTTCCAGTGGCTGCAGTAACTCATGTCTCAGTAGAAACGCATCCAGCCTCAAAAACACCCGAGTTAACATAGGAGCAAGCCTCAGGATAACTCGCATTTGCTCATATCTATTTGATGAAGGCCAACACGCCTCTTTGGTTTTTTTTTGTTTTATGTGTATACCTTTGAAATATTAAAATGACATTTGGATTTTAATTCCCGTTCCTTTTTGTAATTTAGTTAGGATATTTGTCCTTTTATAAAAAATCAGCACTACAAGACAAATTAAAAGAATATGAACGGTTAGGGTATGCGTGGAAGATCATGGAACGTTTTGTAAAGCTATATATAGCTAGATTAGAGAGGGGAAGGGGGACTTTTGGCAGCTGAAACTTTTTTTTTGATGTACATGAACTATTTTAGCTACACGAATAGAGAAATATTTTGGCCTGTGTAAGCTAGTGCATTGTTTGCTTTGGGTTGTGATGAATGACAGCCAAACTATTTCTGCATGTTTCATACACTTTTTCTGATATCTTTCCTAGCTCTTATGAACTATTTATATGTTGTGAAAGATCTTATTTCTTTGCAAATCTCTGTATCTCATGAGTAATGGAATGTTTTTTATAAAAAATAAAATAAAATCAGAGCTATCTTTGATATCATTCACATTCTGCTAAAAATACGTCTTGATGATTAATGGTTGTTGATGTATATGTAACTTCGGAATGTATTTCATCTGTGTATTTTATATATATTTATTGTACCCTTATAAGAGATGTGTTATTCCTCTATAAGGAAGTGTCGTCATGTGGATTGACAAGTGTCGCAAGTGTGTGTACTTGCCGATGGGTTATTAGACCACCATGTGGGGTCGGCCCTGAATTATATATAATATAATGTGGATGTATCTAGATAGACAAGTCGGCCCCATAAGGTCACTGGGAAAAAAGTTGAGTATAAATAGAGATAGGAGATCTCTATTTTACTCACTCGGAAAAGTAACTCACTCTCACTCTTAGAAGTGGCGCACTAGTGAGGAAGAGGAGGATCATCGGCTAGGAGACTATCTCAGTGTTATTTGGTTGTATTTTGGTTGAGCCATTGCTCTCTCTATCTCTGAGGAAGCTGTGGGGTTTTTCACCTTAGGGTTTTCCCCACGGAAACTATGTGTCTCTTGTCTCTTATGCTTTTGATTCTTGTGATGCTTGTCATATTGTGATTGTCATGCATTGATATACTGTATATGTTATTCTCTCAACAAAGATCCTAGAGTATAATGAATTAATGCTCAAAATTTAACATGGTATCAGAGCTAACCTGAGAAGAAGACATTTTGCAGTGACGGAAGCTTGAGATCCTTATTTATTGGGTTTCTCTCCATAGATTTTTGAAAATCAGTATAGTTGATTGACTCTACTCATCAGGGCGCATCTATCTGTCCAATCAAAATTCAGTTCCGATCATTTTCCGATATGGCCCTAAAAATTAGGGTTTCCACAAAAATAGGAATTTCTAGAATATGAAGACACAACTGGAAGCTCCTTGCAAAAATTGAAGGTCAGAGCTTTGGATCGATATTTTTGGCTGGGTAGATCTCCGGGAAACTCAAACCCTAATTCAGGGCTCTCTCTAGTGAACCTGGGAGGACAAAAAGGCAATTCTGAAGGGCAAGACTTTGCTGATCTCAAATTCTGAATGCACCAGGCTGATCATCTCATCAAAGCGCATCTTTTTATCCTTTCAGAAATTTTAAATTCACATTTTGAATTTTTACGGTTTCTCTGACAAACCCTAATCCGGGACCAGATCCAGTTTTCAGCATTTCAAGTGGTAAGTTCTAAATCTTTTCTATTTCCATTTGAAGTACTCGTTAAGATGTCTCTCCACACCAAGCTTGAGGATAAGCTTGAAGGGGCTGATAACTTCCAATCCTGGAAGTATAGAATTAGGTTAATCCTGGAAGAGAATGAGTTGGACTCATATGTGAAAGAAGACATCCCTATCCCAAAGGATGAAGAGGCCAAGGTATTGCATAACAAGAAATTGGTCAAGGCAAAGAGAATCATTGCTGATTCTATCAAAGACCATCTCATACTCCATGTGTCTTCTCTTTAGACACCCAAGGAGATGTTTGACTCTTTGACCAAGTTGTTTGAAGGGAAGAACATAAATCAAAAGATGACCCTGCGGAACCAATTGAAAGGAGTAAAATTTTAGAATGGAGAAACCATTCAATCTTAATTTTCAAGGGTCTCCCAGATCAAGGAACAGCTAGAAGCAGTGGATGAAATGGTGGAGAATGGTGAAGTGGTGATGACCACTCTAAATGGCCTACACAGGTCATGGGATTCCTTCATTCAAGGAATTTGTGCAAGGAAGAAGTTGATCTCCTTCAACAGATTGCGGGAAGAATGTTCTCAAGAAGAAGCTAGACTTATAGCTCGTGAGGAAAAGATGGGAGGTGAAGATCAAGCACTTGCAACTCACACCAAAAGAAGCAAAACCAAGAAGGAGCACTCTCGCCACAATAGATCCTATCAAAGAGTAAGAAGGACCTAAGATGCTTCACATGCAATGAGAGGGGTCACTTTGCTTCAGATTGTCCCAAGAACAAAAGGGATAATAACAACAACTCCAGTAAGAAGAAGAAGGGCATCAAAAGAAGGTTTCATGCTCATGCTGCCGAAGATGATGAACCCCCAAAGAAGACGGCTAGGGCAGAAAGTGATAGTGATGAAGACTCATCAAGTGAAGAAGAGTATGTTCTGATCTCTGCTCTCACAGGTACTATCTCCCATGGTTGTAATGATTGGTTGGTTGATAGTGGGGCTTCCAAACACATGACTGGGTTTAAGGAATCTTTTGTGAACCTATCTGAACATGAATCACCCCATAAGGTGAAACTTGGGGATGATTATCAATACCCAATCAAAGGAAGTGGTGAAGCCTCCTACAAGCTAGATTCTGGAAAATCTTTGAAGATGAAATAAGTCCTTTATGTACCTAGGCTCAAGAAGAACTTACTCTCCATCTCTGCATTGGATGCAAAAGGTATGAGGGTTGCATTTGTGGATGGCCAAGTCCTAATGTGGCAAAAGGGAAAGAACATAGATGATGCAGTAGTGATTGGAGAGCAAGAAGGAGGATTGTATAAATTGAAGGGACAACCTGAACATACAATGGTGCATGAATCCATAGAGCCAAGTGAACTTTGGCATAGGAGACTTGCTCATATGCACTATAGAGCACTTCCAATTGCAAGCAAGGCAGTAGAAGGTCTTCCTGAAATCAAGACCAAACATGAAGGTGTTTGCAAAGGATGTGCAAAAGGTAAGAACATTAAGAAGGCTTTCCCAAGCAGTGAAAGCAAGGCAAAAGACATCCTGGAAATCATCCACTCAGATATATGTGGCCCTATGTCATCCAGTTCCCTGAGTGGGTATGTTTACTATGGCTCATTTATTGATGAATTCTCCAGGAAGACTTGGGTATACTTCTTGAAGAACAAAGATGAGGTGTTTGATAAATTCAAGGAATTCAAAACCTTGATGGAGAATCAGACTAACAAGAAGATCAAAACATTCAGATCCGACAATGGTGGAGAATTCACCTCAGGTGACTTCAAGAAGCTTTGCAGTGATTCAGGGATTAAGAGGGAGTTCACTGCTCCTTATAATCCTCAACAGAATGGAGTTGCAGAAAGGAAGAACAGAACTATCATGGAAGCAGCAAGGGCAATGCTGCATGACCAGGATCTACCTATGCATCTATGGGCAGAAGCAGCTAGAACAACTGTTTATGTGCAGAACAGAACACCCCACAAGATATTGGACAACAAGACACCAGAAGAGGTCTTTTCTGGTAAGAAACCTGAAGTCAGCCATCTAAAAATATTTGGTTGTCCAGTATACACTCATGTCCCAAAGAAAAAGAGGACTAAAATAGATCCTTCAGGAAAGAAGGGTATCTTTGTGGGTTACAGTGAAAGCTTGAAGGCCTACAGAATATACTTTCCAGGGTTCAAGAAGATTGATGTCAGCAGGGATGTAACATTTGATGAAAACTCAGCATTCATCAAATCAAGGAAGGCACCTATCGAAGTTTATGAAGAACCTAAGGAAACTAGATTTCAAGACACTACCATGACTGAAGCAAATCCAGACGTTGTTCGTGAGTTTGAAGATCCGCAAGAACCTATAGATCCATCCCGTGAGGATAACTCTCACAAGAGGAAACCTGCATGGGCTAGAGGGCTCATTCAAGATGCAGAAATATTTTGCATTCCAGAAGAAGAACACAGAGCAAAGAAGAGAACCAGATCACATACCAGTTATGTTGCTTTACTCTGTGACATTATGAACAAAGAGCCTTCCAGTTATGAAGAGGCAGCAGAAAAGAAAGAATGGAAGGATGCTATGGTTGAGGAATACCAATCGATAATGAAGAATGATGTTTGGGATGTTGTTCCAAGACCTAAAGAGAAGTCTGTTGTGACTTCCAAGTGGATCTACAAAATCAAGCATGCTGCAGATGGCAGTGTAGAGAAATACAAGGCAAGATTCGTAGCTCGTGGCTTCTCTCAGAAAGAGGGAATAGATTATGAAGAAAATTTTGCACCTGTAGCCAGGTATACTTCCATCAGAATAGTACTTGCCCTGGCTGCAGCTATGAAATGGAAAATACACTAGATGGATGTCAAGACTGCTTTCTTGAATGGTGTAGTTGAAGACGAAGTATATGTGGAGCAGCCACTCGGTTTTGAAATACATGATAGGGAGTCATATGTGTGCAGATTGAAGAAAGCCTTGTATTGCTTGAAACAAGTTCCCAGAACTTGGTATGGTAGGATGGACAGTTTCCTATCTAGTTTGGGCTTTACCAAAAGTAAAGCGGATTCCAACCTTTACTACAAGGTTGAGGAAGGGAATCCTATGATTCTACTCCTGTATGTGGATGACTTATTTGTAACAGGAGATGATAGACTGATTGCAGATACTAAGAGGAAGCTTGCTGCTGAATTCGATATGAAAGACTTGGGAATGATGCACTATTTTCTAGGCATGGAGGTGTGGCAGAGTACAAGTGGGATCTTCCTTGGTCAAGGGAAGTACACAGTAGATATCCTGAAGAGATTTGGGATGATGGATTTCAAGGCCATGGCCACACCTATGGCATCGAATCTGAAGCTTCTATGTGATACTTCATCTGAGCCAGTTGATGTCTCTATGTATCATCAGATGATTGGGTCCTTGATGTACCTGACGAACACGAGACCAGACATTTGCTTTGCTGTGAACACATTGAGCCAGTTCCTGACGGATCCGAGGAGTGTTCACCTGGTTGCTGTAAAGCATGTTCTGAGGTACCTGATGGGTAAAGTGGATTATGGGCTCAAGTATGAAGTGAATCAAAAGTTTAACCTGCAGGGTTATGTTGATTCAGATTGGGCTGGCAGTGCTGCAGATAGGAAGAGCACATCTGGGTGCTGCTTCAGTATGGGATTAGGTGTGATCTCTTCGTTCAGCAGGAAGCAGTCCTACATGGCACTGAGTACAGCTGAGGCTGAGTATGTTGCAGCCTGTTCAGCTAGTTGTGAGGCAGTATGGCTACGGAAGCTACTGTCTGAGTTATTTGATCTCCCGTTGGATGCTACTGGTATCTTCTGTGATAACCAAAGTTGTGTAAAGCTGTCCGAGAATCCAGTGTTTCATGACAGGTTGAAACACATAGAGATCAAATATCACTATATCAGGGATATGGTGCAGAGAGGAGCTGTGAAGCTCCTGTATGTTGCGACGGACGAGCAGATTGTAGATGTGCTGATGAAGCCACTAGCTAGGGTGAAGTTCGAGTACTTCAGAGAGAGACTTGGCGTTCTTCAGATTGAGGACACTTCGAGGAAGAAGTGATGGACACATTTGCTGAAGCCATTCCAAGCATGTTGGAAGGAGGATCCTTCACATGGCTGTGGATGTAAGCGCTGGATAATGAGCATCAGGATGATGTTCTGGTTTCTGCTTGGATATGATCAGTTGGATCATTTTTATGTATGTATGTATGCATCATGCTGGATGCTAGATATCATCAGTTGGATCATTTTTATGTATGTATGTACGCATCATGTTGGATGTTGGATATGATCAGCTGGATCATGTGTATGTATTTTTGTATATGCATCATGTTGGATGCCTAGACCATGTATCTATATATGTATCAAGTGGATACATTGTATGATCAGGTGGATCATGTATGGTGATATGTATCATGTATTTGTATTTGTATCAGGTGGATACATTGTATGATCAGGAGGATCATGTATGATGATATGTATCAGGTAGCTACTTGGTATGCATCAGGTAGATGCATTGTATGATCAGGATGATCATGGATGACGAGCTTCAGGATGTTGCTCCAGATAACATGCAGCAAGATGTTGCAGTGATGATGATTAGGATGATCATGGATGACGAGCTTCAGGATGTTGCTCCAGATGACATGCAGCAGGATGTTGCAGTGATGATGATCAGGATGATCATGGGTACATCAGGATGATGTATGATGAGCATCAGGATGATACTCTATGGCCGTGGATCATGTTGTGCAGATGAGCATGTAATCCGGTGCCCTGGGAGATTTGCAGATAGTCTTTCGAGGTTTTTCCTATGGCATGTAATTCGGTGCCCTGGGATATCTGGAAAATGCTCTTTCGAGGCTTTGCTCTGGAAGGACATATAATTCGGTGCCCTGGGAGATCTGCAGATAGTCTTTTGAGGTTTTTCCTATGGCATGTAATTCGGTGCCCTGGGATATCTGGTAGATGCTCTTTTGAGGTTTTGTCCTATGGCATATAATTCAGTTCCCTGGGAGATCCGATAGGTTGGGCTATGTGCCCGTAATCAGTCCTGGGATGCTCTTGCGAGGTTTTTCCATGACCACATGTAATTCGTTGCCCTGGGAGATCCTATAGGTAGAGCTGTGTGCTCGTAACAGCCTGGGATGCTCTTGCGAGGTTTTGTGGTGAGGTCACATGTAATTCGTTGCCCTGGGAGATCCTATAGGTAGAGCTGTGTGCTCGTAACAGCCTGGGATGCTCTTTCGAGGTTTTGTGATGCACGTAATAAGTCCTGAGGATTCCACAGTATGGCCAGTGATGATGAAGACCTACAAGTGGTGGGCCTACATCCAGTATGAAAAAGGACTGGCTCTATAGAACTTCCTATGACGAGTAGAGTCAGATATTGGTTGAGATAGCAGCAGTAGTGACGATGATGATGACGATGCATCGATGATGATGATCCAGAGAAGAAGGCTTGTCTAGCAGATCTGTGTTGAGAAATACCTTCCTAGTTAAGATGGAGTGTTGATGTATATGTAACTTCGGAATGTATTTCATCTCTGTATTTTATATATATTTATTGTACCCTTATAAGAGATGTGTTATTCCTCTATAAGGAAGTGTCGTCATGTGGATTGACAAGTGTCGCAAGTGTGTGTACTTGTCGATGGGTTATTAGACCACCATGTGGGGTCGGCCCTGAATTATATATAATATAATGTGGATGTATCTAGATAGACAAGTCGGCCCCATAAGGTCACTGGGCAAAAAGGTGAGTATAAATAAAGATAGGATATCTCTATTTTACTCACTCGGAAAAGTAACTCACTCTCACTCTCAGAAGTGGCGCACTAGTGAGGAAGAGGAGGATCATCAGCTAGGAGACTATCTCAGTGTTATTTGGTTGTATTTTGGTTGAGCCATTGCTCTCTCTATCTCTGAGGAAGTTGTGGGGTTTTTCACCTTAGGGTTTTCCCCACGAAAACTCTGTGTCTCTTGTCTCTTATGCTTTTGATTCTTGTGATGCTTGTCATATTGTGATTGTCATGCATTGATATACTGTATATGTTGTTCTCTCAGCAAAGATCCTAGAGTATAATGAATTAATGCTCAAAATTTAACAATGGCTATCTGTTTAATTCTCCAGATGTTTCTTTCAGTCATGTTACTCATATTTAATTTCTGCTCCTTGCAAGGATAGGTTAGTTTAGGTTAAAATAGTTAGAATAGATTTGTTTAATAGCACCCATTTAATTTAGGCACTTGCATATCATTCTCCAATATAAAATACATAAACGGTGGATCGGGCCGCAACCGATAAAATAAACAATTCTTTAAAACCTATACAGTAGCCAGGCCGTTAACCAGACGGATTCCCTACAACAAATGGTGAGCGATCTAATTGGGCTTGCTTACCGGGGAGAATCCCTTGCTGATTGATGCTGCGATTTTCGAGGCATCAACCGTTTTTGGTGCTAGAAGGAGGTTCACCAATGCATGGCTGGAAAAAGAGACCCTTTTGTTAATAAAATTTCCACTGAAAACCCACCTGAAACAGTTATTCCAATATTTTAGATCTGGAATCAAGCAATCAAGAAAATCCTAGTTCTGAGGCAGAACAACAAGAAACATTGTACGCTGTCCCTTTTGAAGAGGTAAACTGCTTCAGAAGACATACTCGCTCCTACGTTAGGAGTCTTGGAGGACTAACCACAGTTCCTCTGTTACCTAGAATCAGAGCCCCTCGGAAAAACCCTCAGTGTACAAGGGATTATGTTCTTGTTCAAAGTCTAGAAGAATTATTGGATTTATCTTTAGAAGAAATCACTGAACCTTTTGACGAAGTTAGACCTGAGACTCCCACAAATCAAGAACAACAACACACTCCAAGACATACTCCTCACAAATCACCACTACATACACCACCATGTTCTCCACCTAGAATCATGGACATACCTGCATGGAGAGCAAGAGGAGCATTAAATGTAGTTGGGCCATTCCATGATTTGCCTAAAAACATAGAAAAGGTTTTGCCTAAGTATGACCCTGTCAAAGGGATCTCCATTGAAGACCACCTCAAAAGTTTCTATTTAGCTTTGAATCTTCTTAATGTAGAATATGAAGACGTGGTCTGTCGCCTTTTCCTTTACACTTTTGAACCCAAAGTATCTTCCTAGTATTTTAGCCTGCAAGCTAATTTGATAACTAGTTGGGAAGATTTTGAGAAGTGTTTTCTAAAAAAATATGGAAATCAGAAAACTATAGCTACTCTTATGAAATAATTGTTTTATATGAGAATGGAAAAGAATGAGAAAGTCCAAGAGTTTAATCAAAGATTCATAACACTACTAAACAATTTTAGTGATGCAACAAAGCCTGCTGAGGAATGCTTGGTAGAGTATTACACAACAACCCTTAAATCCCCACTAGCAATGTTCGTCAAAAGAATGAAAAAGGTTACCCTGACAGAAAATTTTGAAGAAGCAAAGAAAGTAGAAGAAGAGGCCGACAGCATCGCCAAACATGCTCTAGATGTAGAGGTCAAGTCGACAGCTGTTAAGAAACATTTTTTGTTAACTAGGGATAAGGAAGAACCTACAGCAAATTCAGATAATGTCATAAAAATGATGCAAAAACTCTCCAATAAGATTGTAGATCTAGAAAAGGATAAGGCAACTAGTTCTTCAAGGCCACCGTTCAATCCATTCTATAAAAAGAAAGAATAAAATGGACAGTCAACCCCACCGGTAAACAATTCTGCTATACTAAACTTAAATGAAATAGGCATGGACTAGTTCTGCACTTTCCATCAAGAGCAACACTCGGAAAAAAGTTGTCCACAATGGATCAATTCAATGAGTTTAGTAATGAACCGAATGTTAGATGCACAAATGCCTGAGCAAGCAAATCCCCAACAAGAACAAATTCTTGAGAAAGAAGAGTTTGCTCCCGACACCACAATGATCCTTTGGGATTGGACTCCTACCCAAGAGCCATCTTGCGAAGATTTTGTAGATGAAGTACAAACAACATCTATTAACATCACTACCAGAAGTAAAGGCCCAGTGATTGATCCAGTAGTAGAAGCACCTAAAGCCAGGTCTAGTCAAATACCGAAAAAGCACATAATTGTCATTCCACCCCAACACAAGACAAATCCAGTAGTCACTCCCACAGTGACTAAGGAGCCAAACTTGGAAATAACCAAACAACCACAAACTCCTTCAAACAAAACATAAAATCAATCAAAAGATTCAAAGGAATGTGACATGAGCTATGATATAATCGAAGATATTAATAAAACAAAAGCAAATATGTCCATTTTTTATATGTGTAGCTTGCTGCAAGAAAGAAAGAAATTAATGGAATATTTTGATCCACAAACAAGTACTTCATTAGAAAACACCAATGAAAACCCGGAAATTAATGAAGCAAGCATTGGTGGAAAATCAAAGTCTCAAACCCTCCCTTTCCTCTTGACGTTTGAGATTTTTAATCACAATGTTCACAATTGTTTGGTAGATTCTAGTGTTAGTTCAAATGTCATGCCTCTATCTATTTGTAGGAAGATTAATGGGCAACCTATCCCATCCCCATCTCAAATCATTCAATTAGATAGAATGGCTATCAAGGTCATTGGCAAAATGAAAGATGTACTTATTCGGTTGTCGTTCGATTCAAGAGTGTGTCAATTCATTGATATCATGGTGGTTGATATTCCTGAGGCATATGGTTTAATTTTGAGTAGGTACTAGTCTACAAAACTAAACGGCTACTTTGCAACAGATTGGTCTCATTTATGGCTTCCCTATCAGAATAGCCAAAATCAAATCAAAATATTAAGAGAACCGCACATGAAACAAAATGTCACTCAGCTAGAAGAAAAAAACAAAGCTATAGCTTCTTTGTCGTTATTTTTAGGGAACTATTTCCTAGAAATTGAACTTGGAAATTATCAGACAGAAGATGCTAGCCATGATTCAGACAAACATCCCGATCTCCTTCAGTTTTCACTAGCTGATGATATTGATTGTAACATAGTAGATTTAGTTAATAACTCAGATAATAATGGCACTAACTTAGTTAGAGAAGAAAATATTTTCTGGACTCTTTCCTTGATGGCTCCAAAGCTCAAGAAGGATCCGGAGCCGGTTGTATTTTGATCGAACCTGGACAAACTAAGCATTTTTTTTCTTGTAGATTAGAATTTGAAAGTACAAATGATACTGCTGAGTATGAAGATTTAATTCATGGGTTAAAGAAAGCCATTGGTCTATTGTCAATTTTTGAAAGTCTTTGGTGATTCTGAAATTGTTGTTAAGCAAATAAGGAATACAATTCATTGTCTTTCACCACATCTAAAGGGTTTTCAAGTTGAAGTTTGGGATTTAATTTCATGTTTTGATGCTTTTAATATCACTTTTGTCCCAAGATTGCAAAATGTTGCAGTTGATCTGTTAGCCACTTCTGCTTCCAGGTTAGTGTTGATGTATATGTAACTTCGGAATATATTTCATCTATGTATTTCATATATATTTATCATACCCTTATTAGAGATGTGTTATTCCTCTATAAGGAAGTGTTGTCATGTGGATTGACAAGTGTCGCAAGTGTGTGTACTTGCCGATGGGTTATTAGACCACCATGTGTGGGGTCGGCCCTGAAATATATATTATATTGTGGATGTACCTAGCTAGACAAGTCGGCCCCATAAGGTGACTGGGAAAACAGGTTAGTATAAATATAGATCGGGAGATCTCTATTTTGATCATTCAGAAAGTCACACTTCTCTCACTCAGAAAGTGGTGCACTAGTGAGGAGGAGGATCATCTGCTCTAGGAGACTATCTCAAGTGTATTTTGGTTGAGCCATTGCTCTCTCTATCTCTGAGGAAGTTGTGGGGTTTTTCACCTTAGGGTTTTCCCCACGGAAAGTCTGTGTCTCTTGTCTCTCATGCTTTTGATTCTTGTGATGTGTCATGCTTATTGTGATTTTTATGCATTGATATACTGTATATGTTATTCTCTCAGTAAAGATCCAAGAGTATTGTGAATTAATGCTCAAAATTTAACATGGTATCAGAGCTAACCTGAGAAGAAGACATTTTGCAGTGACAGAAACTTGAGTTTCTTGTTTATTGGGTTTCTCTCCACAGATTTTGGAAAAACAGCATAGTAGATTGACTCTACTCATAAAGGCAAATCTATCTATCCAATTAGAATTCAATTATGAGCATTTTCAGATTTGGCCCTAAAAATTAGGGTTTCGACAAAAATAGGAATTTATGGAATCTGAAGACATAGTTGGAAGCTCCTTGCAAAAATTGAAGTTTAGAGCTTTGGATCGAGATTTTGGGCTAGGTAGATCTCCTGGAAACTCAAACCCTAATTCAAGGCTCTCCCTAGTGAACCCGGGAGGACAAAAAGACAAATCTAAAGGGTAAGATTTATTGATCTCAAATTCTGAATGCACCAGGATGATCAGCTCATCAAGGTGCATCTTTCTATCATTTCAGAAAGTTGAAATTCACATTTTGAATTTTTAGGGTTTTTTCGACAAACCCGAATCCGGGACGAGATCCAGTTTTCAGCATTTCAAGTGGTAGGACCTAAATCTTTTCTATTTCCATTTGATGTACTCTTTAAGATGTCTCACCACACCAAGCTTGAGGATAAGCTTGAAGGGGCTGATAACTTCCGAGCTTGGAAGTATAGGATTGGGTTAATCCTGGAAGAGAATGAGTTGGACTCATATGTAAAAGAAGACATCCCTATCCCAGGGGATGAAGAGGCTAAGGTATTGCATAAGAAGAACTTGGTCAAGGCAAAGAGAATCATTGCTGATTCTATCAAAGACCATCTCATACCCCATGTGTCTTCTCTAAAGACACCCAGGGAGATGTTTGACTCCTTGACCAAGCTATTTGACGGGAAGAACATAAATCGGAAGATGACCCTGCGGAACCAATTGAAAGAAGTAAAGTTTTAGAATGGAGAAACCTTTCAATCTTATTTTTCAAGAGTCTCCTAGATCAAGGAACAACTAGAAGCAGTAGATGAAATGGTGGAGAATGGTGAAGTGGTGATGACCACTCTAAATGGCCTACCCAGGTCATGGGATTCCTTTATTCAAGGAATTTTCGCAAGGAAGAAGTTGATCTCCTTCAACAGATTGCGGGAAGAATGCTCTCAAGAAGAAGCTAGGATTGTGGCCCGAGAAGAAAAGATGAGAAATGAAGATCAAGCTCTCACAGCACATGCCAGGAAAGGCAACTCCAAGAAGGAATCATCTCAAAACAGGAAATTCTCACACCACCATTATCATAAAGATAAGAAAGATCTGAGATGCTTTAATTGCAATGAGAAGGGACACTTTGCTTCAGATTGTCCCTAGAAGAAGAAAGACAACAACAACTTCAACAACAAGAAGAAGAATAACAAAATAAGATATCATGCTCATGCTGTCGAAGATGATGAGCTCCCAAAGAAGAAGGCTAGGGCAGAAAGTGATAGTGATGATGACTCATCAAGTGAAGAAGAGTATGTTCTAATTTCTGCTCTCACAGGTACTATCTCCCATGGTTGTAATGATTGGTTGATTGATAGTGGGGCTTCCAAACACATGACTGGGTTTAAGGAATCTTTTGTGAATCTATCTGAACATGAATCACCCCATAAGGTGAAACTTGGGGATGATTATCAATACCCAATCAAAGGAAGTGGTGAAGCCTCCTACAACCTAGATTCTGGAAAATCCTTGAAGATGAAAGAAGTCCTTTATGTACTTGGGCTCAAGAAGAGCTTACTCTCCATCTCTGCATTGGATGCAAAAGGTATGAGGGTTGCATTTGTGGATGGCCAAGTCCTAATGTGGCCAAAGGGAAAGACCATAAATGATGTAGTAGTGATTGGAGAGCAAGAGGGAAGTTTGTATAAATTGAAGGGACAACCTAAACATGCCATGGTACATGAATCCATGGAGCCAAGTGATATTTGGCATAGAAGACTTGCTCATATGCACTATAGGGCACTTCCAATTGCAAGCAAGGCTGTAGAGGGTCTTCCTGAAATCAAGACCAGACATGAAGGTGTTTGCAAAGGATGTGCAAAAGGTAACAACATTAAGAAGGCTTTCCCAAGCAGTGAAAGCAAGGCAAAGGATATCCTGGAAATCATCCACTCAGATGTATGTGGTCCTATGTCATCCAGGAAGACTTGGGTATACTTCTTGAGGAACAAAGATGAGGTGTTTGATAAGTTCAAGGAATTCAAAACCTTGATGGAGAATCAAACTAACAAGAAGATCAAAACATTCAGATCCGACAATGGTGGAGAATTCATCTCAGGTGACTTCAAGAAGCTTTGCAGTGATTCAGGGATTAAGAGGGAGTTGACTGCTCCTTATAATCCTCAACGGAATGGAGTTGCAGAAAGGAAGAACAAAACAATCACGGAAGCAGCAAGGGCAATGCTGCATGACCAGGATCTACCTATGCATCTATGGCAGAAGCAGCTAGAACAACTATATATGTGTAGAACAGAACACCCCACAAGATATTGGACAACAAAACTCTAGAAGAGGTCTTTTCTGGTAAGAAACCTGAAGTTAGCCATCTCAGAATATTTGGTTGTCCAGTATACACTCATGTCCCAAAGGAAAAGAGGGCCAAACTAGATCCTTCAGGAAAGAAGGGTATCTTTTTGGGTTACAGTGAAAGCTCGAAGGATTACAGAATATACTTTCCAGGGTTCAAGAAGATTGATGTCATCAGGGATGTAATATTTGATGAAAACTCAACATTCATCAAATCAAGGAAGGCACCTATCGAAGTTTATGAAGAACCTAAGGAAACTAGATTTCAAGACACTACAATGACTGAAGCAATTCCAGAAGTTGTTTGTGAGTTTGAAGATCCAAAAGAACCTGTAGATCCACCGCGTGAGGATAACACTCACAAGAGGAAACCTGCATGGGCTAGAGAGCTCATTCAAGATGCAGAAAGATTTGGCATTCCAGAAGAAGAACACAGAGCAAAGAAGAGAACCAGATCACATATCAGCTATGTTGCTTTACTCTGTGACATTATGAACAAAGAACCTTCCAGTTATGAAGAAGCAGCGAAAAAGAAAGAATGGAAGGATGCCATGGTTGAGGAATACCAATCAATAATGAAGAATGATGTTTGGGATGTTATCCCAAGACCTAAAGAGAAGTCTGTTGTGACTTCCAAATGGATCTACAAAATCAAGCATGCTGCAGATGGCAATGTAGAAAAATACAAAGCAAGATTCGTAGATCGTGGCTTCTCTCAGAAAGAGGGAATAGATTATGAATAAACTTTTGCACTTGTAGCCAGGTATACCTCCATCAGAACAGTACTTTCCCTGGCTGCAGTAATGAAATGGAAAATACACCAGATGGATGTCAAGACTGCCTTCTTGAATGGTGTAGTTGAAGAGGAAGTATATGTGGAGCAGCCACTCGGTTTCGAAATACATGACAGGGAGTCATATGTGTGCAGATTGAAGAAAGCCTTGTATGGCTTAAAGCAAGCTCCCAGAACTTGGTATGGTAGGATGGACAGTTTCCTATCTAGTTTGCGCTTTACCAAGAGTAAAGCGGATTCCAACCTTTACTACAAGGTTGAGGAAGGGAATCCTGTGATTCTACTCCTGTATGTGGATGACTTATTTGTAACAGGAGATGACAGATTGATTGCAGATACTAAGAGGAAGCTTGCTGCTGAGTTCGATATGAAATATTTGGGAATGATGCATTATTTCCTAGGTATGGAGGTGTGGTAGAATGCAGGTGGGATCTTCCTTGGTCAAGGGAAGTACACAGTAGATATCCTGAAGAGATTCGGGATGATGGATTGCAAGGCCATGGCCACACCTATGGAATCGAATCTAAACCTTCTATGTGATGCTTCATCTGAGTCGGTTGATGTCTCTATGTATCGTCAGATGATTGGGTCCTTGATGTACCTGACGAACACGAGACCCAATATTTGCTTTGCTGTGAACACATTGAGCCAGTTCCTGACGGATCTGAGGAGTGTTCACCTGGTTGCTTTAAAGCATGTTCTGAGGTACCTGAAGGGTACAGTGGATTTTTGGCTCAAATATGAAGCAAATCAAAAGTTTAACCTGTAGAGTTATGTTGATTCAGATTGGGCTGGCAGTGCTGCAGATAGGAAGAGCACATCTGGGTGTTGCTTCAGTATGGGATCAGGTGTGATCTCTTGGTTTAGCAGGAATTAGTCCTACGTAGCACTGAGTACAGCTGAGGCAGAGTATGTTGCAGCCTGTTCAGCTAGTTGTGAGGCAGTATGGCTACGGAAGCTACTGTCTGAGTTATTTGATCTCCCGTTGGATGCTACTGGTATCTTTTGTGATAACCAGAGTTGTGTGAAGTTGTCCAAGAACCCATTGTTTCATGACAGGTCGAAACACATAGAGATCAAATATCACTATATCAGGGATATGGTGCAGAGAGGAGCTGTGAAGGTCCTGTATGTTGCGATGGACGAGAAGATTGTAGATGTGATAATGAAGCCACTAGCCAGGGTAAATTTCGAGCACTTCAGGGAGAGGCTTGGCGTTCTTGAGGGTAAGCTGTTGGATCATATTATTTCAAAAGAGGGGATCTCGATAGATCAAGAGAGAGTGCAAGTTATTAGAAAAATCCCCATGCCCCATAGTAAGAAGTCAATGCAATCATTCATGGGCACTATAAATTTCGTTCGAAGGTTCGTACCGGATTTCGCTCAAATTGTCAAACCCTTGCAACAAATGGTGAAGCAAAGTGTACAATTTAAGTGGACAAACTTGGAAAAGGTAGCATTTAAAGAAATCAAAGCTACCATAGCTAATGCACCTTCTTTGAAACGTCCGGACTTTGATAAGGATTTTATTATGTACACCTTCGCTTCTGATAACTCTCTCGCAGTTGTACTCACTCAAAAGACAGAATCAGGGGACGAGTATCCGATCTCTTTTATGAGCACTAGTCTGCAAGGCATTGAATTGAACTACCCAGTGGTAGAAAAACAAGCATACGTCGTATTCAAGGCAGTGAAATAGTTCAGGCCATATATCTTAAAAAATAGAACTAAGGTCATAGTCCCACACCCTGCTGTCAGGTCTCTTTTCATTCAGAAAGAATTGGGAGAAAGGAGAGGAAATTGGGTTACTGCTCTTCAAGAATATGACTTAGAATTCAAGCTGGCTACCATCATCAAAGGTCAAAGTCTCTGCAAGTTGCTTACTGAAAGCCCAGCTGACGAGGAGCTAGATTGGAGGAATGAATCTGAGCTTAATGTGATAGACATATGCCCAATTTTTACGGCCTCGGAGTCTTGGTACAGGGACTTAGTGCATTATTTACAGTTGAGTTACTTACCCGAACACTGGAGTCTGAAGCAAAGAAGAGCCCTCCGTCTTAAATCAGCAGCTTATCAGGTCATTGAAGGAGTACTCTTCAGGAAAAACTATGATGGTGGTTATCTCATGTGTTTGGAAAAGGAAGATGTTGGTAACGTGGTCAAAGAACTACATGATGGACCTGCTGGAGGACATTACTCCGGCGATAACATGGCACACAAAATTCTCATAGAAGGATACTATTGGCCTAATCTTTTTAGGGATGCTCATGCCTATGCCTGAAATTGTGATGTATGTCAAAGAAGTGCTAGAAAGATACCTAAAGTAGCAAGTCCCTTGCAGCCAGTTATCATCAATGAACCATTCGAGCAATGGGGTATATATATTATTGGTGAAATAAACCTAAACTCCTCACTGCAGCATCGGTACATTCTGACTGCTACAGATTATTTTACGAGATGGGCCGAAGCTATTCCCCTACAAAAAGCTAACGAGGATGCGGTTATCAACTTCCTGGAAGAAAACATCATAACCAGGTTTGGGGTTCCAATTTCTCTAGTTTTTTATAATGCACCTTATTTTTCATCAATGAAGATTAATGAATTCATGTATGAGAGAGGAATTAAATTGCATTACTCAGCCAATTACTACCCTCAGGGAAACGAGCTAGCTGATTCTACCAATAAAAATATCATCTGAATCCTGAAAAATAGTATGATTGAAAATCAAAGAAGCTGGCACATAGCTCTCTCTCACGCCCTATGGGCAGACAGAGTGATCCCTAAGAATGCCTTAGGAGCTTCCCCTTTCAACTTGGTCTATGGAAAGGAGGCTATTCTCCCTCCAAATATATTACTCCCATCTTTGAAGTTGGCCCATTCCTCCTAAGGTTCTAGTAGTCAAACCCTACAGTCTAGGATTGATACCCTGCTAAAACTGGAAGAGTCACAGGAAAAGGCCAAAGATCATTTTCATCATCACCAAGACATAGTCAAACGATGGTTTGATAAAAGAAAATCTGGTAAGAGATTTTTCGAAGTAGGGTTCTCAAATGAGACCACCAACATGACGGTAAGGGAATGCACACCAGGTTTCAACACCTATGGCTTGGCCCTTACCAAATCTCTGAAAAGCTTGGTCCATCAACTTATAGATTGAAATATTTACAAGGAGAGGAACTAAACCTCTTTCATTTGAATTATGAAAGTCATGCAAGTAGTTTAAAATCATATAGTTGCATCTTTAGTCGGCTTAGGTTAGTTCAAGCCTTCAATCTTGCACATATAGTGATTGCATCTCATAAGCTCCCTTCCTGAGTTGACAATTAAATGTTGAATTAGAGTGCATATATTTTACCCAACATTTTGGCGCCATTACCGGGGAGGTGATAAGGGGATTGGAGTCTATGTAGATAGGGATAGATAGGATGCTTTTACATTACACAACAAGGGGGAGGGGAGAACGGTAAGATGAGAGGTAAGAACTTGCGCATCCACTATAGCGGGGTGCCCCAAAGCCTTGTTGTTCCTTTCCACACAAGTGTGATTTCCTTTCCGTACCTCTGAGTATTTGATTTTCCACAATTTATTTCATAAAGTTTTCCTTCCTTCTTTTCAAGTGTGTTATTCTTTCAGCAAGTGTGGTGTTTTTCGCAAATTTGTTTTAGTAGCAGAAAGTATTTTAAAAACACATAAAAAAATAATTTGGTGTTGTAAGAACTCCAGGACTAACCCATGTGTAAGGTAGAACCTACCAACCGATGACATGGATTCAAAGGTGCTTATCAGTATGAGAGAACTATTTCAAATCCTAGCAGTAGCTGGGATCTCAATATCTTATTCTCAAGGAGAACACATCTTGACAGAAGTCAAGAATTTATCTACCTCTCCAGAAATAATAGTAGAACCACAGTACCATGAGCTACAAACCGAATCTCCTTGCCAATATGCCAAGGAAACCGAAAACTTGGAGACTACATTTAATGGAGAGAGACCTGATGTTGAAGAGTTCTCCACATATCTATCGACAGAAATTTGATGTACTCAAGCAATTGAACATTCATAAGAAGAGGATCTGCATGGCATGAGGAAGGAAGGTGAGTATTACGATTACATCGAAAGATGGTTCCAAGAGGTAATGAGGCCACAATACCATTCCTTCATTCAACACCTTCTTTTGCAAAAGCAAGTAAGTCGGTTGATTCTCCACATCCAGGTAATCACTGCTTTAAGTTTTTCATATGTGGATATAGGTATGTTTTTCATTTTGCTTCGCACATGGTTACATTGGAAAAGTTCTTACACTTGAATAATGATTTTTTATTTCTTTTAGCATAGGATAGTATGTATATAAATAAAAAGTTGTATGTGGTTAGTTAGCTTTAGATATCCATACAACTTCACTTTCTGTTTTCCTTTAAAATAAAAGAAATAAGAATAAGATCATGTTAATGACTAAACCAAAGCAATCTTACATCATACATGCATATTTCTGATTATACCAGTTACTCAAAGACCTACTTTAATTATTATGATCTCCACAAAACTCAATCTTACACCTATGGACTCCTAGTTCATCCTGGACTCATTATCAAAACTTGTCTCTAAAGCACCTTTAAAAGGTATCCTAAAAGTGGGTGATATTTTCTATTTTGTGGAGACATTACTAACCTTTTATGAAGCAGATAGACTATGAATTCAAAGAACAAATTTAAGTTATTATCTTTTGACATAATCTGTAATTTAGGCCATTATAAATAAAGTTGCTCATAAGGTTCATGCTAAATATTGAATTATGTGTTTAGCAGGCTTAGCACACTCTAGTGCCAACCGACTTCCTTACAAATATATATATATATATCATATACGAAGTAAACCCACCAGGGTATTGAACAGGTTCACTGGCAGTGGGTCCATGCTAAGTAAAATCTTAAACAAAGAAACTTAGTAAATGCAAGTAAACTTGTCGGGGTACTAAACAGGCTCGCTGGAAGCGGGGCTATGCTTGCATGGTACCAAGATAAACCTGTCGAGGTACTGAACAGGCCTGTTGGCAATGGGTCAATATCGGGTAAAAGAGGTTTGGTTAATGTATTTCTATTCACATAGCTCATAAAAAACCTGAGTATACAAACACATGTTTAGGCCGATTATTTATACTGTCATTAGATAATGGTTGTAAGTTAGACTTGGACCCTGTCATGTAATTCAAACAAATACCTAGGATATGATTATCCTAGAAATGGGACCCATAATTATAGTAGATCTCACAAACTTTACGGTGAACCTTATCTATATTCTTTGGATGACAATAGATCTTTACAATGAGTCATGGACGACTAGTTTTTCCTATGGCATTTTTCGCATCTCTTACACTATTATTCTTTACGTGGTCTTCATGAGCATAAACTGATGAATTTGCATGTATTGAAGAATCTGACTTAGTATGATATTGTTTTGGTCATATCATGAATACATCTTTTTCTCAAAAAGTTCTAGTTTTTAGAATAATGATGTTTTTTTAGGATTTCCTACTGATTGATGTTGATCTAGAATATTTACATAAGAATCATACAACCCAGTATTAATTTATTAATGGCCCGAGGACGTGCCATACCTTCAATTTGGGGGAAGATTCAACATTATTTCTATTTTTTTTTGTTTACTAGGATTCAGAATTGCTTCTATTTTTTCTGTTTACTTATAATACAATTAAAGTGCTTATACAATGATCTGTTGTTTTAGGAATAAAGCAAGTAATAGAAGAAAAAAAATTTGTTCTGATCCATGTTGAACAAAGAAAAGCGACTGAAGATTTCATAAAAGCAGGTTTACATCATCCTTTTGTGTGCTGGCAGTAGCAAAAATTCTCTACATAATTAGCAGCAATCAGATCCAACAAGCACATCTTGTACAAACAAATGGTCTATATGAAGGGTCGAATGAAGCAAATGAATGATGATCCAAATGAAACCATAGCTTATAACATCATGATTAAGTGTGCTAAGATATTTAATTTTTTAATTCTATTGATAAATCTAATTGACTAACCATATCGGGGATTACTCAAATATCATCTCTGCACATGATCTCATTCCTTTAATTCATCTTGACTTCACCAAATGAATCAATAAATCATGCATTATTACGATTTTCAGAATTATTATCTGGTTATCATGTGGTTTTAACTTTTCATTAACTTATATGCAAAAAATCAACATGTGAACCGTCATTTTATTAATGAAAGATCATCATGATTTTTAATGCACTATGTCATAATCCCATGATGAAAATTTTATTTCAACCTGTCCAAAGTTTACTTTGAACATGGTTGAATATTTTACAAACCATATGAATTCATTAACGCACACATCTTGATTATGGTACACGTTTCAAAAATTCTGAATAATGGCGTGATTGTTGAAACATGCCAAATTTCCATTTCATGATTTTTCACACATTCAATTGGACCTTGTTTTAAAACTAACCCATGTTTTATCCTCACCATCACTCTACTCGCTCTCATCCTTTCCGAATCCATCCAGCCACGTCCACTTCTCCCTTATCTATTTTTCTATTTGATCAGTGGGACCTGGCATATCTTCAGTTTGGGGGAGTGTTGACGTCCATTTTTTTCACTATTTTTTATCATTAAATCTACTCTGAATGGCATCATTCTCACTATTTTTTATATAATAAGTTATTCTTTCAACCATTCATCTCATCAAACTGACCAGGTATGCATGTATTCATTTATCATATCGATTTTGGTCAAATCTCACTATATTGTGATTTATTAATGATGAAAGTGACATTTCCAGTCATGCATGGTATTTAGTTTTTCTCTATAGGCTACGGTTTCTCAAATGGTCATCTATTCAGACTGCGTGTTTATATTGCTAATGTTCAGCTGCGTTCAACCCGTCATTCGGCCTTGCATTCAGATCATGAAATCCACGGTTGGCATATCCATGGGCATTAAAGATAAGAACCACGACGTGGGTTATGTTGGTGACGTGGCCCTTATGGATCGAGAGCCTTTGTTCTAGAAGATGTGCATCCTCCCTTGTCCAGACCTCTAGCACACCTGCTATTCACATGAAGGGAATTAACATGCACAGAAGATGGGAAACAGCCCATGTTCTATTTGGAATGTGTCACTCACAGTTGGTGAGCCTACACTCCAGAAGATCCGTTCGGCTGTTCGCCAAGCCTAAAAGCACGCACTCCTGCCCACGTCAACACTCTAGAAGATCCTCTCCCATGCCCATCCTTCCAATACCTATTTCTACCCATGGTTGAAGGGAACTAACACCCAGCTGTTCATGTCAGGAAGAATTGACGCCGTGAAGGAAGGCAGGCGGTCTCTTCACTGACGTAAATCATTGTGCAACCATTGTATGGACATTAAAGTTTCTATTTTTAGAGAGGTGGACTCTATCGACCTTCTCTCCCATTGTAACTTATAAATAGATGCCTCTTATGGAGAAAACAAAGATCATATAGCGTAGAGAATAGACAGGAGATAACAATTACTTTTGCATAAGTATTGTGTAATTTTCTCAGAATTAATGGAAGTTTCAGTACGTAGATGCTCTGTTGATAGTGTTTAAGATGGTTTAGTTTCCATATCTAATTACTGGGAAGGGCCCCTCATCAACCGAAGGTTTATTTCATTTTATATTTTCTTTCTGCAAGTAGATAGTTTATTTCTCAGTTGTTTAAATTTTTCTTGTTTACTGTAGATGTTATTTCCTTGCGTCTCTTGTAAATCATATTCTGTTGCTAACACAATCTCTTTTTTCAGGATTAGGAATTGTCTACCAAGCTGAGTATTATGTAGTTTCTTTTCGTTCTCCTCCATAATTTGTTATTAGATGTTATTTCAGTTTCTTCCATCAATTTCTTCTTCCTGTAGCTGTAAGTTGATTCCATTAGTTAATCAGCCTTCCTCTGTAGCTGTAGCTTACTTCTATCTTCCATCGTTAATCTTGCTTCAACATATCATAGAAATAGTTCTTCTTCTTAGATGATGATTAGAATAGGTTGCTTTCTAGTAACGTAGCTTCTCAATAAGTCTTCTCATTGATTCCTTTGCACTATAGGATCATATGCATCAACCAGCTCGTAATTAAAGTCATCCAAAATTCTTCTTTTCCTTAGTTTAAATCATTTTCCTCCATTCAAACTGTCATTCGGACTGCCATTCAGACAGGCATTCGGATCGTCATTCAGACCTTTACACTTTCTACATTGTTTTAGGCCTTTTTCAGAATCTGATTTCTTCTACCTTTCAACCATAATTCTTCATGCTTTTAATTAGCAGTTTTTAGTGTAATTTAGATCTTGTTTTATGTTACATAGAATTTTAATTAAGTTTTGCCATTCTTCTTAGTTTCCTTACTATTTATTCTAATCTTATTTTCAACTAATTTTCAGAATTATGTATTTTATGTTGGATTTGCTAATAAGTTACTGTTTTAGAATGTATCAGTTTTATTTTTAAGTGTGGTTTATTATAAGTTTTCAATATTTGCTTAAGATAAGATTTAATAATTATATTTTCTAAGTTATTTCAGTTTTAATAGTTTCTTCATTAATCATATGATTAGTTTCCCATTTCATATAATTAATGAAGATGATCATAACATAAGATTTGGATCAGAAATAAATATCCTTATCAAGTTTTCTACTTGATTCCAAATCAATTCAGTTCAATTAAACATCTTTATTAAATTTCCTACTCGCCTCATTCGTTAATTAGTTTCCTGTTTTCATAGATAGATTAAATTCTTGCATTTGAATTATGAAAGTCATGCAAGTGGTTTAAAATCATATAATTGCATCTTTAGTCAGCTTAGGTTAGTTCAAGCCTTCAATCCTGCACATATAGTGATTTCATCTCATAATCTCCCTTCCCGGGTTGACAATTAAATGTTGAATTAGAGTGCATATATTTTACCCAACATCATGTGTGTTGCAGATAATGATGTTGTTGATCGAAAGATCCAAATGATGAGACTGATGATCGAGAGATCCAGATGATGATGTTTATCAGAAGATACATATGATGAGACTGTTGATCAAGAGATCCAGATGATTCTATTGATCAGGATATCCAGATGATGATGTTGTTGATCGAGAGATTCAGATGATGCTTTTGATTGAGAGATCCAGATGATGATGTTGTTTATCGAGAGATTCAGATGATGATGTTGTTGATCGCAAGATACAGATGAT